>CM060367.1:179872528-180547944 GCA_030545235.1 Helianthus tuberosus | reverse complement strand
CAAGTATTGTTCCGAAACAAGGCTTACATCTCTAAATTCATAGCTTCTACCTATAAAGGATCCTTGGAAGCCTCATCATTAGTGGCGGATCAAGTTTTTTATTTCAAGGGGTTCACTTTTATAAATGTTCCAATTTAATATTTCCAAATATAAAAAAAAATTGGGTCAGGTCGATGGTTCGGGTCGGGTAAGGTTCATCACATAACGAAAATACAATACAATAATGAAAAAAGAACATCGCCGTGATAAATTTAAAAACACTTAATATAAATAAGATGGGCTGGACGTCGAGTGGTGGAAAGTAGTTATGACTTGATCCCGTTTCGAAAGATACAAAAGAAAATAAAATATTTTAAGATTGAATTTTTTTTCTAAATAGCTCATTTGGAAGAGACCTTTCCTTAGAGACAATTTCCTTAGTCCCCACTCTACTACATAGTGCGATTAGTGTGTGAGACCGAGATCCACAAAATGACGCATGGGACGTAGCCTTCCTAGCCGCGTGCAGCCTACCTTCTTCTTCAGACCGTAACCTAAGTAACTCAGTGCTCCATACCTGGGAAATGAAAACAGAATTCGTTTGGATCCGTTCAAAACTGTAGATTTTTTTTTATGAATAATTGGTTGTCTTTTGGCTCATAGAGTTTAACAATCCATCTTTGACTTTTTCAGCTTTTTGTGATCTTGTTGTATGTTATTTGGTTAACTTCGACACTTCACTTCTTACTTTTGGATTATGTGTTTTTTTTAAATTTACTGTGTTCAGTTAGTTTCTTTAAAACTCATGAAGTTGAAGCATTTCCAAAAGATGTTGCTCAGTTATATTTACCAAACAGAAGAACCTTATCCAAACAACCCTATAACCAATTGTAATCGGGCCATTTTAATCAGGGTAATGTTTCAACGGGAAAAAAGTTAAAAAGTTCCTAACCAGGGAGTCGAACTCGGTACCTCATTAACATATAGAAAGCGCTTTACCATTGTGCTAGAACAGGCATTTGTTAACGAGTTCCTCTACAAAATATTTACAGGTTCCTTTACTATTTTCTCTAGGACTTTTCATCATAAATTACAAACCAAACAGGTTCCCGGGAACCTCCTCGGTGGCTGTAGATCCGCCCCTGCTCATCATAGGAACTAGGTTCAACATTTTTATTTAAGCTACTAACAAAGCACAAATTTTCAAAAGATAAGCAAACATAATTCACAACTTTCTCCATTCCATATTTAACTTTACCCTCTACCACATATTCATTAAATTATTTTGGAAAAGACACATGTCTAGAAGATCTCCTAACAGTTTGACCCTCAGATAGGTTGGTCTCATCATTTGATACAACAGTGTCCTTTGCCTCGCCATTGTTACCCTGACTACTACCTAAGTGCTCACTACTTGACTGAAAATCAGTTTCAGCAGTTGGAGCTGTGGTAGTTGTAGAAGGTATCAATGGCTGTTGATCATCACTGGAGTGATCATGAGCACCATTAGTACCCTCTTCATCATTGGGTTCTTCAGGAACTTCAGATGACAAAGTTTCATATTGTAAGACCCTAATTCGTATTTGACAAAAAGTCGCAGCGGAAATTCGTGCCATAAAATTTCTTTCATTACAAACGTCTTGACTTACTTGAAGGTTCGTTTTAATATGCATCTTTCACAAAAATAAAGCATAAGACCTGTTTACTAATAGTACATACTCATTTATTCCCGTACAATCTATCTTGTGACTCGGTCTTCGATTCTCTATTCCTTATGATAATCACCCGTGATCCGTACAACCTGCACTCACCACATTCATTCATACATTAGTACACATTATATAAACAAGATTCATTCACGTACACTTCACATTTCGTCATTTTTCAAACTTTAAGCATTTCATCTGCGTATCCATTTCCTGGTGAGGCTTCAATAATGTACCTACATTACTTTTCATTCTCAAGGTACACCATTAATAACGTCAACACTCAACGTGTCTAAATCATGCATACATACGTACTTACATACAAACATACATACACATCTACATATGTACATACCTTTCCTACAACTTTACATACGTGCATACACTCATACATGTCTTTACACATACATACATACACAACTACTTACGTACATACCTTTCCTGCATCTTTACATACATGCATACACTCATACATGTCTTTAAACATACATACATACACAACTACATACGTACATACCTTTCCTACATCTTTACATACATGCATACACTTGTACATATCTTTATACATACAAACATACACATCTACATACGTACATACCTTTCCTACATCTTTACATACATGCATACACTCGTACACATCCTTATACATACATACATACATACATACATACATACATACATACATACATACATACATACATACATACATACATACATACATACATACATACATACATACACATCTACATACGTACATACCTTTATACCTTTCCAACATCTTTACATACATGCATACACTCGTACACATCCTTATACATACATACATACACATCTACATACGTACATACCTTTCCTACATCTTTACATACATGCATACACTTGTACATATCTTTATACATACATACATACACATCTACATACGTACATACCTTTACGAACACGTACTAAATCACGCGTACCTCTTACATAATCATACAATATTTACTTGGGTCTTAGACTTAGATTTATAGCCCATAAACATCTAAGGAACCATAAAAATCATGTTTGGAAGGTCCGCCGTAGTCCACGGATAACAAACCGAAGCCTACGATACATAAATCAACTTAAATAACAAGAATTTAGCTTTTGAGACTTGGGGAGGCCGTCGCCGACGGCCCTAGGGGCGTCGGCAACGGGCCTTGCATTTACCCGTAGCCCAAAAACCCCGTAGACAGGTAATTAACCCGTCGGAGAAAAACAGACTTTCCCATACCCGTCGGCGACGCCCCCTTACCCGTCGGCGACGCCCCCTTACCCGTCGGCGACGCCCTCTCTAAAATACATTTTCCTGCAGTTCCGTTTCGTCGTCCGTACGCACTAAAACGCGCATAACTTTCGAACCGTTTACCCTTTTAACCTCCCGTTTCTTCCTACATGCTTGTAAATTCACATTCTATCATATAAACTTAAAATCCCACCTCCGGATTAAGGAAATTCTTAACTTATATGCATTCGACCTATTATCATTTTCTAATTATTTGACCCGTTCGTGCATTTATCAACATAATCTGTTTATTTGACCTCAATCTCATATGAACTTAATAATTTCATTGACGCCTATCATAAAAGATTAAATTCTCGGATGCCTTGCATCCTCTTAACCCATTTTCGCTCAAAAGCTTATTTTTGACCCGTTATGGGTGTTTGCGCATTAAATGGACTATGACATACAAAACCCTATACTTCGCTTTCATACTTGACCAAGACATTACTCTAATCGAATAGCTCGTTTCCAAACGACTTTTAAGGTCGTTTGCCCGAAATACCTATCAAGGGTGTTTTTGTCAACTTTGCTCTATCCTTAACAACAAAGGACTTCCTTGCATAAGTAACCAATCCTACTACTTAGCTACAATCCTTAATCACACATACCTTGCTCGGATTAAAGCTAAGATCCGTTTAATACTTCATCGATATCATACAATTCATTCCTATTTGACCTCGATTATCATACTTAATTAAGTTGCACATAACTTTACATAAACAACTAAGAAGTGATTACGAAAATCACTTACCTCGTGCGTCCATGTTCATACTCGTTTCCTCGCCACTTCTTGACCCGTTAGCCTTCCGTGCTTGATTCCGTCTCGACATGATTCCCATACTTCCATGTCATCGAAATCACATTCTTATTAGCATACATAATTGTACATGTTAACGATCATATCGATCGCATAATTCCCATTTGACTTTCATTAGTTACTTCTAACAAGCATAATACATGTGACCAAATTCATACCATTTCAAACTCATGTAAACCATCATGTCATCGCATTAAACACACATTCGTCAAACACGCTCCATATAACTTACCTTAATCTTACAATTATGACAACACGTCTAACCATCCTTCTTATACACAGTTGACTTTTAGAAGTCAACGGTTCATTTAGTTTAACTTTCGACTCATCATTATATACCCGTAACATCATAATAGCCTATACGGACAACACTATATACATATCATCTTTTACTTACATACAATTTCATCTATTAAGCTCACCTAGGCATTTCATCAAACGCTTGGTGTGCGTACCACTATGTTAGCACAATGTACAACTAATTTATGCATATTCTTCTAATCTTATACATAATTCATCCAATCCTCCCACTAATTAGCATTTATCATTCATACATAACATCAAGCATATCAACACCATATTTCTTTCAATTCATGTAACAAGAATTCATCATACCCACATAATACAAACAACATGCAACAAGAATTAGACATGGATGATGATTCAAGTCATTATTCTTACCATAACTAATGGGTTTCGCCTCTAAACATCAAATTAACCTAAACCATGCATAATCCATGTTCTATATGATGATTCTAACATATCCTCATGCTCAATTTCATACCAATTCATGATTTACAACATAACCCACTTCGTGGGTAATCACCAATCTAGAATCTAAGACATACCTTATGATCCCCTAGTGTAGGTGATCACAAATTCGTGTTCGGTTCTGAATTTGAGCTTCATTTATCCTTCCAATTTGATGGATTAGATGGAGTTAGGGTTTTGACTTCATGAGAGCTCCTGCTCCCTCTAGAACACACGATCGTGTGTGTGTTTGTGTGTGTAAATTTTTATTTATTAATTCAACTTTCAACTTAACCCACTTTAACCCCTCAAGTTGTCACTAATTATAAAGGGGCACAACTTTCCTTCCTTTAATTGTTTTTACCATTTTGTTAACTTGGTTAAATAACCTAGTCATTCATTTCTTGATGTACCATACGAGAACATTTAACGATTATAAACATTCGGATTTTGGGGCGTTACACATATTTATCAAAAAAATTTGTATGATTTAAAGTCTGATCATTTACCACTTCTTGATTATCCATTTGTTTTGTTTTAAAGAGAAAAACATTTTCATAAAATTTAACATCCCTTGAGTAAAAAACCTTTTTACTATCTAAATTCCACAATTTATACCTTTTTTTTTAACATTGGAATAACCAATAAGTACACACTTATCAGCATGATAAGCAAACTTATCAGAATCAGCTAAAACAGTACTAAAAAATACATCCAAAGTTCCTCAAATGAGATAAAGACGGCATAAAACCAAATACAACTTCATAAGGACTCCTGCCACCTAACACAGAAGAGTGTAACATGTTGATTAGATAAATGGCAGTTAGAACGCATTCAGACCAGAACCTAAGTGGCACATCACCTTGAAACATCAAGGCTCTAGTTGTGTTTGAGAGATGCTATGCTTCCTTTCCACCACACCATTTTTTTGTGGTGTATAGGAGGATGACGTTTGATGTAAGACACCTTTAGTTTTACAAAACAATGACATTTGACTATTAACAAATTATGTTCCGTTATCGCTTCTGAACATTTTTATTTTAACTATAAACTGAGTAAGAATAAGCTCATAGAAACTACACAAATTTTCAAACACCTCAGTTTTATTAGACATAAGATAACACCACACAGTTCTGGAATAGTCATCCACAACTGTGAGAAAATACCTATGACCTTCATAACTAGTAACTTTATATGGACCTCATAAATCTAAATGAATTAAATCACCAATGGATTTTGTTTTATGTTCAATTAGCGAAAAAGGAACCCTGACCTGTTTAGCCCTATGATAGACTTCACAAGGTCCATGTTCAACATTTTTATACCAACATTCTCTTTTAACACAACTAAAACTTGATCAGATGGGTGTCCTAACCTACTATGCCATAGATTGGATCTAAGAAAACTATTAAAACAAACATTTTCATTATTACCATTATTACCAACAAAATACAACTCACTTTCTTGCCTACCAATCCCTAGGACTCTCTTTGATTTGGAATCCTGTAACACACAGTTATCCTCATTAAATACTACATTTATCTGATTATCCTTAGCAAGCCTATGGACAGATAACAAATTCACATTATACCCAGGAACATAGAAAACATCTTTTAAAACCATGTTATTCACCAGTTTTATACTACCAATTTTTAAAACCTTAACATTAGTTCCATTAGGGTGACCAACCTTAAGATCAAACTCATACACATCAATAATATCAAACATATCTTTATCATTATTTATCATATGTTGACTAGCTCCAGAATCTATTATCCAATTAAAATAATTACCAAACACCACAGAACTAGAACAACTAACAAAAGTACTAACATTAACAGACTCACCTCCCACGTTTTGAGTATCCATGATGTATTGCAAAATACATCCTTTATTCGTGTATAGTTTGTATAATTTCTCGTTATTTTTAGTTCCGTTTTAGTTAGAATGTGCGTACTATTGATAAATTTGTGTATTCCAGGTCTTGGTATTTAAAGTTGCTGAAAATTGGGTGAAAATGAGTCAAAATGCTGAAACACAAAGTCTCGAAACGAGTGGAAAAGAGTTAGAATTATTTGTGAAGTTTTTGGAGAGTTTATGCTGGAGAAAGTAAGCAACATTCTGTGAAAAAAGTGCCGTGGCGTCGCGCCACGGCTAAACTGGAGTCCCGTCGCGCACCGCTACAATAAAGAAATAAATTTCTGGATTTTTTATTCGTCGCGCCACGCGACGCTGAGAGAAGAAACCCATCGCGCGACGCGACGGGGGTGTTTGACGACGAATTTTCGTTACATGCTAGGGTTTGGTATTTAAACTAAAAAAACTTAATCATTAACTTAAGTTACGAACTCAAGAAACCCTAGGCGAATTTCAGAGCAGATTTTACGGTTTTCGGAGTATTTTGGCTTGCAAGAATCATCCGGTTGAAGCTCGGAGCATAGGAAAGAAGATTGTCCGGGTCTTATCTCCCGGTTTTCGTTAATTTCTTGTTTCGATACTTTAATGATGAATTCTTGTTTTGAACTTATTATGTTGATTTTAGACATCATGTTTTCAAGCTAAAACCTTCGTTACTACCTAGGTTAGATGATAGTAGGGGTGTGCATGGGTCGGTTTGGTTCGGTTTTTACTATTAACCATAATCATAACCTCTAGTTCGGTTATGGAGTTCTGGTAACCATAACCATAACCAAACTTCGGTTACGGTTAATCGGTTATGAAGTCGGTTATGGTTCGGTTTTGGTTAATTTCGGTTAAGTAACCAAGCAAGGTTTGAAATAAATAGGGTTGTGCACGATTTGAACTTAGCTTGAGCCTATTTTATAATATAACGGAGACTAAACTTTTTGGTTAAACTACCGATTTGGAGTTCTTTTTAATAAGGTAATTCTCAAAAAAAAAAAAATTAAAAATTATGGCCATAACACCTTAGTTATTTATCAAAATAAATGGAATCTACATCAAGATCATTTTGTTACCAACATACTTTTATCTTAGTAAAAACCCTCTATATGGTTTTGTAAAACACAAATCCATTATATAAAGTTAACATTACAAGTTCGGTTCGGTTTCGGTTATATCGGTTAACCAAAGCTTCATAACCATAACCATAACCGATTGAGCGGTTATACAAAGTTTCATAACCATAACCATTGGTTATATTGGTTATCGGTTATTAGTGGTTCGGTTATGTCGGTTATGGTTCGGTTATCGGTTATGGTGGTTAATTTGCTCACCCCTAGATGATAGTTTAATAAAGTTTGGATTTTTAATGGTTTTCTATTGTTTGGTTATGGATTGATCTTTGAAAGTAAATAATTCTAGAACCTTTAATTTGATGCGTATGCGTATTTAATTTTGATTGTTGATTATTTGCTGTTTCACATAAATTTTAGTGGATGTCTTCCACATAATGAATTTGTGTTGATTATTCGTATCTTTGCGGGTTCGGGTGAGCTTTGGGTAAATCGGCCGATAGCCTTAGAAACAGTAATTAAAATACAATTAGAACTAAGTAATCTGCTTAACTTGTCGCTGATAGGCTCGAGTTAGTTAGTAGGTCTAGGTGCGATATATAGCTAAGATAGGTTTTGAGAGAAGTCGGTCTTAGTTCCCTAATTGCACCTGTGTCTATTAAACCAAGTTAGAATCTAGGATTGCCTTAGACTTTCGCGCTGAGAGGTAGATAGTCGTATTAGGGCACTTTTAGAGATGTTAGAGGACTGAGAGGAAGTCTAACAATCGGTGTTCATAACAGCCTTGTAGGGTTTCCTAGGTTTCTTCCTGAGAAGGGTCGGGAGGTCTTAGCATGAGACACCTTAGGGTTTAGTACTTTACGATCCCGGTTCCATACCACAATAGTACCGTTAGAAATCCATTCCTAGTTAAACTGGATTCAAGCCTAGGTAGTCGTTAATCTCATTTGAATTAAACCTTAGTTCTTGTTAGTGTCATATTCTAGTTTTATTTTAATTCCAATTTTAGGATCTTAGTAAAACCCCCCCTTTAAAACACAAAAAAATAGTTAAGTCGTGTCAGTGTTAGTCTAAATAAAGTCGTTAACGTAATTTATTAGAGTCCTTGTGGGTTCGACATCCGGACTTGCTTTTCTTTGCTAGAGTCAACCGGTTCACTTGCCGGTGAGTAGTTTAGTCAAGTTAGAGAGTCTAGGTTATTATTACTTGAGTCTAAATTTAGGTTTATTTTAGTTTATTTATTTAAACTACTTCAAGCACATCAAGTTTTTGGCGCCGTTGCCGGGGACTCTTGGCAATTGCGTTAATTACTTTGTTTGGATTTCAACTGATATTTATACGTGCTTTTTGTGTGTTTTTGAGTCGTAGGAGTCCAAGTAATTTTAGTGTCTTTTTATTTTTAGAGTCTTTTGTTGGAGTCGTCTTACTTGTTTGTTCTCGGTTTTGCAGTTCATGCCCCACACGCGTTCTCAGGGACCAGTGAAGCCGCCGATCGACAAGTCTTCCTTCTCCACATCTAGTTCACAGGTTAGAAAATCTTCAACTTCATCTTCAGCCCCTTCTGACTCTACACTACAATCTAAACCACCGAACTTTGACTTCACCCCGAAGTCGTCACCCCACAACACCCCACCACCGTCCCGTCCAACTAGTCCACCACCAGGTCACCAAATGGCTGATAACCAAACTGTCCACCAACGCTCCACCGCGGGTTTTACCGCAAACTCACCCATCACCCTCCCTGAAATCACCAATGACAAGTCTTGGAAAATTCCTTCATACATCATGACCGCCATTAACAACTCTTATCAGTTTCACGGTCGTGATGATGAGGATGCACCTGCACATATCAACCGTCTCACCCGTCTTTGTAACACCTTCGGTATCGAAGGTGTTAATCTTGATGCCCGCTATCTCCAAGTCTTCCCATTTTCGCTTGCTGGCCGCGCAGCCACATGGCTCGATTCGCAGCCAGCAGGTACTTATACTACTTGGGTTGGACTTCGAGATGCCTTCCTTGCTAAGTATTTCCCACCTACGAAGGCATCTCGCCTTCGAGATCAGATCCATTCATTCAGAATGGAGCCTGACGAACCATATCACTTAGCTTGGGAGAGGTTTCAAAGTTTACTCTCGCGTTGTTCCCAACATGGGCTTTCAGATTGGGCTTTAGTAGAAAAATTTTACAACGGTCTCACCCCTGAGTGTAAGGCCTGATTCGACATGTCTGCAGGAGGCCATCTTATGGGAAAGAAATCTGGGGTGGCCGACTGCAATGATCTCTTTGAGAGCTTCGCTCATGCTGATATAGATCATAGTGCTACCAGCTGGAATTCCATTCCTGTGACTACTTCCTCATCTTCCCGAGGAGTAAACCAAGTCGTCTCGGAAGGTAGCATCTCAACTTGACTATATCACCAAAGAGTTATTAGAAATTAAGAAGAAGGTCAATAGGTGCGAAGTTTGTAGAGGTGGTCATGAAACCGTAGATTGCCCAACACTTACCCTAGAATAGGTGGACTACATAGCAGGTCAAAATAGGGGTCCAACTAACCCGTTCAACAATAGTAACTCTAATTGGTGTGCTAATAATTATCGCTCTTCAGGTAACCCCCTGGTTTTCCATCAGGCCAATATCAAAGCAGGGGGCCAGGTTTCTATTCTAGTGGGGGTTCGGGTCAAACAGGTCAGTTTGCTAGTTCAGGTTCAGGGGGCAGTTCAGAGGTGAGGGGTCAAACCAAGAGGTTCAACCTAGGAATGAGGGGTCAAATAGTAGTTAATCTAGGATAGAGGACCTTCTTACCCAGCTAGTGGTTAAGGACCAGGCCACCCAACGTACCTTAGAAGAACACGCTACATTCCTAAAGAATAACCATTCGAATTTCTTAGACCTTCAAAGGCAAGTTCGGGATATTGCACGCCAGTTGCAAGAACGACCTCCCGGTCAATTTTCGGGAAATACAAAGCCCAACCCATCTGGCACTTTGAAGGCAATTTCGACTCGTAGTGGTAGGACCTTAGGAGAGGTAGTGTGACCCGAGAATGTTGAGATATAAGATGAGGAGCCAGTAGATGAAGAGAATGAGATGGAGGCTCCCGGTAAAGTGCAACCTAGGTTAATCCCAGCAAGTACCGCACACACCGGGGGGCCTTCAAGTGAGAATAGTATAGAGAAACGGCCCATACAAGTTGTTCCATCACCCACTATTGATCTTTCACGTGCTCCATTTCCTTCCCGTCTTAAAAACCAAACTTATTCTAAGGAGTACGGGAAATTTTTAGAGATCTTTAAGCAACTTAGAATCAACCTTCCTTTCATAGAAGCCCTCCAATCGATGCCTAAATATGCAAAATTCTTAAAGGACCTTCTAAAACGTAAAGCTAGGTTAGGAGAGGTTTCTAACATTCCCCTTAGTGGAGGGTGCTCCGCCGTAGTCTTGAACAAGGTCCCGGAAAATTGACGGATCCGGGCCTTTTTACCATCCCGTGCTTGTTTGGGAGTGATACCGAGTGTAGGGCCCTAGCCGATTTAGAGCGAGTATAAACCTCATGTTATATTCCATGTATGAGAGGTTAGGTCTAGGAGAGTTATCCCCTACACGTATGTCTTTGTCCTTAGCCGATAGTTCAGTGAAGTATCCACGGGGCATAATCGAAAACCTTCTAGTTAAAGTGGATAAATTCGTTTTTCCCGTAGACTTTGTCATTCTTGATATGGAAGCCGATGAGAAGGTTCCTATCATTCTAGGACGCCCATTCTTGTGTACCGCCAAGGCTATCATCGATGTCTTCGACGGTAAAATCACACTCCAAGTCGGTGAGGAGAGAGTCACTTTTGAGATAGCACGCTCCATGGAACACCCTAGTGGTTCTGATGATCTTAGTAGTCCTTGTCATTCGGTCTGTTTCATAGAGTCTTTCTTATCATGTGTTGACCATTGCTTTGACTATATTAGTGGAGTCGATTTAGTTGAGGGTAAGTTAGATGAGGTAGTTGAGAAAGTAGAGGAAGCTGTGAGTAAGAGTGAGGAAGGAGAAAAGATCGAGTGGGTCCCCGAAATGCTAGAGTTGAGTGAAGTAAAAAGTGAGATTGAGAGTACACTGATACGTGGTCAAAAACCGGTGATTGTTTGTGCTTAAGTTGATGTTTTTACATAGCTTTTAATCTTGAATAGCCTACTTTTAATGGGATTTATGTTTTACAGGTCTAAAAGAGTTTAAGGAGCTAATCGGGAGCTAAACGGAGCACCGGGACGCGATTTGGATCAACCGGGGATGTGAAATAAACAAAAACCGGGTTAATCACGAAGATTGGATGTGTTTTGTGGAATGTTAATGGATTTAAAATGAATATATTGGAAGATGGCATGATAGAGGGCTGAATTACGAGTACGTGGGCGAAAACGGTGAGTAAAACAGAGCTATAACGAAGAAGTTATGAAGAAAACAGTTTCGGACGAAACCGGCAAAACCAGAGGCCGTCAGGGACGCCCCAAAGGCCGTCGGCGACACCCCTCACAGCTTCAATTCGCGAATTTTAAGTTTTGGAGCATGGAAACGAGTTATATCATCAAGTTTGACCAATATTCGGGGGTTACGAGTTATTAGAGGTTAAAACACCTCCTTGGAGCCATTCCCTATCATCTAACCCATTCCAAATCATCTCTTAATCACTAATCCATCCTAACACCACCACTAACACCATCTTTATCCTAACCCTAATCAAATCACCATCTCCATCATTCCATCATCCTCTTCCACCTTCACCTTCAAACCCTAACTTCCACCTCTCCTCAAGACTTGAAGACTATGGTTCGGGGTTCATATTCATCCTCCGGTGATCGTGCTTCTTCGACTATGAACGGCTAGTCTCTTCGGATTCACCCCGGTGTAGATTGTAAGATTTTCTAGGGTTTATGCATTTGTATTTTGATTCGACTTTGTGACAATTTGTGTTGATTTTGTAAACCATAGACAATTGTTTGCATTTGTTTCTATTTCGTGAATTGTCGAACGATGATAAAGTTATGACTTTGCGAAATGGTTATGTGTAATTATGCGTTGTCGTGGTTAAGATTTACTTGTGTTGATTACAAAGTGCATTCTTGTCCGTTCCTCAGGACGTTGATAGTTATTGGCACCTAAGTCACGGTACACTAAATCCGTTAATCGTTATGCAATTGAGTTGAATTAAAACATGTAGCAACCCTAGGACTTACAATTATCGAACCGGGTGTGAACCTTGTTCCCAATCCTTGTTTTCAATTAAGTAATTTAGTTTTGCAATCTTAGTTAGTGAACAAGTGTTTTAGGTAATACCCATTGTCGGTTCACTCCGATTTATTTTCAAATCAATTGAACAAATACAATTAGCAAACTTCATATTCACGTTGTTCATTGTTTGTAAATAGTTTAACTACTCGAACGAGTCGTGCGATACTGACCACCTGCTCTTCGTGGATTCGATACCCGACTTACCCTAGCTACCTAGGTTTAATTGGGTTTTTGACTAATCGGGACGACACGGTCTTTCAAAATGGCGCCGTTGCCGGGGAGCTAGTGCGCTTAGTATTTCATTGCTTGTTCGATTTTTGTTTAGTTTTTCTTTCTTGTATTTTTGTGATTTTACTTTGGGTGGTCGAGCTTATTTGTGCAGGTACATGTTTTGCAGGTATCATCTTTCAATATGAATTGGGTAGATGATGATCCATGTGAGTGTTGCGGAAGCGGAGAGCATTATTTAGAGAATTGCTCTGTCTTCTACGAAAAAGTTCAAGCCAACAGGGATCGGGAAGACTACCTCAGCGGATTGTATGAATATAGGAGGGCGGATTATGAAGATTTCAATGGTCCATCCTCATATTATCCATACGATAATCCACCACCACCCCATTATCAAGAGTACTACTATGAACCCGAATTGCCACATTTCTTAAGTTACCGGGAGGTGTATGATGATTATTATAATGAATACCCTCAACCGGCATACGAGGAACCTCAAGACTCAATAAGTTCCTAATTTGATGCCCTCATGAATGCTATGAGTGCCCTTACTAATTCACATCAAGAGTTCAAAACCGAAATGAAGAAAGAGTTTGAAGTAAGAGATAAAGCTTATGAAGACTTGGCAAAGAAAGTGGGTCATCTCGCCGAAGAATTGGCTCAACTTAGACGAGACCAAGAGGTGTTGGCTAGTGGTACAGTGGTGGATGGTGATGTGGTGGAAGAGGTTATGGAACTTCCGGAGCAAGTAATGGAATGTTTGAACCGAGTGGAAGACAGGACACCGCAAGACGAATTGAATCCGAAAGAAACTCACGTTCATATTCATCCTTCTCCCGTACTTGTCACCCCAACCAACAAAGTTGGGGATGCGGTTTTGGGTACAAGGATTCGAAGAGTAGCCTTGCAAGACATTGGCCATGTTGTTAAGAGACGACCCCAAAGTTATACATTGCGTATGCCGAATATAATAAAAAGAGTATGGATTCGGCATGCTAATTACCGAGCGTATGTTGGAAACTACGTAGGCAAATGTGCACTTCAACCACCATGAGAGGTAAATCAGGTATGATTGTTGTAGAGTTTGTATTATTATTTGTTTTATTTTGTTTTAGTAGTTAAATGAACGTTGTGGGTGTGTTCCCTATATAACCCTCACGAGACCTACTCGTCCTCCCGAGCTATCGGGAGGTTTAAAAGGGCTTGTTGCATACGCTAAATGCAACCGTGATTCCTACGAAAGTGAGTTAGGCTTGTTATTGTTGTAAATTATTTTTCCACATAAATCAGAGTAAATTAATGTATGACTTGGTAATATTTTCATAAAAGTGGTAGAACTAGATAGCTAATAAATTTTAATGGTTGTGAGAAGCATTCTTCTACACAAGGGTTAAGATTTGTAGGTACATAATGTTCGTGGGACGACCGCTTTCTTGAAGAAAAGAAGAGCACACGAGGAATGAGCTCAAAAATTAGGTGCATACGTTTCTTTTTACTTTTGATTTTTTTAGTTAGCAAATAAGTGGATTGTAAATTGTATTTTATCTTCCGAGGTGAAATTTTGGGGAGGTTAGCCGTGTCACATCCCTTGTGTGTTTTAAAAACTCTAGTTCTTACACATTGAGGACAATGTTTACCTCAAGTGTGGGGATGGGGGAGTAGCAAAAGTTTTCAATTTTGACCCTTCATTTAAACACTACACATTGAGGACAATGTTTACCTCAAGTGTGGGAATAGGGGAAAATTTCAATTTTTTTTCAAAAATGTCTTGTTTCGAAAGCGATCTTAGAGCACAAGTAACTAAGTCAACAAGGGATGGCACAGCCCATTTGGTCTTTTGTCATGGTCAAGTTCAAATTAATAGCATGAAGGGTATTTAACGGTGGTTATTTGGGAATAATTCGCCTAAGGAACTAGCATTTTATGCATATCACATATCATACCCTTTACATATGTGAGGTTTTGAGCCACTTTTATATCATAGATTTACATATACATGTTTCTTTGTTTGAGTGGACCATTACTCGCGTATTGTAGAACTTGCAACTTTTGATACGTTCGAGACCATAGACCGAACACAAGCATGAGAATGATTGAGGCATTAGGTAAACCTTTTGCTTTTACACCATTTTTATATCCTTACCCAAAAATTATTCCCTAGTAGCCAATTTTGAGTCTAATCCTTTCGTTTGACCACCCTTTAGCCCATAACCTTAAAACCTTTTTCTTTTAAAACCCGTGTGATGGAAATTCGATTATAGGAATCAAGTTTGTATATTCGTGAATTGTTTGTTTGTGTATATATATATATATAAAGAAAAAGAAAAAAAATGCTAATGTATACAGAGCGTAGGCTTGCTTTGAGCACTCTAATTTCTTAAAATGCTAATGTATAAAGGCAACAACTTTAGCCTTTTATTCAACAACTACTAACTCATATTTTTGTACTTTTTTTAATGATTTTCTATTCTTTTTGGCAATATTTTCTGAATTTTCGCTTTTTTTTTCACAACTATACAAACACAACTATACAAACACATAATCCTATAATTGAATTTTTATCACCGTAGACACTTTAAATATCCTATTCCCTACCCTTAGCCTAGCACCATTACAACCCTTACAAAGACCTTTTGACTTGTGCTTAGTATTCGTGTTCGGTGGTGGAGAATGATTGAGTTGCAAGCCTATGCGGGTACGTGTTCTAATCGGTTTGAGTGATTATTTCAAAAGCGCTAATGCATCAACTATTAGCCAATTCTAAAACCGAGTGGAGAGAACATTGTGAGGGATGTGCATGATCTATTAGTTTCAAGGGCGGGTTAATGTTGGATAACTACTTTTTATACAATTAATCAATTGTTGCTAAATATGTTGAAAAGTGTAAAAAGTTTGAACTTGGGTATGACATTAAACCTTAACTTACGTCTCAAGAATGGGAAGTGCGTTTCTCGTTCGACCGACGTGAAAGTGAAAAACAGATTTGCTTGAGGGCAAGCAAACGGCAAGTGTGGGGATGTGATACGTGGTCGAAAATCGGTGATTGTTTGTGCTTAAGTTGATGTTTTTACATAGCTTTTAATCTTGAATAGCCTAATTTTAATGGGATTTGTGTCTTACAGGTCTAAAAGAGTTTAAGGAGCTAATCGGGAGCTAAACGGAGCACCGGGACGCGATTCGGATCAACCGGGGATGTGAAATGAACAAAAACCGGGTTAATCACGAAGATTGGATGTGTTTTGTGGAATGTTAATGGATTTAAAATGAATATATTGGAATATGGCATGATAGAGGGCTGAATTACGAGTACGTGGGCGAAAACAGTGAGTAAAACGGAGCTATAACAAAGAAGTTATGAAGAAAACAGTTTCGGACAAAACCGGCAAAACCAGAGGCCGTCGGGGACGCCCTAAAGGCCGTCGGCGACGCCCCTCACAGCTTCAATTCGCGAATTTTAAGTTTTGGAGCATGGAAACGAGTTATATCATCAAGTTTGACCAATATTCGAGGGTTACGAGTTATTAGAGGTTAAAACACCTCCTTGGAGCCATTCCCTATCATCTAACCCATTCCAAATCATCTCTTAATCCCTAATCCATCCTAACACCACCACTAACACCATCTTTATCCTAACCCTAATCAAATGACCATCTCCATCATTCCATCATCACCATTATCCTCTTCCACCTTCACCTTCAAACCCTAACTTCCACGTCTCCTCAAGACTTGAAGATTATGGTTCGGGGTTTATGTTCATCCTCCGGTGATCGTGCTTCTTCGACTATGAACGGCTAGTCTCTTCGGATTCACTCCGGTGTAGATTGTAAGATTTTCTAGGGTTTATGCATTTGTATTTTGATTCGACTTTGTGACAATTTGTGTTGATTTTGTAAACCATAGACAATTGTTTGCATTTGTTTCGTATTCGTGAATTGTCGAACGATGATAAAGTTATGACTTTGCAAAATGGTTATGTGTAACTATGCGTTGTCATGGTTAGGATTTACTTGTGTTGATTACAAAGTGCATTCTTGTCCGTTCCTCAGGACGTTGATAGTTATTGGCACCTAAGTCACGGTACACTAAATCCGTTAATCGTTATGCAATTGAATTGAATTAAAACATGCAGGAACCCTAGGACTTACAATTATCGAACCGGGTGTGAACCTTGTTCCCAAACCTTGTTTTCAATTAAGTAATTTAGTTTTGCAATCTTAGTTAGTGAACAAGTGTTTTAGGTAATACCCATTGTCGGTTCACTCCGATTTATTTTCAAATCAATTGAACAAATACAATTAGCAAACTTCATATTCACGTTGTTCACTGTTTGTAAATAGTTTAACTACTCAAACGAGTCATGCGATACTAACCACCTGCTCTTCGTGGATTCGATACCCGACTTACCCTAGCTACCTAGGTTTAATTCGGTTTTTGACTGATCGGGACGACACGGTCTTTCAAAATGGCGCCGTTGCCGGGGAGCTAGTGCGCTTAGTATTTCATTGCTTGTTTGATTTTTGTTTAGTTTTTCTTTCTTGTATTTTTGTGATTTTACTTTGGGTGGTCGAGCTTATTTATGCAGGTACATGTTTTGCAGGTATCATCTTTCAATATGAATTGGGTAGATGATGATCCGTGTGAGTGTTGCGGAAGCGGAGAGCATTATTTAGAGAATTGCTCTGTCTTCTACGAAAAAGTTCAAGCCAACAAGGATCGGGAAGACTATCTCAGCGGATTGTATGAATATAAGAGGGCGGATTATGAAGATTTCAAAGGTCCATCCTCATATTATCCATACGATAATCCACCACCACCCCATTATCAAGAGTACTACTATGAACCCGAATTGCCACATTTCTCAAGTTATCGGGAGGTGTATGATGATTATTATAATGAATAACCTCAACTGGCATAAGAGGAACCTCAAGACTCAATAAGTTCCTAATTTGATGCCCTCATGAATGCTATGAGTGCCCTTACTAATTCACATCAAGAGTTCAAAACCGAAATGAAGAAAGAGTTTGAAGTAAGAGATAAAGCTTATGAAGACTTGGCAAAGAAAGTGGGTCATCTCGCCGAAGAATTGGCTCAACTTAGACGAGACCAAGAGGTGTTGGCTAGTGGTACAGTGGTGGATGGTGATGTGGTGGAAGAGGTTATGGAACTTCCGGAGCAAGTAATGGAATGTTTGAACCGAGTGGAAGACAGGACACCGCAAGACGAATTGAATCCGAAAGAAACTCACGTTCATATTCATCCTTCTCCCGTACTTGTCACCCCAACCAACAAAGTTGGGGATGCGGTTTTGGGTACAAGGATTCGAAGAGTAGCCTTGCAAGACATTGGCCATGTTGTTAAGAGACGACCCCAAAGTTGTACATTGCGTATGCCGAATATAATAAAAAGAGTATGGATTCGGCATGCTAATTACCGAGCGTATGTTAGAAACTACGTAGGCAAATGTGCACTTCGACCACCATGAGAGGTAAATCAGGTATGATTGTTGTAGAGTTTGTATTATTATTTGTTTTATTTTATTTTAGTAGTTAAATGAACGTTGTGGGTGTGTTCCCTATATAACCCTCACGAGACCTACTCGTCCTCCCGAGCTATCGGGAGGTTTAAAAGGGCTTGTTGCATACGCTAAATGCAACCGTGATTCCTACGAAAGTGAGTTAGGATTGTTATTGTTGTAAATTATTTTTCCACATAAATCAGAGTAAATTAATGTATGACTTGGTAATATTTTCATAAAAGTGGTAGAACTAGATAGCTAATAAATTTTAATGGTTGTGAGAAGCATTCTTCTACACAAGGGTTAAGATTTGTAGGTACATAATGTTCGTGGGACGACCGCTTTCTTGAAGAAAAGAAGAGCACACGAGGAATGAGCTCAAAAATTAGGTGCATACGTTTCTTTTTACTTTTGATTTTTTTAGTTAGCAAATAAGTGGATTGTAAATTGTATTTTATCTTCCGGGGTGAAATTTTGGGGAGGTTAGCCGTGTCACATCCCTTGTTTGTTTTAAAAACTCTAGTTCTTACACATTGAGGACAATGTTTACCTCAAGTGTGGGGATGGGGGAGTAGCAAAAGTTTTCGATTTTGACCCTTCATTTAAACACTACACATTGAGGACAATGTTTACCTCAAGTGTGGGAATGGGGGAAAATTTCAATTTTTTTTCAAAAATGTCTTGTTTCGAAAGCGTTCTTAGAGCACAAGTAACTAAGTCAACAAGGGATGGCACAGCCCATTTGGTCTTTTGTCATGGTCAAGTTCAAATTAATAGCATGAAGGGTATTTAGCGGGTGGTTATTTGGGAATAATTCGCCTAAGGAACTAGCATTTTATGCATATCACATATCATACCCTTCACATATGTGACGTTTTGAGCCACTTTTATATCATAGATTTACATATACATGTTTCTTTGTTTGAGTGGACCATTACTCGCGTATTGTAGAACTTGCAACTTTTGATACGTTCGAGACCATAGACCGAACACAAGCATGAGAATGATTAAGGCATTAGGTAAACCTTTTCCTTTTACACCATTTTTATATCCTTACCCAAAAATTATTCCCTAGTAGCCAATTTTGAGTCTAATCCTTTCGTTTGACCACCCTTTAGCCCATAACCTTAAAACCTTTTTCTTTTAAAACCCGTGTGATGGAAATTCAATTATAGGAATCAAGTTTGTATATTCGTGAATTGTTTGTTTGTATATGTATATATATAAAGAAAAAGAAAAAAAATGCTAATGTATACAGAGCGTAGGCTTGCTTTGAGCACTCTAATTTCTTAAAATGCTAATGTATAAAGGCAACAACTTTAGCCTTTTATTCAACAACTACTAACTCATATTTTTGTACTTTTTTTTAATGATTTTCTATTCTTTTTGGCAATATTTTCTGAATTTTCGCTTTTTTTTTTCACAACTATACAAACACAACTATACAAACACATAATCCTATAATTGAATTTTCATCACCTTAGACACTTTAAATATCCTATTCCCTACCCTTAGCCTAGCACCATTACAACCCTTACAAAGACCTTTTGACTTGTGCTTAGTATTCGTGTTCGGTGGTGGAGAATGATTGAGTTGCAAGCCTATGCGGGTACGTGTTCTAATCGGTTTGAGTTATTATTTCAAAAGCGCTAATGCATCAACTATTAGCCAATCCTAAAACCGAGTGGAGAGAACATTGTGAGGGATGTGCATGATCTATTAGTTTCAAGGGCGGGTTAATGTTGGATAACTACTTTTTATATAATTAATCAATTATTGCTAAATATGTTGAAAAGTGTAAAAAGTTTGAACTTGGGTATGACATTAAACCTTAACTTACGTCTCAAGAATGGGAAGTGCGTTTCTCGTTCGACCCACGTGAAAGTGAAAAACAGATTTGCTTGAGGGCAAGCAAACGGCAAGTGTGGGGATGTGATACGTGGTCGAAAACTAGTGATTGTTTGTGCTTAAGTTGATGTTTTACATAGCTTTTAATCTTGAATAGCCTAATTTTAATGGGATTTGTGTTTTACAGGTCTAAAAGAGTTTAATGAGCTAATCGGAGCACCGGGACGCGATTCGGATCAACCGGGGATGTGAAATGAACAAAAACCGGGTTAATCATGAAGATTGGATGTGTTTTGTGGAATGTTAATGGATTTAAAATGAATATATTGGAATATGGCATGATAGAGGGCTGAATTACTAGTACGTGGGCGAAAACAGTGAGTAAAACGGAGCTATAACGAAGACGTTATGAAGAAAACAGTTTCGGACAAAACCGGCAAAACCAGAGGCCGTCGGGGACGCCCCAAAGGCCGTCGGCGACGCCCCTCACAGCTTCAATTGGCGAATTTTAAGTTTTGGAGCATGGAAACGAGTTATATCATCAAGTTTGACCAATATTCCGGGGTTACGAGTTATTAGAGGTTAAAACACCTCCTTGGAGCCATTCCCTATCATCTAACCCATTCCAAATCATCTTTTAATCCCTAATCCATCCTAACACCACCACTAACACCATCTTTATCCTAACCCTAATCAAATGACCATCTCCATCATTCCATCATCACCATTATCCTCTTCCACCTTCACCTTCACCTTCAAACCCTAACTTCCACCTCTCCTCAAGACTTGAAGATTATGGTTCGGGGTTCATGTTCATCCTCCGGTGATCGTGCTTCTTCGACTATGAACGGCTAGTCTCTTCGGATTCACCCCGGTGTAGATTGTAAGATTTTCTAGGGTTTATGCATTTGTATTTTGATTCGACTTTGTGACAATTTGTGTTGATTTCGTAAACCATAGACAATTGTTTGCATTTGTTTCGTATTCGTGAATTGTCGAACGATGATAAAGTTATGACTTTGCAAAATGATTATGTGTAATTATGCGTTGTCGTGGTTAGGATTTACTTGTGTTGATTACAAAGTGCAATCTTGTCCGTTCCTCAGGACGTTGATAGTTATTGGCACCTAAGTCACGGTACACTAAATCCGTTAATCGTTATGCAATTGAGTTGAATTAAAACATGCAGGAACCCTAGGACTTACAATTATCGAACCGGGTGTGAACCTTGTTCCCAAACCTTGTTTTCAATTAAGTAATTTAGTTTTGCAATCTTAGTTAGTGAACAAGTGTTTTAGGTAATACCCATTGTCGGTTCACTCCGATTTATTTTCAAATCAATTGAACAAATACAATTAGCAAACTTCATATTCACGTTGTTCACTGTTTGTAAATAGTTTAACTACTCGAACGAGTCATGCGATACTGACCACCTGCTCTTCGTGGATTCGATACCCGACTTACCCTAGCTACCTAGGTTTAATTCGGTTTTTTACTAATCGGGACGACACGGTCTTTCAAAATGGCGCCGTTGCCGGGGAGCTAGTGCGCTTAGTATTTCATTTCTTGTTTGATTTTTGTTTAGTTTTTCTTTCTTGTATTTTTGTGATTTTACTTTGGGTGGTCGAGCTTATTTGTGGACAATGTTTGGGGAGGTTAGCCGTGTCACATCCCTTGTGTGTTTTAAAAACTCCAGTTCTTACACATTGAGGACAATGTTTACCTCAAGTGTGGGGATGGGGGAGTAGCAAAAGTTTTCGATTTTGACCCTTCATTTAAACACTACACATTGAGGACAATGTTTACCTTAAGTGTGGGGATGGGGGAAAATTTCAAAATTTTTTAAAAAATGTCTTGTTTCGAAAGCGATCTTAGAGCACAAGTAACTAAGTCAACAAGGGATGGCACAACCCATTTGGTCTTTTGTCATGGTCAAGTTCAAATTAATAGCATGAAGGGTATTTAGCAGGTGGTTATTTGGGAATAATTAGCCTAAGGAATTAGCATTTTATGCATATCACATATCATACCCTTTACATATGTGAGGTTTTGAGCCACTTTTATATCATAGATTTACATATACATGTTTCTTTGTTTGAGTGGACCATTACTCGCGTATTGTAGAACTTGCAACTTTTGATACGTTCGAGACCATAGACCGAATACAAGCACGAGAATGATTAAGGCATTAGGTAAACCTTTTCCTTTTACACCATTTTTATATCCTTACCCAAAAATTATTCCCTAGTAGCCAATTTTGAGTCTAATCCTTTCGTTTGACCACCCTTTAGCCCATAACCTTAAAACCTTTTTCTTTTAAAACCCGTGTGATGGAAATTCGATTATAGGAATCAAGTTTGTATATTCGTGAATTGTTTGTTTGTGTATATATATATATATAAAGAAAAAGAAAAAAATGCTAATGTATACAGAGCGTAGGCTTGCTTTGAGCACTCTAATTTCTTAAAATGCTAATGTATAAAGGCAACAACTTTAGCCTTTTATTCAACAACTACTAACTCATATTTTTGTACTTTGTTTTAATGATTTTCTATTCTTTTTCGCAATATTTTCTGAATTTTCGCTTTTTTTTTCACAACTATACAAACACATAATCCTATAATTGAATTTTCATCACCTTAGCCACTTTAAATATCCTATTCCCTACCCTTAGCCTAGCACCAATACAACCCTTACAAAGACCTTTTGACTTGTGCTTAGTATTCGTGTTCGGTGGTGGAGAATGATTGAGTTGCAAGCCTATGCGGGTACGTGTTCTAATTGGTTTGAGTGATTATTTCAAAAGCGCTAATGCATCAACTATTAGCCAATTCTAAAACCAAGTGGAGAGAACATTGTGAGGGATGTGCATGATCTATTAGTTTCAAGGGCGGGTTAATGTTGGATAACTACTTTATATATAATTAATCAATTATTGCTAAATATGTTGAAAAGTGTAAAAAGTTTGAACTTGGGTATGACATTAAACCTTAACTTACGTCTCAAGAATGGGAAGTGCGTTTCTCGTTCGACCCACGTGAAAGTGAAAAACAGATTTGCTTGAGGGCAAGCAAACGGCAAGTGTGGGGATGTGATACGTGGTCGAAAACTAGTGATTGTTTGTGCTTAAGTTGATGTTTTTACATAGCTTTTAATCTTGAATAGCCTACTTTTAATGGGATTTGTGTTTTACAGGTCTAAAAGAGTTTAAGGAGCTAATCGGGAGCTAAACGGAGCACCGGGACGCGATTCGGATCAACCGGGGATGTGAAATGAACAAAAACCGGGTTAATCACGAAGATTGGATGTGTTTTGTGGAATGTTAATGGATTTAAAATGAATATATTGGAATATGGCATGATAAAGGGCTGAATTACGAGTACGTGGGCGAAAACGGTGAGTAAAACGGAGCTATAACGAAGAAGTTATGAAGAAAACAGTTTCGGACAAAACCGGCAAAACCAGAGGCCGTCGGGAACGCCCCAAAGGCCGTCGGCGACGCCCCTCACAGCTTCAATTCGCGAATTTTAAGTTTTGGAGCATGGAAACGAGTTATATCATCAAGTTTGACCAATATTCGGGGGTTACGAGTTATTAGAGGTTAAAACACCTCCTTGGAGCCATTCCCTATCATCTAACCCATTCCAAATCATCTCTTAATCCCTAATCCATCCTAACACCACCACTAACACCATCTTTATCCTAACCCTAATCAAATCACCATCTCCATCATTCCATCATCACCATCATCCTCTTCCACCTTCACCTTCAAACCCTAACTTCCACCTCTCCTCAAGACTTGAAGATTATGGTTCGGGGTTCATGTTCATCCTCCGGTGATCGTGCTTCTTCGACTATGAATGGCTAGTCTCTTCGGATTCACCCCGGTGTAGATTGTAAGATTTTCTAGGGTTTATTCATTTGTATTTTGATTCGACTTTGTGACAATGTGTGTTGATTTTGTAAACCATAGACAATTGTTTGCATTTGTTTCGTATTCGTGAATTGTCGAACGATGATAAAGTTATGACTTTGCAAAATGGTTATGTGTAATTATGCGTTGTCGTGGTTAGGATTTACTTGTGTTGATTACAAAGTGCATTCTTGTCCGTTCCTTAGGACGTTGATAGTTATTGGCACCTAAGTCACGGTACACTAAATCTGTTAATCGTTATGCAATTGAGTTGAATTAAACCATGTAGGAACCCTAGGACTTACAATTATCGAACCGGGTGTGAACCTTGTTCCCAATCCTTGTTTTCAATTAAGTAATTTAGTTTTGCAATCTTAGTTAGTGAACAAGTGTTTTAGGTAATACCCATTGTCGGTTCACTCCGATTTATTTTCAAATCAATTGAACAAATACAATTAGCAAACTTCATATTCACGTAGTACATTGTTTGTAAATAGTTTAACTACTCGAACGAGTCGTGCGATACTGACCACTTGCTCTTCATGGATTCGATACCCGACTTACCCTAGCTACCTAGGTTTAATTGGGTTTTTAACTGATCGGGATGACACGGTCTTTCATACACCTATAGAGAAACCCGCCCCATTAGAGCTTAAGGTTCTCCCATCCCACTTAGAGTACGCTTTCTTAGGTGAGGGATCCGATTTTCCCGTCATTATTTCATCTAAGTTAGAGGAGGGAGAGAAGGGTAGGTTGTTAGAGGTGTTGAGAGAGAATAGGGAAGCCATTGCATGGCGACTTTCGGACATCAAGGGCATAAGCCCCGCCTATTGTACCCACCGGATACTCATGGAAGATGATTATAAGCCGCTGGTGCAACCTCAACGGCGCCTAAATCCGAACGTGCAAGAGGTTGTTAAAAATGAAGTGCTCAAGTTGTTAGATGCCGGGGTGATATACCCTATTTCCGATTCACCATGGGTTAGCCCGACCCAAGTTTCTCCAAAGAAAGGTGGGATGACGGTAATCATGAATGAAAGGAACAAATTAATCCTTTCTCGTACCATTACCGGTTGGCGTGTGTGCATCGACTACCGGAAGTTGAATGACGCCACCCAGAAAGACCATTTCCCCTTACCATTCATTGACCAAACGTTGGAGCGTCTAGCGGGTCAACTATTCTATTGTTTTCTCGATGGATTTTCAGGTTATTTTTAGATCCCAATCGCCCCGGAGGATCAAGATAAAACGACATTCACATGCCCTTACGGCACTTATGCGTATCGCCGCATGCCTTTCGGGTTATGCAATGCTCCGGCTATTGTGACATCTGCGTCTCTACGACCATCAGACAAATACCAAATCAATGAAATATTGTGTTTCATACTTAGGATTTGTATAAATATGTGTATCATTTGCACATATCAATTCTCATTCGATTTCGAGCTCTAAATCGCTTTCTGGAAAGTTATACGCGAACCAATGCGTAAACATAATCAGGTTAATGCGACAAACACTCCGGAATAGTGACATGGGCTTAACATACCTTAAATAACCTTTACATAACTTAGAAATAAGTTTTGGAGGGTTTGGTGTGTCGAAATCTAGTTTATTCGATCTCAGGGACTATTTGCGTCAAACTGCAAAAGTCTGCTGATTCGTATGGTGTCGAACCTTCCGGAATATGATCATAAGTTAAACATACCATAAATATCCTTTACATAGCTTAGAAATAGGCTTTGAGGGGTTCGGTATGCTAAAATAAACTTATTTGGTCAATCAGGGACTAAAAGCGTTAAAAAGTGCATAAGTTTGCATTTTCGCGCATATCTTACGTTCTGAATATATCCGGACATCCAAAAATTTATGTAATAATTAAAATATTTTATTTTAGTGATTGGAATGCTCAATTTCCATTCGTCGCGCAATTTGGATCGTTTTTCGCATCCGTTCGAGTTTCATCGTAATTAACCGAACAACGCAACCGTACGACCAATCGAACTGACATCCGACATATATTTGAGCATATTTCATGTTCGCTATACTTAAACTTCATTATTGAGCCTTGAAAATGGGTTAACGGGGTTTAACCGCGTCGAAAATGGCCTAAACGAGTTGCAGGGACCAAAACTGAAAAGTTAGCAAACTTTCTGGAACTGGGCATGTGGTGGCGTCACGCCACCACCCTATCTGGGCAGAAAGTCATGTTTCAGCATTGGTAGGTCTATTTTTAGCATTTAACTTGAAGTTTAGGGTCTTTTTTGTAACATTTGCAATACAGTGTGATGGTTTATGGGCACCCCTAGTATTCCAAAACCATGTGCCTTACGTGTACAGTCCAGATCAAAGCTCAATTATCGAGGAACGATCCTAATGGTTCTTCAAACTCTATATAAACCCACCATCTTCATCACCTTCACTTGCACATTTGCTCTCAAATTATTCTCTAAGTTGAAGCTCTCCCTGTGAGGCTTCATACCTGAGAAATTTTGAGTTTAAATCTTCAAGCTTGGACCTTTTGTAAGTATTCTTTCATCTTTTATGCGTTTTTCAAGCATGAAAGTCAAACAGTGTTTGACTTTCTGCTTTGACCAGTCAATGGTCAACACGAAGTTCGTTTGAACTTCGCAACGTGAGCGTAATCACGATGGTCATAGTCCCTTGTGACTATACCTACTGATTACCATGTTGATTAGGTGTAGTGACGAGTCATAGTTTCGGTCAAAATAAGCGTTTATGCGTATTTTGCAACCAAACTATTCTTGGGTATCAAAACCCTTTGGTTTGATATCAAACTTGTTTTCTAACTTCGTTAAACATGTTTTAATATGTTTAACTCGTCACTTTTAGTTTAGTGCTTATATAGGGTCGTAAGATAAGCGGTCCAAACAACCGCTTAGACTTTCGAACCCGACCCGTTTGGTCGATCATTAGGATCCGACCAAACATGTTTTGTGACCATAGTTGTATAGGGAATAACCTTCCGAGGTTATACCATATGGTCACTTCGTTTAGTTAGTTGTATGATAGATAATTTATATGCCTTAGGAAAATGACCAAAATGCCCTTTTTACGCATAAATTCATTTTAAGCATATGTAACCTAAATTTTTACATTTAAACTGATTAGGTAACATTATTAGACATGTTAAGGCATATAATACTTGTCATAGGACTAGTTAGGGGGTCCGAACGCGTTTTACGGAAACGACGCGTTAAAGTAGCATAAGCTACCTAAACGAGTCGTAATGGGTCGTAAGCACTTAGGATAGATTTCTATTTAGAATGTAGGCTTTGTTAAACCATATCATATGAGTTCCAATACTCATTTGGTTTACGAGACCTCATTCTATCCGATCTTCCGATTTAGGTCCGGTTTATTAACGTAGTTACTTATATTAGGTGCCGATTGGTTTCCGTGATCCCTCTAGCTTTGCTTGGTTGTTATTCAAGACTTCTAAGCATTCTCAAGTGAGTACATAGTTCCCCTATTTTAATGTTTTCGATTGTTTGGGGGTGATTCATATGTGTTAAATGATTTCGATGTTTTTAACGATGGTTTCGAAAATGATTAAAATGGTTTATATTAAATTAATAACGATTTCAATAATGTGAACAAACTTGTTGGGTGTAATTACACAACAAATAACATTCATTAGTTTTGGCCGAACCGACCAGTATTAGGTTATGGTACCATAGGATCTGACAAATCCCGTTATCAGACTGCACCCATGGTTATGTGTGGGGGTTATGTGGGTAACGACTGAATCTATGATTGTTAACTTATCCTTTGGTGGTTTGTTAATGCGAGATTAGCGATAGGCGAGTTGCGAAGGTTTGGATGTTATTAGCGAGACGACCAAAAGTAGTTTTCACAATTAAAACGAGAATGATTTAAACGATTGAAACGATTTTTAACGAGTTAAACGAATTGGATAAACAATTGGTTTTTGGGTTGTGATTAGATAATGGGACGGGTGTAACATGATAAAAGCATGGTAGATACGCCGCTGATACTTCTTATATATAAGTGTTTTTATCATATTACATTCTGTGGCATTATTTAGTTCACTTGGGCAAACGATTTTAAAACGATGTCACATAACGATGTTTTCTAAAAGATATAAACCATACGAGTTTTATTAACGAGTTGATTTACAATTTGGTTTTCTTAAATATATGTTTTGGGTTAAGAATCATGGCTACGAGATTTTATAAGTTATAACCATCTTGATTTGAGTTGGTTAATTATGTTGCAATACTATACACTTTTCAAAACAAGGTTTTTACTTTTGACTCTTGTAGTTTAATGAGGTATTGCAACATGTAAACTAGCCATGAATCCGACACTCTCATAAAACCTATGTGCTCGCCAACATTTATTTGCTAACTTTGTTTTTACATATGTTTCAGGTGTTGATTGAATGATGTTGATTGCTAGGATGCAAGCTCACTTAGGATTGGACGAGGCCTTAGTGACTTAATAACAATAATAGACTATGTTTAACTTGTTTGTTTAAATTCCAAGGCAATGTAAATGGTTAATCTTTAAATAAAACAAAACTTCAAATTTCCATGTGTTATGAAACAATGATTCTGTTACAACACTCCCCGACGATTCCGTCGCGATTTGTTGTTTTACGCGGTCGGGGTGTGACAGAAAAGTTGGTATCAGAGCTCATGGTTATAGGGAATTAGGTTATTGGTAATGCTTTGACCTAGTCTATAACCTTCCTAGGACCCTAACACAAGATTCTTGTGTTTAGATCTTAAAACAATACCGTCACTTATACTTAGGCGACGACCACAACAAGAACATAAATTTCAAATCCGCTTTGAAAACCAATCGTCTGTTCTAGGATGATTTATTATAAGGTTTTGAACCCTCTAAGTTTTCAAAATTCGTCAAAGTTGGGTCTTATAGTGTGAACACGTGCAATCTGGAAGAGTGGATGCTTGTACTATGAGTTTTCTGTCTAAGGCTAGAGTGTTCGTACAAATCCACATAATCGGACTAGTCTCTCTTACCTGGGAACTCTTGGGGTGAGTGTCCACTTATAGGCTAAAGCATGTCTTCGCGATACATTAATATAACCCGCTTACTTTGATTAGTCATCGTCTCATTTGTTTGCCTTAGGTAACAAACAAATGATCCCAATTTTTTTATGAGTTTTCATTCTGTTTTGATTATCCAATAACATTTCACTTGTTTCCTCTTATGTCTTCCATTTCCTTTAGAATGTCTCTTCGTCGCAGCGACACTCAAATGTACGAGCAGGCTACCAAAATTGCCCAACGAATAGGCGTTTTAATCCAGAAGACTGCTGAATTGGCTGTCGCCATGTCTCGTCTCAAAGATGAAGCCGCCCAAGAAACACCAAAGGAAACAGAAGCCAAACCTTCACAAAAATCGAAGAAATGTAAAGCTTCAAAGAATCCTCCAGCCGTTGCACCAAATCAAGCAGGACCTAGCCAGGTGGCAACACCACCAGCCAAAAAGCCGTACTTGGGAACTGCTCCTTGGTGCAATCAATGCAACCTTCATCATCTGAATCAGATACCCTGTCGCAAATGTACCCACTGTGGACGATGGGGACATTTGGTTAATGTGTGCCGCTTTGCTATCCAAAACAAAGCTGTTGCAAATCCTGCGGCTGCTCAACCTCCGGCAAGGGAACCTTATGCCGGTGCTGCACCGATATGCAACAAATGTAATGCACACCACCTAGCTTACCTTCAGTGTCGTCTGTGTGCAACATGTGGGCGACTCGGTCACCTGGAAAATGCTTGTCTATTCAACCCAAGCCAAGGTGGTCCAAACCAACCCCAAGTCAACCTTGCTCAAGCTCGTTTTCCGCCTGGTGCTTGCTACATCTATGGCGAGACGGGTTATGTCAGGAGCAAATGACCAAAGATTGTCAATACAAATCTGACCCACGGATGAGCATTTGGCTGATTAGAAAATGCTGCTGCTTTGAATAATCTGAATCTTATACTTATGTTTCTTTTGTTTTTTTTCTTGAACTCTGAAACAATCGGTTTTGTTTATAAATAAATCGTTGTTCACAATTCTGATGTACAAGTGTAGTTGCATGTGTGTATGGTATACCCCTACCATACCTACATCAAAGAATTGTATTTGTAGTTCTCTCATTCTTGTGATCGCTCATGATTTCCTAGAAAAATTTCTAAGTACTCGTTTCATTCTAAGAAACAAAGTACAGAATATAAGTGACAATTTTAGACGATTACTCAAAATGTCACTTTAAATCCTTAGTTAGATAACTAAGGATATTCTTCGATCTCGTACCCATATCATTACATTCTAGTTTTTATAACAACATGCATAGTATATATTTTTCAAAAACAACCTTCATAATTTCAAAATATTTCATATAGTTTGAAAACAATTTTTTACACAATATATTTACTTAATATATCAAGTGCATGATTTTAAAAGCATTATCCATGTTTTTAAAAAACCTTATACATGATTACAAAATTCATTTCACGTGATTTTAAAACAATTTACAAACATATTTACCTAATACATCTACCGTATGATTTCAAAACTATTACGTAAGGTTTCAAAAACATTTTTGAAGAACCCCATGCATAGTTTAAAAAAAAAACATTCTACTTGTATGTTGATTTAACATACGTAGTATCCAACCTCCAAATTCTGCTTCATTTGTCGCCTTGGCATATCTAGCGCCTCAACTTCATGAACATTCTACCTCGTGTATCGACTTAAGCACGTCTAGTGCAAGGTTTCGAATCGTCTCCCGCTATTCAAATTCCAAAATCCATATAGGATCTTCTTATCTTCACAATTAGATCCTTGTAGATGATTATCACTCAAATCGGAGCCCTTAATTGAATTCTTTGTATGACTTAATACGTACATTACGATTCAATAAGGACAAAGCCGAATTCCTATTAAGATCTTCCTATCTTCATAGTTAGATTCTTGGAAATGTTTGAAGTGCCAAATGAAATCCACGGATTGGATTCCTGGTGTGCTTTAAATACTCGTGTTCAAGTTAACAAACAAATTATTAAAATGATAACAAATTAAAGATCAAGTTAAACAATTATGTGATTTCGTTATTACGTTTTATGTATTTTGTTTTTGTGTAATCTAAATTTTCGTTATCCAAATCCTCGTAGAATTTTCCATATCTTCATATGAGAGATTCATGGTAAGATATCCAAAGGTACTACCTTAAATCCTTAATGGGCTTCTACATAATAGTTAAGACCCTTGGATTATATAGTACCATACCATAATTCAAAAGAGACCCCTTGGGTGGTCTAGTTAAAAAGATTGATTAAAAAATTTGGTTGGGAATGGCATGTGATGATATAGCTGAAAAGACTCCTTGGTGGTCTATTTAAAGAGATCATTTATTTATTTAATTAAAAGGATCCTATGGTGGTCTAGTCACACTCATCACAGGATTGTTCATTGGGTTTTCCCTACACATTTTAAAATGCACTGTGCAGACTATGCAAGGAATTACATAATTATGGATGCATACATAATTATGAAATTCAGTGCACAGAAACCTCAGTAAGATTTATCATGTGTAAGAACCGATAGTGGCAACAATAACAAAACGTGAACAATGTAATGGAGGTACGGTGAAAGCACCAATGGCGCTTCATATACTTGTATATAAGTGTCCCTCTTACATTGCAAACATGATGTTATTTAAAGTTACTAGAAGTTCAGAAACCTAACCAGTGTTATTTTATCTTTTCGACTTCATATTTCGAGCTCTCACAAGTTTTCTCTAAATAAATTTCGGGACAAAATTTCCTGAAGTAGGGGAGACTGTGACATCTGTGTCTCTACGACCATCAGACAGATGCCAAATCAATGAAATATTGTGTTTCATACTTGGGATTTGTATAAATATGTGTATCATTTGCACATATCAATTCTCGTTCGATTTCGAGCTCTAAATCGCTTTCTAGATAGTTATACGCGAACCAATGCGTAAACGTAATCAGTTTAACACGACAAACACTCCATAATAGTGACATGGGCTTAACATACCTTAAATAACCTTTACATAACTTAGAAATAAGTTTTGGATGGTTTGGTGTGTTGAAATCAAGTTTATTCGATTGCAGGGACTATTTGCGTCAAACTGCAAAAGTCTGCTGATTCGTATGGTGTCAAACCTTCTGGAATATGATCATAAGTTAAACATACCATAAATATCCTTTACATAGCTTAGAAATAGGCTTTGAGGAGTTCGGTATGCTAAAATAAACTTATTTGGTCAATCAGGGACTAAAAGCGTCAAAAAGTGCATAAGTTTTCATTTTCGCGCATATCTTACGTTCTGAATATATCCGGACATCCAAAAATTTATGTAATCATTAAAGTATTTTATTTTAGTGATTGGAATGCTCAATTTCCATTCGTAGCGCAATTTGGATCGTTTTTCGCGTCCGATCGAGTTTCATCGTAATTAACCGAACAACGCAACCGTACGACCAAGAGAACCGAAATCCGACATATTTTTGAGCATATTTCATGTTCCCTATACTTAAACTTCATTATTGAGCCTTGAAAATGGGTTAACGGGGTTTAAACGCGTCGAAAATGGCCTAAACGAGTTGCAGGGACCCAAACTGACAAGTTAGCAAACTTTCTAGAATTGGGCATGTGGTGGTGGTGCTGTGGCGGCACACCACCACCCTATCTGGGCAGAAAGTCATGTTTCAGCAATGGCAGGTCTATTTTCAGCAATTAACTTAAAGTTTAGGGTCTTTTTTGTAACATTTGCAATACCTATGATGGTTTATGGGCACCCCTAGTATTCCAAAACCATGTGCCTTACGTATACGGTCCAGATCGAAGCTTAATTATCGAGGAACGATCCTAACGGTTCTTCAAACTCTATATAAACCCACCATCTTCATCACCTTCACTTGCACATTTGCTCTCAAATTATTCTCTAAGTTGAAGCTCTCCTTATGAGGCTTCATACCTGAGAAATTTTGAGTTCAAATCTTCAAGCTTGGACCTTTTGTAAGTATTCTTTCATCTTTTATGCGTTTTTCAAGCATGAAAGTCAAACAGTGTTTGACTTTCTGCTTTGACCAGTCAATGGTCAACACGAAGTTCGTTTGAACTTCGCAACGTGAGCGTAATAACGATGGTCATAGTCCCTTGTGACTATACCTACTGATTACCATGTTGATTAGGTGTAGTGACGAGTCATAGTTTCGGTCAAAATACGCGTTTATGCGTATTTTGCAACCAAACTATTCTTGGGTATCAAAACCCTTTGTTTTGATATCAAACTTGTTTTCTAACTTCGTTAAACGTGTTTTAACATATTTAACTCGTCACTTTTAGTTTAGTGCTTATATAGGGTCGTAAGATAAGCGGTCCAAACAACCGCTTAGACTTTCGAACCCGACCTGTTTGGTCGATCATTAGGATCCGACCAAACATGTTTTGTGACCATAGTTGTATAGGGAATAACCTTCCGAGGTTATACCTTATGTTCACTTTGTTTAGTTAGTTGTATGATAGATAATTTATATGCCTTAGGAAAATGACCAAAATGCCCTTTTTACGCATAAATTCATTTTAAGCATATGTAACCTAAATTTTTTCATTTAAACTGATTAGGTATCATTATTAGACATGTTAAGGCATATAATACTTGTCATAGGACTAGTTAGGCAGTCCGAACGCGTTTTACGCGAACGACGCTTTAAAGTAGCATAAGCTACCTAAACGAGTCGTAATGGGTCGTAAGCACTTAGGATAGATTTCGATTTTAAATGTAGGCTTTGTTAAACCATATCATATGAGTTCCAATACTCATTATGTTTACGAGACCTCATTCTATCCGATCTTCCGATTTAGGTCCGGTTTATTAACGTAGTTACTTATATTAGGTGCCGATTGATTTCCGTGATCCCTCTAGCTTTGCTTGGTTGTTATTTAAGACTTCTAAGCATTCTCAAGTGAGTACACAGTTCCCCTATTTTACTGTTTTCGATTGTTTTAGGGTGATTCATATGTGTTAAATGATTTTGATGTTTTTAACGATGGTTTCGAAAATGATTAAAATGGTTTATATTAAATTAATAACGTTTTAGATAATGTGAACAAACTTTTTGGCATAGTTACATAACAAATAACATTCATTAGTTTTGGCCTAACCGACCAGTATTAGGTTATGGTACCATAGGATCTGACAAATCCCGTTATCAGACTGCACCCATGGTTATGTGTGGGGGTTTTGTGGGTAACGACTGAATCTATGATTGTTAACTTACCCTTTGGTGGTTTGTTAATGCGGGATTAGTGATAGGCGAGTTGCGAAGGTTTGGATGTTATTAGCGAGACGACCAAAAGTAGTTTTCACAATTAAAACGAGAATGATTTAAACGATTTTTAATGAGTTAAACGAATTGGATAAACAACTGGTTTTTGGGTTGTGATTAGATAATGGGACGGGTGTAACATGATAAAAGCATGGTAGATACGCCGCTGGTACTTCTTATATATAAGTGTTTTTATCATATTACATTCCATGGCATTATTTAGTTCACTTGGGCAAACGATTTTAAAACGATGTCACATAACGATGTTTTCTAAAAGATATAAACCATACGAGTTTTATTAACGAGAAGATTTACAATTTGGTTTTCTTAAATAAATGTTTTGGGTTAAGAATCATGGCTACGAGATTTAATAAGTTATAACCATCTTGATTTGAGTTGGTTAATTATGTTGCAATACTATACACTTTTCAAAACAAGGTTTTTACTTTTGACTCTTGTAGTCTAATGAGGTATTGCAACATGTAAACTAGCCATGAATCCGACACTCTCATAAAACCTATGTGCTCGCGCATTTCTTTGCTGACTTTGTTTTTACATATGTTTCAGGTGTTGATTAAATGATGTTGATTGCTAGGATGCAAGCTCACTTAGGACTGGACGAGGCCTTAGTGACTAATAACAATAATAGACTATGTTTAACTTGTTTGTTTAAATTCCAAGACAATGTAAATGGTTAATCTTTAAATAAAACAAAACTTCAAATTTTCGTGTGTTATGAAACAATGATTCTGTTACAACACTCCCCGACGATTCTGCCGCGATTTGTTGTTTTACTCGGTCGGGGTGTGATAGCTACTTTCCAAAGTTGCATGGTTGCTATATTCCAAGACATGCTTGAGACTTCTATGGAGGTTTTCATGGATGACTTCTCGGTTTATGGCACCACTTTCGATCAATGTCTTCTCAATCTTGATAGGATGCTTAAGAGATGTATAGAGACAAACCTTATGTTGAATTGGGAGAAATGTCACTTTATGGTGACGGAGGGGATAGTTTTAGGTCACAAGGTGTCTAGAGAGGGGATAGAGGTGGATAGGGCCAAGATAGATACCATAAGTAGATTGCCTCCACCTACTAGTGTTAAGTCCGTTCGTAGCTTCCTAGGTCATGCGGGCTTTTATAGGCGTTTCATTAATGATTTTCTAAGATTACGCGCCCCATGACCCGACTTCTAGAGAAAGATGTACCTTTCGTCTTTGACGAAGAGTGCATCAAGGCCTTTGATTTTTTGAAGGAGAAACTCATTAGTGCCCCTATCCTTGTTTCGCCCGATTGGAGTTTGCCTTTCGAGCTCATGTGCGATGCAAGTGATTATGCTGTAGGTGCGGTTTTAGGTCAAAGAGTCGATAAACATTTTCATCCAATCTACTACGCGAGCAAAACTTTAAATGATGCTCAAGAGAACTATACCACCACGGAAAAAAGAGCTCTTAGCCGTAGTGTTTGCGTTTGATAAATTTCGCTCATATCTTGTGCTTTCCAAAACCACCGTGTTCACCGACCACGCCGCTTTGTGTTTTCTTTTCCAAAAGAAAGACGCAAAGCCACGCCTCATTAGATGCATTCTTTTGCTCTCCGAGTTTGATATCAAAATTAAGGATAAAAAGGGAGCGGAAAATGTAGCCGCCGACCATTTGTCACGCTTAGAGGATCCTAAGAGAGAGGAGATTCGTGAGGATTCAATAGGAGACACTTGTCCTCATGAAACCATAGACTTTGTTAGCGCCGAGGTAGAGGGTTTGCCATGGTTTTCGGATTTGGAAAATTATTTAGCGACCGGCGATATTGTGAAGGGTATGTCCTACCAACAAAAGAAAAAGCTTCTTAGGGATGCTAGGAAGTACATTTGGGATGACCCGTACCTTTTTAGGATAGGTGGTGATAGAGTGCTTAGGAGGTGTGTTTCAAAAGAGGATGGGATGGACATCCTTAGACATGTGCACGAGGGTTTAACGGGAGGCCATCACGGGCCAAATGTAACTGCACAAAAGGTTTTTGATAGTGGCTTCTATTGGCCAACGGTAGTTAGAGATGCCATAGAGTTTGTTAGGACATGTGACCATTGCCAACGTACCGGCAACATCTCATCTAAGGATGAAATGCCCCAAAATCCCATCCAAGTTCTTGAAGTCTTTGACGTTTGGGGTATTGATTTCATGGGACCTTTCCTCTCATCGAGTGAGAATAGGTACATCCTCGTGGCCATTGACTATGTCTCAAAGTGGGTGGAAGCTCAAGCTTTGCCTACTAATGATGCCCGAGTGGTGGTGAGATTTCTTAAGAAGTTATTCACACATTTCGGAGTTCTTAAAGCTATCATAAGTGACGGTGGTACTCATTTTTGCAATTCTGCCATGGAAAAGGCACTTGCGCGCTACGGTGTCACTCACCGTCTTTCTACCGCATACCACCCGCAAACTAGTGGCCAAGTAGAGAATGCAAACTGAGGGGTGAAGAGAATGTTAGAAAAAACGGTAGGAAAAAGTAGAAAGGATTGGTCGGAAAAGCTCGACGACGCATTATGGGCATTCAAAACATCGTTAGGAACCACACCCTTCATGATTGTGTATGGCAAAGCGTGCCATCTTCCGGTGGAGTTAGAACATAGAGCTTTGTGGGCATTGAAAAATGTTAACCCCGACCTTACCGAATCCGCAAGAAGGAGGTTCTTCCAAATCCATGAATTAGAGGCTCTAAGGGATGCCGCCTATGAACGATCTTGGAGTATCAAGGAAAAGACTAAGGCATTGCATGATAGGAGGTTGCGAAGGTTGAAGGAGTTTAAGGTAGGTGATAAAGTACTCTTATTCAATTCAAGGTTGAAATTGATAGCAGGGAAGTTGAAATCGAGATGGACCGGACCGTATGTGGTAAAGGAGGTGTTTCCATACGGTACCGTCGAGTTGTATGACGAAGTTGATAAAGGTGTGTGGAAGGTAAATGGTCATCGATTGAAACACTACTTGGGAGGTCCCATTGATACTACCGAGGAGGAAGAAATTCCTCTAGAGGACCCACCCACCTTCACCGAACAATGAGTTGAGAAAAGCTTCGTTTGTAGAGTATGTACCGTTTGTAAATTTTGTTAATTTTTCATATTTCTCGTAGTTTTTCATGTTTGGGTTTTGTGTATTTGAGAAATTTTGCAGGAAACATACTATTGAAGAGCTGAATTTGTAAAGAAAATGACGTTCCAGGTAAGTCCCAACACTTTGAAAAAATTTGGGATGGTTTGGGGAAGGTTTGGTAAGAGTTAGAAAATTTTCTAAGGCATAAAACTCACAAATTTACGAAACCTTCTGTGAAAAAAGTGCCCTCGCGCTACGCCACCACAAATCCATTATCATGTGGCGCGACGCCACCCCTAGGGTCAAAAATCCATGCTGAACCTTACCCTCGCGTCACGCCACCCCAACTGGACCATACAGTCACGCCACGCGACCCCATACCTGACCACTTTTATTTAAATTGTGCTGTGGCGCTACTCCACAGCCTCCCTTTTCATCAGTGGCGTCGCGCGACATTTTAAAAATCGAATGAAATCCCTTTTTATCATCAGTTTTCCCCAAACACCCCAAAACCCTTTCCTCTTCAAAGCCACCCTGTGACAACTCGTATTTTCCGAACCCATCTTCGTATCTTGATGTAACGTAAACATTATGTGACTATGTGAATTGGATGATTTAATGAAAGTTAGTGATTATCTTAATGTGCTATGTGTTATTAATATGTACGTATAAAGTATAGTTATACAAGTGTGTATGTAGTAAATCGGAACCAAAACACAAGAACCCAACCCGAGACCATTCGGTCTCGAGTGAATAGTGTGACTATTTGGGCCGGTTGGGCCATCTAATCCATTCGAAACCCATTAGGGTGCATCAACTTGAAGCTAGTATATAACCTTTGTTGATAGCCAACATCACCATCTTTGGGCAACCTACACACACTCTCCTACACACACACTCCTACATTCTCTCTCACTAAAACCCTAGCAACACCACCCTCTTCTCTTGTGTCGGATCAAGGGTAGCAAGCCAAGCTCTCGGATTTGCTTGTGTTCTTCACCCGGAGAATATCGGACAACAAATCTACTCTCCTTCACACACTCCTCACCAACCAGTTAGTGTTTTATGATGCTTGTTGTTAGATGATAATATGGATGGCATGATGGTTTGTACGAATGATGATGTTCTTGTGAATCGGATGTGTATAATGATGTTAATCGGCTATCAGGTCTTGATTACGGATTGATTTCATGATGAGTTAATGATATCTTGTGATTGAATGTGATTTAAAACATTAAGTGTTGATGTTCATGAAATCGGCTTGCATATGTGTGCTAGATAATGTTCATGTTAATCGGATTATATACTCTTGTGCTAAGAATCGAGTGCTTGTTAATCGGCTGCATGTATGTGGAAATCGGATTAGTGTAGAGTCGACCATGAGGTGTTATGTGATGATTTGAAACCCTTGGATGGGTATGTTTAAATGTTTTGATTGTTGATTCATGTTATGATTATGTTAGAGTTCATAGAGATTGATGCTAAAAACCCTAAAATGATGAACAAGTTTGAATGTGAGCATGAATATTTGAATATCTTATAAACATTTACAAGATGCCATGTTTAATCCAATTTGTTTGGAAATTAGACAACAAAACATGTTTGTGAATTCTGGTTGGATAGTACACAAGATCATGAAATCAGAATTCTATTGGTTAGTACATACGCTGGCAATTAGCAGGTGTGCCAGTCGAGACCCCCGGTCTCGACTCGAGACCAACCCATGACAGCCCGAGACCACGGTTGCGACACAGATTGCGAGTCGAGAACCTCTAGTCTTGACTCGAGACCACACACTGCCAGCGCATAAACCACATGAGTCGAGACCAGGTTACGGGTTTGTTGCGACTCGAGACCTGACTCGAGACCACCATGTCTCGGGTGATGAAGGCTAGACCGAGACAACGCCGTCTCAACTCGAGAACTCTAGTCTCGACCCGAGACCACCTGATTATATGCAATCTGTATGGGCTTTCACGGTTACAGGCCCAAGTAGTTGGGCCGAACATATGGGCCTTATGTGTTACTGTTGAATGTGTATGTTGTGCAATGTTGATTAGACTGCCATGAGAAACACTTATTTGTAATGTGCTAGTATACGTGTAGAACATACGTGCACTACTTGAATGCGAACCTGACTTGTGTGGTACAACTATGTTAGGACGTGGTTGACCACAATATAGCTTGATTGACTTTTCTGTGTATCTGCCGAGTAAATCAAGGTGAGTTCACACCCTCTACAAAGCATGGGATTCCCAGGGTTGGGAATGGGGTTAAGGAACATGGATTCCTCGTCCTTTCTTGGGTAGGACAGTATTGGCTCAGGAATATAATTCCTCGTCCTCATGGACAGATAACTCGTACTAGACCAAAACTCTATCACGAAGTCCCTCCTTTTTATATCGACTTAATCGCCGGGCCAATGGCGAGCGGGTCATTAGTTAGATAACGCTATTTAGGTCTGACAAGCCTCACACCGTGCCGCAGAGGACGGGCGTGAACTAATGGATCTGGGCACGTCAATGATGATAGACATTGACAGTTCAGGGCACATAAACATGACTACAGTTAGCAGTCGATATGGTAACGAGTCTAGTGTATACATGGGGTAGCCCCCACGGCCGAAATGCCAGATAACTAACATGGGGTAGCCCCCACGGCTGTATTGCCAGAGTAAATGGGTAAACAAATCACGTTTTCAACTATGGGGTAACCCCCACGGCAGGATGCCAGTTAAAGGAAACTATTTTCAGAACAACTTAAAACAAACACCCAACTGTGAACTCACTCAACTTGTTGTTGACTCGTTACTACATGCTTTGCAGGTCAATAGGTACTTAGCTGGAGCTTGCATGGAACAGAGTCGTTATGGGGCATGGACAGCTGTGTGCCATGTTAAACTTTGAAACAATTAAACTTATGTTTCGGTTTTAAACGTTATGCTTCCGCTTGCAACTTAAATTATGTTTTGTTTGGGCACCAATTGTATTGGTTGAACTTTTATAATTACTTGCTTGCTTGTTCAATATGATTGGTGGCTGGATCCTGGTCAGTCACGCCTCCAAGCGGTGATACTCCGCAGGTGGATTTTGGGGGTGTGATAGATTGGTATCAGAGCCATTGGTTATAGTGAACTTGGTTTTAATAAGGGTAAGAATTTTATTAAAATCAGACTATAACCTGTACAGTGCTCTACGGTCCACAACGACGCTTCACTCCACATGCAAGGCTCAACATTCTAGGTGATATGAACTGTGTATATATTGCCTGCTTGTTAGTTACAAAGTACGTTGCTCATGGTATGCTTGGTTAGTATAACTACTGTTGCTTGAACACGTGTGTGCTTACTCCCTCCTGTCATCGCACTTTCACGAACCTCTCTCACTCATGTTTCCCTTGATATGAAGATCATGTCTGGACGCGTTAACATGACTCAAGCCCAGTTGACGGCTCTGATTAACGAACGAGTTGCTGCGGCACTTGCAGCTGCACACGCAGGAGGTATATCCTGCAGTCCAAACTCATTCTAGGATCTTTAGATCCTACTCTTGTGAACCAACCTTTGTGTTAAACTCTGTCCTTTCTTACACCCACGATAGGTCAACATGCTCAGCCACCTGCGTGCACCTTTAAAACTTTTATGGACTGCCGACCCACTACTTTTAGCGGCACTGAAGGAGCTGTAGGTCTCCTCCACTGGTTTGAGAAGCTCGAGTCAGTTTTCGAAATGTGTGAATGCCCTGAGGAGCGCAGGGTGAAGTATGCTACCGGTACTCTCGAGGGTTTAGCTCTCACGTGGTGGAACGCCCAGGTTCAAATGCTGGGGTTGGTTGCTACTAACGCCACCCCATGGAACAACTTTAAGGAGATGATCAAGGAGGAGTATTGTAATCGTGATGAAATTCACAAACTGGAAGTAGAGTTTTTCAACCTCAAGATGACGGGGTCAGAGATTGAAGCTTATGTGAAGAGATCGAATGAACTGGCAATTCTGTGCCCTACCATGGTGGATCCTCCCATCAAACGCATCGAACTATTTCTCAAGGGCTTAGTGCCAGAAATCCAAAGTCATGTGACTTCAGCAAACCTCGCCACCATCCAGCAAGTTGTACAATTGGCTCACCGTCTCACGGATCAGGCGGTAGAGCAGAACAGGTTACCAAAGCGCATAGGCGCTGCAACTACTTTAGGTGTTCCTAGTGACAACAAGCGGAAATGGGATGGAGCTTCAAGTAAGGGTTCGACTTCTGTTCAGTCCCAGTCTCAGCAGAGAAAGACTGATGACTACAAGAACCCTAATCAACAATCATCTGGTGGTCAAGGTCATGGTGGGTACAAGGGGAATCACCCCAAATGCAATCGCTGCAGCCTGCACCACAGCGGGCCATGCACCAGGGGTAACTGTCATCGGTGCAACAAGCCAGGTCACGCTGCAAAGGATTGCAGGAGCTTGTATCCCGCCAATCAGAATCGTCAGCAAGCTCAACAGAACCAACGCCAGCAGCAGCAGCAAGGTGATAACAAAGGGTGCTTTCAGTGTGGAGCTGAAGGCCATTTCAAGAGGGATTGCCCCCAACTGAACAGGAACCAGAACAACAACAACAACAATAACAACAATCAGGGGAATGGTAACAACGGGAACAACAACAACAATGGTGCTAGGGGGCGGGCGTTCGTGATTGGCCAAGGTGAAGCAAGGAATGACCCCAATGTTGTGGCGGGTAAGTTCCTTCTCGACGACTTTTATGTTACAGTTTTATTTGATTCGGGTGCTGATACTAGCTACGTGTCACTAGAAGTTAGTCAAATGCTTAAGCGTATTCCAACACCCTTGAACAACAAGCACACTGTAGAGCTAGCAAATGGTAAGAGTTTAGAGGCCGCACACGTAGTCAAGAGTTGTAAACTTATCCTCGCTAACCAGACCTTCTCTATCGACCTTATTCCTATCGTCTTGGGTAGTTTCGACGTTGTCATTGGGATGGATTGGTTATCCCAACATCGAGCAGAGATTCTTTGCAATGAGAAGATTGTTCGTATTCCTGGTTCCGGTGGTGAACCTCTCATGATTCGTGGCGACAAGAGGGGTGCTGTTGAGAACATCATCTCTCTCCTTAAGGCCCAGAAATATTTGAGAAAGGGCCACATCGCTATCTTGGCTCTTGTTACTGACACCTCGAAGAAAGAGAAGGAGATAGAAGATTTTCCAATCGTACACGACTATCCTGAGGTATTTCCGGAGGAATTACCTGGCCTTCCGCCTTATCGCCAGGTCAAGTTTCAGATTGAACTAGCCCCTGGAGCTGCGCCTATAGCTCGTGCACCTTATCGTTTAGCTCCATCAGAGTTGGAGGAACTCTCTACGCAACTACAAGAACTCTTGGATAAGGGTTTTATTCGTCCTAGCTCATCGCCTTGGGGAGCTCCAGTATTATTCGTGAAGAAGAAAGACGGTACCTTCAGAATGTGTATCGACTATCGTGAACTCAACAAGGTGACAGTGAAGAATCGTTATCCACTACCACGTATCGATGACTTGTGTGACACCTGTGTCACTGAGACCATCAAACAAATGCCCAACCAATGAAATATTGTATTTCATACTTGGGATTTGTAAAAATATGTGTATCGTTTACACATATCAATTCTTGTTCGATTTCAAACTCTATATCGCTTTCTGGAAGGTTATACGCGCACTGATGCGTAAATATAACCAGTTTAATGCAACAAACACTCCGGAATAGTGACATATACTTAACATACCTTAAATAACCTTTAAATAACTTAGAAATAAGTTTTGAAGGCTTTGGTATTGCAAAAACAAGTTTATTCGCTTACAGGGACTAAATATGACAAACTGCGAAAGTATGCCAATTTGAACTGTAACAGACATTCTGGAACATGACCATAAGTTAAACATACCATAAATATCCTTTACATATCTTAGAAATAGGCTTTGAGGGGTTCGGTATGCTAAAATAAACTTTTGGGTCATTCAGGGACTAAAAGTGTCAAAAAGTGCACAAGTTTGCATTTTCGCGCATAACTTACGTTCTGAATACATCCGGACATCCAAAAATTTATGTAAGCACTAAAATATTTTATTTTAGTGTTTAGCATAAGAAAAATCCATTCGTCGCGTCATTTGGATCGTTTTTCGTGCTTGTGCGCATTCCGTCGTAATTAAGCGAACATCGCGTTCGTACGGCCAAACGAACCAACATCCGACATATTTTTGAGCATGTTTCATGTCCACAATGTTTAGGCATCATTTTAGGGCCTTAAAGTTGGCTTTACAGGCCTTAGAAGTGTCGGAAATGGCCTTAAACACGTGCAGGGACCAAAACTGTCAATTCTGCAAGAAGTTTGCTGATCAGACAGCCAGGCGGCCCGCCTCAGTTTCTTAACATTCTTAGGCGGCCCGCGTCAGACTCCCAGAACAGATCAGAACGAACACTCAGCAACTTCCAGCTGTTTTAAACACAACCACACACTCACCACTTGACATTTCAGCTGATAAGGACCAATTTAAGCCACCACAACTTTCCGACACTTGTACGGTTACGATTAAGGCACGATATTCGACAAACGATCTTAACGGTTACCCGAAAACTATAAATACCCCACCCCCATTGCTTCTAAACCCACAAGAATCTGATCTAAGTGACTCTAAGTTGGAACCATTGTTTCATACCTGAGTTATTGTGATCTAGATTAGCATTCGGGGACCCTTCGTAAGTATTCTTTCGTTCTTTTCCTTATTTTTACTGCTTTTCGAGTCAGAAAGTCAAACTTTGTTTGACTTTCAGCGTTGACCAGTAATGGTCAATGCGAAGTTCGTTTGAACTTCGCAACGTGAGTGTAATCACGTTGGTTATAGTCCCTTGGGACTATGCCTACTGATTACCACGTTGTCTAGGGTCGTAGGGTAAGCGATCTGATAAATCGCTTATACCTCGAACCCGACCCATTTGGTCGATCATTAGGATCCGACCAAATACATTAGGTGACCATAGTAGGTAGGGAATAACCTTCCGAGGTTATACCCTATGGTCACATCGTTTGAGTAGTTGTATGATAGGTAGTTTATATGCCTTAGGTAAATTACCAGAATACCCTTTTCATGTATAATTGGTAATTTAGCATATGTAACCTAAACTTTTGTCACATAACTGATTATGTAACATGTTTAGGCATATAACACTTGTCATAGGACTAGTTAGGCGGTCCGAACGCGTTTCACGCGAACGACGCGTTAAAGTAGCATAAGCTATCTAAACGGGTCGTAATGGGTCGAAAGCACTTAGATTAAGGTTTCATTTAGTATGTAGGCTTTGTTAAACCATATGACACGAGTCTCTATACTCGTTTGGTTTACGAACCCTCATTCTATCCAATCATCCGAGTTAGGTCCGGTTATTAACATAGTTACCTATATTAGGTGCCGTTTGATATCCGCGATCTCTAGCATTGTTTGGTTGTTACTCAAGGACTACTAAGCAATCTCAAGTGAGTACATAGACCCCTCTTTTACTGTTTTCCAAACTGTTTTGGGGTGGAACACATGTGCCTACTTGTTACTTTCATGCTTTCCTGTTTTCACATCATATACCTGTTATGTTCGTTAGTACATTATAGTACATGATTTCATTACATTTTATGCTAGGTGTGCCCAATTGTGTGCATTACTTAGTACATCGTTTTACATTACATTTCATACTAGGTGTGCCCATTGTGTGCATTACTTAGTACATCGTTCTACATTACATTTCATACTACGTATGTCCATTGTGTGCATACTTAGTACATTGTTTTACATTGCTTTTCTGTTGCATATGCTTATCCAGCATATGAACACATTATACTACATATTGAACCGTTGTAAACATTTGACTATGTGAACCGTTGTAATCATTTGACTATGTGATCCGTTGATATCTGTGAACCGTTTGTATCTGTGAACCGTTTGTATCTATGAACCGTTTGTTTCTGTGAACCGTTTGTATCTGTGAACCGTTTGTATCTGTGAACCGTTTGTATCTGTGAACCGTGTGAACCGTCTTTGACTATACATGAACATTTCTACACTTGTTAAACATTTCATCTTGATAGTTTGGTTTGAGTAAGTGATTAAGTAACGAGGCGTGTGTAATATGATACAAGCATGGTGGATACGCCGCTGGTACTTCCTATATATAAGTGTTTGTATGGTATTACATATCGTAGCGTTATTTGAATCATTTCAGTTTGAGGCATATAACATTTATACAAATAACATACTTTTCGCAAGACATTGTTTTACAAACAACTTATCTTATACAAACTCAGTTACATGGTTATTCATTTAACCATACATTATTCTTTTATCTATACATATCATTTGAACTTATTGATTTTCAAACGATTTACAAGACAAAGCAAATTACAAGGTTCATGACTAAACATTTTCTCAAACATAAGTCATGAATCCTATTTTCACAAAACCTATGTATCTCACAGGCATTTTTATGCTGACGTACCTATTTTCACATGTGTTTTCAGGTGATGATGTATAGGACTTATCAAGACATACTTAGGCGGACCTGTGCCTTAGTGACTTAAAACGAGACAAGAACTAGCTACTTTATGTTATGTACTCTTTGGTTATTGTTTGAAACAATGTAATCTTTCATATTTGATTAATAAAACGAAACTTCAATTGCCATGGATTTGAAACATTAATTCTGTTACAACACTCCCCGATGTTTCCGCCACGTTTTGTATGTTCCACGTGGTCGGGGTGTGACAGAAAAGATGGTATCAGAGCTAATGGTTATAGGGAATTAGGTTATTAGTAATGCTTTGACCTAGTCTATAACCTTCTTAGGACCCTAACGCGAGTTTACTTGCGTTTAGTCATAAAACAATACCGTCACCTATCCTTAGGCGACGACCACAACAAGAGCATAAATTTCAAAACCGCTTTGAAAGATAATCATCTGTTCTAGGATGATTGATTACTAGGTTTTGAACCCTCTGTTATATGGTTTTGAACCCCTTTGAGTTTTCAAAATCTCATCAAGGTTTTGGGTTTTAAATAATGTGAACACGTGCAAACTGGAAGGGTGAATGCCTGTATTCTGGGTTTTCTGTCTAGGCAAGCACTTCGTATACATCTCATCAGACGCGAGACCAGTTGTGCTTACCTGGGAATTCTTGGGATGAGTGTTCACTTATAGGCGAGCATGTCTTCGCGATACATTATTTTTGACCCATTTACTTTGATTAGTCACTGTGTGTCGTTTGTTTACCTTGTGGTAACAAACAAATAACCACTATCCTTGTTTTCATCAGATTTGTTTCATCTCATTCTTTTCGTCTAAATCTCTCACTCGTTTCCTTTCATGTTTCCTCTTTTAGAATGCCTCCTCGACGCGAGAACCAGATAGCGACTGCCGAGCTGGCAGAAATCATTGCGCAACAAATGGCTGCTCAATTCCCAAACCTCCTTGCTCTATGGAATCAAGCCAACAACAACAACAATGGTCCATGCAACTTCAAGAGTTTTAACTCGGCGAAACCACTCAAGTTTAGTGGTTCTGAGGGAGCGACTGGGCTTCTTCAATGGTTCGAGAGCATTGAGAATACTTTCCGCCACGTGCAGTGTCCTGACAATCGCAAGGTCGAGTTTGCTTCGAGTGTGTTCCAGAAGAGAGCCCTTACGTGGTGGAACGGGGTTATGAGAGATCGTGGAGCAGAAGTTGCTCTAGCACAGACATGGGCTGAACTTAGAGCCCTTATGATGAAGGAATTCTGTCCTCGACACGAGATCAGGGCTTTGGAAAGGGAATTCGACAATCTTGAGCAAGACAGCGGTGAGCATCGAGCCTACACGGACCGTTATGAGGAGTTAAGTCTGTTATGCCCAAACATGGTCACGCCTTTGGATAAGGCAATCGAAAAGTACATTGATGGCCTCCCTGACTCAATACAAGACATTTTGACTGGTAGCAACCCTACTACAGTTAGACAGGCCATTGAGCTATCTGCAACCTTGACTGAATCAAAGATCAGGAAAGGTAAACTTTTCCGAAAAGGTGACAAGAAGCCGGTCGAAGAATCGAAACCAATCGAGGAATCGAAGATCATGGATGAACAGACTGGATCCCCTAAGAGGTCAAAGAAGCGAAAGGCTTCTCAGAACTACGCTGTGGTCGCTCACAATGATCAAGCCGTCCTCAACCAACCAGCTCAACCCCCTGCCAGGAAACCCTACAACGGAACTGCACCCTTGTGCAACCAATGTGGCCTACATCATCATGCTGGGGTGTAGTGCCGCACATGCCAAGTTTGCGGACTTATAGGTCATACAGCTAGGGTTTGCCCAACCGCAGCTGCACCAAATCAAGCTGGAAACAATCCTGCTCAAGCTCGTTTTCCACAGGGATCTTGCTACAACTGTGGCGAGATGGGCCATTTTTGTAGGAATTGCCCAAGGCTTGCTAATGCAAATCCAGCGCAGGGATGAGCATATGATCAACCAGAAGACAACATCGTTTAGAAATAATCACGTCTTATGTATTATTTTCTTTTGTTGTCAAGATCCAAGAAACAGTTGTTATCGTTGTTTATAAATAAATCTTTTATTTACATTGCAATGTATTTATGTAATTGTAAGTATAAACAACATATCCCCTACAATACCGACAATCAAGGAACCGCATTCCTTGAAGAACAGACTACTCCCAAATTTCTTCCATTTTATGATCTCTTGCGTTTTTCACAAAAATCCTAAGTACCTGTTTCTTCCAAGAGAAACGAAGTACGAGGTGCCAAGTTAATAGCCATCAATAACAAGATAATAACAATCAAACAACTATGTGATTATGTGCTTATGAACATTACAAGACAAATTGTGCGAACTGTGCAAGGAATTACGTAATTATGGATGCATACATAATTATGGAATTTAGTGCACAGAAACCACAGCGAGCTTTGTCATGTACCTAGAAGTTAACCCTATTCATTTCCAATTCTGATGAAGTATCCGTTGAGGAAAAATGAACTAACTATTCATTTTTCACTTCTAAAGAATATCCGTTGAGGAAATGAATATCCGTTTATCCTTCATTTCCAATTCTGAAGAATACCCGTTGAGGAAAATGACTCCGTTTGTGCATTTTCATTCTGAAGAGTATCCGTCGAGGGAAATGAATATCCGTTTATTTAATCCTTCATTTCCGAACCTGAGGAAACAACCGTTGAAAATGACTCCGTTAGTTCATTTTCGTTTCTGAAGATTTTTCCGTTGAGGAAATGAATATCCGTTTGTCTATCTTCTTCATTTCCGAACCTGAGGAAACAACCGTTGAAAATGACTCCGTTAGTTCATTTTCGTTTCTGAAGATTATCCGTTGAGGAAATGAATATCCGTTGCTTAATTTTTCATTTCCGTTTCTGAGGGATCAACCGTTGAAAATGACTCCGTTTGTTCATTTTCGTTTATGAAGATTTGTCCGTTGAGGAAATGAATATCCGTTTGTCTATCTTTTTCATTTCCGTTTCTGAGGAAGCAACCGTTGAAAATGATTCCATTTGTTCATTTTCGTTTCTGAAGATTGTCCGTTAAGAAAATGAATCCCCGTTTGTTTATTCCTTCATTTCCGCTTCTGAAGAATACTCGTTGAGGAAAATGACTCCGTTTGTTCATTTTCGTTCTGAAGAATGTCCGTTAAGGAAATGACAGGATTATGCTTTACATATCTCTGGTGGTTATCTGACACAAAGTCACAAATAGACTCCTACGAATTAATTTCGGGACGAAATTTCCTAAAGTAGGGGAGACTGTGACACCTGTGTCACTGAGACCATCAAACAAATGCCCAACCAATGAAATATTGTATTTCATACTTGGGATTTGTAAAAATATGTGTATCGTTTACACATATCAATTCTTGTTCGATTTCAAACTCTATATCGCTTTCTGGAAGGTTATACGCGCACTGATGCGTAAATATAACCAGTTTAATGCAACAAACACTCCGGAATAGTGACATATACTTAACATACCTTAAATAACCTTTAAATAACTTAGAAATAAGTTTTGAAGGCTTTGGTATTGCAAAAACAAGTTTATTCGCTTACAGGGACTAAATATGACAAACTGCGAAAGTATGCCAATTTGAACTGTAACAGACATTCCGAAACATGACCATAAGTTAAACATACCATAAATATCCTTTACATAGCTTAGAAATAGGCTTTGAGGGGTTCGGTATGCTAAAATAAACTTTTGGGTCATTCAGGGACTAAAAGTGTCAAAAAGTGCACAAGTTTGCATTTTCGCGCATAACTTACGTTCTGAATACATCCGGACATCCAAAAATTTATGTAAGCACTAAAATATTTTATTTTAGTGTTTAGCATAAGAAAAATCCATTCGTCGCGTCATTTGGATCGTTTTTCGTGCTTGTGCGCATTCCGTCGTAATTAAGCGAACATCGCGTTCGTACGGCCAAACGAACCAACATCCGACATATTTTTGAGCATGTTTCATGTCCACAATGTTTAGGCATCATTTTAGGGCCTTAAAGTTGGCTTTACGGGCCTTAGAAGTGTCGGAAATGGCCTTAAACACGTGCAGGGACCAAAACTGTCAATTCTGCAAGAAGTTTGCTGATCAGACAGCCAGGCGGCCCGCCTCAGTTTCTTAACATTCTTAGGCGGCCCGCGTCAGACTCCCAGAACAGATTAGAACGAACAGTCAGCAACTTCCAGCTGTTTTAAACACAACCACACACTCACCACTTGACATTTCAGCTGATAAGGACCAATTTAAGCCACCACAACTTTCCGACACTTGTACGGTTACGATTAAGGCACGATATTCGACAAACGATCTTAACGGTTACCCGAAAACTATAAATACCCCACCCCCATTGCTTCTAAACCCACAAGAATCTGATCTAAGTGACTCTAAGTTGGAACCATTGTTTCATACCTGAGTTATTGTGATCTAGATTAGCATTCGGGGACCCTTCGTAAGTATTCTTTCGTTCTTTTCCTTATTTTTACTGCTTTTCGAGTCAGAAAGTCAAACTTTGTTTGACTTTCAGCGTTGACCAGTAATGGTCAATGCGAAGTTCGTTTGAACTTCGCAACGTGAGTGTAATCACGTTGGTTATAGTCCCTTGGGACTATGCCTACTGATTACCACGTTGTCTAGGGTCGTAGGGTAAGCGATCTGATAAATCGCTTATACCTCGAACCCGACCCATTTGGTCGATCATTAGGATCCGACCAAATACATTAGGTGACCATAGTAGGTAGGGAATAACCTTCCGAGGTTATACCCTATGGTCACATCGTTTGAGTAGTTGTATGATAGGTAGTTTATATGCCTTAGGTAAATTACCAGAATACCCTTTTCATGTATAATTGGTAATTTAGCATATGTAACCTAAACTTTTGTCACATAACTGATTATGTAACATGTTTAGGCATATAACACTTGTCATAGGACTAGTTAGGCGGTCCGAACGCGTTTCACGCGAACGACGCGTTAAAGTAGCATAAGCTATCTAAACGGGTCGTAATGGGTCGAAAGCACTTAGATTAAGGTTTCATTTAGTATGTAGGCTTTGTTAAACCATATGACACGAGTCTCTATACTCGTTTGGTTTACGAACCCTCATTCTATCCAATCATCCGAGTTAGGTCCGGTTATTAACATAGTTACCTATATTAGGTGCCGTTTGATATCCGCGATCTCTAGCATTGTTTGGTTGTTACTCAAGGACTACTAAGCAATCTCAAGTGAGTACATAGACCCCCCTTTTACTGTTTTCCAAACTGTTTGGGGTGGAACACATGTGCCTACTTGTTACTTTCATGCTTTCCTGTTTTCACATCATATACCTGCTATGTTCGTTAGTACATTATAGTACATGATTTCATTACATTTTATGCTAGGTGTGCCCAATTGTGTGCATTACTTAGTACATCGTTTTACATTACATTTCATACTAGGTGTGCCCATTGTGTGCATTACTTAGTACATCGTTCTACATTACATTTCATACTACGTATGTCCATTATGTGCATACTTAGTACATTGTTTTACATTGCTTTTCTGTTGCATATGCTTATCCAGCATATGAACACATTATACTACATATTGAACCGTTGTAAACATTTGACTATGTGAACCGTTGTAATCATTTGACTATGTGATCCGTTGATATCTGTGAACCGTTTGTATCTGTGAACCGTTTGTATCTATGAACCGTTTGTTTCTGTGAACCGTTTGTATCTGTGAACCGTTTGTATCTGTGAACCGTTTGTATCTGTGAACCGTGTGAACCGTCTTTGACTATACATGAACATTTCTACACTTGTTAAACATTTCATCTTGATAGTTTGGTTTGAGTAAGTGATTAAGTAACGAGGCGTGTGTAATATGATACAAGCATGGTGGATACGCCGCTGGTACTTCCTATATATAAGTGTTTGTATGGTATTACATATCGTAGCGTTATTTGAATCATTTCAGTTTGAGGCATATAGCATTTATACAAATAACATACTTTTCGCAAGACATTGTTTTACAAACAACTTATCTTATACAAACTCAGTTACATGGTTATTCATTTAACCATACATTATTCTTTTATCTATACATATCATTTGAACTTATTGATTTTCAAACGATTTACAAGACAAAGCAAATTACAAGGTTCATGACTAAACATTTTCTCAAACATAAGTCATGAATCCTATTTTCACAAAACCTATGTATCTCACAGGCATTTTTATGCTGACGTACCTATTTTCACATGTGTTTTCAGGTGATGATGTATAGGACTTATCAAGACATACTTAGGCGGACCTGTGCCTTAGTGACTTAAAACGAGACAAGAACTAGCTACTTTATGTTATGTACTCTTTGGTTATTGTTTGAAACAATGTAATCTTTCATATTTGATTAATAAAACGAAACTTCAATTGCCATGGATTTGAAACATTAATTCTGTTACAACACTCCCCGATGTTTTCGCCACGTTTTGTATGTTCCACGTGGTCGGGGTGTGACAACTTGTTCGACCAGCTGCAAGGGTCAAGCTACTATTCAAAGATCGATTTGAGATCGGGATATCACCAGCTGAGAGTCCGAGAAGAGGACGTCTCCAAAACAACTTTTAGAACTCGTTATGGGCACTATGAGTTTTTGGTCATGCCTTTTGGGCTGACAAACGCACCTGCGATTTTCATGGACTTGATGAATCGAGTGTGCAAGCCCTACCTAGACAAGTTCGTCATAGTCTTCATCGATGACATCCTGATCTATTCTAAGAGTCAGGAGGAACACGAGCAGCATCTACGACTTATTTTGGAACCCCTTCGAACGGAACAGCTTTACGCAAAGTTCTCGAAATGTGACTTCTGGCTTCGTGAAGTCCACTTCCTAGGCCACGTGGTAAACAAGGATGGGATTCACGTTGATCCATCCAAGGTAGACTCAATTAAGAACTGGCCTGCACCCCGTACACCAACGGAAATTCGCCAATTCTTGGGTTTGGCTGGTTACTACAGGAGATTCATAAAGGATTTTTCTAAGATTGCACAGCCCCTCACCTCACTAACGCAGAAAGGCGTTGTTTATCGCTGGGGAAATGCACAGGAGTTAGCATTTCAACATTTAAAGGATAGACTTTGCAGCGCACCTATCCTTTCATTGCCAGAGGGCACAGACGACTTTGTGGTTTACTGCGACGCATCAATTCAGGGTCTTGGTTGTGTATTGATGCAACGAGATAAAGTTATAGCCTACGCCTCACGCCAACTCAAGGTCCATGAAAGAAACTACACTACGCATGATTTAGAGCTGGGAGCTGTTGTTTTTGCACTTAAGATATGGCGACATTACCTGTACGGTACCAAGTGCGCCATCTACACCGACCACAGGAGCCTCGAGCATATCTTCAAACAGAAGGAACTGAATATGCGACAACGACGATGGGTCGAACTACTAAATGACTACGAATGCTCGATCAGGTACCACCCAGGCAAAGCCAATGTTGTGGCTGACGCCCTCAGTCGGAAGGACACCGCGCCTAAGCGCGTGCGAGCGTTGCAACTCACCATACATTCTAGTCTTCCTTCCCAGATACGAGATGCTCAGGTGGAAGCATTAAAGCCAGAAAACGTCAGGGCTGAAGCCCTACGCGGCTCAAGGCAGCGCTTAGAACAGAAGGAAGACGGTGCTTACTACGTAACGGGACGCATTTGGGTCCCACTCTATGGCAACTTACGAGAGCTTGTGATGGATGAGGCACACAAGTCTCGCTACTCGGTACACCCTGGTTCGGATAAGTTGTACCACGATATCAAAACTACGTATTGGTGGCCTAGCATGAAGGCCCACATAGCAACCTACGTCAGCAAGTGTTTGACTTGTGCCAGAGTCAAGACGGAATACTAGAAACCCTCAGGCCTACTCCAACAACCAGAGATACCACAATGGAAATGGGAGCAAATTTCCATGGATTTCGTTACTGGCCTGCCTAGATCCCAGCGCGGAAATGATACTATTTGGGTGATCGTGGATCGACTCACAAAGTCTGCACACTTCTTGGCTATCAAAGAAACGGATAAATTCTCCACTCTAGCAGAAGTGTACCTCAAGGAAGTTGTCTCGAGGCACGGGGTGCCCACCTCTATTATCTCAGATCGAGATGCACGTTTTACTTCAGAACTGTGGCAAGCAATGCACAAATCCTTTGGCTCACGATTAGACATGAGCATGGCGTATCACCCTCAGACGGATGGGCAGTCTGAGCTCACTATCCAAACCTTAGAAGACATGCTTCGTGCATGTGTAATCGACTTTGGCAAAAGCTGGGAAAAGCATCTGCGACTTGTGGAATTCTCGTACAATAACAGCTACCACACCAGCATTAAAGCTGCTCCGTTTGAGGCATTGTACGGGCGTAAATGCCGGTCACCTCTCTGTTGGGCAGAGGTGGGAGATAGTCAGATCACTGGTCCAGAACATGTGGTGGACACAACCGAACGAATTGCCCAAATACGACAACGTATGGCGGCAGCTCGTGACTGTCAGAAAGTCTACGCCGATAAGGGCAGGAAACCACTAGAGCTCCAGGTTGGGGAGTGGGTACTACTCAAGGTTTCACCCTGGAAGGGTGTGGTTCGTTTTGGCAAACGAGGCAAACTTAACCCACGATACGTCGGACCTTTTGAAATCATCGAGAAAATAGGCAGGGTGGCCTACAGACGGAACTTACCAGCCGAACTCAGTGCAGCTCACAACGTTTTCCATGTGTCGAATCTGAAGAAGTGTCTGTCAGATGAGACCCTCGTAGTTCCTTTGAAGGAGCTCACCATCGATGAACAGTTACGATTCGTCGAGGAACCAGTTGAAATCACGGACCGGGATGTTAAGGTCCTCAAGAACACTAGAATACCTCTCGTTCGAGTTCGTTGGAACTCACGTCGCGGCCCAGAGTTCACCTGGGAATGCGAAGATCAGATGAAACAAAAGTATCCCCAACTATTCGCAAACGGTACAACCACTACTGAGGCTGAAGCTACAGAATTTCGGGACGAAATTCCAGATCAACGGGGGGAGGATGTGACGCCCCAGGAAAACCGGGAAAACCATACGACTTAACTAGCTTCCTCAGTGAGTACTTACCAAATTTCGAGACGAAATTTCTTTCGACTTGGGGATAATGTGACAACTCGTATTTTCCGAACCCATCTTCGTATCTTGATGTAACGTAAACATTATGTGACTATGTGAATTGGATGATTTAATGAAAGTTAGTGATTATCTTAATGTGCTATGTGTTATTAATATGTACGTATAAAGTATAGTTATACAAGTGTGTATGTAGTAAATCGGAACCAAAACACAAGAACCCAACCCGAGACCATTCGGTCTCGAGTGAATAGTGTGACTATTTGGGCCGGTTGGGCCATCTAATCCATCTGAAACCCATTAGGGTGCATCAACTTGAAGCTAGTATATAACCTTTGTTGATAGCCAACATCACCATCTTTGGGCAACCTACACACACTCTCCTACACACACACTCCTACATTCTCTCTCACTAAAACCCTAGCAACACCACCCTCTTCTCTTGTGTCGGATCAAGGGTAGCAAGCCAAGCTCTCGGATTTGCTTGTGTTCTTCACCCGGAGAATATCGGACAAAAAATCTACTCTCCTTCACACACTCCTCACCAACCGGTTAGTGTTTTATGATGCTTGTTGTTAGATGATATTATGGATGGCATGATGGTTTGTACGAATAATGATGTTCTTGTGAATCGGATGTGTATGATGATGTTAATCGGCTATCATGTCTTGATTACGGATTGATTTCATGATGAGTTAATGATATCTTGTGATTGAATGTGATTTAAAACATTAAGTGTTGTTGTTCATGAAATCGGCTTGCATATGTGTGCTAGATAATGTTCATGTTAATCGGATTGTATACTCTTGTGCTAATAATCGAGTGCTTGTTAATCGGCTGCATGTATGTGGAAATTGGATTAGTGTAGAGTCGACCATGAGGTGTTATGTAATGATTTGAAACCCTTGGATGGGTATGTTTAAATGTTTTGATTGTTGATTCATGTTATGATTATGTTAGAGTTCATAGAGATTGATGCTAAAAACCCTAAAATGATGAACAAGTTTGAATGTGAGCATGAATATTTGAATATCTTATGAACATTTAAAAGATGCCATGTTTAATCCAATTTGTTTGGAAATTAGACAACAAAACATGTTTGTGAATTCTGGTTGGATAGTACACAAGATCATGAAATCAGAATTCTATTGGTTAGTACATACGCTGGCAATTAGCAGGTGTGCCAGTCGAGACCCCCGGTCTCGACTCGAGACCAACCCATGACAGCCCGAGACCACGGTTGCGACACAGATTGCGAGTCGAGAACCTCTAGTCTCGACTCGAGACCACACACTGCCAGCGCATAAACCACATGACTCGAGACCAGGTTACGGGTTTGTTGCGACTCGAGACCACCATGTCTCGGGTGATGAAGGCTAGACCGAGACAACGCCGTCTCGACTCGAGAACTCTAGTCTCGACCCGAGACCACCTGATTATATGCAATCTCTATGGGCTTTCACGGTTACAGGCCCAAGTAGTTGGGCCGAACATATGGGCCTTATGAGTTACTGTTGAATGTGTATGTTGTGCACTGTTGATTAGACTGCCATGAGAAACACTTATTTGTAATGTGCTAGTATACGTGTAGAACATACGTGCACTACTTGAATGCGAACCTGACTTGTGTGGTACAACTATGTTAGGACGTGGTTGACCACAATATAGCTTGATTGACTTTTCTGTGTATCTGCCGAGCAAATCAAGGTGAGTTCACACCCTCTACAAAGCATGGGATTCCCAGGGTTGGGAATGGGGTTAAGGAACATGGATTCCTCGTCCTTTCTTGGGTAGGACAGTATTGGCTCAGGAATATAATTCCTCGTCCTCATGGACAGATAACTCGTAGTAGACTAAAACTCTATCACGAAGTCCCTCCTTTTTATATCGACTTAATCGCCAGGCCAATGGCGAGCGGGTCATTAGTTAGATAGCGATATTTAGGTCTGACATGCCTCACACCGTGCCGCAGAGGACGGGCGTGAACTAATGGATCTGGGCACGTCAATGATGATAGACATTGACAGTTCAGGGCACATAAACATGACTACAGTCAGCAGTCGATATGGTAACGAGTCTAGTGTATACATGGGGTAGCCCCCACGGCCGAAATGCCAGATAACTAACATGGGGTAGCCCCCACGGCTGTATTGCCAGAGTAAATGGGTAAACAAATCACGTTTTCAACTATGGGGTAACCCCCACGGCAGGATGCCAGTTAAAGGAAACTGTTTTCAGAACAACTTAAAACAAACACCCAACTGTGAACTCACTCAACTTGTTGTTGACTCGTTACTACATGCTTTGCAGGTCAATAGGTACTTAGCTGGAGCTTGCATGGAACAGAGTCGCTGTGGGGCATGGACAGTTGTGTGCCATGTTAAACTTTGAAACAATTAAACTTATGTTTCGGTTTTAAAAGTTATGCTTCCGCTTGCAACTTAAATTATGTTTTGGTTGGGCACCAATTGTATTGGTTGAACTTTTATAATTACTTGCTTGCTTGTTCAATATGATTGGTGGCTGGATCCTGGTCAGTCACGCCTCCAAGCGGTGATACTCCGCAGGTGGATTTTGGGGGTGTGACAACCGCCGAACACCACCATAGCTCCTCCGTTAAGCCACCATTTTCACCCTTCTTTACACCCCTGTGACAGGAATTCCACCCAGACCAAAACCCACATAAAATTTTCGTCATCGGGCCGCTGAATTCCTTCGATTCGGGACACACTACTAACGAAAATTTTAAGTTTTCTCTTCCACAAATCAGCGACTCAGGTATGTTCTTCGCACTCTTCTCTCATATTTATCTATTAGTTGTTAGTTGAGTCTTTGTTTTTGTTAGATTAGGTCAGTTTTATTGGTTAGTTGTCGAGTCGGTCCGTGAGTTGTCGAGTCAGTTTATTGATTTTATTTTGAGTCTAGTCGAGTTGTTGCAAGTAATTTTAGAGGTTAGTTTGTGCGGGTCTTGCGTGTGGGTCAGTTATGATAGAGTCGAGTTGTTTTAGTCGGGTCTTTGGTGAGTAAATTTCAGCTCGGTCAGAAGTTTAGTTTGCCTTGCTATGTGTTAAGCTTGTCGTTTTTGGTGGTCAGTGACTTGGGTACATAGTGTCATATATGGCCAGCTTGGATACGTTTGGTATGTTCGTTTTGGTTATGTTAGTGTCATCTAAGGGTGCGGGTGGTGTCGGTTTGGGATAGCGAATGAATTTGCTTGATGATTGAACGGTTTGGGGGACATTGACGCATAAAGTTCCAAGCTTGCGCATTGAAATGGAATTTTTGCAAAGATCAAAACCTCCTTTAACTAGGCGGAATTTTTCAATGCTAAATTTGTTTTCAAACTAATAAATCGCTGATTTTTTTTACGCAAGTTTGGACGTCAATGACGGATTGTTAGGCACTCGTTTTAATTGTGGACAATTAAAGTGCTGGAGGGGGTAGTGTACATTGAGTCCAGTTTAGAGTCTTTGTGTCATTTTTAGTCAAGTTTTTAGTATAGTTTGTGCCGTGGTTAGTTTTTTTGTTTTTGGGATTACTTGCACGTATAAGTGATTTAAGCTCACCCGTACTCAATCTCCATTCGGGCGAGTTTAACTATGACTTAGCAATTGTAAAAGGTAACCCATTTGTTTTAGAATTAGCCGCGAATGAAATGCTATACGGCTAGTCTGTCTTTTTCGGAAAAATTTATAAAAATCCAAAAAAATATAAAATTTCAAAAAAAATTCAAAAAAAAATTAAAAACTGAAAAATACCAAAAATAGTTTGCTATTACTGATTGTCTGCTTGTTTTGTCTTGATTATATTTGTTTTGCAGACATGGCGAGCAGTTCGCGCTGAGGCAGGTCTAGAAAGACAGGTGCGGGTCACTCAGCACCGCAACAGGATCCACCCCAACAAGACCCGGTTCCACAGGAGACTCCGATCATTCAGATATCTGCCGATGATCCTAAGTTGAGAAAGATCGAGTATCAATCGTCTTATAATTTTATCCCAGATATGAAAATGCGTAGAGCCAATCACCCGATATTGAAGTTTGAGCCGAGTACATCAGAATGGAACAAGTATGATAAACTGAAAAATGCTAATCTACTTCAGCACAGGGTGATAGATTGGCTGTGGTTGAGTGAAATAGGCTCGAATCAGGAAGTGGCGGACCTTTTGGGTCCGAAGTTGGTAGATGCGTTGGAGTGTACGCAGCCACAGTATGAGGAGTTGGTGCTAGAGTTTCATAGCACTTGGATGCATAAGGATGGGAAGTTTGATAACGACACAGCTGTGTCGTTCAGCTTAGGTAGGCAGGTTTATGAGATGAATATGGCGAGGTTTGCCATAGTGTCGGGGTTTTATACTGAGGAGGAAGTGAAGCGGCCGGAATTTGTTACTAGTTTGAGGGGTGCTTATTCTACGCCTAGGGATTATGGTGTTGGTGCGACTGAGCTGAGGAATTTCTGGAGTACGATTTCTGATTACCCGTTCACGACTACGAACCTGATCACTTTGGTTCGTTACCCGATTTATAGGTATGTGTTGAAGATCTTATCTACTACACTGGTGGGTCGGAAGTCGAGGGAGAATAAGGCAAATTGGATAGAGCTATTTATTATCATGTGTAGGGTACAGAACAGGGAGATGAATCTGGCTACGGTCTTAGCAGATTCTTTTAGTAGAGGTCGTCGAGGTGGTCCTCATCCTGGTTTAGATATGGGCCCCTATATTACTCGGATTGCATGAAATTTGGGGGTGTTTACCAAGTATGTCCCCGAATTTATACACGAGGGGCCCAAGACGGTGACATTTGTTTTGAAGGAGTTGCAGCAGGCGGGTATAGTGTCATGGATGGAGACCTACGGCTGGGAGCCGATCAGGCAGGGCCCGCAGGTGCAGCCGCCAGAGGGACATCCAGCTGAGGATGTGATGCTTCAGGTTGATCCTACACACCGACAGCGGCCACCACAGCGACACGAGTTGCCAGCACACCAGTACCCTCGCAGACAGCCACCACCTGTACCTCTTACCTTGGAGTCGTTCTCTGTGTATGTGATGCAGAGGTTCGACAGGCTTGAGCACCTTATTTTGACAGGTCAGGATAGGCAGGAGGATGCCCTCCGATATATTATGAGTAGGCACAGCATGGGGATTCCAGACTTCTTCCAGCCGAGGCAGCAGGGTAGCTCGGCTGGTACTGCTGAGAGGTTTGATCCGATTCCCCCGATTCGTGTTTTTGGAGAGGGCAGTTCAGGTGCAGGTGGGCAAGAGGAGAGCAGTCACGAGTCTGCTAGCGACCATGACGAGGACTAGTGTGGGGATAACATGAGGATGCAGGAGCAGCAGCTGATTATATCTTTTGTTGATTTTTTATTTTATGCTGTTTTTGTTCCTCACTTGTTGGTATGTACTGATATTGATATACTTTGAACAGGTTGGTTATGGAGGTTGGGTTGGTATGTGATGTTGAGTGATGATATTTTGATAGGTTGATTGTTTAGCCGCTTTCGTTCGCGTGTCCGAGGTTAGGAGTTGTTTGCTGAGCGCGTTTCGAATTAGAGGGCTTATGTGGAAACAACTGGCATTTTGACAGTCTCACATATTTAGCTAAGTCGTTTCCCTTTTTGTTGTTGTATTTTATTTATTTATTTCGTTATTTAGTGCGTTATTTATTTAGTTAGTTCATTAGTAGTTTAGTGGTTGTTTTTCTTAGGTAGTTTGGAGTCGTATTTCCGTTCTTGCATTAGGGACAATGCAATCTTTAAGTGTGGGGATGGGATACATGTAAATAATCGAGTCTTAAATTGAAAAATACAAAAAAAATTAAAAAATTTGAAAAAATCCAAAAAAATTGAAAAATTAGAAAAATGTCCTTTGAAATGAGAAGTTTGCATAATAAAATGGAAAATGATAGAAAAGATGAATTTTTGGTTGGGTTCAAATAATAATAATATGAGATTAAATAAATCGAGCTTGCGTCTAGTTAGGGATGTGTGGATAGGCCCGGGTCTGGTTTTAACTCCCTTTGAGCTAATACACCTTAATTGTCGGTCTGCTAGTGGGTTTTCGCCTGGGAGATATGGGAAATCAAAACTGCCAATAAGAGTATAAGGGGCACCATTATAAGTTAAAATCGTTAGAGTTTGTGATCATGTGAAAAAGAAAAAAAATGATGAGCTAGAAACTGAATGAAAGTAGTGCATTCCTATGTAGTCTGGGTTGGGGATAGTGACTTTACAACCGGATTACCGCTAGGATGTGTGAAATCGACGTTGCAAAGAAAAGTAAGTAATCCGAGTTGGGGATAGTGACTCTACAACCGGATTGCCTCTTGGTTAGGGAAAGCAACGTCTACGCTCATTGAAAGAAAAAAAAAAGAGAGAGAAAAGTGAAAAAAAAAATGGAAAAAGAAAAAATTTGATTGTAAACTCTCTTGGTTTTGATATAAGACGGTTGGGAATTGGTCCAGTGATCGTTCCTTTAGTTCTATAAGCTTGAGGCGGGAGTAGATAGACCGTAGATTCTAGTGTGTGGCCCTAGGTAGATTGATCGTACTTAAATTAAATTCACATGATAAGGGCTTAGGACCGGACTTGGGTTTAAGGGGACAAGTATATTCGGAATCGCGGTTAACGCAGGTTTTGGTTATATTAAAATATACATATGCTTTTGACCCAAGTGATTTTTCGTCTCTGATTCCGTTGCATTATTCTTTTTCGAGGACGAAAAAAGAGTAAGTGTGGGGATATTTGATGTATTGCAAAATACATCCTTTATTCGTGTATAGTTTGTATAATTTCTCGTTATTTTTAGTTCCGTTTTAGTTAGAATGTGCGTACTATTGATAAATTTGTGTTTTCCAGGTCTTGGTACTTAAAGTTGCTGAAAATTGAGTGAAAACGAATCAAAAATGCTGAAACACCAAGTCTCGGAAAGAGTGGAAAAGAGTTAGAATTATTTGTGAAGTTTTTGGAGACTTTATGCTGGAGAAAGTAAGCAACATTCTGTGAAAAAAGTGTCGTGGCGTCACGCCACGGCTAAATTGGAGTCCCGTCACGCACCGCTACAATAAACAAATAACTTTCTGGATTTTTTATTCGTCGCGCCACGCGACGTTGAGAGAAGAAACCCGTCGCGCGACACGACGGGGGTGTTTGACGACGAATTTTCGTTACATGCTAGGGTTTGGTATTTAAACTAAAAAAACTTAATCATTAACTTAAGTTACAAACTCAAGAAACCCTAGGCGAATTTCAGAGCAGATTTTACGGTTTTCGGAGTATTTTGGCTTGCAAGAATCATCCGGTTGAAGCTCGGAGCATAGGAAAGAAGATTGTCCGGGTCTTATCTCCCGGTTTTCGTTAATTTCTTGTTTCGATACTTTAATGATGAATTCTTGTTTTGAACTTATTATGTTGATTTTAGACATCATGTTTTCAGGCTAAAACCTTCGTTACTACCTAGGTTAGATGATAGTTTAATAAAGTTTGGATTTTTAATGGTTTTCTATTGTTTGGTTATGGATTGATCTTTGAAAGTAAATAATTCTAGAACCTTTAATTTGATGCGTATGCGTATTTAAGTTTGATTGTTGATTATTTGCTGTTTCACATAAATTTTAGTGGATGTCTTCCACATAATGAATTTGTGTTGATTATTCGTATCTTTGTGGGTTTGGGTGAGCTTTGGGTAAATCGGCCGATAGCCTTAGAAACAGTAATTAAAATACAATTAGAACTAAGTATTCTGCTTAACTTGTCGCTGAGAGGCTCGAGTTAGTTAGTAGGTCTAGGTGCGATATATAGCTAAGATAGGTTTTGAGAGAAGTCGGTCTTAGTTCCCTAATTGCACCTGTGTCTATTAAACCAAGTTAGAATCTAGGATTGCCTTAGACTTTCGCGCTGAGAGGTAGATAGTCGTATTAGGGCACTTTTAGAGACGTTAGAGGACTGAGAGGAAGTCTAACAATCGGTGTTCATAACAGCCTTGTAGGGTTTCCTAGGTTTCTTCCTGAGAAGGGTCGGGAGGTCTTAGCATGAGACACCTTAGGGTTTAGTACTTTACGATCCCGGTTCCATACCACAATAGTACCGTTAGAAATCCATTCCTAGTTAAACTGGATTCAAGCCTAGGTAGTCGTTAATCTCATTTGAATTAAACCTTAGTTCTTGTTAGTGTCATATTCTAGTTTTATTTTAATTCCAATTTTAGGATCTTAGTAAACCCCCCCCCCCCCTTTAAAACACAAAAAAATAGTTAAGTCGTGTCAGTGTTAGTCTAAATAAAGTCGTTAACGTAATTTATTAGAGTCCTTGTGGGTTCGACATCCGGACTTGCTTTTCTTTGCTAGAGTCAACCGGTTCACTTGCCGGTGAGTAGTTTAGTAAAGTTAGAGAGTCTAGATTATTATTACTTGAGTCTAAATTTAGGTTTATTTTAGTTTATTTATTTAAACTACTTCAAGCTCATCAATCCACCACACTTTTTTCACCAACAAGATTCAACAATTTAGCTATCTGCTCAGAAGTAAAAGGCATACTAGAAGTAGACATACTAGTTGTAACGCCCCAAAACTCGAATTATTAAAATTGTATGTAAGACCTCATGTCTAATAAAATAGAATGTAATAACTAGGTTATTACACCTAGTCAAATGTTTAGCAAAACAAGCAAAGGTATAAACTTGAGGGACCAAAGATGGACAAGGGGAAAGTTATGTTTTAAATTAATAAAAAACACACACAAACACACACATCTCGTGTGTGTTCTGGAACGATCAGAAGGGGCTCCATAGGAGCCAAGCCCTAATTCTTCAAAAGCTTCAAATCAAGTGATGATTCAAGGCTCAAATTCGCAAATTAACATGGAATAATGATCACCATCACAAGGGGATCGTAAGGTATGTCTTAGAAGTTATTTAAGTTGATTTATGTATCGTAGGCTTCGGTTTGTTATCCGTGGACTACGGCGGACTTCCTAAACATGATTTTGATCGATCCTTAGATGTTTATGGGCTATAAATCAAAGTCTAAGTCCCATGTAAGTAACGTATGAGTATGTATGAAGTATGCAAGATTTTGTACGTGTATGTAGATGTGTATGTATGTATGTATAAAGATATGTACGAGTGTATGCATGTATGTAAAGATGTAGGAAAGGTATGTACGTATGTAGATGTGTATGTATGTATAAAGATATGTATGAGTGTATACATGTATGTAAAGATGTAGGAAAGGTATGTACGTATGTAGTCGTGTATGTATGTATGTATAAAGACATGTATGAGTGTATGCACGTATGTAAAGTTGTAGGAAAGGTATGTACGTATGTAGATGTGTACGTATGTATGTATGTAAGTACGTATGTATGCATGATTTAGACACGTTGAGTGTTAACGTTATTAATGGTGTACCTTGAGAGTGAATAGTAATGCAGGTACGTTATTGAAGCCTCACCAGGAAATGGATACGCAGATAAAATGCTTAAAGTTTGAAAAGTGACGAAATGTAAAGTGTACGTGAATGAATCTTGTTTATATAATGTGTGCTAATGTTATGAATGTATGTGGTGAGTGCAGGTTGTATTGATCACGGGCGATTATCACAAGGAATAGAGATCGAAGACCGAGTCATAAGATAGATTGTACGGGAATAATCGAGTATGTACTTTAGTAAACGGGAGTTATGCTCTTGTTTTGTAAAAGAGATACTTTTAAAATAAACTTTCAAGTAAGTCAAGACGTTTGTAATGAAAGAAATTTTATGGCACGAATTTCCGCTGCGACTTTTGTCAAATACGTGTTCGGGTCTTACAAGTTGGTATCAGAGCCCTAGTTTGAGAGAATCAAGTATTAGGGGGTAAATACTTGAACTCAAACTCGTGTGCTCTCGTGACCAGGAACCCGTACAATCCAAGACTCGATCAAGATCTAAGGGTAAAAGCCAAGGTAAGTATGTGCTTAAGTATGTATTGGAAGATAACTAACAATATGTTATGTGTAAGGTAAGCATGGTTGCTTGGAAAGAATGATTTGTGGATGCGGTCTAGCACCGGCACCAAGGTATGTAACATGACATATTGACCCAAGTACATATATTTAATATATGAAAGTACATGTGATGATAAAACCTAACAATGAAAGGAAAAATTTTAAATGAAAAATAATGATAAGAATGGTAATGAAGTTTTGGAAATGTTACACGTGCCGAAACCTAATTCTTCGGACATAAGGTGACAATTACACGAAGACACGAAACTAGTATGTGGATTGTGTACCTGGCCAGTACACAAGAAACGTATGACGTTCGTGAGCCCGTGATAATTGTTACAGGTGTGTCCGTTAGAATTGGGTAGCAGGTGGGCGTATGGGTGAAATGGGTAGCAAGACTATCAGGAGATTGATAGTACTACGTAAGAGTGAAAAGTGCGAATGATAAGAATGAAGAATGTTGAATCCGTAAGAAAGTACGGATCAACAATGTATGAATGCAATGCTTGAATCCGCGAGACGGATTCAAGGGATGAAAAGCGTAAATGCAATGTTTGAATCCACGAGACGGATTCAAAGAATGAAAGATATGAATGCAATGCTTGAATCCGCGAGACGGATTCAAGGGATGAAAAGCGTAAATGCAATGTTTGAATCCGCGAGACGGATTCAAAGAATTAAAGATATGAATGCAATGCTTGAATCCGCGAGACGGATTCAAGGGATGAAAGGCGCAAATGCAATGTTTGAATCCGAGAGACGGATTCAAAGAATGAAAGATGTGAATGCAATGTTTGAATCCGCGAGAAGGATTCAAAATATAGAAGGTACGAAAGGTATGTAATAATGAGTTCGAATCCGCGAAACAGATTTAAGATACAAAAGACGGAACTAGTCTACATAAGAAGAAGTCGATAGCTTGACCATGTATGCGTCAAACAATTCATATAAGTAAATGTAAAGTAAATGAACGAAAGAATGATAGGAATGAAAATATCTGAATGTGTAAGTAATGACGGACCAGACAAGTAAATATTTCTTAAGTGATATGATTCAAATTATGCTTAAATTTTCATGTATATATATATATATGAATATGTTTATGCAAATGCGTTGCATGTAAGAATGGTCGAAAGGATAAATGGGTCATACGGGTCAGATGGCGATTGCCATTTGAACTCGTTAGTTAATGTTTTGATATGTTAAGTTTTGTACTCATAGGTGAGCTTGATGAATGGACACGCAATGTCACCAATCGGAAAGGAATAATCACCGTAAGATAAGGATGACGAATAAATGGAATCTCTTTCCGTCAGATATCATAGTGTGATAAACCTATCAGGATAGTGAAAGAATTCTCATGAGCGGAAGCTCATTACACGGATGAAAGAGATCAATCCTGAGATGGTTTGGATTTGTAATGAATTGGTCGGTTTGCTTGCGCGGGTCGAGGCATTATGCCAAAATAGTAAGGTTAGTGAATTGTTTAATATGTGAATTTAAATATAAAGTTATGAATTTAATAAGTACTTCCGCACGAACCAGTGGTAACGCAAGATGTGATATGATAAGGCAAGGTTGACTTTTAAAAGTGGGCTAAGAATGAGTCTTAAATCTGGCTTAAGTAGTAGACAGTGCATGTATGAGTAAGAAGGTAGAAGTAAAACTCCAAGTATATATGAAATTATTAGAACTAATACGAACGGTGAATGTAGTAGCAAATTCATATGAACTTTGTTTTGCTGTTATGTAAGTCATGGTAGTAAACCCTTGGGTTTGCTTCTAGTTTGCACACTTTAGTTCTAGTACGATAATGTGATGGTATGATTATATTTATTCATGAATAAGACTTTTGCAAAGATCCTGAATGTATTTATGTGGTATTGAGCATCGTGAATGGATAGATGAAAAAGTAAGAGTAGTGTTGGTCTACTAAGAATGAGAAAGGTTTCGGGGACGAAACCTCATTTAAGGGGGGTAGACTTGTAACGCCCCAAAACTCGAATTATTAAAATTGTATGTAAGACCCCATGTCTAATAAAATAGAATGTAATAACTAGGTTATTACACCTAGTCAAATGTTTAGCAAAACAAGCAAAGGTATAAACTTGAGGGACCAAAGATGGACAAGGGGAAAGTTATGTTTTAAATTAATAAAAAACACACACAAACACACACATCTCGTGTGTGTTCTGGAACGATCAGAAGGGGCTCCATAGGAGCCAAGCCCTAATTCTTCAAAAGCTTCAAATCAAGTGATGATTCAAGGCTCAAATTCGCAAATAAACATGGAATAATGATCACCATCACAAGGGGATCGTAAGGTATGTCTTAGAAGTTAGATTGGTGATCTTTCACGAAGTGGGTTTTGATGTAAATCGCGAATTTGTATGAAATTGAGAATGGGTGTGTGTTATCATCATATTGGACATGGGTTATGCATGATTTAGGTTAATTTGATGTTTTTGGATGAAACCCATTTGTTAAGATGAAGATGATGACATGGGTGAATCATCCATGTCCAATTTTGCTTAATATTGATGTATTTTGATTTGCATGATGGGTTCTTGTTAGAAGAATTAAAAGAAATATAATACTAGTATGTTTGATGTTTATGCATGAATGATTCGTGTTGATTAGGAAGTGGAATTTGATGAATTATGTATAAGATTAGAAGAATATGCATAAATTAGTTGTACATTGTGCTAACATAGTGGTACGCACACCAAGCGTTTGATGAAATGTCTAGGTGAGCTTAATAGATGAAATTGTATATAAGTAAAAGATGATATGTATATAGTGTTGTCCGTATAGGCTATTATGATGTTACGGGTATATAATGATGAGTCGAAAGTTAAACTAAATGAACCGTTGACTTCTAAAAGTCAACCGTGTATAAGAAGGATGGTTAGACGTGTTGTCATAATTGTAAGATTAAGGTAAGTTATATGGAGCGTGTTTGACGAATGTGTGTTTAATGCGATGACATGATGGTTTACATGAGTTTGAAATGATATGAAATTGGTCACATGTATTATGCTTGTTAGAAGTAACTAATGAAAGTCAAATGGGGATTATGCGATCGATATGATCGTTAACATGTACAATTATGTATGCTAATAAGAATGTGATTTCGATGACATGGAAGTATAGGAATCATGTCGAGACGGAATCAAGCACGGAAGGCTATCGGGTCAAGAAGTGGCGAGGAAACGAGTTTGAACATGGACGCATGAGGTAAGTGATTTTCGTAATCACTTCTTAGTTGTTTATGTAAAGTTATGTGCAATTTAATTAAGTATGATGATCGAGGTCAAGTAGGAAAGAATTGTATGAGACCGATGAAGTATTAAACGGATCTTAGCTTTGATCCGAGCAAGGTATGTGTGATTAAGAATTGTAGCTAAGTAGTAGGATTGGTTACTTATGCAAGGGAGTCCTTTGTTGTTAAGGATAAAGCAAAGTTGACAAAAACGCCCTTGATGGGTAAAACGAGCAAATGGTCTTAAAAGTTGATTACAAACAAGCTATTTAATTAAATGAATGTTTTGAAAAAGTAAGAAAGCGAGAAGTATGATTTTCGTAAGCTAAGGACCTTATATTGCGCAAATACCCTTAACGGGTCAAAATAAGCCCTTGAGCGAAAATGGGTCTAGAGGATGTAAGACATCCGAGAACTTAATCTTTTATGATAGACAATGTTGACATTATTAGGTTCATAAGAAGTTATGGTCAAACAAACAAGTTATGTGGATGAATGCATGAACGGGTCGAATAAATCTTAAATGAATAATAAGATGATAGCATGTAAGTTAAGAATTTCCTTAATCCGGATGTGGGATTTTAAGTTTATATGATAGAATGTGAATTTACAAGCATGTAGGAAGAAACGGGAGGTTAAACGGGTTAACGGTTCGAAAGTTATGCGCGTTTTAGTGCGTTCGGACGATGAAACGAAACTGCAGAAAAAATGCATTTTAGAGAGGCCGTCGCCGACGGGCAAGGAGGCCGTCGCCGACGGGTTAGGGAAAATCAGTTTTTCTCCGACGGGTTATCTTCCTGTCTACGGGGTTTTGGCTACGGGAAAAACTACGGGCCGTCGCCGACGGGCCCTAGGGCCGTCGCCGACGACCTCCCTAAGTCCAAAAGTCTGAAAATTGTTATTTAAGTTGATTTATGTATCGTAGGCTTCGGTTTGTTATCCGTGGACTACGGCGGACTTCCTAAACATGATTTTGATCGATCCTTAGATGTTTATGGGCTATAAATCAAAGTCTAAGTCCCATGTAAGTAACGTATGAGTATGTATGAAGTATGCAAGATTTTGTACGTGTATGTAGATGTGTATGTATGTATGTATAAAGATATGTACGAGTGTATGCATGTATGTAAAGATGTAGGAAAGGTATGTACGTATGTAGATGTGTATGTATGTATGTATGTATAAAGATATGTATGAGTGTATACATGTATGTAAAGATGTAGGAAAGGTATGTACGTATGTAGTCGTGTATGTATGTATGTATAAAGACATGTATGAGTGTATGCACGTATGTAAAGTTGTAGGAAAGGTATGTACGTATGTAGATGTGTATGTATGTATGTATGTAAGTACGTATGTATGCATGATTTAGACACGTTGAGTGTTAACGTTATTAATGGTGTACCTTGAGAGTGAATAGTAATGCAGGTACGTTATTGAAGCCTCACCAGGAAATGGATACGCAGATAAAATGCTTAAAGTTTGAAAAGTGACGAAATGTGAAGTGTACGTGAATGAATCTTGTTTATATAATGTGTGCTAATGTTATGAATGTATGTGGTGAGTGCAGGTTGTATTGATCACGGGCGATTATCACAAGGAATAGAGATCGAAGACCGAGTCATAAGATAGATTGTACGGGAATAATCGAGTATGTACTTTAGTAAACGGGAGTTATGCTCTTGTTTTGTAAAAGAGATACTTTTAAAATAAACTTTCAAGTAAGTCAAGACGTTTGTAATGAAAGAAATTTTATGGCACGAATTTCCGCTGCGACTTTTGTCAAATACGTGTTAGGGTCTTACACTAGTACCAGCTGAAGATCCAACAGACACATTAGACTTATTACCAACATTACCTTTACTTGGTGGATTACTAGTTCTCTTTTTAAACCCAAGAGGATACCCCACAATCTCAAAACATCTATCTACAATATGACCTAGCATATTGCAGTGGGTACATTTCAAATTAGGATTAGGTCCTCAAGTTAACCTTCTTTTAGACTCAAAACCTTGATTAGACTTGGACACAAAAGACACATTCTGTGTTTTAGACTCACTACTAGACAACCTATGTGACTCCTCCCTAGAAACAATAGAAAAAGCCACCTTAACCGAGGGAAATGGTTCTCTTGTCAAAAGATTAATTCTCACAGGCTGATAAATATCATCAAGCCCCATGAGAAACTGCATTAGTTTTATTAATTTGAAAAGTCGTTATAATATTTAGCAGCTTGACAAGAACAGGAAGGTAGATGAAGCATAGCATCAAACTGCTTCCACATTGTTTTCAACCTGTTATAATACTCAGCAACAGTGCTGCCATTTTAAGAAATACTATTAATATTTTTATACAAATCATAGGCAATAGAACCATCAACCTTATAAAAAGACTCTTTAAGATCAGTCCAAACTTCAGAAGCTAACTTAGAAAAAAACTTGCCCAAGAAAAAGTTCTTCAGAAATAGAGTTTAACGACCATGTTAACACGACAGAGTTACATCTATCCCACTTGATTAGCTAAAACATCATCATCCTTAGATTTTTCTACTTTACCATCTATAAACCCATATTTATTTTTAGCTTCTAAGGCAAGCTTCATAGCACTTGACCAAACGACATAATTTTCAGTACCCTTTAGTTTAATACTAACTATGGCCAAACTACTAGAGTCACTTGGATGTAAATACAAGGGGTCTCCTATATCCAGTTTACTAATCAAAGTCTGTGAAGTACCTTCACCATCACCCATGATAACAATACATAGGAAATACAATAACCAAAAAACTCCTAACCTCCTAAGATCTTACAAATTGTAAAACTTTTATTATGTTTAACCAACCCTAAAAACTCCTAACCTCCTAAGATCTTACAAATTGTAAGATCTGTAACAACAATACAATGAGATATAATCAACTGATGATAATTATTTGATTAATCAGAACGATACAACCAAAAATAAGATGATCCACAGGATCTACAACGATACAGAAGCAACAAATGAACAAGATCATCAACAGATCTTCAACAAATCTTCAATAGAACAGAAGAACCCACAGAGAATGAGACAGACTGGTGAAGTGCGTAACAAGGGAATGAAACCCTAGTTGAGATAAGAGCCTTTTATATCTGTAACAACAAAGATACACTTTGTCCCACAAGAATGAGCAAAGCTGATCGCACCCCCTGTAATGTTACACATGCACCCCTCAGACTTGCAACCTGTTTATAACTTTGGCACAAATCAGTTATAACAATAATGAGCCCAACAGGTATATGTAACAGACTGGCCCAATATGTATAAACGTAACATAACTGAGAAGGCCCAACAAATAAATATAACAAACAAATATACAGGATATGAATGAACCTTATATTATTTTCAACATTTAGTACTAAAAAGAAAATAAAATTTTATGCTTTGTAGAAACTACAATTTGAACAAAGCAAACATAAAGTTATATAACAGTTCTTGCTATTTTTCACGGGAAAAGAACACAAACACCTTATGCCTAGTATAACAATTCATGTAAATTTCATAGCTAGAAAAACATACATTACAACTCAAAAACACTATAGATCACAAATCCGAAACAAGAAAAACATAATTGTCAAGAGAAGATCAGTTGTGAGTGACATCATGACGTTGAAGTATATGTGATCAACAGAAAGACAGAGGTGAGTAAATAATGAAAAAATAAAAAAATATGAGGTTAATTTGTATATGAGTGGCCCATGGTTTTATAGCCTAGTGGCATCTTGGGGTGTGATAAGACTTAGAGACCATTAGGTCCAGAGTTCAATTCCCATAAGGGGGGTTTTCCCAGATTTATTGGGTTTCCTCCTGAGTTGGTGTATATGCATTATAACCTAGTGGAGACGAATATGATCGGGTGGTTCCGCTGGTGGCACGATGATACTCCAGTAGTCCATCAGTGATTTAAATTTGTCACTAAAAAAAAAATTGTATATGAGTGGTTTAATGGCAAATAACTATTTAGCGGGCAATGTTTTCCCCGAAACCTCACACTCTATAATCTTCACACCGTACTTTTTATGTGAGATTTTACTGAGTTTGTTCGTTTGTTTAATTTGCTTTTAGTATAAAAAATGCACATATTAGATTAATGTCATTTTTGAAAAAAAAAAGGATAGATATTTATATTATAACCAATTATATATTCAAATACACGTATGTTAACACAAGTGTTGGATATTGTTTCGTGGTATTGAAGGCAGAAGCTGACTTTTAATTCAAAATATACAAGAAACTAACAATAAAAGAGGATATAGACAGCCATAATAGATGACATCAGTTTTAACTAACTAGCACTAATTTATTTCAATATATTTGTATATAAAAACTTGAGTCTCTCATTAGTCATTACAACACCTCTTTGTGTGTGAAAGTGTGTGGAGATGGCAGGTGGGTCATTTGCACCAACAGGAGTGGCAAAAGATAGAGCACAAGAGTATCAAGGGAGAGTTACAGCTTATGTGATCATTGCTTGCATTGTTGCTGCTGTTGGAGGATCAATCTTTGGCTATGATATTGGAATTTCAGGTTATCATTTATCTTGTGACAGTTTAAATTTCTTAATACATTTTAGACTATTTCATCTGTCTCATTTTTAAGTAATTGTTGAACTTTAACCATATTTGACCCTTTAATAAAATGGCAACTCACTGTCAAGTTAATTGGTGAAATTTCTGTAATACATAGACTCACTTAGTGGTGCAGTCTCCTTTATATACCGCTAATTTATGTGACAATTTTGTTCATGGGCTTCAACCCTAGGTGAGGGTTTTCCCCGGTTCGGAGGCGAGTGTATCTCGATGTGGTGAATTTAGCCGGTAGCCCATTTGGAAGATTCGTTGGCCGTTCAAACAAAAATTACTTGTATATTATAAAAATCACACTTGATTCATATATTCGACATAATATATATTAAAAAAATATAAAATTTGTACGTGAAGTGGTTTGGGTCAATGTTGACCAAACGAGGCCGACCAAAAAGTTACCTGTTGTGGCGAGGGTTGTTTAAAAAGCTCACAACTTGAGGCACACTCGATGCTTGCTTCCCTCATTTGGCTCGTCTAATTTAAAGCCTGAACTCTAAAAATATGTGTAAAAAAATTTAAACAGTTCTAAAAATAAACGAGTTAAGTGGCTCGAGTATATTAAAAGCTGAGCTTAGGTGACCCGGGGTGGGTACGTGATACCAAAGTATCACGCATGGAACAATACCACACACCGCCGCCACTCACATCCACCACGCGTGGAAGAGATAACGTGTTGTGGTGGTCACGCGTTGAAAGTTTGGAACTTTGTGTATGGTGGGTTGTACTCTAGTGCTGAGGAGTTGTACATTGATGGAATAAATAAAAAGGTTGTGAGTGATGACCATTTCCACTAAAAAAGGTTGTGAGTGATGGAAATAATGGTTGATGACATGGCAGAACCTGATTGGATGTTGTGAGTGATGGAATTGTTTGTGAGTTATCCCACCCCTACCCCCTTATGCTCAACATTTCATTTCTTTAAGATAAAAAAGCTGAGCCGGGCTGAATTTTTAACTTTGAGCCCAAGCACATCGTGGTTCAGCTCGGCTTGTTTAAATCCCTAGTTACGACCCAAACCAATTTGATCCATAACCTGACCCACTCAAATTACATCCTCTAGCCACTTATAATATTTTCCAATGGTACATTGTTTAATCAGGAGGGGTGACATCCATGGATACATTCCTTAAAAATTTCTTTCCATCTGTTTATGAAAAGAAGATGCATTCACATGAAAACAACTACTGCAAGTTCAATGATCAAGGGCTAGCAGCATTTACATCATCTTTATACCTGGCTGGCTTGGTTGCAACACTATTTGCATCTCCGGTCACACAAAATTATGGCCGTCGGATCAGCATAGTATGTGGTGGATTCAGCTTATTGGTGCAGCACTCAATGCTGCTGCAGTTAACTTTGCAATGCTTCTTTTCGGCCTAATTATGCTTGGTGTTGGCATTGGTTTTGGTAACCAGGTAATGCTTCTATCGCATATATTTTTTGGGCCAAACAACTTATCCAAACGTGTCTAAACTGAAAGAAGATGGAATTGAGAATGCTTTTTGTAATTTGATGATTTATCTCCACCGAATACAAAGAATACAAATAGCACCAAGGGTCCACAATTGACTCCTATGATTGTGCATATAGAAAACAATAAAATCAATGTAAATAATATAAAGATAATAATGATAGTGTTTCCTTTAATATTCCCCCTCAGTTTGAACGTGGATATGCAGCAACGTTTAAGCTGGATCGGAAAGCCTCGAATGAGTGTCGTGGAAGGCCCTTGGTGAAGATGTCGGTGTACTGTTCTGAGGATGGCACATGGAGAACTTTAATCTGACCAAGCTGAACTTTTTCACGAATGAAGTGAATGTCTATTTCAACATGCTTTGTACGATGATGTTGGACAGGATTTCCAGACAAGTAAATTATAGAGATGTTGTCACAGAAAACTACCGTAGCTTTGTGAGGCGGAGCTTGAAGCTCAAGAAGCAGATTTCGGATCCAGGTGGCTTCTGCGACAGCGTTTGCGACTCCCCGGTACTCGGCTTCCGCACTGGATCTAGAGATTGTTGGCTGGCGTTTTGATGACCAGGATATCAGGTTATCACCAAGAAAATTACAGTAGCCTGATGTAGATCGACGAGTGTCGGGGCAGCCTCCCCAGTCTGCATCTGAGTAGGCAACTAATGTGTGATCATGGGAAGCGGAGAGGCGGAGGCCAAGATCAATGGTGCCGTGAACGTACCTTAATACTCGTTTCATGAAATCAAAGTGTGTGTCTCGCAGGGCATGCATGAATAAGCAAATATGTTGAACCGCATATGAGATGTCAGGCCGGGTGATGGTGAGATATTGAAGAGCACCTGCTAAGCTGCGGTATAAAGTGCCGTCGAGTAACGGAGTTCCTGCGGTGGCACTTAGTTTGGAGCTTGTGTCAACAGGAGTGTGGCATGGTTTGTAAGCGGTCATGTTGGCACGATGAAGTATGTCATGTGCATATTGAGAATGAGCAAGGTGTACTGATTGGTGATCTCGTGTGACTGTAATACCGAGGAAGTGGTGGAGTGACCCCAAGTCTGACATGGCAAATTCATTAGACAATGAAGTGATGATCCGTGTGAGAAGAGCGGGTTGATTAGCTGTCAGCACAATGTCATCCACATAAAGTAGAAGGTACGCCAGTTGGTTGCCATTTTTGTAAATAAAAAGTGATGTATCACACATACTACTACGAAAACCCAAGGACGTGAGGAATGTGGAAAAACGTGAGTACCATGCCCGCAGAGCTAGTTTTAACCCATATAGAGATTTCTTTAGATGACAGGCGTGATTTGGATGATTAGGGTCCACAAATCCAGGTGGTTGATGCATGTAGATAGTTTCTTGAAGAGTGCCATTGAGAAAGGCGTTTTTAACGTCCAACTAATGTATCGGCCAGGACCTTGACACGGCAAGAGACAAAACTGTACGGATAGTTGCCGGTTTAACCACCGGGCTGAACGTCTCGGTGCAATCGACACCTACTGTTTGAGATTTTCCATTACAGACCAGACGGGCTTTGTAGCGCTCCAAAGTGCCATTGGCATTGAATTTGTGTCGAAATAACCACATGAAGCGAATGATGGGGTTGTTGACTGGCCTCGGAACTAATTCCCAAGTATTATTAACCTGCAAAGCACTAAATTCATCGTTCATGGCACGTATCCAGTTATGGTCTGATAAGGCTTTGGTATGAGAGTGTGGGACGGGTTAAATATTGGAAGTGGCAGCGAGATTGTAACGAGTTTTGAGATGCCAGCTTTGGCACGGGTTTGCATAGGATGGTCGTTAGTGGTATGTTGTGGTGGTGAGGGCGGTGAGGGTGGTGTGGGTGCCACGGGTTGGGTTTGAGGAATGGATTCGGAGGTTGGTGGGTTGGGGTTGGTGGTATTTGTGTGTAGGGGTGTGGAAAGAGGTGGTTCAAAGGTGGTAGTAGGGGAAACTAATGGAAAAAAATGAGGAGTAATGGCAGTAGGGTCATCAAGGAATTTGTAGGATGGGGTGGAGGTCAATTCAGTGAAGGGAAAGGTATTTTCATCAAAGATCACATGGCGAGAGAGATGCACCCGTCCGGTGATGGGGTCATAACATCTGTAGCCGCGGAAGTCGGATGGGTAGCCCAAAAATACACAACGGGCCGATCAGGGTAGGAGTTTGTTTGGTTGAGTGGCAGACATGTTGGGATAGCATGCGCACCCAAAGATTTGAATGTGGTCATATGTGGGATGGCATAAGTAGAGAGCGTATGCGGGTGTTTGAAAGTTTAGGCGAGTGGTGGGTAATATATTATGTAGGTAGGCTGCTGTATGGAGAGCCTCGACCCAAAAAGTAGGCGGAAGATGAGCATGGACTAAAAGAGCTCGGATAACGTCGTTTAGACGATGAATCATCCGTTCTGACCGACCATTCTGCTGAGAGGTTTGGGGGCAAGAGAACCAGAAAATGAGACCGTTTTGCTCAGCAAATGTTTTAAAGTTATTATTATCGAATTCTCCGCCAAGGTCACATTGAAAGGTTTTAATAGGTAAGTGAAACTGGGTTTGGATAAGTTTGTGAAATTTTGTAAATGTGGTGAATGTATCGGATTTATATTTAAGTGGGTAGATCCAAACATAGTTTGTAAAGTTGTCAACCAAAACCATATAATATTTATAACCTGAATTGCTAATAAAGGGAGATGTCCACAAGTCGCAATGAATAATATCAAAAGGTTTAAACGTACTAGAAACAGAATCCATAAATGGTAAACGTTTACTGTTTGAAATTTGACAAGATGAACAAATAGATGAGCTAACAGTTTTATTGCAAGAAATACTAAAGGTTCGTTGAAGATGATTTAACACTTTCGCTCCGGGATGTCCGAGGCGATCATGCCATGGTGAGTGAGTAGTGGAAGAATGTGAGGCGAATTCTGGCTTGGTGAATGGGTATAGGTCTCCAGTGCTATTATGGCGGGAAAGGAGCTGTCCATCCTTAAGGTCCTTCAAAGAAAAACCAAAAGGATCAAACTCAACGGAAACTTGATTATCAATAGTAAATTTACGTACAGATAACAAATTTTTAATAACACTTGGTGAATGAACAATGTTGTTAAGTTTGTAGGTTTTGTTGGGGAGGGTGAATAAGCCATTACCGGAACCTATAACGGGTAAAAGTTGACCATTTCCAACAAATATAGGACTTTGAGTTAATAAAGATGGGGTTAGTATGTTACCTGGATCAGATGTAATGTGAGATGAGGCCCCGGTATCCATATTCCACTGAGGATCATAATAGTTTAAGCTCATGTGGGAGAGTGCCATTCCAATGTCGTTGGGGCAAAGGGCGTTCCCCGTTTGCTGGTCGAAGCCAGGAGGAGGTTGCAAGTTAGGCTGCTGGGCTAAGTGGGCCTGCTATGGTGGAGGGTGTTGGGCCGAGACCTGATGTGGATATGTGGATGGGTGAGACAGATATGGTGTAGGCGGTGGAGTCCAGGAGGGTTGATTAAAGGATTGTGGGGTTTGGTTATAGTTGGGCTGTGGGCTGTAGTTGGGCTGCTGGTATTGGGCTGACTGTTGTTGGGAGAAGCTCGTAGGGAATTGTGGTGTTTGGGTTCTCTAGGAGGTTGGTACATGACTGGAGTTAGGAGTAGGAGGCCTAGTCGTTCCCCCTTGTCGCCCCCCACGGGATGATTGGCCACGTCCCCTGGCAGCCTTTGCCGGGTCATAGTTCCGACCTCGATATCCGTTAGGATAGGGTGACCGCTGTGACACCTGTGTCACTTCAACCATCAAACAAATGCCAAACCAATGAAATATTGTATTTTATACTTGGTATTTGTAAAAATATGTGTATCGTTTGCACATATCAACTCTTGTTCGATTTTAAGCTTTAAATCGCTTTCTGGAGGGTTATACGCGCTCTGATGCGTAAATATAACCAGTTTAATCCAAAAAACACTTTGCAATAGTGAAATAGGCTTAACATACCTTAAATAACCTTTATATACCTTAGAAATAAGTTTTGAAGGCTTTGGTATGCCAAAATCAAGTTTAATCGCTTACAGGGACTTAATTCGACAAACTGTGAAAGTATGCCAATTTGAACTGTAACGAACATTCCGGAACACGACCATAAGTTAAATATACCATAAATATCCTTTACATAGCTTAGAAATAGGCTTTTAGGGGTTCCGTATGCTAAAATAAACTTTTGGGTCATTCAGGGACTAAAAGCGTCAAAAAGTGCACAAGTTTGCACTTTCGCGCATAACTTACGTTCTGAATACATCCAGACATCCAAAAATTTATGTAAGCACTAAAACATTTTATTTTAGTGTTTGGCATAAGAAAAATCCATTCGTCGCGTCATTTGGATCGTTTTTCGCGCTTATGTGCATTCCGTCGTAATTAAGCGAACATCGTGATCGTACGGCCAAACGAACCGACATCCGAGATATTTTTGAGCACATTATAAGTTCCCTATACTTTAACTTCATTTTAGAGCTTTGAAATGGGGTTAACGGGCCTTAAACGCGTCGGAAATGGCCTTAAAACTCAACAGGGACCAAAACTGCAATTCTGCCAAACTTGATGGCTTACGGACCGTAAGCCATCAACCTTACGGTCCGTAAGGCCTTCCCAGACAGCAGAATGTGCAGAAACATTGCATCTAGTCCTTTCCACTTGTGCACATGGTTTTGGGGCAATACAATGGGCTCAAATGGTTTTCTAAAACCAGGGTCTTGAGGTGGAGGGTTGAGATTGAATCACGGTTTCCAAGAAACGATCCTAACGGCTCTCCGAATCCTATATATACCCAACCCCTTCACTTGCAAAAACCCACAAAAATCTGATTTGAGAAGCTCTAAGTTGAAACCATTGTTTCATACCTGAGCTACTTGGATCAAGATTAGCTTTCGGGGACCCTTTGTAAGTGTTCCTTCGTTATTTTATTGCTTTTCGAGTCCGAAAGTCAAAATTTGTTTGACTTTCTGCATTGACCAGTTTATGGTCAATGCGAAGTTCGTTTGAACTTCGCAACGTGATTGTAATCACGATGGTTATAGTCCCTTGTGACTATGCCTACTGATTACCACGTTGTCTAGGGTCGTAAGGGTAAGCGATCTAATAAATCGCTTATACCTTCGAACCCGGCCCATTTGGTCGATCATTAGGATCCGACCAAATACCTTAGGGGACCATAGTGTATAGGGAATAACCTTCCGAGGTTATACCTTATGGTCGCTTCGTTTAAGTAGTTGTATGATAGGTAGTTTATATGCCTTAGGTAAAGTACCAAAATACCCCTTTGATGCCAAAATTCATTTTAAACATATGTAACATAACCTATGACCTCGAAACTGATTTATCAACAATATTAAACATGTTAAGGCATATTCTACTTGTCATAGGACTAGTTAGGCGGTCCGAACGCGTTTCACGCGAACGACGCGTTAAAGTAGCATAAGCTACCTAAACGGGTCGTAATGGGTCGTAAGCACTTAGGTTAGGTTTCATTTAGTATGTAGGCTTTGTTAAACCATATGACATGAGTCTCCATACTTGTTTGGTTTACGAACCCTCATTCTATCTAAATCCTCCGATTTAGGTCCGGTTTATTAACATAGTTACCTATAATAGGTGCCGTTTGATATCCGTGATCTCTAGCATTGTTTGGTTGTTACTCAAGGACTCCTAAGCACTCTCATGTGAGTACATAGTCCCCTCTTTTACAGTTTTCCAAACGTTTTGGGGTGAAGCATGTGCACCTATCTGTTATTTCATGATTTCAAAGTATAATTGATTACACATGTTATTACTTATCATTTGACAAACTAAATGACTATCTATGGTTTAAACACTGATTTCTCAAGAACATAAAATAAAATGTTGAATTGTACTTATTTTATGTTCACCAGACCGATTGTTAGTATGATATAGCGCTATAGGATTAGACACCCCATTCCTGTTGTCATGGAATGTCTGAAACCAATTTGTTTCTCCATCCAAATAGGGATTGCCTTTGTGGTATCCTTATAGTCTCAAAGGTGTAGTTTGATGCACTAGGTCTGAATGAATTCTTAAATCACACTTTTAAAGTATATTTTGATATACTCCCAAAAGTATAGTTTGATATACTCTCATGTGTGGAAATGTACAAAACCAACATATATTTTGTTAATCATCCAAAGCATATTTTGATATGTTATTTACAAAACCAAAACATAGTTCAATATGTTCTTTATCACATCCAAAGCATATTTTGATATGTTATTTATGAAACCAAAACATAGTTTAATATGTTACTTATGAATCCGAAGTATACTTGTAATATACTACTGAAAACTATTCTTTTAAACAACTAAAGTATATTTAATGTACTATCTATCTAACGATTGGGTTTTGATTAGTGTTTAGATAACGGGACGGGTGTAATGTGAAGAAAACATGGTAGATACGCCGCTGGTACTTCTTATATATAAGTGTTTTCATTGCATTACATACCGTGGCGTTATTTAGTACACTTGGGTCAACGATATTGGAACTGAAATATACTTTAATATATTACTCGTTCGATTCTCTTAAAATCCAAAGTATATTTTCAAATATACTATAAGACTTTTTATCAAAATATTGTTTTACAAACAACTTATCTTATACAAACTCATCTTTACTTGGTTATTCATTTAACCATACACTATTTTCTTATTATACATATCATCTGACCTTATTGCTTTTCCAATGATTTACAAAACAAAACAATCTACAAGGTTCATGACTAAATTTTATTAAACATCTTCTTTAAACTCAAGTCATGAATCCTATTTTTATAAAAGCTATGTATCTCACAGGCATTTTTATGCTGACGTACCTATTTTTACATATGTTTCAGGTGCCGTCTTATGATGATTGTTGATACACGCTACAGTTAGGATGGACTCGTGCCTTAGCGACTTTAAAACTTGGAAGATCATAGTTGTACTTATTTGATTGTATTAAAACAATGAGTTCATTTATTCAATAAACCAAAAATTATTTATTCCATGGTTGTGAAACGATGATTCTGTTACAACACTCCCCGACGTTTCCGCCACGTCTAGTTGTTTTACGTGGTCGGGGTGTGACAGAAAAGTGGTATCAGAGCCAATGGTTATAGGGAATTAGGTTATTAGTAATGCTTTGACCTAGACTATAACCTTCCTAGGACCCTAACACAAGTTTTCTTGTGTTTAGTTTTAAAACAATACCGTCACTTATTCTTAGGTGACAACCACAATAAAAACACAAATTTCTATCCCGCTTTGAAAACTAATCATCTGTTCTAGGATGATTTATTATATGGTTTTGAACCATTTAATTTCTCAAAATCCCGTCAAAGTTGGTCTAAATAATGTGAACACGTGCATACTGGAAGGGTGGGTGCCGGTACCCTGAGTTTTCTGTCTAAGGTTAGAGTGTTCGTACAAATCCACATAATCGGACCAGTCACTCTTACCTGGGAACTCTTGGGGTGAGTATCCACTTATAGGCGAGCATGTCTTCGCGATACATTATTTTTGACCTATTTACTTTGATTAATCACCGGGGTCGTTTGTTGCTTTGTAGTAACAAACAAATGACCACTAACCTTGCTTTCATCAGATTTGTTTCATCTCATTCTTTTCGTCTAATTCTCTCACTTGTTTCCTTTCATGTTTCCTCTTTTAGAATGCCTCCTCGACGCGAGAATCAGATAGCGAATGCCGAACTGGCAGAAATCATTGCACAGCAAATGGCTGCTGCGTTCCCAAACCTCATTGCTCAATGGAACCAAGCCAACAACAACAACAATGCTCCATGCAATTTCAAGAATTTTAACTCGGCTAAACCGCTCAAGTTTAGTGGTTCTGAGGGAGCAACTGGGCTTCTTCAATGGTTCGAGAGCATTGAGAATACTTTCCGTCACGTTCAGTGTCCTGAAAATCACAAGGTCAAGTTTTCTTCGAGTGTGTTTCAGAAGAGGGCTCTTACGTGGTGGAACGGGGTTATGAGAGACCGTGGTGCTGAGGTGGCTTTAGCTCAAACTTGGGCTGAACTTAGGGCTCTTATGATGAAGGAGTTTTGCCCTCGTCATGAACTGCGAGCTTTGGAGAGGGAGTTTGATGATTTGAAGCAAGACAGTGGTGAACATCGAGCCTATACTGACCGTTATGAAGAATTGAGCCTGTTGTCTCCTGCTATGGTTACTCCTGTGGATAAGGCGATCGAGAAATATACTGATGGTCTTCCTGACCTAGTTCAGGATATTGTTACTGGCAGCAACCCTACTACTGTCAGACAAGCCATTGAATTGTCTGCCACTCTGACTGAATCCCATATCAGGAAGCGCAAGCTGTTTCGGAAGGGCGACTCAAGACCATCTGACAAGACTGCTCAAGTGGAACCAAAGGAAGAAAATGCTGAGGTGTCCAAGAAGAAGAAGCTCAAAGCCTCTCAAAACTACGCTGTAACTGCTCAAGACAAACAGGTTGCACCAAACCAGCCAGCACAACCCCGCAAAAGGCAAAACTATGTTGGTACCGCACCTTTGTGCAACAAGTGCAACCGTCATCATCTAGAGCAAGAGCAGTGTCACAAATGTACCCACTGTGGGCGGTTGGGACATTTGATCAATGTTTGTCGTTATGCAAATCAAGCTGCTGCAAACCCTGCTGCTGTTCAAGCACGGTTCCCTCCGGGGTCATGTTATAACTGTGGTGACCTTACCCACTACAGGAACAATTGCCCAAGACTTGTTAACATACCTCCAGCGCGTGGACGAGTGTTTAACATCAATGAGGCAAACATGAACAATGATGCAGCAGTGAACAATTAGTGTTTTGTATTTCCTTGGTTGTTATCTTTTGACACTTCAAGGCAATTCGGTTGTTACATAAATAAAGATTTGTTGTTTTTATTTGTGCAAAATTTATGCGTTTGTGTGAATGCTTGATGCAACCTTATGATGTCAACCCAAAGACAAACTACTCGTGTGGTTCTGTCATTTTATGATCACTTGTGATCTCCCCAAGAACCTTAAACACTCGTTTCTTTTAAGAACCAAAGCCAAACTCTTATTGAAAATCCTTCTATCTTTATAGATGGATCCTTGAAAATGATTACAGTGCCAAATAAAATCCACTGATTGGATTCCTAGTGTGCTTTAAATATCCATGCCCAAAGATAACAAATTAAAGAATCAAGTTAACTAAATTTGTGCTTATGTGTTTTTCTTACATGGTTTGTGGTTGTATGTGATCCATCCAAATCCTCATAGAATCTTCCATATCTCATACGAGAGATTCATAATAGGATATCCAAAGATACTATCTTAAATCCTTAATGGACTTCAACATTGTAGTTAAGTCCCTTGGGTTATAAAGTACTATTCTATAATTGGACCTCTTGAATGGTCTGGTTAAATAGATTGATTTTGAAAATCTGATTAGAAATATCATGTGATGATATAATTAAAAAGATCCCTTAAGTGGTCTATTTAAGGAGATCGTACGACGGTCTAGTTAAGAAGATCATGTGTTGATCTAGTTAAAAAGATCGTTCGTTAATCTAGTTGAAAAGATCCTTTGGTGGTCTAGTCAAGTCGCTTCATGTTTACTTAATTAATTCTTTTTCCCTACGCATTATGAAATGAACTGTGCGGACTGTGCAAGGAATTACGTAATTATGGAGGCCTACATAATTATGGAATTCAGTGCAGAGAAACCACAGGAAGCTTTGTCAAGTGTTAAGACCTATAGTGACAAGAATAATGATACGGGAGAAGTCTTGGACCTTGACCGATGTCATTTTATCTTACACTCCCCAATTCTGATTTCAAGCACACACAAGTTTCCTATGATAAGTCTTCATAAGAAACGTTCTTCTGTCCGTAGTTCAAAATTCCGTGTTTTGCTACTACAAGGACTTCACTTTGAGGGTTGATAAATTCGCTAAGAATCATAACATGGCCCAGAGTTTTACTCAAGGGTTCAATGGATCTATTTGAAGGCAAAACCGTCACAACTGTCTTCACAAGTTTTCTCTAGAATTAAATTTCGGGACGAAATTTCCTAAAGTAGGGGAGACTGTGACACCTGTGTCACTTCAACCATCAAACAAATGCCAAACCAATGAAATATTGTATTTCATACTTGGGATTTGTAAAAATATGTGTATCGTTTTCACATATCAACTCTTGTTCGATATTAAGCTTTAAATCGCTTTCTGGAGGGTTATACGCGGTCTGATGCGTAAATATAACCAGTTTAATCCAACGAACACTCCGGAATAGTGAAATAGGCTTAACATACCTTAAATAACCTTTACATAACTTAGAAATAAGTTTTGAAGGCTTTGGTATGCCAAAATCAACTTTAATTGCTTACAGGGACTTAATTCGACAAACTGCGAAAGTATGCCAATTTGAACTGTAACGAACATTCCGGAACACGACCATAAGTTAAATATACCATAAATATCCTTTACATATCTTAGAAATAGGCTTTGAGGGGTTCGGTACGCTAAAATAAACTTTTGGGTAATTCAGGGACTAAAAGCGTCAAAAAGTGCACAAGTTTGCACTTTCGAGCATAACTTACGTTCTGAATACATCCGGACATCCAAAAATTTATGTAAGCACTAAAACATTTTATTTTAGTGTTTGGCATAAGAAAAATCCATTCGTCGCGTCATTTGGATCGTTTTTCGCGCTTATGCGCATTCCGTCGTAATTAAGCGAACATCGCGATCGTACGGCCAAACGAACCGACATCCGAGATATTTTTGAGCACATTATAAGTTCCCTATACTTTAACTTCATTTTAGATCTTTGAAATGGGGTTAACGGGCCTTAAACGCGTCGGAAATGGCCTTAAAACTCAACAGGGACCAAAACTGCAATTCTGCCAAACTTGATGGCTTACGGACCGTAAGCCATCAACCTTACGGTCTGTAAGGCCTTCCCAGACAGCAGAATGTGCAGAAACATTGCATCTAGTCCATTCCACTTATGCACATGGTTTTGGGGCAATACAATGGGCTCAAATGGTTTTCTAAAACCAGGGTCTTGAGGTGGAGGGTTGAGATTGAATCACGGTTTCCAAGAAACGATCCTAACGGCTCTCTGAATCCTATATATACCCAACCCCTTCACTTAAAAAAACCCACAAAAATCTGATTTGAGAAGCTCTAAGTTGAAACCATTGTTTCATACCTGAGCTACTTGGATCAAGATTAGCTTTCGGGGACCCTTTGTAAGTTTTCCTTCGTTATTTTGTTGCTTTTCGAGTCCGAAAGTCAAACTTTGTTTGACTTTCTGCATTGACCAGTTTATGGTCAATGCGAAGTTCGTTTGAACTTCGCAACGTGATTGTAATCACGATGGTTATAGTCCCTTGTGACTATGCCTACTGATTACCACGTTGTCTAGGGTCGTAAGGGTAAGCGATCTAATAAATCGCTTATACCTTCGAACCCGGCCCATTTGGTCGATCATTAGGATCCGACCAAATACCTTAGGGGACCATAGTGTATTGGGAATAACCTTCCGAGGTTATACCTTATGGTCGCTTCGTTTAAGTAGTTGTATGATAGGTAGTTTATATGCCTTAGGTAAATTACCAAAATACCCCTTTGATGCCAAAATTCATTTTAAACATATGTAACATAACCTATGACCTCTAAACTGATTTATCAACAATATTAAACATGTTAAGGCATATTCTACTTGTCATAGGACTAGTTAGGCGGTCCGAACGCGTTTCACGCGAACGACGCGTTAAATTAGCATAAGCTACCTAAACGGGTCGTAATGGGTCGTAAGCACTTAGGTTAGGTTTCATTTAGTATGTAGGCTTTGTTAAACCATATGACACAAGTCTCCATACTTGTTTGGTTTACGAACCCTCATTCTATCTAAATCCTCCGATTTAGGTCCGGTTTATTAACATAGTTACCTATAATAGGTGCCGTTTGATATCCGTGATCTCTAGCATTGTTTGGTTGTTACTCAAGGACTCCTAAGCACTCTCATGTGAGTACATAGTCCCATCTTTTACAGTTTTCCAAACGTTTTGGGGTGAAGCATGTGTACCTATCTGTTATTTTCATGATTTCAAAGTATAATTGATTATACATGTTATTACTTATCATTTGACAAACTAAATGACTATCTATGGTTTAAACACTGATTTCTCAAGAACATAAAATAAAATGTTGAATTGTACTTATTTTATGTTCACCAGACCGATAGTTAGTATGATATAGCGCTATAGGATTAGACACCCCATTCCTGTTGTCATGGAATGTCTGAAACCAATTTGTTTCTCCATCCAAATAGGGATTGCCTTTGTGGTATCCTTATAGTCTCAAAGGTGTAGTTTGATGCACTAGGTCTGAATGAATTCTTAAATCACACTTTTAAAGTATATTTTGATATACTCCCAAAAGTATAGTTTGATATACTCTCATGTGTGGAAATGTACAAAACCAACATATATTTTGTTAATCATCCAAAGCATATTTTGATATGGTATTTACAAAACCAAAACATAGTTCAATATGTTCTTTATCACATCCAAAGCATATTTTGATATGTTATTTATGAAACCAAAACATAGTTTAATATGTTACTTATGAATCCGAAGTATACTTGTAATATACTACTGAAAACTATTCTTTTAAACAACTAAAGTATATTTAATGTACTATCTATCTAACGATTGGGTTTTGATTAGTGTTTAGATAACGGGACGGGTGTAATGTGATGAAAACATGGTAGATACGCCGCTGGTACTTCTTATATATAAGTGTTTTCATTGCATTACATACCGTGGCGTTATTTAGTACACTTGGGTCAACGATATTGGAAATGAAATATACTTTAATATATTACTCCTTGGATTCTCTTAAAACCCAAAGTATATTTTCAAATATACTATAAGCCTTTTTATCAAAATATTGTTTTACAAACAACTTATCTTATACAAACTCATCTTTACTTGGTTATTCATTTAACCATACACTATTCTCTTATTATACATATCATCTGACCTTATTGCTTTTCAAATGATTTACAAAACAAAACAATCTACAAGGTTCATGACTAAATTTTATTAAACATCTTCTTTAAACTCAAGTCATGAATCCTATTTTCATAAAAGCTATGTATCCCACAGGCATTTTTATGCTGATGTACCTATTTTTACATATGTTTCAGATGCCGTCTTATGATGATTGTTGATACACGCTACAGTTAGGATGGACTCGTGCCTTAGCGACTTTAAAACTTGGAAGATCATAGTTGTACTTATTTGATTATATTAAAACAATGAGTTCATTTATTCAATAAAACAAAAATTATTTATTCCATGGTTGTGAAACGATGATTCTGTTACAACACTCCCCAACGTTTCCGCCACGTCTAGTTGTTTTACGTGGTCGGGGTGTGACAACCGCACCTGGTCAGATTGGGCAGGAACATTAGCATACACCAGAACCGTGTCCCGATTGTTGTTTGATCTTGCCTTGTGTCTGTCTAGTTCGTCTTCGATCATGCCTCTAGCGGTTATCCATGTGGGTTTTTTTTCGTTTATTATGGTTGCAATTGTGTCATATTCGAGTGGGAGTCCACGGGCCATTTGAATGACGAGACGACTTTCATTTACCGGCTGATCAACATCAGCTAACTGTTCGGCCAGGTCCTTTAGTGTTTGACAATAGTCATCAAAGGAAGAGCAAGAACTAAGTATGGTGTTGGTGAACTTGGTTTCAAGGGTGACGGCTCTGGCATGTTTGTTGTTGATGAAAATTTCTTGGATTTTTAACCAGGTGGCTCTAGCCGTGCTATCAGTATCAAGGACTCGTGCAAGTAGTTCGTCGGATACTGTGCTGTAGATCCACTGCAAAATGAGTGCATCGATCTCGGACCATACGGAGAATGCTGGGTGAGTTTATGCGGGTGAGGCAGTGCCATCAATGTGATCGAGAACTTTGTAGGCACGTGCGTGGAGTTTGAAGAGTTTCACCCATCAGGAATAGGTGACTTTATTGCCATCAAGAGTGCGTATTTTGTTGTTGATGTTGGTGACGGTATAGGCTGGGTGTTGTAACAACCGCCACTTTCTGGTAATTTACGTACATTTAAAGCAATGAATTACATTATACAAATATGTGTTTTGAATATTCGAACTACATAATTACATGATATACATCTTAGAACACTCATGGAATATTCATATATGATGCACATTATTCATTTTTATTGGTCACATTTGAAACAGTTTAAAACAATGCATCGAAACAACTAGAGTAGTACCTAGTAAACTAGTGTGCTGACGAAAACTCAGGGTCCGCAAAAACCATCTAAATGACATCTTTAGGACTCAGACGAAAGTCCAACATCAAATATACATTAAACCCTATATGGGAATACAATGGTGTAATATATTACCAATGTCAGGTAGCACCAAAAACTGCACGAAAACTGCCGAAAAGCGCTAAAAGTTACCATTTGAGTAATTTTCCGCAAAATTCAGCATTTGTATTTTTATTACAAGATGCAAAAGTGTTGTTTAAACTCAAATTTCGTATAAAAATACATAGGGAATACCATATTTATACATAACCGAATATTTCCCTATAACTTATATATGTTAACCTTTCGACTATCTTCTTACGAAACGAGTGCTAAACATCTAGCCGAACTATATTTTGGCACATGTAGCGAACTAGTGAACATTATTTTTGGTCTTGTAAAACTAGTTTATGAACATTTCAAGTCATGAATCATCTCGAAAAATTGTAAACCTTAAACACCTAAATACTTACATCTTTTATTCTCATTTTTGAAACCGTATAATTTACCAACACTTTTCAACAACATAAGGTAACCCCCCCCCCCCACATGTGGGCCGCAAATAAGGGGTCCCACACCCCTTAATCCTTTGCTAAATATCTAGATATTATGTCTTGGTTGCAAGTGGATTATGTTGGTGAATTATTTCAACACTTAACCATTAAGGATTACTAGCACTTTACCATCATTTTACACCTTCTATTTCATATGCAAACTCTCACATCATCTTCATATTTTCATCAAGAACAACCACCAAAAACCCATTTTATTTTATCATTTTCTATGATGATCAAGATGATTTTCTATGGAACATAAGAAGATCTAAAGCACTTACAAGTAAAAGGACACTTTTTCATCCATCCAAGAACATTCTACCATCAAGATCATCATCTTCTTAGTTCTTAATCATCCTCTAGATCATCCCTAGCCTAGTGCTAGAAGTGAGCTTCTAATCTATTTTTATTTTTTTTCATACTTATTTATGTTTATGATTATTATTATTATAACTACTAATAACGAAATAATCATACATAATATTATGAAGATACAAAGAAGCAAAAATAAAAATCATGATATGTATATGTTTGTTTATGTTGTGATTTAGGATTTATTACTTACATTTTTGATCTTGTTATGGTGATTATTATAAGAGTAACTTGTTAGATGATGTTTAAAAACATGATCTAACAAGCATACATGATTATGTTAAAGGGTTTTTGTTAAACCTAAAGGATTACTTGGATGATCATAACCTTTAATTTTGTTAAAGTATTTAATGTTTTTCCCTAAAAACAATACTTCTACAAAATTATGAAAAGTAACATACAACATGAGATTTTTATAAAAGTTTTTAAAACTAGAAGTAAACTTGGTTTTTGAACTAATGAGCATATGTTATGATCATGCCTAAAACCCTACATGATTTGGAGATCATCTTGATAAATTTATGTTATAAAAATCTCATATGTTTTAGTTAAGATGTTATGAGTAAATTGATGGTGGTTTTGAAAAGAAAATGATATGGTTATTAAACATGGCTAAATGATTATTACAAAGGTTATATGGCCATTTTTTTAAAAACATTATGTTAACAAAACTATCATTTTTGGTTAAATCTTTACAAGATTTAAAAAGATGTTAAAGAAAGGTTTTTATAAAAGAAAAGGTAAGATAAATATATATTTTTGAGAAAATATATATTTGGTCACTTTAACAATTTTTGTCATATATAATACTTGGTGTATTAGATAAATGTAACAAAAATTAGGAACTTGAATCAAATGTTATAATTAAACCCAAGACACATTATAACAAATGTCTTACAAAACTACACATGATTACGCCTTAAAAACGAGTTACGGACGATCCGAATAATCGGATACAAATTATGGTCAAATCGGACGACGGACGAACCTATGAACATATCGCCAATCCGAGGACTTACTACGACGTTTAGGCGATCTTTCGACGCGTACACCAAAATTACGTTACCATTAACAAAATTCGAACATTTTGAAACTTATAAAAACTATTATGTTTTTATTAACTAAAAAGTATACTTAGTTATTTTTATAAAAATGTTTTTATAAAAATGAAAGACTTATACATACAAATGGGCTATGTTTATACAAATGGGCTATATTTTATAAATGGGCTTAACTTCATGATGGGCTTATCAAAACACATGGGCTAAGCCCAACAACATAAACTCATGGGCTAAGCCCAATACCAAACATATGGGCCAAGGCCCAATCCTATTTAAGCCCAACACTATTTAGGCCCAACACTATTTAGGCCCAACACTATTTAGGCCCAACACTATTTAGGCCCAACACTATTAAGGCCCAACACTATTTAAGCCCAATAACATGAATTCTTGGGCTAAGCCCAATGACATATAATTGGTAAAAATTACCATTATACAATTTACTTACACAACGACACGAAATCAAGAATACAAGACCCGATGATACAACTCACAAGATACAAGATGACATATATATATATATATATTTGGTGAAATATATATATATATATATATAACAGTTTAACAAATCATTCATCTAAATACATAGTTAAACGAACAGTAAAGACATACAAGTCTTACACATATTTAAGACACAAGACTTGTACTCAAGTTATTTACAAAGACCGAAGTGTCTAACAAATATAAGAACCTTTGTAGGTCGCGACATAATACAAGGCAACCGCAAGTGAGGATTCATATACCTTTAGTTCACAGACGCAATACTGTGAGTTCATGTCCCCTATTCATTTAAATGTTTTACAGCTTTACAACTATCGGGGAAAATACATGTTTGATAGTATGTTAAGTTATGGAATGAAACACCTTAGATCATGTGCGATTAGGGTCATACATCTAAGCACCATTAATCTAGTTTGGACCTAGGTACAGAGGGTTAGATCTAATGGGTATTGGCGAGCCCCACTCTTGGTCGTGGACCCATACAGAAGAGTGCGTTTGTGTCCCAGTCGATAGTAGTCGACATAAAATCGTCTAGGTTTGGATTGCTTCCTAATTCGTCACACATATTAATGTCCTCGCGAAACATTAATGATCAACGATTTCATTGACGCTTTACATACTACATCATTACATACAGATACATTTTATACAACTAACATTTTATCGATACATTTTATACAACTCACATTTTATGGATACATTTTATACAACTCACATTTTACGGATACATTTTATACAACTCACATTTTACAGATACATCTCATACAACTAAACTGCATGAACTCGCCAACTTTTGTTGATGTTTTCAAACTTAACATGTATTTCAGGAAATTAGTGGACCTGGCGGACATTTCAATCAAGGAAAGCAAGTATCAAGACTCCATGCCACCATTTGAAGGGTTTGCCCGTTATATACCGCCTCTTTGAGGTGATATAGTGGTCAAAGCCTTGACATTTTAAGACTTACATTTTGATGTATAGAACGATGAAAACATATTTTCATTTGATGGTTTGTAACAAATACATTTAACTTATGTTGCGTTCTTTCGAAACAATTATGACAATGGCATTGGAGCTTGTTTTTATTCATTTAGTATTGTTCACTTATATTGTTATGCAATGAGAACCGATCAGATCACACCTCGCGCTTCCGCTACGAGCGGGTGTGACAGGTTGGTATCAGAGCATCGATAGTAGTGAACCAGGATTCTTTCTCGAGTCTAAGTCTACAATCACTAGGGACCTCTCACGAAAACCTCTTGTTCATGTTGAACAGATTATAAATAAAATTGGGCAGGTCAAAAGGTTTTCATTGCATAAACATTTTTTTTTCAAGGTCCACTACAACAAAAATTCACTCCACATAAATCAAGCGAGGACATTTCCATGGGTGAAGTCTATGAGAAATAGACACATTACATTAACATACTATGTGCCTACAATACATTACATTATCAGTTTACGCATTATAAACGGTTTACAAGTTCAGCTTATGCAAAGAAAGAAATCCTTGTTAGATAGGATTTTACATGATTATATATATAAGTCATTCATGTATGTGTTGTACGAAATAATTGGCAGGTACAAAATACCTTCGACTTCAAACTTTATTATTATTCTTTACTCGCACTATGAAAATATCGACCTCACGTCTACTGCGGAGCTTATGGCGAACATGATTCCTTAGTGAAATCTTAAACTTAATTCCATAAAAATATGGTTGCTTTCTCGCGAATGCTGAGGTGCCTGACCATGATGATGACGACGAGGCGGAGGTAGTAACCTTGGACAACAACTCCATTAGTGGGACGAGATCCCTATGACTCATGCCAATCAAGGTTGATATACTCTTGTCCCTACAAGGAAGATGAAGTACTCATCTTGAAGGCGCCCCTTCAGTTGTTATTATTACAGATTCTTTCCATTTCTATTTCATCTAACGTCGTACCGTTCTGCGAGTAACAACAACGGACGTTGACACGTGAGCTATCGCGAAGGTCCCTCCTATGTTGAAGGTATATTGACAATAGTGTTTCCTCTCTTACTGATCGGCTGCTTTGTACGAGAGAATGCTAGGGTGACCATGCAAGGCAATTTATTATTATGGTGGCCAACGTAATAACAACTTGTAGTGCATGGGAATTCTGGTGGACTCTGCGGGCCAAGCTAATGATCACTATTCATTCAAAATTCTTAAGTTATTGCTTGAGATTCAATTCTTCCTATCTAGTAGAACACGAACTGGGGTGGTTAGTATAACACTCTACAATACAATACAATACAATACAATACAATACAATACAATACAATACAATACAATACAATACAATACAATACAATACAATACAATACAATACAATACAATACAATACAATACAATACAATACAATACAATACAATACAATACAATACAATACAATACAATACAATACAATACAATACAATACAATACAATACAATACAATACAATATAATACAGGAAGACGACACGTATTTGTTCAATATTTGATCTACATCACGATTCAGTTGAGACTAGTCATCTAAACAAACAAAATTTGTTAGCCACTCATGAAGTATTTTCCTCAACATTCTAAAATTTTTGTACATGGGCTATTTCCATGGTGTCTTTGACACTTTACCCTACTTTACCTTACCTTACCTTATCATATTCCACCTTATCAAATTTACTGGAAATAGATACAATAAATTCCGTTGCTTGACACTTGTCTTTTCCCAAGGGATGGTATGGCATGAGCCATGCTGCAACTCCCTCATTGCATTCTATTCAACATCTTGGAGATTCTAATGATCTTGTTAGAGCTCGTGAAGCTCAAGCACTATCACCATACTCGTCACATGGGCAAGTACGACAAAGAAATTTCTTTACTTGGGATGACCAAGGTCCATATAGTATGGAATACATATTATAGGGACGGAGGCCATGGGTTGGCTTTCCCTCCTCAACGAATTATTTCTTTGCCATTTAAACATATAACCAATACACCCAAGAGGCACCACGCATTTTGGTTGCGGTTATTCACATTATCTTTTATTTAAATTTTTTTCGGTTATCCATATTATCATATATTCAAACATATATGAACAATGCGATCTTGAGGTTTTCATGACCGATTGCATTCTTCATTCTTGGGCGCATGATGTGACAACCCGCACTAAACCAGGTATCCGTACAACTTAATTAATGATTAATTACTGCTTAATTACTGTGCTTGATTGAACTAGCTGATGAACTGCTACCTGCATACTGATACATGCACTTACTTGCATCATACTTTATATGCTGTCACTACATTATTTACATACGGCACCTTAGTGACAAACATGATGCACCAAAAGCACAGTAGCACTAAACGGATACACAGTGAACATGCTGAAATAACCAGCATCAGGCAGACACTGCCTCTAAGGCCAGTTAAGAGCCTCATATATTTTTGCTACACTGGTAGTGAGTGTAGGGATATAAGGGTTGTGGTACCGCGTCTCTAGGAATAAGATACACTGATTCGGATGTGCCAAAAACGTACTTTAAGTACCAAACACAGCACTTTAATAATTAATCCAGCTTCTAGCTGACTAGTAAAGTGCCAGAACATGAGATAATAACACTAGACACTTTCTAAAGTGTCGGGGAAAACAAATTGTGTCACTAAAAATGTAATAACGACACTTTAAAGCCTTTTGTAACACTTTAACGGATTACTATCCAACCGGACACCCGGACTTTACCCGGAACATGAAAATATTACTATTTTCACTATTTATATTTTTCTGAGCTAGTTAGGGTCCCTGGTTACCCTAACACCCGTTGTAACATACTACACGTTAGTAACCGAGTTAATTACTTAACTTAACCTAACTAACACTTAACTATCTAGTTGGAAATGGACCAAGACCCCCCCCCCCCTTTAGCCAACCGTCCCCTAGAAGGGAGACATACCTTGTCCTTGTGTTGAATATTTTAATCATGTGCCTAGTATCTAGAGGGCACAATATCCTTTGGGTATTAGCACTCTAATTGTCTTTAAGTAAGAGTCTTGGTCCACTAATCACTTTCATCACATAACATCCAACAAAACTCTCTTCTCTATAAACTCACGGCCAAGCACCCCTCTTTCAACCATCCATTTTCGAGTTTCAATCTTGCCATTTCAAGGTGATACAAACATCAAAGGTTGCGTATTAGGAGCTTTGGTGCACTAGGAACACGAAGGACCACTCCCGTTAGCTTTTATCCACCTCTTTTTCGTCAAGATTCTTCCCTAGCCCCGAGCTAGAGGTATATTGTTTAAAACTTGTTCTTGAATGTATTTAAAGTGGTTAAAAGGAATATTGTCGGTTAAATATCGAAAACATAAGTTTTGATGCATTAAAGTCTAGTAAAATCACAAAAATGGTGGATAATAACATATAACTTGTGTAAAAGTCGTAGGACTTGAAATACGTGATTTTTGAGACCCGATCTATGATGTGGTAGCTCGGAACATCGTTTAACCCGACTTTGTAAGATCATGTATCTTCACATAAGCTCGTTTTTGACTAAATACAAGGGTTAAAGGTGAAACTCTACCACACAAGATACATGAACTTGTGTGAAAATATTTTACTTGTGTAAAAGTGATTTAACCGGTAAAATGGTGTTTAAAACTAGCGGATCTACGTATCCGCAAGTGGTATTTTTGAAGAACCACACAATAAAGAAATCATGTACTTTAAAAAGTGGATCTTACACTAGTAAACATGATTTTATGAACCACAAGTGCGTAGGCACTTGTGAAATGAAAAGATCCGACAAATAACTATTTTTGGGAAAAATGACTAGAAGTTGTAAAGACGGATTTCGCTAGTCACAAGGTTTTTACAAGATTAAAGTTGCTTTATATAAAGATCTACAAGAAATAAGGGGATTTACACTATAGACTCGGAAAAAAACTACAAGTTCATGCGATTATGCAATTTACATACTTATCGACTAGTTTGATGTGTCGGAAATTGTTTGTTTGGATAAAGAAATTGTTGAATTGATTTGTTAAAAGAAAATGATACGCTTGAAAGCGTGGCCACCTCCAGTTACAGAGGAAACTCTGGCGAAATTTTCTAAAAACCTAACACTTAGAATTATTTACACAACAAGTGTTAGACTATTTTTGGACATATTTTCGAAACATAAAATTTCGCCATGACTTTAATTACTAAATATTCGGAGGTGGGATTTTCACAAAGATTAACGTGATAAGTATATTTGTCACAACACTGTTTATGATTATTTTGTGAAAATACATAAATATTATTTTAGAGTAAAAATAATATTTACAAGCGTTAATGATTCCAAAACTTTACGAACGCTTCCACACAAACATATAAGTTACACCGGTAATTACATTACCACAAGATTGATAAAACGTAACTTACGCACATGTATTGTAACCCCCATCCTTGGGAAGAAGTATAACTGCCAAGTGTATACGGAACATAAACACGAAATAGTTGTCTAACTATTTCCCAAAGACATAAACTGTAAAGCTAAGGCACGGCCGTCCGTCTAATAGAATTAGCACTTGTAGGTCGTTGCACAGCTTACTGTATTGGAGACACTTGGTAGAGACGCGCATTCACTGTGAGTTCATGTCCCCCTTTTCTCTAACTGTTTTCAGTTTACTTAACTGCGGGGGTGAAATACATGTTACTTTGTTTACAAGTACTTTATACACGGTATGAATTACGTAAGGAGGTTTAGATCATGTGAATGGGTAGTTAGAACACCGAGGGACTCGAGCGGTAGATCTATTTGGGTGTAGCGAGCCCAGCTCCCGGCCCAACAGAACAGGCCTCACAGAGGACTAACAGAACGGACCTGGAGTGACTTGGTACCCAACGCAAAATCGGCTAGGGTTGTGTCTACCTACTTGCATTTCACGACATGCTAATGGCCTTGCAAACCATTGGTGATCACAAGTCCTCTTACACTGCTACATACCAGGAAACTTTTATACTTACAAGTGTTTTTACTTACTCACTTGCACATGAACTCGCTCAACATTATTGTTGATTTTTCAACTCACATGTATTTCAGGAAATTAAACGGATCTGGCACGGTATGGAACGTTTTCCGCTGCACTTGTCATGGAGTCATCAGGGTTTAGGGGATGTGTCTCTTTCCTGGACAAGACACAGTCCTTAAACCACGTTTATGTTATGTTATAAGTTGTATTGTCTACTGAACAAGGTTATGGTTGTTGGTTAAAACAATGGTACTGTATTTTGTTTTCAAAACTTAATGGATGACTTGCATGGTTTTTAAATTCATATAGCTTGTTATGGTTAAGCTATGGTATTAAGAAGTCACACCAAAATTAACCACGCTTCCGCAAAGCCAGGGTGTGACAGCTTGGTATCAGAGCTCTGATCATAGCGAACTAGGATTCTGTCTCGAGTCTAGACTATGATCACTAGGGCTCTCACGAAAACATTTTTCTGCATACCACTTAAGTCCAGATCCACACTTTTTACAAACAAATGTTGAGCACATTTTATTAATTATAAGTTCAGCTTGGAGGGCTGAGGATCGATCTGGAGGATCGAAGTGATCGAGGTAGTTGAGCACGTTGGTTTGTTATAGGATCGATCTGGAGGATCGAGGTTTGGTTTAAGTGAAGGATAGAGCAGTCTTGTAGACTGGATGAAATTGTGTTTGTTATAGGATCGATCTGGAGGATCGAGGTTTGGTTTAAGTGAAGGATAGAGCAGTCTTGTAGACTGGATGAAATTGTGTTTGTTATAGGATCGGTCTGGAGGATCGAGGTTTGGTTTAAGTGAAGGACAGAGCAGTCTTGTAGACTGGATGAAATTGGCTAGTAAGACTAGGAGAAGTTTGTGATACCTTACTTGGTGACTTATGTGATAAACTGATTATATGATTGATTATATTATACGTATATGTGCTTGTGTTACAAATGTTATGCTTTCATCAAGTACTAGAAAGATGGGCACTACGAACCCCATGACCATAGTATCAGACGACATAGTTCAACGAAGCACGAGGTGTACATTTCTGATACTACCGGCACAGACAATGACGACTTTCAGCCCTTTGTGCACTGCCTGAAGTCGTAGCAGAGCCTACTGATGGCCATCTTGTTGGGATTTTACCACTGGCGGTGATCCCTGCTCCTGTGCCCCTTGCCGCTTATTCTGTTGATGATACACCCTCCCAACGGGGCCTCTGAAGACGATAACGATCTACTGGAGGAGGACCCATTCGAGGGCAGGGCCTTATTACTGCTGGTATTAGACTACTGCATGCGGACGCTCCTATAGGGGAAACTTATGACCATTCCCCTATCCCAGACTCATTTGAGTTTCTGACACCCGCATCTTCGCCCATACAGGGAATGCAGCACTACTTACACGACGCCGACCCTGGTATGGCATCACTAACTGCACCGGATCCCGCACACAGTTTGGAGTTTGATCGTGATTATGAGGACAATTCTGTTTTTCCGCCTGGTGTTGATCCAGACCATGACATTGAGTTCATGCACTTAGACAAGCCCTTGGGGGATCCTGTAACCCCTGTGATTGTTGATCCAGCTGATTTTGAGATGGAGTTTTGATTTGAAGCTAGCCGTGGCCCCTGAGCCAGGCGTTGCTCCTGACCCCGCATTGGCATATGACCCTGTTCATGCCAATGCACCGGCTGTTGCTCCTTGATTGATCATCTGCTTGGATGAGAGAAAATTTGGGGTAACTGTGCAAGACAATTTATTATTACGGGGGCCCACGTAATAACGATTTGTAGTGCACAGGAATCCTGGTGGACTCTGCAGGTCAAGCTAATGATAACCAATGCAGCAGGAAATAACTTAAACACAAATGACCTAGGCGATGTAGCCTCGAGTTCATTCTATTACAAGCAACAAGCCAAATTGACAAGCCTATGTGAAGGCTCAGGAATTTACTTCCCCACTTATACAGTGAGTATATTTGCGTGTGAAATGGGGTGATTACATGACGGCTTACGTTGCTATATATACCCCATAGACAATTGAAACATTGTCCAACCCGCTTCACGCTATTTCGACAAAAAGGGAATGTCACCCAGGCGTGACACAAACACCAGTACATTGCCAAGGACAGAAGCCGAGCTGCAAGAACGCATCTCACAGTTAAATGCACGACATGAAGCCCTCCACTCTAAGTACAACGATGGCATTACTGGAGATAACCCTCCAACTGGCTGCACCTATAAACAGTTCCTGAACTGCAAGCCTTTGAACTTTGTCAGAACCGGAGGCACCGTTGCATTTGTTCGTTGGTCCAAAAGATCGACTCCACTCTAAGAATGAGTAACTGTTCGCCCCAACAGAGTGTTACCTACATCTCAGGGATATTTCTAGAAGGCACACTCTCTTAATGGAACCTCCAGGTTCAGACCCTTGGCACAGACGCTACTTATACACTGAGCTGGGACGAGCTCAAGGAAACGATTGAGAAGAAATGTTGTTTTAGGACAGAAATTCGGAAACTTGACGTGGAGTCCTGAAATTTGAGAAAGGACGAACCAGAGACTCCTGAACATGACCAGCGATCGCACGACTTGTCTAGGGTCGTCCCCTACTAAGTCATTGATGTAGTATGATATAGTGGTGTACTTGTGAGCTTTACATTGTGGTCTCGAATTGTGGCAATACAATCGCGGTATTCTCATCACATGCGATGTTCAATCAAATGTTTATATAGCATAAGAGGTTATGTGATTGACTTGTTGATAACATGAGATGTTATGTGTTGGTATTGTTGAATGCATACGTACACTTCACTTGCTATGACCTAACCTATGTGAAACATCTTTTAGAAGATGCCGCCAAGACGCGAAATGCGCATGCCCACCTCTGAGGCAGAACTTAACGAGATAATTGCTGCAGCTATAGCACAGCACGAGGCCCTACGCTCCGAACCAATCAAAGGTACCTCAGAAAATAACGGTTGTTCCTACTGGCACTTCCTCAACTACAAGCCTCCGAAGTTCGACGGCACTGGGGGTGCCATAACTTTTGTAAAATGGATTGAAAGTATGGAATCCATCTTTCGAATGAGTGGCTGTACGCCAGAACAACAGGTCCCATACGTTTCTGAGTTGTTTCAAGATGGAGCTCGATTATGGTGGAATCTTCAGGTTCGAATAATGGGCCTAACTACAGCATACGCGTTAACTTGGGATGAGTTGAAAGGAATGATGCATAAGAAGTATTGCCCCCACACGGAAACCCAGAAGTGAGAAGATGAATTTCGGAGCCTAATGATGGAAGGTCCGAAGGTGTTGGAGTACGTGCAACGACTCCATGATCTGTCACAAATTGTTCCATACCTGGTAAAACCAGAACTGAAGAAATTGGAACAATTCATTTGGGAACTGGCGCCTCAAGTCTTGAGCTTGATGACAGCATCTACGCCACCAACAACCATTGTTGCAAGTAAGATGGGTTTGGCACTCGTTACGGAAGCAAATAGACTAGAAAAACTTGCAAACCCTGACAAGAAAACTCAGGTAGAGTCGTCTGGAAAGAAAAAAAGGAGGCTTACCGAAGATACCCAAATGAACAACGATGAACAAAGATCTATTCGAGGTTGCTTTGACTGCGGGGACACAGGGCATTTCAAGAAAGATTGCCCTAACAACAAACAGGCCAATGATAAGATTTACTTAGAAACCAAACCAAGATGTGCTGAGTGCAAGTGTCACCGTGATGGTGGATGTCAGAAGCCTTGGTACGGGAGGAAAGGACACAACAAGGAAGGTTGTGGGATGAAGAGTTCCATACAAGGAGAAAACAGTAACAACGCTCTAGGTGGAAATGGGAAAGGAAATGGCCGAATGATAGGATGCTACCATTGTAAGGAAGTTAGACATTTTAAGAGGGAATGCCTAAAGTTGAAACAAGACCGTGAGAGAAAATCCAACATCAGAGCTTGTGAGGCATGCCAGGATCCAGGTGTGATTTCTGGTACGTTCTCTAACAACCAAAACTTTTGCACCTATTTTGTTTGATGCTGGTGCCGATTATAGCTTCGTGTCATTAGAATTTAAGAATATACTTGGTTTAACCACTAGTAAGTTAGACATTCCCTACTCAATCGAGTTAGCTAATGGGAAGTTAGTAGAAGCCAATGAAGTTATCAGAGGCTGTGTGATCGAATTAGGAGAACGTGAGTTCGCTCTAGATCTACTACCAGTCCAGTTGGGAAGCTTCGACGTGGTAGTAGGAACGGATTGGTTATCAGGCAACAAGGCTGAGATAGTATGTCACGAGAAAGTTGTTCGTATCCCAACCAATGATGGTGAGACAATTGTGGTTCACGGAGAGAAGCGTGACACACCGCTAAGATTTATCAGCTGCTTGAAAGCAAGGAAGTGTTTACAGAAAGGATGTGTTACTTTTCTAGCACGCATCGTGGATAAAAAGGCTGATGAGCCAAGAGTCGAAGACATCCCTGTCGTAAGGGAGTATCCAGAGGTCTTCCCAGAAGACTTGCCTGGACTGCCACCTCGGAGGCAAGTAGAGTTTCACAACGATTCAGTTCCAGGCACTGCACCCGTAGTCGATGCATCATAGCGACTTACATTTTCGGGGGTGCAAGGATTGACAGAGAAGTGTTGGTAACGGATGGAGAAGGAAGATAACAGACCAAAAATTCTTTTTTGGGGTAATCCCATTGTTACCCATCAAAAAGGAGGATGATGATTTTCAAATAAACATCAACTACAGAGAATTGAACAAGCTGGCGATCAAGAACAGGTATCCTCTGCCAAGAATCGATGATCTGTTTGATCAACTGCAAGGCTCGAACTATTATTTAAAGATCGATCTTCGATCTGGATACCATCAATTAAGGATACAGGAGGAAAGTATCCCGAAAACAGCCTTCCGAACTCGTTATGGACACTACGAGTTCCTAGTTATGCCGTTTGGTTTGACTAACGCACCTGCGGTCTTTATGGACTTGATGAATAGAGTTTGCAAGCCATACTTGGACAAGTTCGTGATTGTATTCATCGACGATATCTTGATTTATTCAAGGACAAAGGCTGAGCACGAACAGCATCTAAGAACTATTCTGGAGCTGCTAAAGAAGGAACAGTTGCATGCCAAATTCTCTAAGTGCGAGTTTTGGCTACGCGAAGTCCAGTTTCTTGGACATGTGGTTAATGGAAATGGGATTCATGTTGATCCCACAAAGATCAAGGCAATCAAGAATTGGGAAACGCCTACAACGCCAACCGAGATTCGACAATTCTTGGGTTTGGCTGGCTACTATCGAAGGTTCATCGAGGATTTCTCGAAAATCGCTCAACCTTTGACGCTCCTCACGCAGAAGGACAAGACGTTTGATTGGGGAATCAAACAGGATGAAGCATTTCAGATATTATAGGATAAGCTTTGTAACGCGCCAATCTTAGCTCTACCAGAAGGTACCAACAATTTTGTGGTATACTGCGACGCATCGCGTCAAGGATTGGGTTGCGTGTTGATGCAACGCCAAAAGGTTATTGCCTACGCATCGCGCCAACTGAAGGTACACGAAAAGAACTATACCACCCACGATTTGGAGCTTGGCGCAGTGGTTTTTGCACTAAAGATCTGGAGACACTACCTGTATGGTACGAAGTGCACAATCTTCACAGATCACAAAAGCCTACAGCATATATTCAACCAGAAGGAGTTGAATATGAGGCAAAAACGATGGGTTGAGTTGCTAAACGACTACGACTGCGAGATAAAGTATCACCCAGGGAAGGCGAATGTAGTCGCCGATGCCCTAAGTCGTAAAGAAAGAATCAAGCCTATAAGGGTTAGGGCTTCGGAAATGATTATTCGAACCGATCTTTCCTTGCGCATTCGTGCTGCACAAAAGGAAGCTCTCAAGGAGGAAAACCTTGAGGAAGAATATCTCCGTGGAATGGAGAAGCTTTTGGTACCAAACGAGGAAGGAACGTTATGTTTTGAGAAAAGGATTTGGGTTCCTCTGTTTGGTGGATTAAGGGAAGTTATTTTCGACGAAGCGCACAAGTCACGGTACTCTATCCACCCTGGATCGGATAAGATGTATCAAGATCTCAAAAATTATTATTGGTGGCCTAGGATGAAAGGCGACGTTGCTGTTTACGTGAACAAATGTTTAACGTGCGCTAAGGTCAAGGCAGAATACCAGAAGCCTTCGGGACTTCTGCAACAACCTGAGATTCCCAAGTGGAAATGGGAACAAATCTCCATGGATTTTATTACAAAACTGCCAAGAACGCCAAGAGGCCATGATATGACTTGGGTGATGGTTGACCGCCTAACAAAATCCGCACACTTTCCGCCGATCAAGGAGAAAGACAGTACTAGTAAACTTGCGGAAATTTACATGAGAGAGATCATAGCACGCCATGGAGTACCTCTCTCAATCATCTCTGATAGAGACGGAAGGTTTGTGTCAAGGATATGGCAATCCTTCCAAGAATCTTTTGGCTCACAATTGAATCTGAGCACTGCATCCGCAAACAGACGGCCAGAGCGAGCGAACGATACAAACCTTGGAAGACATGCTGAGGGCATGTGTTATGGATTCGGGAGGTAGCTGGGATAAACACTTACCTTTGGTCGAATTTTCATACAACGACAGCTACCACACCAGTATTGGTGTCGCGCCATTTGAGGCCCTATACGGACGCAAGTGCCGATCACCACTATGTTGGTCTGACGCAGGTGATAGGCAGCTTGCTGGTCCCGAGATCGTCCAAGAGACGACAGACAAGATCGCGCAAATACTTAAACGCATCGAAGCCGCTCGCCACAGACAAAAGGCCTACGCGGATCCAAACCGGAAACACGTGGATTTCCAAGTTGGGGAAATGGTGTTATTGAAGGTTTCACCCTGGAAGGGGGTGGCACGCTTTGGTAAGCATGAAAAGTTGAATCCGCGCTACATTGGTCCCTTCAGAATTCTGGAAAGAATTGGGACAGTAGCATACAAGTTGGACCTACCTACTGAACTGAATGGTGTTCACGATACATTTCATGTATCCAATTTAAAGAGAAGTCCAACTCAAGTTGACGTTGCCATTCCTACCGACGAGATTCATATTGACGACACGCTCCACTTCGTAGAAGAACCTGTCGAGGTCACAGATTGGAAAGTTAACAAGACCCGCCGGAGCAGTGTCAAACTCGTCAAAGTTCGTTGGAATGCCAGACATGGTCCTGAATTCACATGGGAACGTGAGGACCGGATGAAAGAGAAATACCCCCACTTATGTCCTAGGAACCCTGCTTCTACAAGCAGAACTTAAATTTCGGGACGAAATTTATTTAACGGGGGGAGAATGTGACAACCCGCACTAAACCAGGTATCCGTACAACTTAATTAATGATTAATTACTGCTTAATTACTGTGCTTGATTGAACTAGCTGATGAACTGCTACCTGCATACTGATACATGCACTTACTTGCATCATACTTTATATGCTGTCACTACATTATTTACATACGGCACCTTAGTGACAAACATGATGCACCAAAAGCACAGTAGCACTAAACGGATACACAGTGAACATGCTGAAATAACCAGCATCAGGCAGACACTGCCTCTAAGGCCAGTTAAGAGCCTCATATATTTTTGCTACACTGGTAGTGAGTGTAGGGATATAAGGGTTGTGGTACCGCGTCTCTAGGAATAAGATACACTGATTCGGATGTGCCAAAAACGTACTTTAAGTACCAAACACAGCACTTTAATAATTAATCCAGCTTCTAGCTGACTAGTAAAGTGCCAGAACATGAGATAATAACACTAGACACTTTCTAAAGTGTCGGGGAAAACAAATTGTGTCACTAAAAATGTAATAACGACACTTTAAAGCCTTTTGTAACACTTTAACGGATTACTATCCAACCGGACACCCGGACTTTACCCGGAACATGAAAATATTACTATTTTCACTATTTATATTTTTCTGAGCTAGTTAGGGTCCCTGGTTACCCTAACACCCGTTGTAACATACTACACGTTAGTAACCGAGTTAATTACTTAACTTAACCTAACTAACACTTAACTATCTAGTTGGAAATGGACCAAGACCCCCCCCCCCCCTTTAGCCAACCGTCCCCTAGAAGGGAGACATACCTTGTCCTTGTGTTGAATATTTTAATCATGTGCCTAGTATCTAGAGGGCACAATATCCTTTGGGTATTAGCACTCTAATTGTCTTTAAGTAAGAGTCTTGGTCCACTAATCACTTTCATCACATAACATCCAACAAAACTCTCTTCTCTATAAACTCACGGCCAAGCACCCCTCTTTCAACCATCCATTTTCGAGTTTCAATCTTGCCATTTCAAGGTGATACAAACATCAAAGGTTGCGTATTAGGAGCTTTGGTGCACTAGGAACACGAAGGACCACTCCCGTTAGCTTTTATCCACCTCTTTTTCGTCAAGATTCTTCCCTAGCCCCGAGCTAGAGGTATATTGTTTAAAACTTGTTCTTGAATGTATTTAAAGTGGTTAAAAGGAATATTGTCGGTTAAATATCGAAAACATAAGTTTTGATGCATTAAAGTCTAGTAAAATCACAAAAATGGTGGATAATAACATATAACTTGTGTAAAAGTCGTAGGACTTGAAATACGTGATTTTTGAGACCCGATCTATGATGTGGTAGCTCGGAACATCGTTTAACCCGACTTTGTAAGATCATGTATCTTCACATAAGCTCGTTTTTGACTAAATACAAGGGTTAAAGGTGAAACTCTACCACACAAGATACATGAACTTGTGTGAAAATATTTTACTTGTGTAAAAGTGATTTAACCGGTAAAATGGTGTTTAAAACTAGCGGATCTACGTATCCGCAAGTGGTATTTTTGAAGAACCACACAATAAAGAAATCATGTACTTTAAAAAGTGGATCTTACACTAGTAAACATGATTTTATGAACCACAAGTGCGTAGGCACTTGTGAAATGAAAAGATCCGACAAATAACTATTTTTGGGAAAAATGACTAGAAGTTGTAAAGACGGATTTCGCTAGTCACAAGGTTTTTACAAGATTAAAGTTGCTTTATATAAAGATCTACAAGAAATAAGGGGATTTACACTATAGACTCGGAAAAAAACTACAAGTTCATGCGATTATGCAATTTACATACTTATCGACTAGTTTGATGTGTCGGAAATTGTTTGTTTGGATAAAGAAATTGTTGAATTGATTTGTTAAAAGAAAATGATACGCTTGAAAGCGTGGCCACCTCCAGTTACAGAGGAAACTCTGGCGAAATTTTCTAAAAACCTAACACTTAGAATTATTTACACAACAAGTGTTAGAACTATTTTTGGACATATTTTCGAAACATAAAATTTCTCCATGACTTTAATTACTAAATATTCGGAGGTGGGATTTTCACAAAGATTAACGTGATAAGTATATTTGTCACAACACTGTTTATGATTATTTTGTGAAAATACATAAATATTATTTTAGAGTAAAAATAATATTTACAAGCGTTAATGATTCCAAAACTTTACGAACGCTTCCACACAAACATATAAGTTACACCGGTAATTACATTACCACAAGATTGATAAAACGTAACTTACGCACATGTATTGTAACCCCCATCCTTGGGAAGAAGTATAACTGCCAAGTGTATACGGAACATAAACACGAAATAGTTGTCTAACTATTTCCCAAAGACATAAACTGTAAAGCTAAGGCACGGCCGTCCGTCTAATAGAATTAGCACTTGTAGGTCGTTGCACAGCTTACTGTATTGGAGACACTTGGTAGAGACGCGCATTCACTGTGAGTTCATGTCCCCCTTTTCTCTAACTGTTTTCAGTTTACTTAACTGCGGGGGTGAAATACATGTTACTTTGTTTACAAGTACTTTATACACGGTATGAATTACGTAAGGAGGTTTAGATCATGTGAATGGGTAGTTAGAACACCGAGGGACTCGAGCGGTAGATCTATTTGGGTGTAGCGAGCCCAGCTCCCGGCCCAACAGAACAGGCCTCACAGAGGACTAACAGAACGGACCTGGAGTGACTTGGTACCCAACGCAAAATCGGCTAGGGTTGTGTCTACCTACTTGCATTTCACGACATGCTAATGGCCTTGCAAACCATTGGTGATCACAAGTCCTCTTACACTGCTACATACCAGGAAACTTTTATACTTACAAGTGTTTTTACTTACTCACTTGCACATGAACTCGCTCAACATTATTGTTGATTTTTCAACTCACATGTATTTCAGGAAATTAAACGGATCTGGCACGGTATGGAACGTTTTCCGCTGCACTTGTCATGGAGTCATCAGGGTTTAGGGGATGTGTCTCTTTCCTGGACAAGACACAGTCCTTAAACCACGTTTATGTTATGTTATAAGTTGTATTGTCTACTGAACAAGGTTATGGTTGTTGGTTAAAACAATGGTACTGTATTTTGTTTTCAAAACTTAATGGATGACTTGCATGGTTTTTAAATTCATATAGCTTGTTATGGTTAAGCTATGGTATTAAGAAGTCACACCAAAATTAACCACGCTTCCGCAAAGCCAGGGTGTGACACATGATAGACTATATTTATCCAAATATATGTCTAGATTCTTTTAATAGTGTGTATTAAAAATATCATGGCACCAAAAGAAACAAATGTTTAAGTCAAAAGTTATGTGTTGAAAATCATTGCTTTTACACAAGACGTGGTTTGCACTTGACACTGTTACGCAAGACATTGTTATACATGACATTTGATGTTGGTATACACAAGACATTTTTGTAAATAACAAGACGTGTGTAATATGATAAAAGCATGGTGGATACGCCGCTGGTACTTCCTATATATAAGTGCTTATATTATATTGCATATCGTGGTGTTATCCAAACCACTTCGACAAAGACAAGACACGACATCTTCTACACAAGACATGATATTCAATTTCAAGGCATGATATATATTTTACACTACATTTCATTTGGTTATTATTTAACCATACATCATTCTTTGATATCATCTGATTTTCATATCTATTTTCATATGATTTTATAAAAGAACTCGATCAGGACTAGAGCCAATGTTGTTGGTTACACTTGATGTTTTCACGGTCTCTCAAGGGTTGTTCCATACTGGGTAACACCCGAATTCAAACGCATTGAGCGTTACAATTTAAGTTTAGCCCTAGAATCCAAAGTATGGTCACATCTTCTCACCCTACCTCATTCACTCAAACGATAACTCTCGCGATGAGAGAAACGAAGGCATTTCCTGCCATAAAAGATTTTGGCACCAAGAGGTATGCTGGTAACTTGCCGAAATTCTAAATACGACAAGTGAGACGTTCATCATGGGAACACTTGCAAAAGTGCCAAGAGTAGCAGTATGCTGAGACCGGGCTCAAAACAAAGACTAGTAAGACGGTAATACTTAAGAATGAATCAAGCTAACGAATAAGTGTGTGTATGGTTAGAACTATGAATACTCCACAAAATCCCAATGATGTCATGAGTCAGTAACACTCTACGATCATCATGTATCAACTCTTTTAATACCAACACCTAGCTTAGCTAGTGTCTTTAGATGTTAAGCATATACTCGAATTAGAGTCATGTTAGACACACATTACTATATCAAGTTAGCTAATGGGGAATTAGCTGAGACATGTCAAATCTTAAGGGTCACCGGTACGTATCCTATCAATCAACATTTCACATCCATATTATTTGATACCATTGCCGATTTTTAGCTTTATCTCAACATTTCACATGCATAGTTTCATGGCTAGTGACGGGATTGCCCTAACTACAATTAGGGATTGGGTTATCCTACATCTAAACATAGGGATTGGGTTATCCTCTACATCTGTACAGGGAAGTCTTTACTACATAGAATTCAAAATGTACTTGGCCGAGAGTCAAGTAAGCTAGACGCCTCCTCATTCTATAGAATTGGAAAACGGTAAACTAGCCGAGTCAGGAGCAGAAATTTCATATCGATCTCTTACCCATTGAGTTGGGTATTTTCGACGTAGTGGTTGGCATGGATTGGCTATCCAATAATCAAGCCGAAGTTCACTGTCATGAGAAGATCATTCGCTTACCACTACCGAACGAAGATACACTTGTTATCCATGGAGGGAAGCGCAACACATCATTGTAGATCATCAATTGCATGAAGGCATAGGAGTGCCTACGAAAAGGTTGTACTGCCTTCCTAGCACAAGTGGTCGATAAGGAGGCCGTTGGGCCGCAGCTGACAGATATTCCTGTGGTAAAATAATTTCCTGAAGTCCTTCTTAAAGACTTGCCAGGACTACCACCATATCAACAAGTCGAGTTTCACATCGACTTGGTACCGGGAGCCGCACCCATAGCCAAATCTCCATGTCGATTAGCACCTTCTGAACCTTGTAGTTGACCGAATAAGGATGTTGTGAGTTCATAACCGCCACTCTTTACCACTATACATCTTTATAAAGGTTTTGGGGGTGGAAAGACATGCAAGTTTTGCAAAAGTGCACAACATTTCGATGAATGAAAATTCATATTTCTAAACCATGTTACAAATGAATTTCCAACTAACTCAAATGGTTTATCAGTTACGAATTCAAGGGGAAAGCATACCGAAAACGGCTTCTAAGACTCGTTACGGTCATTACGAGTTTCTCGTTATGCCTTTTGGTTTAACGAATGCACCAGCGGTCTTCATGGATTTAATGAATCGTGTGTGCAAGCCGTATCTCGACAAATTCGTCATAGTGTTTATTGACGACATTTTAATATACTCTCGAACGACTGATGAACATGAGCAACATTTGAGAACCATTTTAGAGTTGTTAAAGACGGAGAAACTATACGCGAAATTTTCCAAGTGCGAATTTCAGATTCGCGAAGTACAAATTCCTCAGGCATGTAGTGAACGAGAAAGGCATTCAAGTAGACCCAGCTAAGATTGAAGCAAATAAGAATTTGGAATTGTCCAAGACTCCAACTGGAGTCCGAAAAATTTTGGGATTAGCGTGATATCATCGGAGATCTATTGAGATTTTTTTAATTACTCAATTGCTAACCTCCCTCACCCATAAAGACAATAATTTCGCCCCAATCGAAAAACAAGATATAGCATTACAACTTATTCTTAAGATTGGTGCATAGCATTTTACAATCATATCATTATCCGACGATACCGATGACTTTGTTGTAAACTATGATGCTTCGCATCAAGGATTGGGTTGTGTACTCATGCAACGTGAAAAAGTTATCGTATACACGTCGCGCCAATTAAAAAGTTCACGAGAAGAACTATACCACTCTCGACCTTGAGTTAGGCGTGGTGATATTCGCTTTAAAAATTATGGCGACATTATTTATATGGTACTCAATGCATTATTTTCATGGATCATAAAAGTCTTCAACACATATTCAACCAAAAAGAATTAAATATGCATCAACGATGTTGGTTGAATTATTGAACGACTATGATTGTGAAATAAAGTACCATCCGGGCAAGGCAAACGTTGTAGCTGAAGCCTTGAGCCGCAAGGAGCGAGTTAGAACACTGAGAGTTCAAGCATTAGAGAAGATGATTCACAAGCGCTCAAGGAAGAGCATATTCAAGCAGAAACACTTCGAGGCATGAAGGAACAATTAGTGCCGAAAGAAGATGGAACTTTATACCTTATGGGTCGAAATTGGGTTCCATTCTTTGGCGGCCTTCGAGATGATATTTTGAGGAAGCACATAGGCCTAAGTATTGAAAGAATACTATTGGTGGCCTAACCTCAAAAGTGATATCGCGACTTATGTCGGAGAATGCTTGACCTGCGCGAAGGTCAAGGCTGAATATCAGAAACCCTCGGGCTTGTTACAACAACCCGAGATTCCCGTTTGGAAGTGGGAACAAATATCGATGGACTTCATTACGAAGTTACTCAAGACCTCAAGAGGCCATGACATGATATGGGTAATCGTCGATAGATTGACAAAGTCCGCACACTTCTTACCGATTCGGGAGAAGGATAGTACCGAGAAACTAGCGGAAATCTATCTCAAAGAAATAGTGGCTCGTCATGGAGTTCCTATTTCAATCATTTCGGACCGAGACGGTCGTTTTGTTTCTAGAATTTGGAAATCATTTCAACAGGCCTTTGGATCTCATTTGAATCTAAGTACGGCCTTTCATCCACAAACTGACGGCCAGAGCGAACGGACAATCCAAACACTCGAAGATATGCTTCGTGCATGTGTTATGAATTTAGGCGGCAATTGGGATACTCATCTACCTTTAGTTGAGTTTTCCTACAATAACAGCTACCATACTAGTATACAAGCTGCACCGTTTGAAGCTCTTTATGGTCGAAAATGTCGCTCTCCTCTATGTTGGGCGGAAACAGGCGATAGTCAATTAATTGGTCCGGAACTAGTCCAAGAGACTACGGATAAAAATTTTCAGATCCGAGACCGTATCAAGGCGGCTTGCGATCGACAAAAGAGCTAAGCAGATAAAAGACGAAAACCATTATCTTTCGAGGTTGGAGACAAAGTCTTGTTGAAAGTCTCGCCTTGGAAAGGCGTAGCGAGGTTCGGTAAATGTGGAAAGCTTAACCCACGTTACATTGGACCATTCGAAATCTTAGAAAAGATTGGCACTGTTGCCTACAAGTTGAAGTTACCAGATGAACTTAGCAGTGTGCACGACACGTTTCATGTGTGGAATCTTAAAAGGAGTCCAACACAAGTAACCGTTATCATTCCTGAGGATGAAATTCACATTGACGACAAACTCCAATTCACAGAAGAACCTGTTGAGGTCACGGACTGGAAGGTCCAGAAAACACGGAGAAGTTGTATCAAATTAGTAAAAGTTCGTTGGAACTCTCGTCACGGACCCGAATATACTTGGGAACGTGAAGACCAAACTAAAGCCAAATATCCTCACCTGTTCCCGAAGACCCCTACAACAAATAACAAAGCTAGAATTTCGGGACGAAATTCTCAATAACAGGGGGAGAATGTAACAACCGCCACTTTCTGGTAATTTACGTACATTTAAAGCAATGAATTACATTATACAAATATGTGTTTTGAATATTCGAACTACATAATTACATGATATACATCTTAGAACACTCATGGAATATTCATATATGATGCACATTATTCATTTTTATTGGTCACATTTGAAACAGTTTAAAACAATGCATCGAAACAACTAGAGTAGTACCTAGTAAACTAGTGTGCTGACGAAAACTCAGGGTCCGCAAAAACCATCTAAATGACATCTTTAGGACTCAGACGAAAGTCCAACATCAAATATACATTAAACCCTATATGGGAATACAAGGGTTTGGTTTAATATATTACCAATGTCAGGTAGCACCAAAAACTGCACGAAAACTGCCGAAAAGCGCTAAAAGTTACCATTTGAGTAATTTTTCGCAAAATTCAACATTTGTATTTTTATTACAAGATGCAAAAGTGTTGTTTAAACACAAATTTCATATAAAAATACATAGGGAATACCATATTTATACATAACCGAATATTTACCTATAACTTATATATGTTAACCTTTCGACTATCTTCTTGCGAAACGAGTGCTAAACATCTAGCTGAACTATATTTTGGCACATGTAGCGAACTAGTGAACATTATTTTTGGTCTTGTAAAACTAGTTTATGAACATTTCAAGTCATGAATCATCTCAAAAAATTGTAAACCTTAAACACCTAAATACTTACATCTTTTATTCTCATTTTTGAAACCTTATAATTTACCAACACTTTTCAACAACATAAGGTACCCCTCCCCCACCCCCCCACATGTGGGCCGCAAATAAGGGGTCCCACACCCCTTAATCCTTTGCTAAATATCTAGATATTATGTCTTGGTTGCAAGTGGATTATGTTGGTGGATTATTTCAACACTTAACCATTAAGGATTACTAGCACTTTACCATCATTTTACACCTTCTATTTCATATGCAAACTCTCACATCATCTTCATATTTTCATCAAGAACAACCACCAAAAACCCATTTTATTTTATCATTTTCTATGATGATCAATATGATTTTCTAAGGAACATAAGAAGATCTAAAGCACTTACAAGTAAAAGGACACTTTTTCATCCATCCAAGAACATTCTACCATCAAGATCATCATCTTCTTAGTTCTTAATCATCCTCTAGATCATCCCTAGCCTGGTGCTAGAAGTGAGCTTCTAATCTATTTTTTTTTTCATACTTATTTATGTTTATGATTATTATTATTATAACTACTAATAACTAAATAATCAGACATAATATTATGAAGATACAAAGAAGAAAAAATAAAAATCATGATATGTATATGTTTGTTTATGTTGTGATTTAGGATTTATTACTTACATTTTTGATCTTGTTATGGTGATTATTATAAGAGTAACTTGTTAGATGATGTTTAAAAACATGATCTAACAAGCATACATGATTATGTTAAAGGTTTTTGTTAAACCTAAAGGATTACTTGGATGATCATAACCTTTAATTTTGTTAAAGTATTTAATGTTTTTCACTAAAAACAATACTTCTACAAAATTGTGAAAAGTAACATACAACATGAGATTTTTATAAAAGTTTTTAAAACTAGAAGTAAACTTGGTTTTTGAACTAATGAGCATATGTTATGATCATGCCTAAAACCCTACATGATTTGGAGATCATCTTGATAAATTTATGTTATAGAAATCTCATATGTTTTAGTTAAGATGTTATGAGTAAATTAATGGTGGTTTTGAAAAGAAAATGATATGGTTATTAAACATGGCTAAATGATTATTACAAAGGTTATATGGCCTTTTTTTTTAAAACATTATGTTAACAAAACTATCATTTTTGGTTAAATTTTTACAAGATTTAAAAAGACGTTAGAGAAAGGTTTTTATAAAAGAAAAGGTAAGATAAATACATATTTTTGAGAAAATATATATTTGGTCACTTTAACAATTTTTGTCATATATAATACTTGGTGTATTAGATATATGTAACAAAAATTAGGAACTTGAATCAAATGTTATAATTAAACCCAAGACACATTATAACAAATGTCTTACAAAACTACACATGATTACGCCTTAAAAACGAGTTACGGACGATCCGAATAATCGGATACAAATTATGGTCAAATCGGACGACGGACGAACCTATGAACATATCGCCAATCTGAGGACTTACTACGACGTTTAGGCGATCTTTCGACGCGTACACCAAAATTACGTTACCATTAACAAAATTCGAACATTTTGAAACTTATAAAAACTATTATGTTTTTATTAACTAAAAAGTATACTTAGTTATTTTTATAAAAATGTTTTTATAAAAATGAAAGACTTATACATACAAATGGGCTATGTTTATACAAATGGGCTATATTTTATAAATGGGCTTAACTTCATGATGGGCTTATCAAAACACATGGGCTAAGCCCAACAACATAAACTCATGGGCTAAGCCCAATACCAAACATATGGGCCAAGGCCCAATCCTATTTAAGCCCAACACTATTTAGGCCCAACATTATTTAGGCCCAACACTATTGAGGCCCAACACTATTTAGGCCCAACACTATTGAGGCCCAACACTATTTAAGCCCAATAACATGAATTCTTGGGCTAAGCCCAATGACATATAATTGGTAAAAATTACCATTATACAATTTACTTACACAACGACACGAAATCAAGAATACAAGACCCGATGATACAACTCACAAGATACAAGATGACATATATATATATATATATATATATATATATATAACAGTTTAACAAATCATTCATCTAAATACACAGTTCAACGAACAGTAAAGACATACAAGTCTTACACATATTTAAGACACAAGACTTGTACTCAAGTTATTTACAAAGACCGAAGTGTCTAACAAATATAAGAACCTTTGTAGGTCGTGACATAATACAAGGCAACCGCAAGTGAGGATTCATATACCTTTAGTTCACAGATGCAATACTGTGAGTTCATGTCCCCTATTCATTTAAATGTTTTACAGCTTTACAACTATCGGGGAAAATACATGTTCGATAGTATGTTAAGTTATGGAATGAAACACCTTAGATCATGTGCGATTAGGGTCATACATCTAAGCACCATTAATCTAGTTTGGACCTAGGTACAGAGGGTTAGATCTAATGGGTATTGGCGAGCCCCACTCTTGGTCGTGGACCCATACAGAAGAGTGCGTTTGTGTCCCAGTCGATAGTAGTTGACATAAAATCGTCTAGGTTTGGATTGCTTCCTAATTCGTCACACATATTAATGTCCTCGCGAAACATTAATGATCAACCATTTCATTGACGCTTTACATACTACATCATTACATACAGATACATTTTATACAACTAACATTTTATGGATACATTTTATACAACTCACATTTTATGGATACATTTTATACAACTCACATTTTACGGATACATTTTATACAACTCACATTTTACAAATACATCTCATACAACTAAACTGCATGAACTCGCCAACTTTTGTTGATGTTTTCAAACTTAACATGTATTTCAGGAAATTAGTGGACCTGGCAGACATTTCAGTCAAGGAAAGCAAGTATCAAGACTCCATGCCACCATTTGAAGGGTTTGCCCGTTATATACCGCCGCTTTGCGGTGATATAGTGGTCAAAGCCTTGACATTTTAAGACTTACATTTTGATGTATAGAACGATGAAAACATATTTTCATTTGATGGTTTGTAACAAATGCATTTAACTTATGTTGCGTTCTTTCGAAACAATTATGACAATGGCATTGGAGCTTGTTTTTATTCATTTAGTATTGTTCACTTATATTGTTATGCAATGAGAACCGATCAGATCACACCTCGCGCTTCCGCTACGAGCGGGTGTGACAGGTGTAAGGTTTGTTTGTCTGTTGAAGGTTGGTTGTTTGTGGCTGAGGAACTGTCTGTTCCAGGCATGTTGAATGCCGACATAAAAAAAATTAGGGTTTGGGAAGTTTGGCTCTGATAACCATGAAAGAAGATGGAATTGAGAATGCTTTTTGTTATTTGATGATTTATCTCCACCGAATACAAAGAATATAAATAGCACCAAGGGTCCACAATTGACTCCTATGATTGTGCATATAGATAACAATAAAATCAATGTAAATAATATAAATATAATAATGATAGTGTTTCCTTTAATATAAACTAGCGTACATATTTACAAGCCAAAATTGTTGGATGATCAGAAATAGATTCACGGGGAATGGAAGTGGATTCCATGTTCAACCTTGGTCTTGTGTACGATAACAAACGAACAAATAGGGTGCAAAAGAAAAAACAGAATGGATATTATGAAATATCTTGGTGCCGGAATAGTTTGCCGCCAATTGTCTATATATACATTTGAAAGTGACGGTTGATACGGAGGTTATCCTATTTGGTGGGAATAACCGTCGTTTGAAACGGTGTTCACCAACCGTCACACCCTTTCACTTATTCGTTACATATATACATAAGATAAGTATAATTGTTCTAAATACATAATAAGCATACATAATTTAGTTTATAATCTAATATACTCCCCTAAACTTGATTATGTTTTAGAGAGTGCATAAGAACACTTTGTTGGCTTCGTCCACAGCCTTCACCGCTTGCTTGAAATCAAACCGACGCCTTTTCTGCAGCTTCTTCATTCCATGCCAATCATTTCCTGCAAATAAAGCATAATGATGACCTTCTTCTTCAGGGATACAGCCTTCGCTTCTGGTTCTTTCTCTCCAGTTTGCTGATGGACCTTCATCACTTCTCACAGTTTCCTTTTCCATAACCTTTTCTTGTGTTGATGTGAATTTGTAGTAGTACACTAAAACATCCAGGTACATAGCATACATGATTCTCATTAACTCACCATCACCATAATTATAACCCGTATCCTTGGTTACCACTGCCCATAAATTGTTGGAGGTGACATTCTTATACCCACCATCTCGTTTCACAACCATATATAATTCAAGCAGGTCTATCTTCCTGTTGTTAGCTGAATACGGAGGAATTGGTCTAGTAAAGATTCTCAATTTGATCTTTATAAACCATTCTAACATCTCTTCAAACTTGATCTCTAATTCATGCTTATACTTAAAAACAAATTCCACATCTTCTAGCATATCTAATAGTGATTTGCAGTTTTGAAAATCATGAAATTCCATTGCTTGAAGAATCATTACATTCCAATCCGGTTCAAGAGAAGACAAGTTCAGAGTTTGAAAGTAGGAATTTAAATAGTTTGACTTATATTCTTCATGTACAGAACCATGATTAATCACCTTTTGTTTTTCTTTTATCCCTAATTCATCTTCTTTCATTAATCCAGTGTTTTCATTCTTGATGTTCGAAACAGGAGGACTGAACATATGATATATCTTACACTTTTCTTCATTCATTTCACGGTGTAACCTTGTAATACTAGTTGATCCATACTTATAACATTTCAATCCAATTCAGGAGTGTAAAACACACTTTGGATCCGTAAGGTTTCATTCCCAGATTTAACATCAATCACCCCTATACCCCTAATGAACAGGAAGTTATCTTCCCCTATTTTTGTCACACCCTGACTTTTGAGGAAGCGTATGATGTGTGACTTGCTCAATATCATTGCATTCAATTATAATAAATAACTACATGATTAAAACAAGATGTTCATCCGTTTATAAGATTGAAATGTTACTAACACAAGTCATTTCAGTTTCAGCCAAAACCCTCAAGTTATGATACAAAACGAAAGTGGATGACATCTAAACTTGAAATTTACGTCTTGAAAATAACAAAAGCGCCCAAGATCCAACTTGTTTCCTGAAATACATGTAAGTTTTGGAAAATCGTCAACATAATGTTGGTGTGAGTTCACGCAGTTTTTGTATAGAATGTTTTATGCTTTAATGAAAACATGGTATGTAACTTGTAAAATGTATCTGTAACTAAGTACTGTGAATGTAAGGAATACGAGATCGCTAGTGGTTTGGAAGGCCACTAACATTTGTCACGACATAGGAAGCCACCAAACCTAGGCATTTTTGTCGAGTTTGACTGAGACACAGAAGCACTCATTGGTAGAAGTAGGCCAAGAGTGGGGTTGCCTGAAACCCATTAGATCTAACCTTTTGTTCCGCGGTCTAAATGTATACGTTGATTAATGGTGCTTATGGTACCCTATTCATCACATGATCTATGTGTCATTCCTTAGTTTTGTATTCTACATACCATTTGTAAACATTCGAAACATTTGTAGCATGTATTTCACCCCCGAAGTCATAAAAACTGAAAACAGTTAAAAGAAAAGGGGGACATGAACTCACAACTTTGCGTATCCTGCGCCGTAAACTTCACCGGTTGGTTTCGTAGCGTCGTGACCTATACGTGTTCTATTAATGTTAGTCACTAGACTTGTATCACACAAGTACAAGTCACCATCTTTTGTTTACGTATATGTTCTTTGTATGTTCAATCTTTGTGAGGGTCGTGCCCTTGTTTGCCGAGTCTCGCCCGTTTGTCATGCCTTTGCACTTTATGTATGTAATGTATTTTTGTAAATATATATTTTACTTCTCAAATATATATTCATTCATGTAGTCCCTTTTCAAGGTAATAGATGTTAAAAATAATTTATATTTTTTTATTTTTCATGTATGTTACTTATATTATTTTCCCAAAAATAAATATAAGTATTTCGTAAAATAATATCCTCAATATTATTTTGGTACTAGTATTCTTAGGAAAGTATACTTGTATTTTATGTAAATACTTGTGTATTTTGTATTTTCACCAAAAATCAATACTTTGATTTCTATTACTTTCCGGAATTAAATTTCTTAAAAATAATATATTTTTAAGACTCGTAAGAAATATATATATTTTGTCATGCTATAAAATATATATAATCATTCTCGTTATTCACCCGATTTTTGTATACTTGTATACTTATGTATTCTCATGTAGTTGTATGTGTATTTTTGTATTCATACTCCTTGGGAGTATTTAGTGTATTTTCAAGTCCTTAATACACTATTACATATAATACATACAATATACACTTAGCACAAAATTTGGTGATCACTACGTATATATATTTTCCCAAAAAATATACATTTTTAATATTGATTTAAACTTGAAGAAATCACCATTTCTTGACTTGAAATTTACACAAAAAGTTAGGGAAACCTTGGTAATATTTTTAGGTGAATTTTTAGGGAATAAGTTTCACCAAAACTTATATTTTTCTAAGTGTCAAAATTTTATAAAAATTTTGACATAGATTCCCCTAAAATGGAGGTTTCCCATGTTTTCAAAACATGTGTTTATTTTCTTTTCAACTTCAAAACAATTTTCCAACAATAATCATCAACAACAAACATTAATTCTTCCATACGAAGCATCTTGGTGAACTTGATTCTTGTTAAAAATGTGTAGTCTTTTAGATCTACACTTAACATATTATGATCTTTTCAAAAATAAGTGTTCTTGAATATTTTAAACAAACTTATGTGAAACTTTATTTTATTAACCAACTCATCCATGAGTTTAATGGTCTTTAAAGTTTGTAAATCATGTTCTAAAAACACTTTTATGTTTATTAGAAGGATCATTATTTTTAACATCATGTTTAACCATGGATCTTTCAAGATCCATGCTTAATATTTTTAGATCTTTCATAAACAAGCTTTGTGTTAAACTTTTAACAAACTTTTCATAGATATTAGTTTCAAAAATTAGTTTAACACACACTTTATTACTTCAAGATTACAAGTTTATGTGTAAAAATTCCTATTTCAAGTTCACATTATGCTTCACATGTTCATCTTCAAGTCTAACCATGGATCCTTCAAGATCCATGCTTAAACTTGGTAGATCTAAGCTTTAACATACTTGATCTAATCATAAACTCAAGATATAACATAAACAACTTCATTACATACACAAAAAATTCATGTGATCACTTATTTTCTTCATGAATATGTTAGATCTTTTCATTTTTAACATTAGAAGTTAAGTTGTTTAGATGGAGAAACTTGTACATAACATAAACATGAATTAAATTAGTGATCAAGAAGCTTACTACTAGCTCTAATGGCTAGGGAAGTGGCACAAAAATGGTGATGATGAACAAGGAAGAAAATAGGTGGTTAAAGACTCCACAAAGAGGTCCTTCAAGTTCCTACACCTCAAGCCTTCTTAGATGATCTTCATACACCTTCTAGTGGCCTTGGAATGGTTGTTTGAAGCTTGAAAAAGGTGAGTGTGGGTGTGTGTATATGAGCCAAGAGTTAGAGAGTGAGAAAGGAAGAAGATGAAGTGAAATGGAAGTGTGAGTGGTGTAGAATCTTATAAAGATCTTCCACATCTTCCTTATGGTATAATTCTTAGAATATTCCTTACACAAAATCTAACATAATTTAATAAAATCAAGTGAAATCAAATAAAATCCCCATGTGGGACCCATAGGGCTGGATTTGATGAGGGGGGATGGAGGTAAAATGTAAAATTTTGGAAGTTGAAGGTTTAAAGTGCAAATGACAAGGCTTAAGTAAGTTTAAGTGTGTTTAGGGGTTTTTATGATTTTTAAGGTGTTCTAGCATCAATACTAGTTTAATATCATAAAAACATTACTCCTAGCCAAATTTTGATGTCCCGGTTATTGTCCGGTTGTTCGGTTCGTTACGGTTCGTTAAAGTGCTGAATTGCGCAGTTTCACTAGGTATAAAGCACCTTTTGTGGCAGTTTCAATTCCCGACACTTTGTAAGTTGTTTTGGACAATAAAACATAAATTCTACATGATATTAATGTGTTTAAAAGCTGATTATAGCTGAATTGTTGCTGAATTATGCTGAATTCTGCATTTAGAGTGCATTTCGGGTGCTTTTTAGTGCATAGTTTAGCTTCCAGAAAGTTTATATGTTAACCCTTGTATCCACACTTGGGTTTTATTGTATTTTAGACGTTGGACCTACTCCTAGGCCCCAATTCTATTGTCTGATTGTTTTCTGCAAAACTGCTGACACAGTGTGTCTTATCGGTGAGTTTACTAGTCTTTCTGACGCAACGCTAAAGTAATGCATAAAGCAATATTTGAAGTATAAAACGTGCATGAATTCACATGTATAGCATGAAATCAGACTATGTTGACATTTAAGCACATAATTGCAGATATTTAATAATAATTAGACTGTACGGAAATTATCAGTTTTGTGCCAGTTGTCACAATTTTGGTCTCTACCCCAATCATATGTTTGATTCGTTTAAAAACATTTAGGTTTCCCACAAAATGGTGTTTAAAAACAGTACTTACATACCATATTTTTTTTACCATAATCCGCCTACTGTACCAGTAACAATTAATTCTTGTCGGAAATCATCTTCGGCTTCTTGTCGCTGTACACCGGTGTTAATGGCTTGACGGATTAATTGGGTTGCTTCATCGTTTTCCTTCACCTTGCACGAAACGATTCGATGTCCGGGTTCATGGCAGTAGTAACAGCGCTTGTAGATTGATTCCTTCCTTTGTTTTTCTGTCTTCACATTTGTGCAGTATTCACAAGGCATCAATGTTGATGTTGGTTGCATTACACCATCGTTCTTAACCGTGGCTCTGATACCACTTGTTGGATGATCAGAAATATCAGAAATAGATTCACAGGGAATGGAAGTGGATTCCATGTTCAACCTTGGTCTTGTGTACGATAACAAACGAACAAATAGAGTGCAAAAGAAAAAACAGAATGGATATTATGAAATATCTTGGTGCCGAAATAGTTTGCCGACAATTGTCTACATATACATTTGAAAGTGACGGTTGATACGGTGGTTATCCTATTTGGCGGGAATAACCGCCATTTGAAACGGTGTTCACCAACCGTCATACCCTTTCACTTATTCGTTACATATATATACATAAGATAAGTATAATTGTTTTAAATACATAATAAGCATACATAATTAAGTTTATAATCTAATAAAAATAAGCTGTTAAAATTCGTTGTCCTTTTTCTATGAGTTCTACAAATATTTTATAGTGTTACAGAGGATTACACAGTAACATTGCCATTGCAATTACTAGATGTTGGAAATATTTAATACTTTTGACCAGTGGCGGAGCTTGAAGGAAAAATCAGTGGGGGCCGGACTCTCAAAATCCAAATCAGTGGGGGGCCGAACTCTTAAAAATCCAATATTTTGTAAAATTAACACTATGAGTGAAAAATCAGCGGAGACCTGGGCATCCCTCGGGCCACCAAGAACCTCCGCCACTGCTTTTGACCGGTTACATTGTCACTGTATTTAGCTTAATCCTATTGATGATATACATTAAATTTTTTTAATATAAGATGAAAAGTCTTACGGGTAAATCCAATCCAACCCAGGCCCATTGGCGGAGCTTATTGGAAAACCGGGGGTGCCCCCGCCCCCCCCCCCCCCCCCCGGAATGTTTCGGTTAGAAGTGTAAAATTTCTTATTTTTCGTCCGAAAAAATTAAAATTATAAAGGATCCCCCCCCTCCCCCCCCCCCCCAAATTATTTTGCCTAAATATTTATACAATATATAAATTGGGTCCCATGACTTTCCGCCCCCCCCCGAAACTTTCAGTCAAGCTCCACCACTGCCCAGGCCCGTCTCGACAAGATATCCACTCGGCCCATTTTGTCAGCATATATAATCTTACATTATAATACTCCAAGTGAAAAGAAAGCAAATTCAAGCTTACAAATTTGTATTAACAAATTCCTGCCATTGTTTCCAGGCAATACCACTCTATTTATCCGAAATGGCACCAACCCATCTCAGAGGAGGCTTAAACATGATGTTCCAACTAGTAACCACTCTCGGAATCTTCTCAGCAAACATGGTTAACTACAGAACCAGTAAGCTTGACCAATGGGGATGGCGGCTATCATTAGGACTAGCCGCTGCACCCGCACTTCTAATGACCGTTGGCGGCATACTGCTTCCAGAAACTCCAAACAGCTTGATCGAGCAAGGATCAAAAGAAAAAGGACGAAAAGTTCTAGAACGAATTCGAGGTACCCAAAACGTCGATGCTGAGTTTGAAGACATGATTGATGCAAGCGAGTTGGCTAACTCCATCAAGCATCCGTTCAGGAATATTTTGAAAAAGAGGAATAGACCGCAGTTGGTGATGGCGATTTTCATGCCAATGTTTCAAATTCTCACTGGGATTAATTCAATATTATTTTATGCGCCCGTGTTGTTTCAAAGTATGGGGTTTAAGGGGAACGCGTCTCTTTACTCATCTGCTTTGACTGGGGCGGTTCTTTGTCTTTCTACTTTGGTTTCTATCGCGACTGTAGATAAACTAGGCCGACGAGTTTTGTTGATTGGTGGAGGCATTCAAATGATCATTTGTCAGGTAAGTTGAAAAGGGTTTTGAAATAGTTTAGTTAAGAATAAGTCGATTCGCTTATGGTTTATCTCTAACGGGTCTGGCAAATTAATGTAGCCCATTTGACCTCATATACTACTGCATATAATCTACTACTGTCTTGTGCTTTAAACCAGATCATTGTGGGCATAATATTGGGGCTTAAGTTTGGTAAATACAAAGAACTATCGGAGACCGATTCAATTGTGGTAGTAGTTGTCATTTGTCTTTTCGTGGCGGCGTTTGGTTGGTCTTGGGGCCCGCTTGGTTGGACAGTGCCGAGTGAGATATTCGCGTTAGAAACACGGTCAGCAGGTCAAAGCATTACGGTTGCGATCAACCTCTTTTTTAGTTTCATCATAGCACAATCTTTCCTGTCCCTTCTTTGTGGTTTGAAATTTGGACTATTCTTGTTCTTTGCTGGATGGATTACTGTTACGACGATATTTGTATATATTTTCCTACCGGAAACTAAAGGAGTTCCTATAGAAGAAATGACGCTAATGTGGCAAAGGCATTGGTTCTGGAAGAAGATCATTTAACAAGTTCATAGAAGATTACATGTGAATTATTTTCTTGTTTGCTATAAATATTTATCAAAACCAGATAGCTTGTTGAAAACAATGTAACCAATATGCGATTGTTGTTAAATGTTGTTACATACATTGGCAAAGATCGGCCGCCCTCTACCGCCCCCACTATGCTACACCCATGGTTACATAGGCGTCAAACTAACCCGTGTTATTAGAGTTTCAGGTTTTTTGTGTACATTGATTTGAATGCCTTGAATCGTGTTGTGAATAGAAGTGAACCCGTTTACTTATCTAAGATTTGGCTATGCTTTATCTCAAATAAATCAAATAAAAAAGTTATGTAGGGTGGAACGGGTCGCATGATATGTAGTCGATAAAAGACTATATGAACATATTCTACAAGTCTACATCCTCCTAAATCGTTTTGTAAAAATGTTAAATTATTATTATTATAATATTGTTTTGTGTGATTACAAGCAGTGACTTCATTATTACAACAAGAATGGATGAAAAAGCATAGCGGGTCAACCCAACCCAACCCAATCCAAACCAAAAACGATATGTTTCAACTTGAAGAGTTGATGATGATGTTATGACCATTATCAAGCTAGCAACCTGTCCGGCCCATACAATATGCCATATGTTGGTGAAACAAGATCATGATTTCTAAATCATCTTAAATATTACAGCACATAATTTCTAAAAATCCAAATAAAACAAGAAAACAAAAATATAATCGAACCATACCCGAAAATAGTGATGAGCTGTTGTTTTCGTGAGTTTGGTGGCCGAAATTATGGTGGGTTGGGTTATTATATTTTAGTTCAAATTAGATTATTAGATTGGGTTGGGCTTAAGTTATAGTCTGTTTATTGGATTAAAGGTTAAGAGAAAGTTAATTGGGTTAAGTGAAAGTTAATTAGTTAAGTGAAAAGTTAATTAGGTTGTATATTAAAAGAAACCAGTGTTTACGTAAATCTTTTACAAATTCATAAGGTTCTTTTCCTAAGGGGGTCGGTAGAAAATTTTCAAGGGGTGCGGTCCTGATTTTACCGGGAATTTAGAACTAAATTTTATTTTTTGAAAGAGGGCGCCCGCCCACCTTGAGATATATGTGGTTATGCCCCTGGTTAAAAATAAACTAGTTTAAACCCACATGTGAACCTTTAAAGTTTAAAGTTATGAAACGTACGAGAAAATCTTGTTGACTACAATTAACACTTTTTTGTATCAAAAGTTTGTTTATTTTGACATTTTGGTACTTTCTTTTTCAGATTGATGTGGATGTTGGTTCTTCGTGAGTGTGAAATCGTTCTTGGATTGTTAACAAGCATCATTGTTGATCTTGCCGTCTTAATAGAGGTACGCTCGTAGTATACCTAAAATGCCCTCCAATATAGTCGAATCTTTTGTTTGATGATGAAAGTGTTTGGTTAAAAGATGATGAAAGTGTTTGGTTAAAAAGTATTATTTAATAGGTGAATGAGTGATATAAGAATTTTTATAATACCTTATTAGCAAATTTTCTAGCACCTAACGCATCTTTAATTATCAAGGCAAATAAGCAAAAGGTAGATCTTGATCGTTCAACATCTTCATACGATGAAATAGATTACCACTAGCTTCTCAATTTCATGATCGTCTTTGTACAAATACGTACTAATATATTATAAGGATTAGATATTGATCCTTTAACATCTTAGGGGTTGTTCGGCAACTTCTGAATGGTTAAGTGCTAAACCAGTAAAACAAACGTCTGAACCATTAAGTGCTGATCCAGTAAGAGGTCTGAACCACTAAGAACCAGTTTAATGCTTAACCGTTTAGAGGCAAATGTCTGACAAATTCAGATTAGAGTTCTTAACCATTCAGACTTAGTACAATGTTTAACCATTCAGGGGCAAATGTCTAAACCATTTAGACATCTGCTCGAAAAACAAACAGTCTGAAACATTAAGTGTTAAACCAGAGGTCTGAACCATTAAGAGCCATATTAAGAGGTAAACAAACAACCCCTTAATTTTCCTTTTTTTTATCTTGAGATTTAAATGTGTATACAAAATTAGCACTCAAGAATGTTTCTAATTCTATATTTTTCAATGCAAAAGGTAAATCAAATGGTGGGAACGAAAATTGTAAAAGTATGTATGAGAGAATAATATTACAAAGATAACACTGATAATCTTGTTTCCTTTTAACTTTTGTGAAAAAAATGTAATATTGTCAATGATGCACATGGCCGCAATTGTACAAAATCATACCCACACTTAATTAACAAACACAACTTAGACTATGGGGTATGGGGCTTGGGACTTGGGTTGGGGTATGGGTTAGGAGAAAACGCCCAAGCCACCACCCTGGGTGGGCTTGGGTTGGGGCGTGGCCCTTGAGGCTTGGGTTTGAAGTCGGGCGGGGGAAGCAAGGTGACATGGCGGGCTGTCAATGGCCAAAGCAAACTAGCCGTTGGCCAAAGGCTATGTTAAATTTTTTTTTTTTTCACTATAAATATCACACTTCAATTCCTATTTTTACCACATTCAACCACAATATCTTCTATAATCATCTTCAATTGTCATTCTACAAAACCGAAAATGCATCCTCATAATCGTGTTTACGACCCGAACAACCCGTTTGGGTTCCAAGAAAATAATCCTAGCTCACCACCCAATCGTCCAATGCCTCGTCCATTTTTCATACACTCCCCTATGCCCTTTGAAGCGAGTTATGCATCGTATCTCGGGAATCGTGTGTTTACTAACTTCCCACACACCGACGATTCGATACCTACCCCGTTTACACAAACACCCATCAACCTTTCACCAACCTCCATCGACCTTTCACAAACCGAAACCGTCCCCGAAACTCAACCACCCAACGATGGTCCTTCCGCCTCAATAGTTCCCAAAAAGAGAAGTCATAAGAAAAAAACCGAGGCGGAGAAAGCACTTGAAACCGTCAAACGAAAACAACAAAAATGGGTCGTTAATGAAGAACTTGCATTGGCGAGGGCTTGGTGTCAACAATCTCAACATCCAAGTTTAGGTATTCTTAAATATTTTGTATCCCTTATTTTATTTAATATTTATGGTTATTTTTTATATAACTTTGTAATATATTAAATTTTGTTTTTATTAAAATAGGAAATTCTCAACATCGAACCCATTTGTGGGAAGCGGTTAGTAGAGCATTCCATGAAGAAATGGGAAGGGAGGCTTATCGTGAAAACGATAGCTTATCCTCGAAGTGGAGCGAGATAAGCGGCCAACTTACAAAATTTAGTGGTTATTTAAATAAAGCAAAGCAAAACCCAAAAAGTGGTGAAACCGAAGCCGACATTGTGACAAATGCTTTGGTTACATTCAAAACAAATGTGGAGAGCGACTTCCGTTTCATGCATTGTTGGGAGATTTGTAAGTTCCATCCAAAGTGGGCGAATATCCCCAGTGGTAGCGAATCGAACACGTCTTCCAAAAGGTGAAGGGCCTCGTCCCAAGCCCAATCTAATGCACGAGATCAAGAGTTTGAGGACCTTTTGGATGATTCGCCAAACCGGCCTGAATATGGAAGAGATGCCGCAAAAAGGCGCGCTCAAAAATCAAGACCGAGTACGGCATCGCCTTCAGCTGGGAGTTCGGGCTCGCGTAGGGGAACATACAGCGATCAGTTGGATGACATTGCATGCAAGTTAGATACATTCAACGTATTCCAACAACAAAGGGCCGAACTTCGAAAGAGCAAAGATGCTAGAGATGCCCTGAAACAAAAACGGGATGATTTGAAATTTCTATCCCAGCCCACTGATCACCTAGAGGGTGACGAGTTGCAACTAGTCTTGGAGATGAGAGAAGACATAAAGAAAAAATATAAGCGTTAGGAATTTTTATGTAATTTTCTTTATTTAAAAATATTAAAAAAATTAAATTTGTTATTTTAAAAAATATTCAAATAGCCCACGGTTTGGGTCAGCCCAGTGAAGCCCACCAAACCCACGCCACAAACCCCCGCCCCACCATACCGTCTACAATGTGGGTCAGCCCAGCGAAGCCCCCCCAAGCCACGTGTCAACCCATGCCCCAAACCCCCGCCCCACCATACCCCACGGTCTTACTCCAAGTCCACTTCGCGGAGCCAATGTGGGCTCGCACGCACGATAGCTCACAAGAAGTACAACAGGTATAAGTATCAACAACCTCTAGCCAATCAGGGTGTAGCAAACCCTGCCAAGACAAGCCCACGATGGATAAATCTTGCAAGGGACAACAAGGAAAAAAGGACAATGACGTTTCACCAATCACATTGCGTCATTCATTGCTCCATAATCTCCACCCACGGCACATGACAGGCCTGACAACAAGTACATCTGGAAAACGACGTGTAGCCAATCACACGACATCAGTCACCTCCCCCTCTGCACACACTACCAAATGGATATTTCCCTGAAAGCAACGTCTGGCTCAAGGCCTATCAGCCCACATTCTTCTCCAAACCCTTCGGCTATAAATATCTATCTCCTCCGAAGGTTAAGGATCCGATTTCTCACACTCTCACTCTTAACACATACTTGCTTTATTCTCCTTAAATCGATTGCTTATTCTTATGCCGGGGGTGGTTACGAGAATGTAGGTCCCCTAGTCCTTAGATCTTGACAAGATTGTAATCCAATCTAGAGTGCGGAATCCCCTAGATCAAACAGAAAACAATAAAGTGCTGCAAACACATATCACTTTCAATGGTTTTATTGATTATCCAACTCTAGATTTACAATCAACTCAATATTGCACACATACGAATTCGTCCTCCCTCCCTTTCTCTCTCTCTCTCTCAAGTATAACAACCCTCCTAGAACCTTTAACGTGACCCAAAATGTTCCCTATATACCCCGTATACGAGAAACGAACCCTAAATATCTTAATATTTATAAAAATTAAGAAAAAACAAAAACTGGGAGTCGCTCACGAGGCGCGACCCCCTTAGCCATATCTATCGCGGGTCTCGACTGGCTTGGATTGCCGGTCAAGGCATTCCGCCACGTGTCAGGTTACACCGCAAACCTATACCCCTGACTCGACCAAGCTATAATCGACACGCGTACTCTCGTGGCCCACGAAGGCCGGCCCTGTAGTTCTCGTGGGCCGCGATTCGCGGTCCGTCAGGCATATATAAAGGGCCTCAGGCCTCATTTGTCACCGTTCATTTCTTTTATTTCTCTCAAAACATCTAATAGCCAAAATACTCGGGAAATAATACCCTATAAAGCGAAGCTCTGCCTCATTGTAAGTATTACAATCCTATTTGTTACCCTACACGATCGACCTAGGGCTCCGTAACGCATGTCAAGGCTCTGCCTGACTCAGTCGTTGGAGTTCTGTCTCGTGTTACACCCGATTGATCTAGGACTCCGTAATGTATGTCAAGGCTCTGCCTGACTCAGTCATTGAAGTTCTGTCTTATTTTACTAACACGTGTGCATTGTTAATTTTAATAGATAATAACCAGGAGATACACCAGGAAGCTTTAGTTTTACCTAAGTAAACAATGTGAGTACATTCTCTTTTTGTCACCTTTTTGTAAATTACTTTTGTGAGTCAAAATGCTTTACCAAAACCTCAAATATTTTGAATTACACTTAAACAGTAATTGAGTATTTATGATTCTACAATTACTACGGGTATGTTGGGGTTTTGTATACATTATTTGAAACTCGTTACTATCGAAATAGTAGCATGACCACAAGTCAGGATTGACAATACCAGAAAAGGGGTAATTGGATAGATATAAGCAAATGTAATTGTGGATGCTCTCAATACTGTAAAGTTGTAAAGATGTGAAGTCATAAAACTGTTTTGATTAAACTGGGATGCACTCGTCAGTATTTCTTGCTGATAAGATCTTTTTAAAACGTGTTTCAGGTAACTTAATATAAAGCTATTAGAAGTCAGCTGGAGAGCACCAAAGGCTTGGAAAAATGGCTATAAAAGTTACCTAAATAAAAAGGAGTTTTGTCTTTCGATAAACTAGGGTTTATCCCTATAAGCATATTGTAATTGAAACTTGGGTTTTATCCCATTTGTTTATTATAAAAAGTTTGGTGTTTTAACTCTGATAAAACATTTCCTAACTACGGTCCTGATGGAAGTTTTCCGCTGCCATATTAATAAACACCGATACCACCCGCTCTGCGCGCTCGCGCCGCCTGCCTCCCGGGGCTGGGCGTCGGGGACTGCAACAGAAGGTGGTATAAGAGCTACAGCTACTGGTTTAAGCCAATGAAGTGTTCTGCTGACACTTAAATTCTATGTTAGGAAATAATTTATGTGATTATGTGTAAATATGTATTTTATTGTTTTGTGTTATTTGACTATTTGTTAGTTTATAGTATGAGTGAGCAAGGTACATCTGACGTTTATTGTCAATTAGCTAGTTCCCCAAAAGATGAAGGAACCTCATCTCAGCCAAATCCCTCAGGATACTCAGCTGATACTGAGGAAGGAATATTTATTTTTAAGGCATAGTCTGAGGAACCGTTCCCTTCTAAAAAAGAGGGGATGGTTTAGTAGAGGAGCACATGAGAGAAAAAAGAGGATGAAGAAATTACAACAACAAAGAGCGATAGTAAAAGCCGATAGGGAAATAAATGCCCAAACTCAGGAAGCAGTCAATAGGCCACCATGGGAAGAGGAATTAGATAGACAGTTGGCAGATTTCCATATGCTAGCCACTACCGCAGTAGACTCTAACCAAATAGCTGAACCACCATTGTTACCCTTATTCCCAGACCAACAAATGCTAGAACCTAACTAGGAAAACCAATTCCCGATACCTGCATTTGATCCCAATGAGTTACCTAGAATCCCAACCCCAATCTCTTCAGACTATGATCCATGGTTAGATGACAAGAGGTCGTATTCGGCCTTATATACTCCTGAAGAACCAGTACCAGAACCACCATTAAACCCACCAATGAGTCGAAAATGTGTGCAGGAACTCCGCCAGTATGGTGAAAACTTAGTGGATGAAGGGAATAGAATTCGATAGATAGGAGAGAAGTTAGTTTGGAAATATGATGAAAATGAGATGCAATATTGGATACATGACACCTAGAATAATACCTAGATATGTGTGTAATTTTGTACTTTGATTATATATATATATATATATATACTACTTTATAATACATATAGGAAGGACTTCTTAAAGTCCATAAAAATTCCCTTCAAACACCCCTAAAACATGGTTTACAACCCTCTAAAGCACAAAATAATTTACACTTCCAATTATGCCCCTCCAAAACTTTTAGCTTTTACCCGGATCCATCATTAGCCGTCCATTTCCTTTATGTCTTCACACGGATCGTGATTTGACGGATGATGTATTTTTCACTCGGATCCACCTTTCCCCTTCATTCTCTCTCATCTCTCTCACAACTCACATCTCAACAGTCTCTCTCTCTCTCTGGCAATTCCAGATCCAGATCTGGATCTAGGGTTTCTCTGCTATCTCTCTCGCGATCCAAGCTATTCAGATCCGCCTTTCCATCGAGATTGAAGCGGTGGACAAAGATTGAAGCGGCGCGAGCTAGGGTTGTTACGAGACTCAGGTTAACTCCAGCAAGAATTCCGGTAAGCCTCGATTAGTCGATTCAGTTGCATGTTCCTTTTTAAGTTAGATCGGCATATGTTGTTTCGGTTGAAGCTATTTTCGATGTTACAGAAGTCTGGTGAGGCTCCGGCGAGTTCTCCGGTGACTGATGAAAGTTGGTCTATATCTAAAGCGGCCTTTGGCTTGCTGGTAAGTGCGCGCACCTTTCGTTCTAATAATATTGGTGTGTTAAATGTTTCTGTTGTGCCATTTTAATTCCTGTTGGTTAAAAAAAACCTCCAAAAATCTGGCTTATTTACTATCATAATCGGAAAATCAAGTTAATATATTGAGTTTAAATGTTATTTTCTCTTGCATCTTTAATATGTCAAGGAAATATAATGAAGGATAAAAAATGTGTAACTACTGAAATTGTGATATTTTTGTCATCCCTTACACGTTGGAACTTATTTGTTTAGATATATGTATAAATGTTGATGAGATATCTACTCTGTATATGAATTTCTAGATACTTTAATTCCATATTTCAGTTGTATTTTTTTTAATTCTTGAAAATTGTTCTTTATAGATCTTCTGTGGATATAATGTTTTAGCTCTCTTATAAATAGCATAGGATAGTGAAATGTTATGATATGAGAATGAAAATTTTCAGGGTAATGCCTTTCGTTAGATGTACCTATTGATTTTAAAAGTAACTGGTGTGGTTATTTCTAATTATGTTTGCAGGTTAGTGGCCCTTCAGGGCAAATGACTTGGATTCGAGGCGGCCCAACAAGTTTGGATATCAGGAATATAAAAGAGGCTATTGACAATAGGTTAGTTTACTTTACTACTAAATCTAACACTGCACTTTTTATTCTTATATTACTTGGCTCAGGTTTGGAGGCTCAGGAGTTCATGATTGCTGGTAGATGGTTGGATTTGGCTTCGTTGATGATTACTTCTGCTGATTTGGTGTTTTCTAAAGCGTCAGATAAAGGTTAAATCGTTAAACTCAATCTGGTGATTCAGTTTTCAGCTTTTTATTTGTTGTGTTTCTATGTGGTTGTTAATATACTTGTGTTTGTTGGTGCAACTGCTGTCGAGGATAAGCTGCAACAAGGGGTTTGGTTTCAATGACACCGGCGACAGTGGTGACTTGCGGTGGTGGTACTACATCATGCTTCAGCAGGTTCACGGGAGTATTGGTAAGTTTATATCATTATATATGTATCCGTTCTTCGTATTTTCTATTGATTTATGATTTTGTGCTGACATCTCGAATATCGGTAAGTTTATATCATTGGCTATGATTTCAGGATAGATTCGAACAGGGAATCCGCTAGGCGGTCAAGAAAAAGAAAACAAGCACATTTAACCGACCTTGAGCAACAAGTGCGTACTTAACTATATATTAACAATGTTTATCTACATATATCCTTAGATTTTCAGAACTATACTGAAAGATCCGCGAACCAAACATGTGTTTCAGGTGGAACTACTGCGAGGAGAGTACTCAGATTTGTTCAAGCAACTCACACGTGCGAGTCTTCAGTTCAAAGATGCCTCAACGAACAACCAAGTGCTCAAGTCAGATGTGGAAGCTTTGAGAGCTAAGGTACCTTCTTTCCTGAATCGTTAATATAACAAGTTTACTTACGTAGGTGATAACCAACCCTTGCTCAAGTCAGATGTGGAAGCTTTGAGAGCTAAGGTACCTTCTTTCCTGAATCGTTAATATAACAAGTTTACTTACGTAGGTGATAACCAACCCTTAAAATCCGTTTGCAGGTCTAGCCATCTTGCTATGGCTATTCGCTGTAGCTGGAGCCGTGTTCGACCTTTTTGACCAGTTTTCTATTAAGCCATGCTTTTTTTTTATAAATTGACAAAAAACGACACAGCTTTTGAGGAAAAATGCTCATGATGATCAAAAATGCTGTTGTATTTTCAAGATTTTGTGTTGATTGTAGTTTCTTGTTGTATTTTGATTGAAAAAAAATTGTTTTTATTTTATTTTATTTTTTCATCTGTTTGTTCTTATTTCAACCATCATGATGTGGGGTTTTCTCAAGATTTTGTTTACCCACCATTGTTGATTGTCATTTTTTGAGCTCAACTTGAGGCTATTAATGCAAGATATTTATCATGGTTGATGGTGAAACTTGGTTGAAAATTGTGGTGGGATGTAACTTAGAAGCATCTTACTTGCTTTTATGATCATTATAGATGGGATTCCAGTGATGCATTTCATCATATCTTGTAACATTTCTTTGAAAAAATCAAAGATTTTTTTTTTAATTCAATTGTTATTCATTTGGATAAGAGCGCATCTTGAACTTAAAGTGGCAAAGTTTGAATCTTTATGAGGTTGATTGTCTTTTTTCTCGATTATTTTATGTTTAGAAATTAAAAACTCATTGTTTGTTTGAGTGGACATGTGGCCTCTCAAATGAGATTTCAATGTTTGTTTAATAATAATAATAATATCATTCATGTTCATCTTAAATCTTGAATCTTTAGTTGATCCACTTATTTATATACATATGTGCATTCATTAGATCAAAGACTTGAAGAATAGAAGCAGAAGAAAATGGAGAAAAAGCACAAGTTTCTAACCGTTGCACCGTTTGAATGTGCGTGGCGTGATGATCTATGATTCAAGGAAGCAGGACGAGGTTGCGTTGCATTTGAAGCGTTTGCACACAGCGGAGTTGGTAACAAATTAAACCAGTTTGGGTTGTCGCGAACACTTTTACATAGACCTACTAAAGGAGACATACGAACTCGAACATGTATAAACCATCTAACGGTATGTTGGTTTTAGTTGCTAACTTTCATTGTATTATCTTTTCACAAATCTGATCAGATTTGTCTTTGCTCAAATCTTGGTGTGACCAATCAGATGGTTAAAGTTGCCCAAGGTGCAGGATTGTTGCAGGATTCTATCATGAAAATGCGAAGAGGAGCTGTTAAACCAATAGCTGTGTTAGCACGACACCCAAACAGACCAACTTTTCTTGATCATGCAGTCAACATTACTGATAAGGCAAGGTTTTCTTTTATATTTTTTGCAAATTTCTGCTATAAAAACTTGCAAGTATTAAGTACATGCGAAATACCCTTACTGAAAATTTTAATTTACATTTGTTGATCTTTGTGGGTCATGCTTTTAATGTAGTCAAATGCATCATGTGACAGGTTATGTATGATGCAACTGGTGTGCGATTGGTAGCTGGACGCCAAGTCGACGACTGTTATTTCTCGGGTGTGATCTATAGTATGATGGCAGTGGTTGTTGGAGGTATGCTTAATTTGAAGATAAGACTTTCTTTTCAGTTTTTGCATTTGAACCCACCGCAGGTTCAAGAATTTTGTTTTTTAATATTGGTATTAAAGACCTTTCTAGGTGTTTTCATTCTTGTATATTACTTATATGTTAAGTTTTTTGTTGGGTTGATGCTACGGGTGTTAATCTGGTTGGGTTAGTTGGGTTTTGGGGTTTCGAAAAGGTAGCCGAACATTGACCCAAATAAGTTGTTCAATCGTGACCCATTTACCCTTCCTATACCCATGGAATTTGATTTTGGAAACAAAATGAAAACTGAAACTTTAGGGAGCTGAATAAACCATATGGCTGGTTTCAGGGGTTTGAGACTTCAATATTTGCTTTGCATTTTGGTTCAAGACAAATGTGCAGTCTTTTTATTAATGATTAATTGATATTGTAATTATGTTGATATGATTTTGTTTCAGGAGTCTAAAAGCAAAGATCAAAGCCGCACATTCTTATGCATTCCCAGATTCTTCAACTTTGGTAGCACTGGATGAGCGACCAAATCTAGAAGTACATGGTAAAACTCTATTTAACGTTTTTTTCTTATTCTTTTAGTGACAAAAAGTTGACTGTCTATCGACATTATATTTCGCTATTGTCAGTAACCATATAACCTACTCATGCTTTTTATTTTTTTTTTATTTTTTGTCTTGTACATGGATAATTAGTTTTTTTAACTATGATAAAGAAGTTAAAAGATAATGTGTATGGATTGCAACTAACAAATTAACTAATTAGGTGATAGGTTCTTGTATTTGTTTTATTTTCAACTAAAAATATCAGAAGATGAAAACGATCTTAATTAAGGATTTTGAATAGACATCATAGCTTAGGTGCGATATTATTGTGTTATATGTTGAAATTGACGCACACTAAATTATTTAGTGTATTTGCATACTTCAAGACTTAAAAAGTAGTTTCGGTTAGTTTTACTAAAAAAAGTGGACAATTAATGGAACAAAAGTCTTTAAGAAGATATTAGATTTGGCTGTGTTACCATTTCATTTGACTGCGTTTGCTGATAAATCAGTTTAGTGACATATTTTTTTTTCTTTGATACTGTTCGTTAAGAAGATATACTTCATTTTCTAACTTCTGTTGGTTTTGTTGGTTTTAAACAAGAAACCAATATCTTGTTGGTTTTAAACAAGAAACCAATATCTTGTTGGTTTTGTACTAATATTTGAACAAGCCCTAACTAAAAGATGTTATGTGCACAGGTTGAAAAGAGGTGAACAACTGGGTTGAAAAGAGGGAATAGTGGTCAACAGTGGTCAGAAGGGTGAAAAGAGGGAACAGCTGTCCGAACTCAGCTTGGTTGAAAAGAGGGAACAATGGTCAACAGTGGTCAGAAGGTTGAAAAGAGGTGAACAGTGGTCAGAATTCAGCAGTATGCTGAAAAGAGGTGAACAGAGGTCAGAATTCAGTAGTATGCTCTATACATCTACTTTTTTTTTTTTTTGTCAACTTACAGCTTTTTTTTTGGTCAACTTACAGCTGGGTTGGGTTAAAAAGTAGATGTCTACTTTTTTTACATTATATATTCAGTTTGAAAAAAGTACAACTACTACTTTTGACATTATATATAGTAAATTTAAGCTTTATAAACTCCATCCAACTTTCTACAAACACTACACACCCACCTTCACCTTCAGTTTGCTGCTACATAGAATGAACAACATTCATAAAATCAATTCAACCGTCTAATTGTAAGTTAGTGTCAGTTTAACTTAACGTTACTTTTAAAGCTCACTTTTGTTATATTTGTATTCCTAACAAATTGTGTTTTATTTCATTTCAGAATACTATTTTCATCTGGGTCTTGCATTGTTTCTCACCTCTATACATTTGATTCTTGCATTATTTCTCTATTTTTAACATCTTGGTCCTGCGTTGTGGTAAGTATTTCTCACATTTCGACTGTTTTATTTTGTATGTGTGTTGTAATCTTACATAGTGATAACAATGTTTGATACACCGATTGTAAAAATCTTACACTATTTTAATTGTTAAGACTTATCGACTGTTTTATTTTGTATGTGATAACAATCTTCATTTTTTCCCGTTCTGTAAAAATATATCAATGTGAACCTCAACCGGCAATGTTATGTTTATACACAAGCAAGTCTCTCTTTGAGTTAAATTAAGATAGTATTTACAACCAGTATTCTGTTTTCTTCTAAATTTTTTACACCCAAATTTGCAATGGGCTGGGTTTTGATTGCGTCTGCACGATGACAATATAGATTGTGAAGCAAGATATTCTTATTTTTGCTACTGAAGTCACTTTTTCTTTACCTATTTTGCATATATTCGCGTTACAGTAAAGTTTTCTTTACCTATTACTGAAGTCACTTTTTCTTTACCTGTTTTGCACATTTTATATTTGTGGTTCTCACATGCTTGGCTTACTACCAGATGATGATAAATGTGATAAGTTAGTCCACGTTCATACTTGTTTATTATTACAAGACTTTTTGGTTCCTGAATGAATTTTTCATTTATGTGTAATGATAAGTGACGAGGCAAAAAATCAAAGGGCTTTTTCATAAAAATATGTATATTGATTTTAAATACTTTTTGGTTCCTGTACGTTTGTGTTCACTTATATTGATTTTAATTTTTCATTTATTACAAGACTTTTTGGTTCCTGTACGTTTGTGTTCACTTATATTGGAACATGTTGAATTTTCAAATGCGGTCATTTAAAAATATTCATTGATAAGTGACGAGGCAAAAAATCAAAGGGCTGCTTTCTTTTTGCTTCAGCTTCAACATTTGATGCTCTTTTCATAAAAATATGTATATTGATTTTAAAATTTAATGTTATAGGTTGAATTTTATTCTAAAATTGTAAATGGAGTTGCAAGAATAAATTACCGATTTATATGTTCAACTATGATTGAAAAGTTAAAACTTTTTTTGGTAGAATCCATAAGCCACAAAAAGTAGACATATGTACTATTATAGAATCGTTTCTATGTAATTCCACTACAAACAACCTCTGATAATCGATTTGTAGTTAATATTTGATTTGGGCTTTCTATTATATTATAGAATCGTTTCTATGTAATTCCACTACAAACAACATATTGGAACATGTTGAATTTTCAAATACGGTCATTTAAAAATATTCGTTGATAAGTGACGAGGCAAAAAATCAAAGGGCTGCTTTCTTTTTGCTTCAGCTTCAACATTCGATCCTCTTTTCATAAAAATATGTATATTGATTTTAAAATTTAATGTTATAGGTTGAATTTTATTCTAAAATTGAAAACGGAGTTGCAAGAATAAATTACCGATTTATATGTTCAACTATGATTGAAAAGTTAAAACTTTTTTTGGTAGAATCCATAAGCCACAAAAAGTAGACATATATACTATTATAGAATCGTTTCTATGTAATTCCACTACAAACAACCTCTGATAATCGATTTGTAGTTAATATTTGATTTGGGCTTTCTATTATATTTTAATTTACTATGATATTTTTGTTTTTAAAAAAATTATAACATGATTGTTAAGTTAGTTGATTAAGAAGAAAGACATAAAGGAACCGGCTACAATCGATGTCAATAATTAATTTTTTCAGAATATCATAACTTTGTATCCAATAAAATTGTATTTAAACAAATTTTATTTGCTTAAAAATTGATCTTTATATCCAATCAAAATTGTATTTTTCAGTTTAAAATTCATTCCAAACACATATCAATTGAGAGGTATGGGTGGTGGTTATCCAATTCCAGTAGAACCACAAGGGCCTTCAAGTCATGGATGATCAAACCCTTCTCCAGTGACAACCCCACCTTCCGTAACAAACCCACCCCCCGTCACAAACCCACCTCCCGTCACAAACCCACCTCCTGTCACAATTCCTCAAGATAATGATCCAAATACTTGGACGGATGAAGAGTTGATTTGGGCGTATGACTATACCTTTGCTCAACTACAATTTGGGGCACTACGTATTGGGGAGGGGCATTATCGTCCATTGGCAAACACTCCTACAGTGCCAAACCATCCACCATCTTCAAACCCCCCTCATGTGGAAAACCCCCATCAAACACAAGGAGTACCGAATTGGGTTGAAGGGTACGAAACCGATCCTGGAGCGGAATACGAACCACCCTTGGATGAAGAAATGAATTGGGAACCTTAAAAAAACGTTATTGATGAATGCATCCACCGAAACGACGATGATAATGATTGATTCTCCTATGATTCGGTGTTTTGTTTTTGAGTAATATTTAATGTGATTTACTAAATGTTCTATTACGTGTTAGTTATTTTTATTTCAATGTATTTTTGTTTTTTATTAGTTTGAATTTTATTTATGTAGATGTTTCGGTTTTAATTATGTATTAATATAACTTTTTTATTTTAAGGTTATTTAAATTTTAATCATGTATTACTTTAATTTTAGTTGGCTCCCTCTCTTATCTACTTGACCTTAAAAATCAAACAGATATAAATTTAAATATGTGTAATTTTTATTTTTTCTTTGACTAACATTGAACATTAATAGGATATGTCTGGTCATTGTACGGTCGACGAATTTTCATCATTGAGAAATGATAGAGCATGGTATAATCTTACCTTTGTTATGGTCGAGCTTATTTGGCATGACGTCGAGGGAAAGAGATTAGTGATTATTTTTCTTGATCAAAACGTAAGAACATTATTTTTATTTGCTATATGTTATACGAGTGAATGTTTTTTCACCACTAAATGTGTTCTTTTTTTAGAGACAAAAAATTGTTGCGATCGTTCCACAACATTTGATACACCTATATAATGACGCTACATTGATGGGTGGCTTTTTTTCGTTGAATCATTTCCAAATTGAGAATCTCCACTATCATGAGTACCCAAAGTACCATAATTACCTCTTAGTCTATTCGGAGAAAAAAATCGTCATCAATGAATATACGAAGCTTTTATCACTGGAGCTTACGATTCCAAGAGGTGCTTGTATATATCCGTTGGTGCCTTCCATTATAAAATTGAAACATGACAGAAGACCTAAAAAATTTATTGTTGGTACATATAAAATCCCATTCTTTATTTTTTGATTAAAAATATAAAAGTTTATATATTTAGATATTAGATATGGTGTATACAATTTGGTTGATTTCATTGTAGATGTGGTTGGGAGGATAGTAGAAGGTAAACGGGATCATTGTTGTTTCGAACTTTCTCTTCGAGATAAGACGTAAGTTATTATTTATTAACATATTAGAGACATAAAATTTACACCGTATTTAACAAAAAACTAATTTTAAAAGAACTTTAACCTAAAATTGTTGTGTACAGTGGTCATACAATACAAATGTTTTTGTCCGCCCTGAAGCCTTCCGATGTTATATGTACCATTCGAGCGGTGCAACGAAAGTCTATCATATACGTATCACGTGTCAAGTTGGTTCACCTACCGGATAGTACGTTATGCTTTAAACATCAACTTTCTAAAAAATTAGTTACATTTAATGGGTCATGTAATTTAATAAAAGTTGTTTTTTATTTTTTTTTCAGTTAATATTTTGAAGTCTACAGAACTGAGTAGGATTACGTACGACCCAGATATGCTCGAGGCACGAGATATTTAAATTATGGATCTATACTTAAGTCCTTGTTCATGATAGAAACATTGGGTGTTTTTATATCTTTAGTTGTTGAATATTAAAATCCATGATGGTGTTTTGTGATTTGCTTTTGGTTAACTGCCTTTATGTTTCTTTCTTACTTGTAGAAGTATACTTTAGTTTGTTTAATATTATATTATGTTGTAACAAGTATGTTATATTACTTGATTTAAAAGTAATGGTTACACCTATTTTTCACCAAACTATAATTTAGATAGGTTGGACAACTAAAAAGTTATTATTTATCTTAAACGAAGGTATCACCATGGCTGACCTTCCTATTGAAACAATATTTGAGATATTAACGAGGGTGCCAGCGAAGGTCGTAGGACGTTCTAGGAGTGTTTGTAAGGAATGGTATGCGTTGCTGTCAACTCGAGATTTCATAAGGGTACATTGTTCTCGCTCATTAGTTTCATCTAACCAGAGAGTTCTCTTAATTGACGACCTAACATGCTCTGTTCATCCGATCATCTTTCAATCCTATGATTATGGGCCAAGGTCAATAGTTACATTACCATTCGACCACCAAAATAATGATGTGTCAATACTTTCACATTTGAATGGATTGTTGTGTGTTTGCTTGAATCATACAAACGAGTTGCTTCTTTGGAATCCAACAACTATTGCTTTCAAGCGTTTGTCAACACCTGATTCTCTTGGAATCTATATAAATAATCTTGATGCCGTTGGTTTGTATGCTGATGATGCCGATGATTACAAGGTCTTGCATATCAAGCGTAGGTGGGGTGTATATGAAAGCTATGTTTATTCTAGGGAATTAAACTTTTGGAGAAATATTCCTTTCTTAACAAGACAAGAGTACCTTAGCCCCAGTTTCTATTGGTCACCAGGCACATTTTGTGGTGGTACTCTGTATTTCACTCTTTGTGAATGTTGGGTTGGAGGTACAAATGTGGTGATTTGTTTTGATATTAATTCAGAGCAGTTCAAGGAGATAAGCTTTCCACCTGTTCCATCTGTGGGATTTGTTCAAGGTGTTTTAGTGAATGTAAAAAATGAGCTTCACATGTTTGCTACGACTGGCTGGTTTGAGATAACAATTGACCTGTGGACGTTAAAAGAGGATTACTGGATTAAGGTCTTATCGTGTCCTCCGATCCCCCCAATATCACTGTCATTGTGGGGCGATATAACACATTACGTGACGAATGGTAATTTGTTTGTGATGACTAAATTAGGGAAGCTTTTTACTATTGAAATGGATATGAAGCCCTTCGAAATTCTTTATCCAGTTACTTGGTTTCGTGGTTATAAGGGTGCGGTGTTTGTGGAGACCGTCGTTTCACCAAGTATTTAGTTTGGCTTTCACTTAATGTTATCATTATGTATTCAATGTTTTAAGAATTTTTGTTTTCTATTTCTGGTAATCATGTTATTTTGTTTAAGTGTCGTGTACCAATCTTGTAATAATTTCAGAATTTCATCATCTATGATAACTATCTTTTATTTAATTTGCAAGGTATTTGACACTTTAACAATTTACAATGACTAATGGACAACCAAACCATCTTAATCAAGCTTCTAGCTCGAGTACATCTACTAGAGCTGAAAAACGAAAAGGGTATAACAAAAGATATTATGCTGCACGCAAAGAAAATAACAAAGTCCCGAAATTTGGGAGTGGTGAGGTCTCCCAAAGTGCTTCATCACTATCTTTAATGAGTAATAGATCGGCAGAAAGGACACCGTTAAGAAGTTTACAGACTAATATTACTCAATTTACCCAAATGACAAACGTGAACGCGTCAAGTATTTCTACCGTGAGACGTAAGGAGTACAATGGAATGCATATTTCAAACGGTAGTCAAACTACATCAACCCCGACCAATGATGTTACGCCGACAACCACATTCCCCAATGTAGTTGATGAAGTCACTACCAGAACATCACGAGGTTTCTATTTATTTAACATTGATTTCTTTATTGAATTTGATATCTTTAAACTTCATTACTTCAATTTTCTGAAGTAGTTGATCAACCTTCCTTCCAAAATGAGAATGTAGAAGATGATCCATATAACTTTGTTTACGATCGTTTACCTAGAGAACATCGTGTTTTAAAAGAACGTGGTGCATGTCCTGATTGTGGAGCAAAACGTTTTCAATTTGAATTTGATACCTTTTGTTGTATGAGTGGGAAAACTGTGTTAGCAAATTCAGAAATTCCAGAGGAATTGCACCGACTTTTCACATTGCAAGATGAAATTGGAAATATTTTTAGGCAAAACATTCGTGCTTATAACACGAATTTTTCTTTTGCCTCAATGGGAGTGACGTTGGATGATACATTGAACAATATGAGAGACGGTGTATATACTTTTAGTGCACATAGAGGAATATATCACAAAATCGACCAATTAGTTCCGAGGGATGGAACCCCTAGGTACCTGCAGTTGTATTTTTATGATCCTGATGCCGAGTTAGATCTCAGACTCCAATGGCCAAATCTTTATCGTCGTATTACTCAGATTTTGACACGCGTTCTTTCTACAAACCCATATGTCGATACATTTAGAAGACTTGCAGAACTAGGACCTCTGGACAACTATAGAGTCACTTTGAATGCTTCGGTTGAACTTGACCAAAGGGTGTACAACCGACCAACGACATCAGAGGTATATAAAATATATTATATTAATTACAATTATTTAATAGTATTGCTTATTTTACTTACTTATAGTTCACGATTATATAGGTTGCTGGTATTTGGGTAGAAGGTAATGACAATATCACTTCGTATAAACGAAGTATTGTTGTGTATGGTAGGTCTGAATATAGCCAAACTATTCAGCCGTACTTCAGTTGTTACGATCCATTGTCGTATCCTCTATTTTTTCCTAATGGTGAGTCGGGTTGGCATGCAAACATACCACGTCACGGAGTATCAATAAATGAGGTTTGCAACAATGACAACATCGAAGGAGAAATGGAAGGTACCAACAATTTATTATCCTTTTTAAGTGAAGATCATAAAAATACCGTAATGCGTCTTATTTTTATTAACTGTTTGTTTTTAAAACATCTTCATCGTTCAGAGGCTAACACACGAAGTGGTAGAACAACCGTGGCTATGCGAGAGTACTACTGTTACAAGTTCCAGATTCGATCTACCGAAAACGTGCTTCTGTTCGGTGGTAGACTGCTACAACAGTTTGCGGTAGATGTTTACATAAAAATTGAGACGTCACGCTTAGAATTTTGTGAGAGAAACCAGGCTAAGATACGGGCCGATTTGTACCAAGGTCTTGTGGATTGCGTCAATGCTGGTGAGGTTCATGCAAACAGAGTCGGGAAAAGAATTGTGTTGCCTGCATCTTTCATCGGAGGGCCTCGCGACATGCAACGTCGGTTTCTAGATGCGATGACTTTAGTTCAAGACGACGGCAAGCTTGATATATTCCTTACAATGACATGTAATCCTAAGTGGCCTGAGATATGTGATAATTTACATGTTGGTCAAACTGCACAAGATCGTCCAGACCTTGTTTCAAGAGTGTTCCGGGGTAAATTAGAAGATCTTAAGGAACAACTCTTCAAGAAACATATCCTTGGGGAAGTTAAGTCATACGTTTATGTCATCGAATTTCAAAAGCGTGGTTTGCCGCACGCACATTTTCTCCTTATCATGTACCCGCAACACAAGATCAATAACGCGGACCATTATGATAAGGTTGTGTGTGCTGAAATTCCTAACAAACAAAGACATCCCAAATTATATGAGATGGTTGTCAAACACATGATTCACGGTCCTTGCGGCAATTTACGATTAAGCAATCCTTGTATGCAGGGTGATCCTAAAATTTGTTGTTTTCACTATCCTAGACAATTTAATGAACAAACAACACAAGGAGAAGATTCGTATCCGTTGTATCGAAGGAGAGACACCGGGATAGAAGTGGATGTACGAGGAAAAACACTTGATAATAGATGGGTGGTCCCATATAACCCAAGGCTTTTGATGATGTTTAACTGCCACATCAATGTTGAAGTTTGCTCAAGTATAAAATCTGTGAAATATCTTTTTAAATATGTTTATAAAGGACATGACAAACAGGTTATTCAAGTTGATCAAAGTGAGCCAGGGGTTGTTAATGAGATACAGAGCTTTCAAGATGCACGCTACATATCGCCCCCAGAGGCTATGTGGCGCATTTTTTCCTTCTCTCTTTCTCAAATCTCTCCTTCTGTTTTAGCCTTACAACTTCATCTCCCAAATAATCAGATGGTTAGATTTAGAGATGATGACTTAATGTCTAATATTGTTGATAGGGAAAGGGATAAGAAAACCATGCTAACAGCATTTTTTGAGAGAAATAGAATCGATGAAACAGCAAGGGTATATTTGTATAAAGATTTTCCAAAACACTTTACGTGGAATGGAAGCACACGCCGTTGGAATCCTCGTGGCCGTAAAAACCAAAGAGGTCGTATCGTTTCCGCTAATCCAGCCGAAGGAGAAAGGTACTACTTACGCGTACTTTTGTCAAATGTCAGAGGGCCTACTTCTTTTAAACATCTTTGCACAGTTAATGGTCAACGGTGTGAGACATTTCGAAAAGCAGCTCTTGAGTTAGGCTTAATAGAAGACGATGAATATCTATCACAATGTCTCGAAGAAGCCTCTACGTTTCAGTTTCCCAATGCTCTTCGAAGGTTATTTGCGACCATAATGATTTTTTGCCAACCTGGAGATATTCGAAAGTTATGGAATGACCAATTTGAATCACTGTCTGAAGATCATCGGTTACACTGTCAAAGTATAGAACGAGTTCAAAATATGGTTCTTACTGAAATTAGTGTCTTGCTACAATCCATGGGTAAAAATATCAATGAATTCGACCTTCCTAAGATAACAGACGATGTTAACTTACAAGATGCAGGTTATCGTGAGTTACAAGAAGAGTATGGGATTGTTTTAGAACCTGAACACTTGAGTGCCAAAGATTCACTTAATCCGGACCAGAAAAACGTGTTTGATGAGATCATGATGCATGTTGATAATGATCTTCCAGGCGTGTTCTTTATTGATGGCCCAGGTGGAACTGGAAAAACATTTTTGTACATTGCCTTGCTTGCTGAAATTCGGTCACGTGGTCTTATTGCTCTCGCAATAGCTTCATCAGGTGCAGCGGCTAATAATATGCCAGGAGGTAGAACAGCTCACTCAAGATTCAAGATTCCTCTTAATCTTGAAAATAATTCAATGTGCAATATCAAAAAACAGAGTGGGGCCGCTAAACTGATTCGGTCTGCCAAAATAATCATATGGGATGAAGCGTCGATGGCTAAACGACAGGCGATAGAGGCAGTCGATCGTACATTCCAAGACATTATAGGCGTTAGTCTCCCATTTGGTGGGAAGATAATGGTTATGGGAGGTGACTTCAGACAGGTGTTGCCGGTTATTAAACGTGGCACTCGAGCACAGATTGTAGACTCCAGCGTACGAATGTCACCTCTTTGGTCTTTGACTAAGAAGAAGCGGTTGACCATAAATATGAGAGCGCTGAAAGATCCGTGGTTTTCTAAATTTCTTTTAAGAGTCGGCGATGGAACTGAAGAACCAATCGAAGGAAACTATATTCGCATACCCGATGACATGACAATTCAGTGCAACAACAGAGAAAACGCTATAAAAGAATTGATCCATGCCATCTTTCCATCAATTGAAGATAATGTATATTCTTCAGATTATATAATCTCTAGAGCAATATTGTCCACTAAAAATGAGAGTGCTGACGAGATTAATAATCAAATGATTGAAATTTTTCATGGGGAGGAAAAAGTTTATTACAGTTTTGATGAAGCTGAAGACGATCAACGTAACTTCTATCCGGTCGAGTTCTTAAACTCGCTAAATGTTAGTGGTTTGGCGCCTCATAAGCTTCGTTTAAAAATTGGATGCCCAATAATATTGTTACGTAATATCGATCCATCACATGGCCTGTGTAATGGCACGCGGTTGATATGTAAGGGTTTCATGCGAAATGTTATTGATGCGGAAATTGCAGTCGGTCAACATGCCGGAAAAAGAGTTTTTTTTGCCAAGAATCCCTCTAACCCTTTCTGAAGATGACATGTTCCCATTCAAGCTGAAAAGAAAACAATTTCCAATTCGACTTAGCTTTTCCATGACGATTAATAAAGCTCAAGGTCAAACAATTTCGAACGTTGGTATTTATCTACCGGATTCTGTATTTTCACATGGACAACTTTATGTCGCGTTATCAAGAGGGATTTCAAGACAAAGTACGAAGGTGTTGGTACATCTTGCCAAAGAATTCAAACAACGTGGAGTTTACACATCAAATGTTGTCTACCAGGAAGTGTTGCGTGATTAATTAATCGCATCCGTATCAAAAAGAATGTACGTTAGTAGATTTTGTGCCTTATTTGCTTCCAGAAATTACCTTTTAATAACTATTTTAAATCACCTGTAAGCGTCTTACATTTTTTTTATGTGTCGAAATCTGGTACAGTAGAGGAGAAGATACAAGAAAGTCATAAGCGAACGGATGTATTGGTAAAACAGGAAGAGATACAAGAGACTCCCCACACTTTTGTTTTTATTGTTTTGTCCAGCTACTTGACTGTTTTGAACTCTTCTTGTTTTTAATTACATCTACTTCCTTGTTTTGTACTCTTCTTGTAGAAGATCACCAAAGAATCGATAAACTAACAGAAAAACCAGTGCCATCATATCACGAATAAGAAAACTAACTTAAGTACTATACAATATATCACGAGACGACGGATAAACTAACAGTAAACAATTATACTATTGTAAATTGCCACTCCCGCCGCATCGCGCGGGTAAGTGACTAGTGTATATATATATATATATATATATATATATATATATATATATATGGATAGACTAAAATAGATATCGATGCATAACTACTAGTGTGTTTAATTCACAGTTGTAGTTTGTAATCGACGCATATATATATATATATATATATATATATATAGGACAAAGATCCGTTAGGAACCACCCTTTATTGCGAGAACCGCGAGAACCAGTGTGAATACAAACAGTAATTCCTAAAAAATCTAAAAAACACCCAAATTTTTTTTTTATTTTTTTACTATTTTTTTTTTTTGAAAAAATCGCTATATTTTGTTAATAAAAAAATAATAAAAAATTCGAGTAACAGTTATCCATGCACATGTGCATATGTATCATTTCTTTGTCAAATTCCGTAATTCATTACAAATAATAGTCAATTGCACTTTCATTTACACTACCACGTGTAATACACTACTTTTTACGTTAACAATGATAGAAATGCACATGTGCATCTATATGTATCAACATGAAAGAAGGTGTTTTGGTACACTACTTTCTCTTTCATCTATCATTCCATCCATAATACACAAGCATGCACATGTGCATTTTTGTCATTTCTTTGACAAATTCCGTAATTCATTACACATATTAGACAATTGCACTTTCATTTACACTACCATATGTAATACACTAATTTTTACATTACCAATATTAGAAATGCACATGTGCATTTATATGTATCAACATGAAATAAGGTGTTTTGGTACACTACTTTGAATACACTTTCCCTTTCATCTATCATACCATCCATAATACACTACCATTACCTCCAACCATCCATAATACAATACCATTACCTCCTACCATCCATAATACAATATCATTAACAATATTTTTACTTTATTACATGTATGTAAACACCATTTATACCATCCAATCAACATATTACATCAAAAATTGACAACTATAACCAAACCATCAACCACTAGATATAATTAACCAAAAAACATGTATATGGGCCTACTTCTCCATTCAAAATCACAAACTTTTTGTATCAAAACACGTTATATCATGGTTATACCTAATGATGCACATGTGCATTTTGAATATTGGTAATGTAAAAAGTAGTGTATTACTAATGGTATTGTACATTAAAGTGCAATTGTCTATTCCTGATAACGTATTACCGAATTTGTTGAAGTAATGATACATATGCACATGTGCATGGATAACTGTTACTCGAAAAAAAAAAGTTTTTTTTTATGGTAACTAAATATAGCGATTTTTTTTAAATATTAAAAAAAAAAAATTTGAGTGCTTTTTTGATTTTTTTTAGATTTTATTTTGTGTTCACATTGGTTCTCGCAATAAGGGTGGTTATTTTTTTTAAATATTAAAAAAAAAAAATTTGAGTGTTTTTTTTATTTTTTTTAGATTTTATTTTGTGTTCACATTGGTTCTCGCAATAAGGGTGGTTCTCGCATGAACCTTACCCTATATATATATATATATGAAAAAAGAGTAAAAGTCACAATGTTCAAAGATTTTGATCAATCTGTTTGTGTGACTGTTTTTATTACATCTTATTCTGTGATAATTAATACCTGATAAATGTTTACAATTCAGATGTCAAACGAAGTAAATCAGGAAAACCAGAATAATGAGAATAACGAAAACCAAATAGATAACAGTGTCATTCAACATATAGTAGCACAAGGAATTATAGATGATATGCCTTATATTATCAAGACTATTAAAGAAGCAGAAAATAATAAATCAGCAAATGGAAGTAAACGCCAACACACTGAACCAAGTCACAGTGTGAACGATAATAACAGACCTTTAATCCAAGCTCCATTTCCTAAAAGAAGAAAAACCGTCTCTTACGGTTGTTCTTATAAAGAATTATTGGCCTGCAAACCAATAGAATTCTCAGGCAATGAAGGAGCTATTTCAGCCTTGCGCTGGATAGAAAAGATAGAAGCAGTCATAAAAATAATTATATGTGCAGATGAAGATAAGATTATGTTTGCTTCTAATCTTTTCAAAAATGCAGCCTTAGAATGGTGGAATACTATTCTCCAGTCTAGGGGAACTGACATATTTTATAGAATGCAATGGACTAATTTTAAAGACATAGTCGAAAGAAAATTCTGTCCTCCTCATGAAAAGGAACAAATCGCCAATAAGTTCCTAAATCATAAAATGACTGGAATAGACTGCAAAGGTTACACTACCATATTCTTCGAATATGCTAGAATAGTGTCAACCTTAGCCTTACCTGAGCCAGTATTAATCTCCCCTTATGTTTGGGGATTAATTAGTGAGATTAGACACGTAGTCAAGGCAGCTAGGCCGCAAACCATAGAAGAAGCAGTAGAACTAGCCAACACCCTGACTGATGAATTGGTACGCACACAAGAGGAAAACTAGAGAACGAACTTAGCTCAAAGACTTACTCAGGAATTTCGCTGTGGTAATTCCAACAGTGGAAATGAACAGGTTCTTCCTCTGCACCTCACTGCAAAACTTGTAAAAAGAAGTATTATGGAAGGTGTGCAAGGTTTTGCAATTTTTGCAAGAAGCCCAGATATAAGGAAGAAGAATGTCGATCAAAACCTAGCAATAGGATATGCTTTAATTGTGGAGAAACTGGGCACATCAAACCGAACTGTCCGAAACTAGCTCTAGCAGCAACCAACAAAGTTAAGACAGTTGAAGGACTTAAGAAGAATGCCAGAGCATTCGTTCTGACAGCTGAAGAAGCCAAGATGATTCAAGATGTGATTGCCGGTACGTTTTTAGTTAACGACATTTTTGCCAAAGTATTATTTGACTCTGGTGCAAACCAAAGTTTTATCAATACTTCTTTCTACCAATTTCTCAATCAATCTTTAACCAAACTTCGACAATATTTTCTGGTAGAGACGGCAAATGGAGAATCCATTAAGATTAGTAAAATCTTGTAGGGAGCAAGAATAGAAATCCTGAACTATCATTTTTTTGCTAACCTTTACCCAATGAATCTAGCCAGATTCGATGTTGTGTTAGGAATGGATTGGTTGGTAGCCAATCATGCTAGTATTTTATGTGATCAAAAGTCAGTACAAGTAAGTACACCAAGTGGTGAAAAGATCACAATTAAGGGAGATAAGCCAACCAGATCGACAAAATTCATCTCTGTGATGAAAGCTGCAAGTTATGCAAAGAAAGGTGCAATAGTGTATTTGATTTCCATAATCATTAACACTAAAGAAAATGAATTAAAAAATATTCCTATAGTATCTGAATTCTCAAACGTTTTTCCAGAAGAATTACCTGGATTACCGCCTGATAGAAAGGTTGAATTTAGAATTCACCTAATACCACGGCACCGATTGCCAAAGAACCATATCGACTTGCACCAACGGAGATGCAGGAACTGAATAAACAATAGGACGAACTTCTTGACAAAGGTTTTATACAACTTAGTTCATCGCCATGGGGAGCACCAGTTTTATTCGTTAAGAAGAAAGACGGATCAATGCGTATGTGCATTGATTACAGAGAATTGAACAAGGTTATGATTAAGAATCGGTACCCTCTACCGAGAATCACTGATCTATTCGATCAACTTCAGGGAGCTCGATTCTTTTCTAAGATCGATTTACGCTCAGGATATCATCAATTGAAAGTATAGGAAGAGGACATTCCTAAAACCGCTTTCAGAACAAGCTACGGTCATTATGAATTTATCATCATGCCATTTAGTTTAACCAATGCCCCAGCTGCATTTATGGACATGATGAACAGGATATGTAAACCATAAATGGACAAATTCATAATTGTCTTTATAGATGATATTCTAATTTACTCTAAGAGTAAAGAGGAACATGCAGCGCATCTGCATACACTTCTGACATTGTTGAGAAAAGAGAAGCTTTATGCTAAATTCTCAAAATGTGAATTTTGGTTACAAGAAGTTCAATTCCTTGGACTTTTGGTTAATCATGAAGGAATTCATGTGGATCCCACAAAGATCCAGGCGATTACCAAATGGAAAGTCCCTAAATCACCAACAGAAGTAAGAAGTTTTCTTGGACTGGTAGGATATTATAGACAATTTATCCAAGATTTCTCTAGGATAGCCATTCCATTAACTAAACTGACCTGCAAATCAGTTAAGTTCGAATGGGGACCAAAACAGGAAGAAGCCTTTAAGATTCTTAAGCAAAGGTTGACTAACGCACCCATACTCGCATTACCAGAAGGAACTGAGGACTTCATCGTCTATTGTGATGCGTCTAAGTTATGATATGGATGTGTGTTAATGCAATGTCAAAAGGTTATAGCTTATGCTTCTAGACAACTTAAGAAACATGAAGAGAATTACATAACCCATGATTTAGAACTAGGAGCCATAGTTTTTGCCCTTAAGATTTGAAGACACTATTTATATGGAAATAAATTTGTTGTCTTCACTGATCATAAGAGTTTAAGGTATATTTTTTGGAAAAAAGGAATTAAATATGAGATAGAGACGCTGGATGGAAATTCTTAGTGATTACGATTGTGATATCCAGTATCATGCTGGAAGAGCTAATGTAGTAGCTGATATAATGAAAAGCCAAAACGAGTACGCTCTCTCAAATTAAATCTGCAGATAGATTTAAATGAGCAAATTAGAGAGGTACATGAAACAACATTCAAGGACGATGCTGAAGGTTTAAAAGGAATGATTAAGGAATTAGAACAAGGAACAGATGGAATTAGGAAGTTCCATAAGAAAAGGATGTGGATACCTAAACAAGGAAACCTACGCCATAGAATTCTAGAAGAAGCCCATAAGTCTAAATATACGATACATCCCGGAAGTGATAAGATGTATCAAGATCTAAGAAAGAATTTCTGGTGGATAGGAATGAAAAAGGATATAGCAAACTACGTTGATTAATGTCTAACCTATTCACAGGTTAAAGCTGAACATCAAACGCCTTCAGGGTTATTACAGCAACTAGAAATGCCAATATCGAAATGGGAATTGATAACAATGGACTTTGTTACCAAATTACCCAAGACTCAAAAAGGAAATGATACAATCTGGGTGATTGTTGACAGATTAACCAAATCTGCTCATTTCTTACCAATGAAGGAAACTTTCAGCATGGAACAGTTAGCCAAGCTATATGTAAATGAAATAGTTTCATTACATGGAATTCCTTTATCTATTGTATCTGATAGAGATAGCCGTTTTACTTCTCATTTTTGGACAAGTTTCCAAAAAGCAATGGGAACCAGGTTAAATCTAAGCACAGCTTATCATCCACAAATGGACGGACAAAGCAAAAGGATAGTACTAACAATGGAAGATATGCTTAGAGCCTGTGTAATTGATTTCGGAGGAAACTGGGATGACCATTTACCATTAATAGAATTTTCCTATAATAACAGCTATCATATGAGCATTAATGCTGCACCATTTGAAGCACTTTATGGACGAAAGTGCTGAACTCCAGTCTGTTGGGCAGAAATTGGAGAAAAGCAATTATCTGGACCAGAGATAGTGCAAGAAACCACAGATAAGATAATTCAAGTCAAGGAAAGACTAAAAGCAGCACGAGATCGTCAAAAGAGTTATGCAGATAACAGACAGAAACCTTTAGAATTTCAAGTAGGAGATAAGGTATTGTTAAAAGTTTCTCCATGGAAAGGAGTAGTCAGATTCGTTAAAAGAGGAAAGCTGAGCACCAGGTACATTGGACCTTTTGAGATTACTCGAAGGATAGGACCTGCAGCTTATCAGCTACAACTGCCAGAGGAAATGGCATGAATACATGATGTATTTCATGTATGTAATCTTAAAAAGTGCTTAGCAGACGAATCATTAGTGATACCTCTTAAGGACATAGAGGTAAATGAGAAACTTAAGTTTATCGAGAAACCCATTCAGATTGAAGATAGAGATCAAAAATCTCAAACACAAAAGACTAGTTCTGGTTAAAGTGAAATGGGATTCCAAGAGAGGACCCGAATACATTTGGGAGCTCGAATCAGAAATACAGAAGAAATACCCACACCTGTTCCAATAGACCTCGAGGACGAGATCTAAAACAAGGTGGGGAGGATATAACAACCCTCCTAGAACCTTTAACGTGACCCAAAACGTTCCTTATACCCCCCGTATACGAGAAACGAACCCTAAATATCTTAATATTTATAAAAATCAAGAAAAACAAAATCTAGGAGTCGCTCGCGGGGCGCGACCCCTTTAGCCATATCTATCGCGGGCCGCGACTGGCTTGGATTGCCGGTCAAGGCATTCCGCCACATGTCAGGTTACACCGCAAACCTATACCCCTGACTCGGCCAAGCTATAATCAACACGCGTACTTTCACGGGCCGTGAAGGTCGACCCTGTAGTTCTCATGGGCCGCGACTCGCTGTCCGCCAGGCATATATAAAGTGCCTCAGGCCTCATTTGTCACCGTTCATTTCTTTTCTTTCTCTCAAAACCTTTGATAGCTAAAATACTCGGGAAATAATACCCTATAAATCGAAGCTCTATCTCGTTATAAGTATTACAACCCTATTTGTTACCCTACACGATCGACCTAGGGCTCCGTAACGCATGTCAAGGCTCTGCCTCATTGTAAGTATTACAACCCTATTTGGTATATTTGGTATTTTTCAAGACAACTAAACAAATTAAAAAATATTTACAATATATATTTTTATGAGAATCATGTGCAAGAAGATCATATCAGCTTTATCAAACTATTTCACACTATCAATTAATTTTCTTAATTACACTATCAATTAATTTTCTTTATTAATTTTGTGAAATACAGTCCATGAAGATTACTAGTATTGTTTATCCACTTAAACAAAAGACATGAACACTTTTAAGTACCATTACCTCGTGATATAATTAAGGGTATTGTTATATTGTAGTACTAGCGTGTCCTAGTTAAGGATATACATCTGTGATCAAGGTATGCACAAAGCTTCCTCGTAATAGGTGAGTATACTATTTTCATCCTTATTTGATTTACAACGTTAGACCATTGGTGAACATGTATGTGCCATCGTACAATAAAGCGGCCAATGTTTGTGTCCGATGAGGGTTAGGCAAATACGTTTTTGGTACAAATTGTCACGGCCCTCGGCCCCGGTTTGACCCGGTCCAGAGCCGCGAGGCAGGAAATCTCGTGGTATCTAATTAAGTGACAGCGGAAGTCTTTTTAAGCAGGATCGTTTAATATTAAAACTGCTCGTTTATATATATAATACAGGGATAAATCCCATAATTTACAATAAAGTGATTTCACTAGGAAATCTTTATTTCTCAAAACATGTTTCTTTATTTATTTACATTGAGCCACTTTTCTAAGCTTCTAGTGCTCCATAGCACTTTTCCTTTGCTCACAACAGATCACCTGAAACATGTTTGAAAAAGGTTTTGTCAGCAGGGAAATACTGAGTGAATCATTCAGTTTTACTAAAACGACTTATTTGTTATAATTCACAGTATTAAGAGAGATTACAATGTTTCTGATATCAAACCAACTACCCACAGTATTTGTCACTCGACTCATTTCGGTGACTGTGGTCATATCACCCATTGGCTGCCCCAAGGGTGACGAATATCACTAATTAGGTTCGCCCACCTAAAGCGATAACAACAGTAGTAATGTATACAAAACCCCACATACCGGCTGTAACTTGGTGATTACATAAACTTAATCACTGTAATTATAACCTTTGAAAATAAACATGATTTTGAAAGTAATTTGATAAAAAGAGAATGACTCACATTGTAGATTTAACGAGCAGAGTATAAGCCTACTGATTAGCCTTGATTAACCTAATTTAAATAACAATGCACACACAAACAGGTTAGTAACTAATACAGCAGTTACGACAATTCACGAGATTAAACCCTCACAACGATTTACAAGTGCAATACTTATCAATTCAGCGGATTCACAACGAATGACAGAGTATAGTCCGAGTTCGAACAGCACTCAAACATTCAAGTCGAAATCACGATGAATAACAAAGTATAAACTCAATTTGAGCGGCACTTAAACAATCGTTGGATAGTTATAATCGATCGGACGTTGAATCGTAATAGCGATCGAGTTATTACCCTGATTGCGGCAGCGTTTCGAGGTTTTTGTGTGTGTTGTGGATTGTTTTTGTTATAACTCAGCCTACGTAAAACGAATTTACGTCGTTTCAAAGACAGAATTCAAGTGCCAAACCCAGCTATTTATACCCGAATTTTGCCCCCCCTTACGGACCGTAAGACTCAACCCTTACGGTCCGTAAGGGTTACCTATATTTTATAGAGTAGCCACGGTTGGGACTAGCTTGGCTGACTTGACAGATTCTTAATTCCAAATTTTGACAACGAGTAATTTAGATAATCGTTAACTAGGGTATACCCCCCTTGAGTTTTAGGGGCCCTGATCCTGATTCCGATTGTTCTGAAAATTTTAGGGTTTGTGTAGAATCACTTGGGTTTCTCAATTAGGGTTTCCTATTGGCCAAATTAAAATAATAATTAGGACTTTTGATGAGAGTTGTTACATTCTCCCCACCTTAATAAAAATCTCGTCCTCGAGATTTACTGGAATAAATGAGGATACTTTCGCTTCATTTCTGATTCCAGCTCCCAAGTATATTCAGCTCCTCTCTTTGAATCCCATCTGACTTTGACTAAAACTAGTCTTTTATGTTTGAGAAACTTGATCTTTCGATCCTCAATTTGAAGAGGTTTCTCAACAAATTTCAACTTTTCGTTTACCTCTATTTCTTGGAGAGGTACTACCAAAGATTCGTCTGATAGACATTTCTTAAGGTTGGATACATGAAATACGTCATGTACTCCAGCTAACTCTTCTGGTAGTTGTAAACGATAAGCAACTGGTCCTATACGTTGGATCACCGAAAATGGTCCTATGTATCTCGGACTTAGCTTTCCTTTCTTACCGAATCTAACAACTCCTTTCCAAGGAGAAACTTTCAACAGTACTCTGTCTATAACTTGGAATTCTAACGGTTTGCATCTATTGTCTGCATAACTCTTCTGGTGATCTCGAGCAGTCTTCAGCCTTTCCTTAATTTGAGTAATCTTGTCGGTCGTCTCTTGCACTATCTCAGGACCTGACAATTGACTTTCTCCTATTTCTGCCCAACAAACTGGAGTTCTACACTTTCTTCCATAAAGTGCCTCAAATGGGGCAGTTTCAATACTTGAATGATAACTATTGTTATAGGAGAATTCAATTAATGGTAAGTGATCGTCCCAATTCCCACCAAAATCTATTACACATGCTCGAAGCATGTCTTCTAGAGTTTGGATAGTCCTTTCACTTTGTCCGTCTGTTTGAGGATGATATGCAGTGCTTAAATTTAGTTGAGTTCCCATTGCTTGCTGGAAACTTTTCCAGAAGTGGGAAGTGAAACGACTATCCCTATCCGAAACAATGGAGAGTGGAACTCCATGTAAGGATACTACTTCATCTACATACAACTTTGCCAATCTTTCCATGCTAAAGGTTTCTTTCATAGGTAGAAAGTGAGCAGATTTGGTTAATCGATCTACAATTACCCAAATCGCATCATTACCTTTTCTGGTCTTGGGTAACTTAGTAACAAAATCCATTGTTATAAGTTCCCATTTCCATACAGGCATTTCCAATTGTTGTAGTAGTCCTGAAGGTTTCTGGTGTTCGGCCTTAACTTGTGAACAAGTAAGACATTTAGATACGTAACTGGCTATATCCTTTTTCATTCCTATCCACCAGAAATTATTTCTTAAATCTTGGTACATTTTATTGTTTCCTGGATGTACGGTATATCGAGATTTATGAGCTTCTTCTAAAATCTTATTTCTTAATTCTCCCTGCTTAGGTACCCAAATTCGCTTCTTGTGGAATCTCCAAATTCCATCATTTCCTTGCTCTAGTTCCTTTATATAACCTTTCATTCCTTCAGCATCGTCCTTGATTGCTGTTTCCTGAACTTTCTTTAATTGTTCCATTAAATCTACTTGTAGATTTAATCTAAGAGCACGGACTCGCTTTTGTTTTTCCTGATACTTACGACTTAAGGCATCTGCAACTACGTTTGCCTTTCCTTCGTGATATTGAATATCACAGTCGTAATCGCTTAGAACTTCCATCCATCTTCTTTGCCTCATATTTAACTCTTTCTGCCCAAATATATACCTTAAACTTTTATGATCTGTATAAACAGTAAACTTACTTCCATACAGATAATGTCTCCAGATTTTAAGGGCAAAAATTATGGCTCCTAATTCTAAGTCATGAGTCGTATAATTTTCCTCGTGCTTTTTCAACTGCCGGGAGGCATACGCAATTACCTTCTTGCGTTGCATCAACACACATCCGAATCCTAATTTTGAAGCATCACAATATACTTCAAAATCTTCTGTTCCTTCGGGCAATGCTAAAATTGGAGCATTAGTCAATCGGTGCTTTAAAATCTTAAAAGCTTCTTCTTGCTTATGTCCCCATTCAAACTTAGCGGCTTTACAGGTTAACTTAGTCAAAGGTACAGCTATCTTAGAGAAATCCTTAATAAATCGTCTGTAGTATCCAGCTAAGCCTAGAAAACTTCTAATTTCCATAGCTGTTTGTGGGACCTTCCATTTGGTGATTGCTTCTATTTTAGCAGGATCTACATGAATTCCTTCGTGATTCACCATGTGACCTAAAAATTGTACTTCTTGCAGCCAGAATTCACACTTCGAGAATTTGGCATAAAGTTTTTCCTTTCTTAACAAAGTTAAGAGTGCATGCAAGTGTTTGCAATGTTCTTCCTGACTTTTGGAATAAATAAGTATATCGTCGATGAATACGATTACAAATTTATCCAAGTATGGCTTACAGATCCGATTCATCATGTCCATAAATGCTGCTGGGGCATTTGTTAGTCCAAAGGGCATGACTGTAAACTCATAATGGCCATACCTAGTTCTGAAAGCAGTTTTAGGTATGTCTTCTTCTTGTACTTTTAACTGGTGATATCCGGATCTTAAGTCTATCTTAGAAAAATACCTAGCGCCTTGAAGTTGATCAAAAAGATCGTCAATCCTAGGTAATGGGTATCGATTCTTAATTGTAACTTTATTTAGTTCTCTATAATCGATACACATTCTCATCGATCCATCTTTCTTTTTCACAAACAACACTGGTGCTCCCCAAGGGGATGAACTAGGTTGTATAAATCCTTTGCTTAATAATTCATCTAACTGCTTTTTCAATTCTAGCATTTCGGTGGGTGCTAATCGATAAGGTGCCTTGGCTATTGGTGTAGTACCCGGAATTAGATGGATTCTAAACTCTACTTCCCTATCAGGTGGTAACCCAGGTAATTCTTCTGGAAAGATGTCTGGGTATTCTGAAACTATAGGGATGTCTGGGAGTTCCTTACTTTTAGTGTTAATGATTACCGAAATCATATACACCATTTCTTGTTTTCTTGAATAACTAGCCAACTTTATTACTGAAATGAATTTCAGTGGTTTTCGTGGTTTATCTCCTGTAATTAAAATTACCTCTCCTGTGGGAGTACGGATTTCTACGGAATTCTTATCACAAAGGATTCGAGCATGGTTGGCTATCAACCAATCCATTCCTAACACTACATCGAATCCGGCTAACTTCATAGGTAACAGGTTTGTAGAAAACTTATGGCCTAACAGTTCTATCTTTCCTTTTTGCAAAACCTTATTTATGTTAACAGAATTCCCATCTGCCGTTTCGACTGTAAAAATTTGCCTAAGGGTGGTTAAGGGTAAGTTAAGGGCTTGGCAAAATGAAGTATTGATAAAACTTTGGTTTGCACCAGAGTCAAATAACACTTTTGCATAAACATTGTGGACCAAGAACGTACCGGCTATGACGTCAGGAATTAGTTCGGCTTCCTGAGTGGTTAGCTGGAATGCTCGGGCATTTTTCTTTGTTGTTCCATCAGCTGGTTTGCCTTTATTGTCTGCGGTTTTAATCAATTTAGGACATTCTGTTTTGTAATGTCCTGTTTCTCCACAGTTATAGCAGACTATGGTTTTCTTTTTGCAATTTTCTTCACGATGTCCTGCCATTTTGCAGAAGTTGCAGATTATATTGCATTTTCCAAAATGATTTTTTTTGCAATTTCTGCAAAAAGGCGGATGTGCAGATTGTCTCCTTCCTCTTTTCTTGAACCCATTATTATTACCCACATGAAATCCTTGGGTAATCTTTTGAGCCAATTCCTTCTTTCGATCTTCTTCTCTTGTGCGCACCAGTTCATCAGTTAGGGTATTAGCTAGTTCCACAGCATCGTCAATAGTGCGAGGTCTCGCAGCTTTAACGATGTTACGAATTTCACTAATTAATCCCCAAATGTAACGGGAAATGAGTACCGGTTCTGGCGAAGCCAGTGTTGGTACTACTCTAGCATATTCAAAGAATGTCGAAGTATAACCGCGACACTCTACGCCTACCATACGATGGTTTAGGAACTTATTTGCCATTTGTTCCTTTTCATATTCAGGACAATATTTTCTTTCTACAAGAATTTTAAATTCTTCCCAGTTTATAGCATAAGCCATCCTTCTTCCTTTTGCTTGTAATACGGTGTTCCACTATTCTAGTGCCCCTTCTTTGAACAAATTTGACGCATACATAACCTGATCTTCTTCGGAACACTTACTTATTGCAATTACTGCTTCGGTTTTCTCTAACCAACGCAGTACTGCAGTTGCTCCTTCGTTGCCTGCAAATTCAGCAGGTTTGCAAGCAAGAAATTCTTTGAAAGTGCAACCAGGCGTTGCAGCTTTCATTTTCTTAGGAGGTGGAGCCTGTCGTGGATTATTATCGTCATGATTGCCGCCTCCATTTACACTATGACTAAAATTATCTTCCTGAGTACATTTACTAGGAATGATTTGTTGTGGTTCAACAGGTTTCTGAGCAGCAGCCATGAGTGCTGGAATAGCATTAGCTATCCCTTGAGTGATGATGTTTTCAATATCTTGTCTAGTCATATACTGGTTTTCCTGATTTTGTTCAGATTGATTCCCTTCATTAACTGGTTCATTACTAGCGTTTTCCATCTGATAATTATTATAAATATAAATATTAGTATCAAATGATTGTAAATAAAACAATTACACAGAAGCACATAAAATCTTACAACACAGATATATATCCAAAATCGTCGATGTTTCGACTTCTATTTTGCTTTATATATTATATAAGCATCCATACACACTGTTTATCTTACAATGTTTTATTTCCCATTTTACAGAGTTATATTTGACTACTACTATTATTATACAGACATTCTTCCCAACCCCACTATTCTTTGGTCAACTGGCAGTTTAGTAGCGACGCTCCCTTTCGTCGTATTTCCAGGAAATTTGTTCCCCCATTTCCCGGATCCTATTCCCTGTACCTATCAGCTCTTCACCGAACTGACGGAGTTCGGCTAAGTTTTCGTTGCTCATTGGAGGATTGGGGATAGGTTCTGGATCAAACTGTGGGAGGAAGGAATAAGGACTGTTGATTATATTTTGGAATTGCCAGTCATTCGTCCACCATTCTTCCATTTGGCCTAAAGGTCGAGTGTGGATTAGTGGGTCTGGAATAGCTGGTTCCAGATTTACAGGAAGTTGGTTTTCGGCTAGGTAAGGATATAGATTATTATGGATAGGGCTAATGACATCACAATTTGCCAGTAGATGGTCTATTTCGTCTTGAAATGTGATTTCTTCAGGTTGTCTAGAGCTCTCTCCAATTTCTATTCCTTTTTGTTTAGAATCTTTCCTGATTTCTATCTCTGCTGGTTTAGAACTTTCTCCGATTTCGATTCCTTTTCCTTTGTCTATAGGGTTTTCTATTTTGGGGAGTTTCCTAGTAGCTAGCTTTCTCCTGCGCACTTTCCTCCATCCTACATATCTTCTTCTCTTTTTAGGTTTTGCTTTTTCCAGCGGTGGAGCTTGGAATTCCAGAGGTTCCTCTATGTCAGCAATATAACCAGTAAAGTCGTGGGAGACTTCAATTGGTACTGGGTAGAGGTTGAGATTCTGAAATGCTTCCGATATCTCATTCATGCTGGATAGCATATATGCAAAATGCACAAAAATGCGAAGTTAAAACTTTGGAACAAAGTTTTACAAATAAACATTAAAGTTTTATTGCATACTGATTTGTACAAAAGACCACAGGAAAGAGAACATACTATAATTTATTTATTTACTGGTTATTAATTTTCTACTAGACCAGGCTTATTGATAGTTTAGAGGTTTGCATTTTCTGCTACGGTAGCTAGCATATAAAGATTTGCCCATTTTTCATCTAATTTGTCTTCCCAAGGTGACCTATTGCCTAATTCCTGGATTTCTGAATTAAACCTCACTTTCTTGACTTGGGGTTTCTTTATTTTCTCCTGTCCCTTCCTAAGAATCGAATTTCTTTTATCTCGGGTGAGAGGATTTTCATAATTTGCTTTACGGACAAAAATCCCTTCTTCCAGATCTGCTGCGTGTTTGGAGGAAGAGGTTCCTTTTTCTGTGGGTGCAGTATCTAATTTGTGATAGATAGCAGAAAGCTTTTGTTTACCCATACTGTAACTCAACAATTAATCAGTTAATAAAACATGTTTTCACAGAATGGCAATTAAATTTCCTAAGTATCTCTTAATTACTTTAATAGGCTAAAATCAATAGTAAGCTTAAATCAGTGGCTCTGATACCACCTTTTCCTGTCACGGCCCTCGGCCCCGGTTTGACCCGGTCCAGAGCCGCGAGGCAGGAAATCTCGTGGTATCTAATTAAGTGACAGCGGAAGTCTTTTTAAGCAGGATCGTTTAATATTAAAATTGCTCGTTTATATATATAATATAGGGATAAATCCCATAATTTACAATAAAGTGATTTCACTAGGAAATCTTTATTTCTCAAAACATGTTTCTTTATTTATTTACATTGAGCCACTTTTCTAAGCTTGTAGTGCTTCATAGCACTTTTCCTTTGCTCACAACAGATCACCTGAAATATGTTTGAAAAAGGTTTTGTCAGCAGGGAAATACTGAGTGAATCATTCAGTTTTACTAAAACGACTTATTTGTTATAATTCACAGTATTAAGAGAGATTACAATGTTTCTGATATCAAACCAACTACCCACAGTATTTGTCACTCGACTCATTTCGGTGACTGTGGTCATATCACCCATTGGCTGCCCCAAGGGTGACGAATATCACTAATTAGGTTCGCCCACCTAAAGCGATAACAACAGTAGTAATGTATACAAAACCCCACATACCGGCTGTAACTTGGTGATTACATAAACTTAATCACTGTAATTATAACCTTTGAAAATAAACATGATTTTGAAAGTAATTTGATAAAAAGAGAATGACTCACATTGTAGATTTAACGAGCAGAGTATAAGCCTACTGATTAGCCTTGATTAACCTAATTTAAATAATAATGCACACACAAACAGGTTAGTAACTAATACAGCAGTTACGACAATTCACGAGATTAAACCCTCACAACGATTTACAAGTGCAATACTTATCAATTCAGCGGATTCACAACGAATGACAGAGTATAGTCCGAGTTCGAACAGCACTCAAACATTCAAGTCGAAATCACGATGAATAACAAAGTATAAACTCAATTTGAGCGGCACTTAAACAATCGTTGGATAGTTATAATCGATCGGACGTTGAATCGTAATAGCGATCGAGTTATTACCCTGATTGCGGCAGCGTTTCGAGGTTTTTGTGTGTGTTGTGGATTGTTTCTGTTATAACTCAGCCTACGTAAAACGAATTTACATCGTTTCAAAGACAGAATTCAAGTGCCAAACCCAGCTATTTATACCCGAATTTTGCCCCCCCTTACGGACCGTAAGACTCAACCCTTACGGTCCGTAAGGGTTACCTATATTTTATAGAGTAGCCACGGTTGGGACTAGCTTGGCTGACTTGACAGATTCTTAATTCCAAATTTTGACAACGAGTAATTTAGATAATCGTTAACTAGGGTATACCCCCCTTGAGTTTTAGGGGCCCTGATCCTGATTCCGATTGTTCTGAAAATTTTAGGGTTTGTGTAGAATCACTTGGGTTTCTCAATTAGGGTTTCCTATTGGCCAAATTAAAATAATAATTAGGACTTTTGATGAGAGTTGTTACACAAATGTAGCTTTTAAGCTCATGGAATTCTCATTATATATAATAATGTCACCATTAAAGTCAACCCACTCCTATAATTAATCACAACCATTGGATGAGGCTGAGATTAAATCTCAGCCATTTAAAATAGAAGAAACCTTTTAGAAGTAGATGTTATTTTACAATTTCTCCTTCTTTTAATTGGTCATCGGCTCTGTAGTTTTTTTATGGTTTTCATTTTGAATCAGCAGTTCGCAGTGCTCTCCAACCTTGGGCGCCTAAAACCATCCTTATAAATTCTCGATCAATCAGTGCATTACCCATTTTCCCGATCATTCCTCTCCCATACTCTGAACTCTCACCGTAAGCGTAGAGTACGGTCTCTACCGCCGTTCTTCATTGGCATTTGCTTCAAAGGGGACAATGACGACCACCGTGCAACCAAGCCGTAGAGAGACTATTGAATATCGGGAATGGCCATATTAAATCCTTCTCTTCGTTCAAAATTTGCAAAAGTATAATCAGAAGAATTCTATGATCACTTTCAAGATAACTTATGCTAATATTGATTTTGATGTAAGTGGTTGGTCGATGAAATACTAGAAACTTAACCTAAAGGTTAGTGTTTGATTTTCTTTTTGTTCTTCATTTTATTTTTCCCTAATTATTGAAGTACACGCATATTACTCTCTATTCATGGTATTTTAATTTTGAGATGATGAAATCAATAAAGTGCATCCTTGCTGGTTTGATAATTAGAAGCTCGAGTATCAGGTTTGCACATCTATAATTTTTTATCTTGATTATTAGAAGTTTGAGTAAATACAGTATTTTTTTAATGAACATTGATTTGCGATATGGATATTATTAAAGCTATACCTTTGGGTGTATGTCAATTCTAGTTAACCAATTGGCTACAAATACCCCACTCTCTTCCTTCCCACCTCATAATAAGAGTATTAGGGGTTTGGTTTTGCCTGAATTTGCATAAGGCTTTAATGTAGGATGAAGCCTTTAATTATTTAAACCAGTTCCAAATGTAAGTACAGGTACATGTTTCTTGATGCACATCATGTTATCTTTTCATTATTGTGTGTTTAGTTTGATGAATTGAATCATTAGTACAACATATGATTGATTTTGTTTCAAACTGAAGATTCTTAATCATCATATTTGTAGATGATGATGCATTGCAGACACTTACTGTGAGAAACGGGTTCGGTTTGCCACCTGTTTATGCACAAGAACAAGGAATGCTAAGGGGAGTGGGAATATGAACTAGATATAATGAGGGAATGTGAATAGTATGCAAAGAGGATAAAAATTGCGAACAATAAAAGTGAAGGGTTCTCACTGCGAAGGGAATTTGGTATTATGCCCAACCACATCGGCATGATGTCATCAACCAGCATGATGAAATCATATCCCCGTTTTAGCTCAGAACTGGCAAATGTGAGGCAGTATAAATATCCTAATCATTTAACATTGATGAAGGTAATTCTAATATTGTTGTTGGATTTGATAATTTATGTCTAAATCCAGCTTTATTTGTGGATTATTGGGTTCCTCTATATACAGTTACCTTAATCTTTACTAGCTTAATCCAAGATATGTAATGTAATTTTGATTTAGGTTTGTTTCATGGACACACAAATTTGGTATGCCATGTATCTCACTCGGGGGAGTGTTGTGCACATGCTCCTTAATTTATGTTTTTATCCAAACATAATCTTTCTCACGGCATCATCATTATCTAATTTTTGATGTATTCTCTTACTAGGTTAGGTACCCGTGTGATACACGGGCTGATATAATATGTTATGTTAAAAGTTGTTTTGAATAAAACTACAAGATACTGATAAACCGTATATTATACAGATTGAACAATTAAAATATATCGAAAAATTAAAATATATTATTATTCATAACTCCAAAAGATAAATTTTATGACTAAAAATACATATTACATATGACAAAATGCTTACCTTCTAAACTCCTCTCCTCTTGTTGTGTACGACATATAAGTGCAAGTGGGCTAGTCTAGATTTTAGTGGGATTCGTTGCAGTGTTGCACCTTTTTTATCTTAGGGTGAGGGGGGCACTCCCCTAAGAGGGGAGTCCCCTCTCTTACGCACACCCAATCAGGTTATGCCACGTCAACTCCCCTCTTAAACTCCACTCGCACTCCAATTTGATGGCGGCACTCCCCTATTAGGTGAATTGTTTTTTTATTCAAAAAAAAAAAAAAAAAAAAATGTTGATTGGTTGATTGAATGGTGGCCCCACCTTCTCACTCCTCCCCTCTTCGGTGAACAAGCTCCGAAATGGCTCCCCCCATTTGGTCCCCGCATGGATGGCGGTACCCTCCCGCTCGGCAAAGTCGGTCCCCGATTGGGGTCACCGAGGGCGCCCCCCTCACCCTTAGTATGTTTGAATAGTGGTGACTTTTGTATGAGTAACTTTTAATAATGGGGATTGCAGTTCAATCTCATAATCGATTATTAAAAATTTTATAAACCTGGATACATTAATATGATATTCAAAGTCAAAGTTTGACCGTGGCGAGTTAACTCTGAATGTCTAATTTATAACCATAGTAAAATATAAACTATAATTCCAACTGGGATTTCAATTCAATATTTACATACATCCAGTGCCATCTATCTTTTGTGAGATAATCATGACTACATACATTCAACTTTGGAAATCTACCAACAACAACCATTTGTTGTATATAAGGCATGAGACTATTTGGGATGGTATTTGCATCTTCACCAAATTCTCCCGCTCTCGTGAACTCCAAGATGAATAAAGAATCTTAGCAAATCCCTCTACAATTTGAATATCTAGAGCAATTTCTTCAAGGAACAACTAATCAATCGAAAAAGATAGTCTAATTAAAATTCAAACTTAAATAAAAAAGGTCAAGACACAAAAAAAATTATAAAAATTATACTGGCAGAAAGATTAGATTAGTACCTTTGTGCACCCATACAAATTCTTTTTATCCGTAGCCCAAACATTGCATCTAAACTAACCTACAATTGCACTTTATCTTTTACAAGTAAGAAAATAATAACAAATGATACAAATAAAGGAGACAAATTGCAATTAAAGGCAACCAATTTCCACTTCATTTCTAACTTTGTCATTAAACTTTAAAGATCGTTACCAGAACAATCCAACTTTCTAATATTGTTATGTATGTTTCTAGTCAAATTACCCAAATCAATTTGAAAAAGCATAGTGATTTAGTAACAAAGTTTAACGTACAGTGGCCGAAGGATACCTTCACTCGCTCATAGTTTCAACGTATCCAGCAAGCCTCATTTTACTGATCTTCTTCACCTGCAAATCAAACGATCTTCTTCACCTACAAATCAAACGTACATGTTTAGCCAAAAGTAGCACATAAGAGGATACTAAATAAAATAGGTAACAATTTTGACCCGTTTACTTATAAATAAGTTGACTTGAGTTATGTTTAATACCTAACAGTTAAGAGGAAACAACTAAATTGATACAAACAAGTTGAAAACTACCCAAAGTGTAATTTCCTCCTAAATCCTTTTATTCAGAAAATATACTGAACTGAATAGATAAAACTATGGGTAATCAAGTTCGACACACTAATTTTATCCGTTTTACCCAAACCCATTTTGATTTGTTATCCAACCTCATTTTGCCACGTCGGGTAATTCATGACCTTGCAGAGGATATTAGACATTTAATTACCATCATCCATTCTGGATAAATATTTAATATTACCTGAGTTACTCCATTTGTTTGTACTGAAATTTCCCGGGCCATAGCTCTTCAAATAAACCATGAGTAAGCGCTCTTATCTAATTAACATTTATTCCAAAGAACATGAATACATTAAGGATCTTGATAGTCTCATGTTAAAATCATGAATATGTTTCTCAAACGTAGATGCTTGGTAAGGAAATCTTGTTTTTAACATAACTATGATTGTATATGGAATTTTTTGTAGTGCTGTTAGTGCCCAAAAAAGTACATGAGGATTCAAAACTTTCCAAAAAGATAAACAAACTGAGCTCTTTTGGAACAACCACAAATGAAAATGGTTGGGTTTTCTTTGGTATTTAGAAGTACATACACTTTCCAAAAACTTCAGTTCAAGATAATAAAGAAATGCCAAATTTATTTTTCCATAAAATAATACTTCAATTAGGCGTTTTCATTGGCAATCACTTCACATAAAAATGGGGTCCCTTGAGGGGAATAAAAAAACTTTACATTACCCTAAACTGATTGCATCTGGGTTTTTAACTACACGTACAAGTTAAAACTAAAAGAATAAAGTTCCCAAACAATAGCCAAACACAATTTCATCATACTTTTAGGTCAAGAACATGCAACATGAACTGCAGGTGCTCATAAATCAACAGATTATGGATCAAATATTGCACCTCATGCGTTCATCTTCTCATCCTACTGAGATTTAGATGAAAAAAATTTGGTAAAAGCCGCGTGGAAGACAGATTAATTTCGTTACGAGGCTGTGATATTGGAAAAAAAAACTAATACCTCCTTGCTTTGTACACGACACGTGTCTAGTTTTTAGGGAGTAAAAAATCAAAGAAGGAGCCTAATAGTTATCCACCTGTACTTATTTTTATTTATAAGTAGCGGTATAAACCGGTATAACCCAAATTACCAGCGGTTGAAATCATTTGCCAACGAATTTCTCTACTTATGAAGTTGACAATTTCTGTAGGTATAAATTGTAGGTATAAGTTAAGAATCTAAGACCAAAATCCATCACTCTCTAAAAAATTCCTTATATCAATAATCATTTATTTTTCTCTAGGAAATCAAATAATTCAACAATGAATTGTCAACACGAGCAAGTCAAGTAACGAAACGATCCTAATCTAAACCTAAAAAAATGAACCAATTCCACTACTTACATTCATACCAGATCTCAAACATATAACAATTCACACTTTCTTTGTGCATACTACAACGTTCGATCGCTTACTAAACGTTTAAAACTTCATAATTTCCAAAGACATCCAAACTTTCAAAAAGAGTGCTTAGGTTTCTTCTTTCTTTTGCTAACTTCAGAATTCGTTTTCAAGAATTGTCAACTAATTTGAGTTTGTTGACAGCAAAGTGTCAAATTCGCAAAAAAAAAAAACTTCTACTTAAAACTGTTGAAACTCATTAAAATACACAAAGAATGAGCAAAAAAATTCGTTGAAAAACACATTAAATAATATAATTCACACAAGAAATAAACAAAAAACACATCAAAGTCATAATTATCTAGAAAAGTCAAAATGAACCACAATGCGAATCTCACTCATTCTATCCATATGAATATATAAAAAAACATAACATATAAAATTGACACTTCGATCATTAAACCATACCTTGAACTGGAGTTTGATCGACCGGCGAAGGACTGCGGCAGCTTCTCTTACATACCTATTCTATTCGGATGTTCAATTTGATTTGAGCGGTGTGAGTTTGTTTCATATAGATCGACATGGTTGTGAAAAGAATCGGGTGGAATCAGAGTAATCATTACTCAGTAATGGATATGGGGGGCTGAAGGAGAAGGGTTGGGAGGGTTCTCTAACGACGTATATTAATATTAATACCCTAATTTAAAGGATTAACCTAATTAAATCAATTAGGAGAGGAGCGTACATACAAGAAATTGGACACGTGTACAATATTCTGACGTGGCAACAGTGGGTTATAGAGATTAGGAGAAAAATTAAAAGGGATGGGCTAAAATCCAGCCATGTGTACCATCATTTTGATTTATAAGTATAGAGATTTATAAGTATAGAGATACTTCTAGCACTGATCAAAAGGCCACAACGTCTTCAAGCACCATACTTCATTTAAAACATGTGGTGAATATAGGTTTCTAGATATTTTGGTGTTTAGAGGAAATTAGATGTTTAGGGTCCTAATCTAACATTACTTTACTAACTAGAACTAACTAGTTAACTAGGATATGATTTGATGCAAAGATGGTTCATAGTTTTGCTTACAAATCAATTAGCGATTAATTAGGTAATCTTAACCGGTAGTTGTTATTTAAACGCTCTTTAGATATATATATATATATATATATATAGGGGACCGCTAAAATGAGAACCACCTCCAGTTGTAAGAACCGTGAGAACTTTTTGATCCGGGGCGAGTTGGACCAAATTTTTTTTTTCATAAACGTAGATGCTTGTATTATAAACACATTTGTAAAAAAAAAATTCAAAAAAAAAATGTCGTGTGTGTAGTTTTGAACACCACAAGTTTGTGTTTACGGGTACCATAAATTTTAAATAAAATTTACGGGTCCCGTAAACGCAAACTTTGGGTGCTCAAAACTACACACCCGACATTTTTTTTTTTGAATTTTTTTTTTTACAAATGTGTTTATAATACATGCATCTACGTTTATGAAAAAAAAATTTGGTCCACCTCGCCCCGTACGGTGTAGTTCTAACGGTTCTTACAACTGGAGGTGGTTCTCATTTTAGCGGTCCCCTATATATATATATATATATATATATAACCATTGGTAGCACTTTAAGATAATCAACATTATCTATTGGTTATATATTTGTGTTTGTTGGCGGAAAATTGTAAGCCTTGTTGCTAGAATCGGCAAATGATAATACTTGAGCATTTTCCAGGAATTTTAGAATATATACTAATTCTATATAGTTTGTTATCCCTCGTTTTCATCGTAGATGTAATGATAATGCCATTGTTATTCCGTTCTAGGCATACCGGAATCGTCCTGACATAAAATTTATTGAATCGGATATCCTACCAATGTTCACTAAAATTGTTTCCATCGTATCGCTACACAACGAATACGATCATGTAGATGAAATTATTTATGCATATCTTGGACATTTCTAGACTTAGTGGACTCAAATATAACGTAATTTAAGCCTAATTATGCAAGTAACTGTATAGTAAACAATGATTTAGTTGTACGGATATACCTTTTATTTTGCCGCTTGTCACACTATGAAAGCTATTAGGAACTTCACTTATATTCAAAGTGATTCTAAAATATGTATTGTATCCATAAATCTTAAAGGGTTATATGCATAGTATCATATGACAGATATTAGGAATGACATATAAATGAGTTTGAGTCACTTTTATAAAGAAATTGCATTAACAAAATGATGGATCGTATGTATATCTCCAGTTGTAAGAACCGTGAGAAAGCTCTTTAGATATATATATATAGAGGCCGGTTATCATACAAATCCTCTAATCGTACATTATGTACGCTACAACAACAACCGTACGATCATCTCATTAAAAGCGCGTGTTAAATTAATCTAATTAAAATTAATAAAAGAAACCGCCAAGGTTATAATTTTCCATAGCGAGAACAAAACCCCTGATTATCAGCACCCAAAAACTCAAAATCATTCTCCTTCTCCAAAACATTACCTGCAACTCATTGCGATTTCAACTACGATTCACTGCTACTCTCCATTGCGATTTCAACTACGATTCAATGAATATTGAGAAAAGAAGCAAAGCAAACAACGACAGACCACAAGCGAAGAATATGAATCCAGGTATCTATTTACATTTGCGATTTAAGGTGTAATATACAGGGGCTTTAAAATCAAATGCAATTTTGTTTGTTTATTAACGTTTTACATGAAACATATAGTTCTATAACATTATATATTGATAACAACTTCAATTTTGCTAGGGTTTATTGCAGGAATATTTATTTGTTAGGTTTTGCATTTTTTATGCACTTTTCTTAATGATACTGATGGGTGTGCGATATCATAAAGGATTTTGTTGTGGTTTTAATGACATTTGCGATTTCATATGATAAAAAGCTAGTATGTATAAGTTTTTTTGTTTTAGGTTAAATTAGATTTGAGAATTGATATAAATGCAAATGCGATTTTATATGAGAAGTTAGTTGTATTGTTTAGGTAATGCTTATGAAACAAATGCGAAATCATAACTCATAAATGCAAATTGATAAAATAACACATGCGAATTGATATCTAACACATGCGAATTGATGGTATATATAAGTTTTTTTGTTTTAGGTTAAATTAGATTTGCGAATTGATATAAATGCAAATGCGATTTTATATGAGAAGTTAGTTGTATTGTTTAGGTAATGCTTATGAAACAAATGCGAAATCATAACTCATAAATGCAAATTGATAAAATAACACATGCGAATTGATATCTAACACATGCGAATTGATGACTTGTTTTGCATGATTAACTGACAAATGCGATTTTGTACGTGTTTTTAACTATAGCTTGCGATTTTGTAGAAATAGAATCTGATGAAGACTTTGAAGGACCAATATCAACTCTGATAAAAATTAAAAAGAATAGAAAGAGATTGGTGATTCAAGAAAGTTCAGAAGATGAAGAATTTGTTAAGCCACCCCCAAAAAAGAAAAAACATGAGAAGAAAGAAGATAAGAGAAAATCAAAGATACTCACAAAAAAACATTCAAAAAAAGGGCAACAACCTAAAACAGAACATAGAGAGTTTTTCAAATACAGCAATGAAGCAATACTGCTGAGATGCCAACCTAACTCATATATGGATACTGTTAGAAGATTTTCAAAAAAAACAGATAGATGATGTTAGGGATATGGGGTTTGGAGCTATTCTTGATATCAACATCAACCATATTTCGACAAGATTGGCATATTGGCTAGTGAGAAACTTTGATGAGAAGTTCGATAAGCTAAACTTGGGAAAACACCAAATAAAAATAACATCGGACACAGTTTATGAGGTATTTGGTATACCAAAAGGTCCAAAGAAGGTTGAAATAATAGCCGATAAGAGAAAAGTCAAAAAGCAAGACAAAACTGAAAAAAGTCAAAAACCGAGAAATGCGGTCCGGGATACATTCATCCACCAGTGGGGACAAAACGCGAGACTTACCCATGGCTTAATAGCAAATACAATGGAAAATCAAAGAGACGGAGGGAGCCTGTTTAAATTAAATTTCCTTGTATACTGGATGACGTTCTTTGCAGAAATTACAAAGGCAACACTTGCAAATGATAGATGTTTGCTCGGTGTAGAAGATGTTGAAGAAATAAAAAATTTAGATTGGTGCTCATATCTACTCGAAACCTTGCGCCGGACACGAGCGGGCTGGAAAAACTATAAGATACAGTTCGTAGGACCTGTTGCCTTTCTTACGGTATACATTACTACATTTAATAACACATTTAGAATACTAGTTTGTTTTGTTATATAATTAAATGATCTTGCTATTCATACAGCTTCTGTACACGCATGAGTACAACAAGAGGCTTAACCTGTTTGAGAAAGCTGTGGAAATACCGGTTATTCGTTATATCACATCTTCAGAGATTGATAAAGTCGAAGAACATATTTCGGATAACGGACCTCTATGGATATCAAGTGAGAGTGAAGAAGAAGAAGAAAGTGAAGAAGAAAATGAAGAAGAAAACGAAGAAAAGAATGAAGAAGAAAAGGGTCCTCCGGAGGATGATTATACACTACGACCACCGGTTGACACGACGATAAGCTACAAAAGAAGGACTGCGCGCGCAGTACACAACGAAGAAACCGGGGAAGAGCCAAAAGATAAAGAGAACATTGATGAGTTCATGGATTTCGGTTTTGAAATCAATGAAATGTCTCAGATGAACATTGACTTTGAAGTTGGAACGCAGACGCAGAAAATGATGGATTATTGCAACACTCCTGCTCAACTTTCACCGTCAGTATTCTATGACACAGCCAACGAACAACAACTACAGGCTTCGAGAGCAAACAAAAAGGTAAGTGTATAAAAATGTTAATTTAACTTATTTAACTTTATCAATTATATTTAACTTCTATATTGATATTACAGAATCTGTTGAAAAAGATGAAAGCAAATGTCAAAAAATACCTTAAAATGGTTCGAGATGTTCAAGAGATGAACAACTTAGTGTCAGAGGCAAAAACTAAGTGTTTTTGGGATGTTGATGTTATGAATGCTTGTAAGGAGTGGGATCAAACGCTTCAGAATAATCCCATCTGTCTGCCACCTGAACCGGTTCAAGAGCATGGACCTGCAGCCTCTCCTGTTCATCAAGAACCTGAAAACCCAGCTTCTGAAGTTCATCATGAAGTTGCTACAAACACAGAAGGTAAAGAGGATGAAGAAGCACAACAAGTAATATCCAATGTTTTGCTACAAATGGCATCAGAAGGTAACACATGCGAAATAAATATTAACACATGCGATATAATGTAACAATTCACTAAAAATTATACATTTGCGAAACCTATGAAAAACACATGCGATACTATCAAAAAACATTTTAGCTTTGATTTCGCACACGATGTCATGTATACACCTTCGATTTTGACTCTGCTGTATTAAATAAAATAATTTTAATCTATAGGTACACTGCAACCAGATGATGGAGGAGTCACAGACACCCTTATTGCAAAAATTCAAACAGTGGAACCGGGTGTATATGCTTACCAAACAACTGCCAATGGTAATAAAAACCCTTTACTTTATGACAAAAATTAAACATCATAAATTATTGTATATCTTAAATTACTCTGGCATGCAGAAACTGGTGAAAATGAAAGTGTTGTCGAAGAGACAATGAACTTGGCAGAATCTACACAAAAAGTCCAGGAAGAAGTGCCAGAAAAAGACCCCCAACAACTCAATACGGACGTTGAAATTGAAAAGGAAATGGAACCTGAATGCCCTCAGGTAACTGCTGAAGAATTGCAATCAGTTGAGATGGTTTTGAGCATAGTACCAACATTGCAAGAAGATAAAGGAAAAAAAAACTAGAGGGAGAAAAACCACAAAGCCAGAGCAAGTTCCAAAACAAGTTATACCAAAAGGGTTAAACGAACTAATTTATAAGACAATGGAACAAGCAAAAATAAGAGGTGAAAAAAGATGTGCAGAACTTGGAGACAAATTTTGTTCACCTTACTGCAATAGAGTGGTGAACATGAATGAAGCACTCTTGAACCAAGAATTAAGTGTGATCCGCTTCACATTTGCTACCTTTGCAGGCTTGCAGTAAGTAGAAAAACAAAAAATCAACAAACAAACATCTAATAAAAATATACACAAAACAAAAACTAATTATTTATTTTATGCCTGGCAGAGAAGAGTTTTACCGATCCAAAACTGAGGTTGCAACATTCAAAGCTGTGTTTGAAAGCTTCTTCAGGGAACAATACGTAGCATCAAACGGAATAGATGCATTTGTAGATATTCTAAACCTTGAAGAGAAGAAAAGGGATAGAAAATCATCACCACACAGATTCTTCTTGTATTCCACAATGATGGTATGTTTTCATATACATTTTGTCATTTTAAATTTTAAAACATAAATGAATAATAATGATTTCGCAAACTAGTTATCTCTAAATCGCATGTATTATGGCAGAATTTTTGCTTTTGAAACATTTTCATACTGTTTGTAAAAATATCGCATGTGTTGTATATACTATTCGCATGTGAAAAAAATCAAATGTTTGCCTTTCTACCACTGTTGTAATTTCGCATTTGGTACATACACTATTCGCATTTGGTACATTGTTTGCATGGATTTTGACTCTGGTTACATAACATACAGCCGAGTATCTGTTACGACGAGGAGAAATACACAGACAACCAACGACTCAAAATATTTGCCTCTAATTTTGAAGACATGTTAAATAGATATGAGGTAAAAAAAAAACTTGAATCGGTTGACCTGGTCTTTATTCCGGTACTTCAAGGTGACCACTTCTATGTCTTGTGCTTCAACTTGAAATCCGGCAAAATTGAGCTGATTGACAATTCAGCTGTAAAACAAGAGTTTAAGGAAAGATACAAGGAGCTTCCAGACATACTGGTAATACAAAACCCTATACTTATACAAGTAATATTTTTATGTAAAAAGCTACTAACACAATGTTACAATGTTACAGAGAAGGGTATTGGTTTTATACCTAAAAGATGCTTTAAAACCAACACCGGCTATAGAACAACTTGCAACCTCAGTGATAGAAAGAAAGGAAATGGTTTGGAGGACGAAGAATAACGGCGTAGACTGTGGAGTGTTTACGATGCGTCACATGGAAACCTACAAGGGAGACCAAAAACCATGGGTGACAGGATTTGTGAATGAAGATGAAGTAAACAACAGACAGAAAGCACAACTTCTTCTCCTAAGGACAAGATATCTCAGCAAAATCATTCTATCAGAACACAACATGCATCGTCTAAAAATAATTAAAATGGCCAATGATTTCGACAAAAGGCGAGACAAAGAGAGGTATATGAAAGATCTGGATGTGATAATCCCAGAAAGGATGAAAACATATTTTGACAGGGACAATTAAAGTTCATTTGATGATGTACTTATGTTACATATTTCAACTGTTTCAACTGCTTTAGTTCTCTTATTAATTTAGAATATATATTGGTGTTTGTTAACTGGCAATTGTGTTCTTATTTCGCATGTGTTTTGTATTAAAATCGCATGTTTCACAATGAATTATTAACATTTGCGAAATACAATTCCATTACATGACAAAACATGCTAATTTATTGGAACATACACCAAAAAAAAAAAAAAAAAAAAAACAGTTCATTCAAAAGATGAAAGAAACTCTATTTTCATCTTCATTGAGCATCTTAAAATAGTTATTGCACCAGCCAACTCTTTCAACTGTTTCTCATCCCTCTCACCCAAATCCACCATAAACATAACTGCAATTTCTTTAAGACTACTCACTTGCATCTGGGATAACAAGTTCAGAATTTCTTGTCTTCTCTTCATGTTTTCTGTTACACGAGAAATGTTGGCTTCCAACATCTTTTGACAAGTTTGATCCTCTTGAATCTGTTGCTGAATCCTTTCCCTCAAAACCTGCTTGATACTTGGTTCAGAAGATGATGATGGTAGATCTGCCATTTTTTAATTGGATGTTTTCAATAGTAATGAAAACATAAAATATATAATCAAAAAAAAATTATTGATATGAATTATTGAAATCAATTATTGAACTGAATTATTTGATTTCAATAATTGAAACACACTGTGCAAAAAAAAAATAATTACTCATAAAAGATTGGGAAATCAAAAGCACAATTGATAAAAATCTTTAAGGTTTGCGAAATCTCGAATTAAACTTGCGAAATTATATATATAACTTCATTGTGTGCGAAAACACTATATTTAAACATGCGAATTTATGCAACATATCCATTCCTTTACTAGTTGGATTATTTTAACGCATCACATGCGATATATAAAAAGACACATGCGATATAGTAACACAACAATTAATTCCAATAAACACTTAACTTCTACCCCCCTGATTATAAATCTAAAAAAAACTACAAATGAAAAAAAAAACCCAAAACTCACCTAAATGACGAATCAAGCAGTTTCTGAAAATGGCCGTTCTGTGTGGAATCAATCAAAACCCTACAATCGAATTCAAAAACGAAAGAATACTTGAATGGAACGGTTAGGAAACGAACTCCATAATTGACGGTTAGGAAACGAAGAATAATTGACGGGATTCAATGATTAGCAGTCGTAAATGTTAGATTATAATGTCTGATATACCCTTATTTGTTAAAATTGAATCAGGACACGTGTATGGCTGCTGTTGTAGCGTACATAATGTACGATAGTGAGATTTGTACCATACTCTTTACCTATATATATATATATATATATATATATATAGGGGACCGCTAAAATGAGAACCACCTCCAGTTGTAAGAACCGTGAGAACTTTTTGATCCGGGGCGAGTTGGACCAAATTTTTTTTTCATAAACGTAGATGCTTGTATTATAAACACATTTGTAAAAAAAAAAATTCAAAAAAAAAATGTCGTGTGTGTAGTTTTGAACACCACAAGTTTGTGTTTACGGGTACCATAAATTTTAAATAAAATTTACGGGTCCCGTAAACGCAAACTTTGGGTGCTCAAAACTACACACCCGACATTTTTTTTTTTTTGAATTTTTTTTTACAAATGTGTTTATAATACATGAATCTACGTTTATGAAAAAAAAATTTGGTCCACCTCGCCCCGGATCAAAAAGTTCTCACGGTTCTTACAACTGGAGGTGGTTCTCATTTTAGCGGTCCCCTATATATATATATATATATATATAACCATTGGTAGCACTTTAAGATAATCAACATTATCTATTGGTTATATATTTGTGTTTGTTGGCGGAAAATTGTAAGCCTTGTTGCTAGAATCGGCAAATGATAATACTTGAGCATTTTCCAGGAATTTTAGAATATATACTAATTCTATATAGTTTGTTATCCCTCGTTTTCATCGTAGATGTAATGATAATGCCATTGTTATTCCGTTCTAGGCATACCGGAATCGTCCTGACATAAAATTTATTGAATCGGATATCCTACCAACGTTCACTAAAATTGTTTCCATCGTATCGCTACACAATGAATACGATCACGTAGATGAAATTATTTATGCATATCTTGGACATTTCTAGACTTAGTGGACTCAAATATAACGTAATTTAAGCCTAATTATGCTAGTAACTGTATAGTAAACAATGATTTAGTTGTACGGATATACCTTTTATTTTGCCGCTTGTCACACTACGAAAGCTATTAGGAACTTCACTTATATTCAAAGTAATTCTAAAATATGTATTGTATCCATAAATCTTAAAGGGTTATATGCATAGTATCATATGACAGATATTAGGAATGACATATAAATGAGTTTGAGTCACTTTTATAAAGAAATTGCATTAACAAAATGATGGATCGTATGTATATCTACTCATTGTTGTCTTATACCGGACTAAACTAGATTATCAATTATTAGCATGAAAATTCATCAACTTCTCAGTCGATGTCTGTATTTCCTTATCCTTAAAACAATATACATTTTCAAATATTTTGATGTGTTATGACAACATAAATGCCAAATAACGTTCGCCTATTTTCCATGACAATGAGGGTGATAGACGTGTCCAAATGTTCTTCATTTACCATCGTAAATATCTTTTATAAATAGTAAAATTATATGTAGTCATCTACATATGTATATTAGTTTCATTACAGTCGTATCTAGTATTTCACATTGGCTTCTAATGAGAACATGTCGTGTATGTACACACAAAATGACATATCTAGAAGTTGTGTCTCTTATATCAACATACTCACCACATTATATCGTGATGTCGTTAGATGTGGTTATTCCCAAATTTTCATCTATTGTCATGGTAACAACTCATTAAATTGGTCTATGCAAGCCTAGTCTTGAGATACTAGTTGAAATTTATATCCACATCCAAACTTTGAGGATATTTTGCGTTAACATAACATTGTAAACTCGTTATGCAACAATATTATGTATCAAAACGAATATTACAAAGTTATAACTTAGAATCTATTGCTTCCAAACTCAAATGTATCAAAATAAAATTCTTTGGATACATAGATGATTGCCAAACAACAAAATCGCATAGGGTTATCAATGGGAACAATCTCATCATATGTGATGTTAATATAAACAAGAGTCTGAGTTGATGCTACCTCCTATAATGCTTCCAACAGCAATGATTGAGAAATGTCTACTGGATCAAATAGTCATGAACTCTTTTACTACTGAGATTAATGTCATGGGGTTAGTTTTCGACCCCCTTCTGACGTCCCCAAGTCCCCGGAGACAATCCAATCCATCTCGCTTCTTTGTGTGGGTCACTCGTTCGTCCTGCCTTAGACTCATCAGGTGAGCAGCGCCAGCTCTCGACCAATGGAGCGTTTGTCGTAGACACGACTATGCACGTACACTTCTTTGTTGACACTGACTCCGCCCCCCTGATAAAATCCAGGATTTGCCAGTAACCCAAGCGTTCAAGCACAATCCATAGAATTGCAACCTTCAAATATTTGGACTGTAACACTCTCCCATCACCATTTCATGCATGTCCTCATACATGCTCGTCGTCCCCTATCAACTTGCATACTTGACAATGCATGATTCTCTTATATTGAGCTTGATTCACTTTGGGAGGGCAGGACACCCGAAAGCACAACAACAATGATCTTATGTCGTGCATGTTCAATATGGTACGTCAGTTCCTGGATTTGTTGGCCCTGACGTCCTCCGCATCGGATTTATGTTGGTGTCAATGCTCACCATTTTTCCAGGCATAGGAGAACCTGAATGATTGTAGCAGCTTTCGCAAATTTCCCTTTTACGGCACTGCTTACCATAGATTTTTGAACATAACACGGAAGACTTCATTGATACTTTACTTGAGCGGTCACACGATCCCGTACTCGCGGAATACAAAGACCTTTGCCGAAGCAAACCCATATTTGGTCTTCTCCCACCACCATTGCGTAACCATACTCTAAATGTTGAGCTCATTTTGGTTAACAGTCATGTTTTAACGGATCCGAGAATCATTCTGCTCTGATACCAAATGTCACGAGGTTAGTTTTCGATCCCCATGTGGCGTCCTCGGGGATAAGCCAATACATCCCGCTTCTTTGTGTGGGTCACTGGTTTCGTCCTGCCTTGGACTCATCAGGAGAGCGATGCCAGCTCTCGACCAGTGGGCGTTTGTCGTAGACACGACTATGCAAGTACACTTCTTCATTGACACTAACTCCGTCACCCGATAAAGTCCAGAACGGTAACCCAAGCGTTCAAGCACAACCCATAGCATTGCGACCTTCAAATATTTGACCCTTGACATTAAGTTCCATCTTGCTAACATAAATGACACCCATTGAGAAGGAAACATGTAGAAACATATCTTTATGGTAAGGTACTTCCTGTATATAACTCTAGTTCTACTTTATATCCTGGTTTCCAATGAAAAAAGTGTTATTTAAACAGAAAAAAATATTGGAGAAATCAAACATAAATAACAATTATCTACATTAGATGAAGTCATGAAACCGCATGATAAACACGGTTCTTGTAAAACAAATGTCACAAATATTTATGTATGTATCCAAAGGTACAATAGTTAAAACAGTAATTATACGAAGATCATCTCAGAAGGCTAGCAATAAGACCTAGGTTTTTTATGCTGAATCTTTTGTGGAAATGCCCCAACTACGAAACATGCATGGCTATACATTTAAAGCACGAACCGAACTAGATAAAGCTTAGTATCTTCCGAAATGAAATATATTATCAAGGGACTTTTCCTCTCTATTTTCTTTTTCATCTTCACTAGTAAATTGTCGAATCCCCAATAATCTAGCGTCGAGTCTTATCAAAAATTTAGAAGCTACATTCTGTTAATTCCATTTATGTCGTTATTTCTAGTATCGGAAATTTAGAAGCTACATTCTACAGCCAAAATTACGCTTCATGTTAAGCAGTAAAATCGCCATTTATTGCTATCCAAAACTTGCACATCATCCTTATAATATTTGCATGGTAAGGAACCAGAATACATTCTTGGAATCGTTGGATTTTAATTGTTTATTTTTTTTCAACGCCCCTCTTAAAGCCTCTTCCACCCCGTGCTTTTTTTAAACGTCTCCTGCTGATGTGGCCGCCACATGATGTTTCATGCCCTTTCTTCAAGCCCTTTATGCCGAATAGTGCAACACTAGTTACCTTTTTACCTTGAGCTAGTGAGACATCAAATTACATTTCAATGTCTGACCAAAAATAAGAAATCAGATTCGTGCTTTTAGCTAGATTTGAACTGATATAAAGGTGTCCTATCGCATGCATGGTCGTTTAACAACGTACATCTTTGACCGAGTCATTATGACATTCCTTGGTGAGTTAAAAACTTGTTCATAACGGTCGAATCTAGTTGTGGAAGTGATTTATTTTTAATCTTCTGTGATAATTTGAAAAGGGAGAATTTTGATCCACAAATTTTGTCTTTAGTCTTTTTGGTTTATTTACTTTACTTTTCCTAAAAAGAAGAGTTTGTGGATTTCTTCTCATCGACGAATGCCACACGGTGGGTAAACGTCTTTTTCGTTTGTCATGCAAAGTTGGAAACCACTTTTCTTAACATTATAAGACCATGTGTAGTGGTTTAGCTCACTAATGCCCCCACCATGGGGCGTTTTGTGATACGTGGCAGTCCAGTCAGCATGGGGCATTATTGGACGTTTTTACAAAAATAGCGTAGTGGGATAATGCCTAATAATGTCCGGTCAATCATTACACAATTATTAAATTTTTTAATTAAAACTAATTAAATTTCATTTAAATAAAAAACATTACATTCTTAATTTTTTTTGTTTCAAAAGTTAAATAGAAAATATTACATTTCTAAACTACAAGGACCAAAATTCAAATATTCAAAAGTTAAATTTAAAACCATATTTAAATCACAGGGACCAAAGTTGTAAAAACTAAACTTTTTAAAACCTTTTCAGCTTTTCTGCATTCCATCATCTTCTTCTTCTTGACCTGCAAACTCCGGCTGAAATTCCGGCTACCCAAAAATCCGGCTGAAATTCCATCTCTCTCTCTCTAAATCCACATGCTCTCAATTGATTGGCCAAAGATTTTCCATTTTAGCGTTTTTCAAACAACGCGCATCCATTTTTTTTCAAAAAAAAACGCCCGAAAACGCCATGGTGTAATGGGTATGGGGCGTGTTTCGGCGTTTTTTTGAAATTTAAAAAAAAACGCCCCACTACGGGGGGTCTAACAAAGTTTTAAACCGCATGGATAGAATCCTCGATTTTCGTTTGTCAGCAGCAACGGTAATCATTCGTATCGAGTAAATCGTATAAATAGTAAAGCTATTGATAAGGTTCGAAGAGGATGCCAGCTATACAAACCTTACATCTATTCCTGAGGATGGTTTTAGAGAAACCCCAGCTCCAAAACAAACAGATAGATAGAAACATATATAACATCATGAAACCACATATAGAGATAGATTAGTATTAGAAAGACAATTACAAACGAAATCCACCTAAGACCACCCGTAGTGGGGGGTTTTAGGCGTTTTCCCCCCAAAAAAAGCCCCCACGCCCCACACCCGCCCCCTGGGTCTTTTTTCAAAAAAAATGTACAAAGCGTTCTTTTTACCATGCCCAGGTTCAATATTTTTGGCCAACCACAGCTATTCTTCTTTTCGTTTGGCCAATACATTTTTTTGATATTTTTTAATTTAATTTTATTACACCCCTTTTAATATAATGTCCACATCCCCACCACACCCATTTTATAAAAAAATGCCCCATAATGCCTCATTGCTAACAGAACTGCCACATGGCGCAAAACACCCAAGGGTGGTGTCATTATTTGTGTCTTCCATTACACATGGTGTAAGGTGTTGAAATCAAATATGTTTTATCGTATTTCCATCACATTATTACCGACGATGCTTTATAATTTATATAAGATTATCTTCAACACATTAGTGTGGAGGCTTGTCCGTGAAAAAAGATGATTATGTGAAGGGAAGATGATGGAGAGAAAATTAGAGATAGGAGAAAATTCAGTAATAATGGCACAGTCCGTAAGCAATTGAATGGTGAGAAAAAAAAAAATATGTGAGAATGGTAATGGATTGGGTTCGGGCATGGTATTGGTAATCTTATACCCATAACCGGTTATATAATAGTATTCCATACTCGGCTCAATACCCATCAGTTATTTAACGGGTATACCCAATAGTTAGTTAGTTAGTTGAAGATATTGATTGGGCTTTCCAAAAACATTTTTTTTACTCTTATACTTATTGTATAAGTTTTATTTAACAACTATTATAACATTGAACACTATTGTATAGTTATTGTGTATTTTTATTTATCATAAATAAATAATAACATTATAGTTTTATTTATGTACTTCATAATACACAAAATATATACATATTTCAAAAAAAATTCATTTCATATAATGAGTCTACTAAAATAAATAACTAATAGATAAGGGTTAAGAGAAAATAAAAAAAAGTTTGGGTATGTGGTGCAATATAGTTTGGGTAAATGGAAAAAATGCCGCATACAAAATTTTTTTCTCAAAAATATTTAAAAGAGTCACTTGTTTCAGCGAAAAAATAAAAGTAAAAAAATGTCGCATGCAAAAATTTACATAAGGTGTAAAAAAATTTCATGGTCTTAGCAAAATTTATATCAGGCGTAAATAAAACTTAAATTTTATTGGAATGAATCACACTATCAGATTTGAATTCGTATACGAGAGAATGAGAGATTGAATAAAGTTCTTGATTGAATTGGTGAATTGGAATCGTTACATATGACTCGTAGGGCTGCAAATGAACCAAACGTTTGCCGAACAGTTCGTGAACCGTTCGGCGGGAAGTTCGTTTGTTTAATAAATAAACAAACACGAACAAGAAATTCTGTTCGTTTAGTTAAACAAACGAACATGAACAAATGCCGCGTTCGTTCATTTATGTTCGTGAACGTTCGGTAACGTGTTCGTTTATGTTTGTTTGGGTTCGTTTGTTTGTTGGTTTATTAGGGATATTAAGAATTAATTTTTACTTAACACATCAAAATTAGAACTGATATATTATTTAATAAATAACCTATTGTTCAACGAGCTCGAGTTTATTTTGTTTGGATTAAATGAAGACTTCGAGTTTATTTTGGGTGGATTAAATGAAGACTTCAAGTTTAATATGATATATTTTTGAAACATTATTTTATGTTAATTTTGTGTATCAATCTTATGTCAATTATGTTTGGATAATTGGTTAGTATATCTTGGGCAGATCTATGACATGTTTATGATGAAAGATTTTGTGTTAGTTTTTGGTAACGAATGCTTGTTTGTATTCGTTTACGTTGATTAGTGTTCATGAACGTTTGTTTGTGTTCGATTGCATTCATGAACGTTTGTTTGTGTTCGATTGCGTTCATGAACGTTCGTTTGTGTTCGTTTGCATTCGCATTTGTCTAACACCTAAAATTCACAAACAAACACGAACACGTTCATTTCCTTAACAAACAAACACAAACAAAAAAACTCGTTCAGTAAGTGTTCGTGAACAGTTCGTGAACACCTATTTTCCTTAACAAACAAACACGAACAAGGCCTTGTTCGTGTTTGTTTGGTTCGTTTGCAGCCCTGCATATGAGTGTATATATACGAGGGGCTCACATAAGGATAACCGCCTCAACCTAAGATATCGAATAATAAAAATACTAATAACACCATATAATACATTCTAATAATCATAATAAACTTATGTAACATAATCTAGCTTATAATTCTTGCCCGTCTAATACCCTCCCGTAAGCTAGATTTCTCTGAAATGGAGGAACTCCTTTAATCGCTGGAAGTTTTTGGGTTGCAATGCTTTAGTGAGAACATCAGCAACTTGTTGTTTAGTTGAGCAATAACATACTTCAATTTGATCCTTCTTGATCAGATCCCGAATAAAATGGTATTTGATTCTTATGTGTTTGCTCTTACCGTGATACACTGGGTCTTTGGCTAAGCATATTGTCGATTTATTATCACAGTAGATCACCGGAGGTTGATTGAATTTTTCTTCTAACTCATCCAAGATTCCTTCGAGCCAAAGTGCTTGACACCCAGCCATTGAGAGTGTGATATATTCCGCTTCCGTTGATGATAGAGCTACCACCTTTTGTTTCTTTGATTGCCAAGCCACAACTCCAGATCAGAAGTAGAAGACGTATCCTGATGTGCTCTTACTATCATCGATGTTTTCTGCATAGTCACTGTCACTGAACCCGAGTAACGAACCTTTACTACCTTTTGAGTACATTAATCCTTGGTTTATTGTTCCCTTTATATATCTTAGGATTCTTTTTCCAGCTTCCCAATGACTTCTCTTTGGTTGTTCCATGAATTGACTGATCTTATTGACTGCAAACATAATGTCCGGTCTCGTATTAGTCAAATACATAAGGCTGCCGACTAATCTCCTGTAGATGTTAGGTTCTATTTCGTCATCTGGGTCCTGCTTGGACAGCCGTAACCCGTACTCCATTGGGGTGGAAATGCCCGTGCAGTTCATCATGTTGAACTTTTCCAACAACCCTCTTGCATATTGATAGGTCTGCAAACGAACCGAACGAACACGAACACGAACAAGACCTTGTTCGTGTTCGTTTGTTAAGAAATATATGTGTTCACGAACACTTATCGAACGAGATTTTATGTTCATGTTTGTTTGTTAAGGAAATGAACATGTTCGTGTTCGTTTGTGTTTGTTTGTTAATTTTAGGCAACGAAAAAAAAAACGAACATTGACGAACACAAATGAGCATAAACTAATGTTCATGAACACAAATAGAAACAAACGAACACAAACAATCGTTTCATGAACAGAATATATAATACACTGACACTTATTAAATATTTAATTAGTCGGAATTTTGAAGTATTTAAATAGATATAAAAACTAAAAACACTACTGAACTATCAAACACAAACGGACACGTTATCGAACGTTCATGAACATAAACAAACGGACACGACCTCTGTTCATGTTTGTTCATTTAACTAAACGAACAGAAATTCTTGTTCGTGTTCGTTTGTTTAATAAACGAACGAACATAAACGAACTTCCCGCCGAACGGTTCACGAATTGTTCGCCGAACGTTTGGTTCATTTGCAGCCCTACATATTGATGTTGTGAAAGCATAATATCTCCATTTTTAAACGAGACCTCCATTCCGAGAAAATAATGCAGAACGCCCATATCTTTCATCTCGAATTCCTTTTTCATTGACTCTTTAAATTTATTTAACATTAGTAATGAATCACTTGCTATAATTAGATCATCGACATAAAGACAGATTATGATCCTTGCCCTCTCGGTTATTTTGATGAATAAGGTATGTTCGTGAATGCATTTCTTGAAGCCACTTGATATGAAATACCCTTCTATTCTACTATACCATGCCCTCGGTGCTTGTTTTAATCCGTAGAGTGCCTTTTTTAGTTTACATACCTTTCATTCTTCTCCTTTAACAATGTGCCCTTCTGGTTGTTCGATGAACACTTGTTCCTTTAAATTCCCGTTTAGAAAGGTTGTCTTTACATCCATTTGGTGTAAATGCCATCCATGATGTGCAGCTAACGCCAACACGAGTCTGACTGTGTCAAACCTTATTACTGGAGCAAAAACTTCTTGATAGTCAATGCCGTATTTTTGTTTGTAACCTTTTACCACCAATCTTGCTTTATGCTTGCTCACCTTCCCATGGTCGTCATATTTGGTTTTGTATATCCACTTCACACCTATCGGTGCTTGATCTTTTGGAGGTTCGACCAATTCCCATGTTTCATTTTTTACTATAGAATCCATCTCCATGTCCATAGCATCCTTCCATTTGGCTTGTTTGCATGCTTCTTCATATGTCGTTGGATCCGTATCAGCAAAGAGAACAAAGTTCACCACGTCATTTGAATTACTGTAGCCGTTATCATATAAGGCATCAACTTGAGTTTTTGTAAGAGGCTTTGTTCTGCGGTATACATCGGTTACTCTTCTTGTTCTTATAACTTCATTTTCTGAGGATGAAGACGAATCTGCATCCTCAACTCCATTATTCGAGTTCTCGGCTGTACTCATCTCTTTATTGTGACTGCTGACTGGATCTTCATTCCGAATACTAGAATTTGAATGTTCCTGTGCATGAATATTCTCCTGCAGTACTATAGATTGATCTTGATCTTCAATTATTTCTCTTAGAGTATCTTCACCGGGACTATTGATCTCTAAGTATGACGTTTCTTGACTCCCTTTGTTGGTGATCCAATTTTGGTTTTCATTGAACACAACATCTCTGCTTATGATAATCTTTTTTGTTACTGGGTTGTAAAGCTTATAGGCCTTGCTATTTTCGTTGTATCCGACAAAAATGGTTCTTTCAGTCTTGTCATCCAACTTGCCTCGTTACTGTTTCGGAACATGTGCATAAGCAACACATCCGAAAACTCTAAGATGCTCAACATTGGGCTTTCTTCCACTCCAGGCTTCTTGTGGTGTCTTATTAGGTACACTTTTTGTTATTGCCCGGTTCAGTAGGTAGGTTGCACATGAAACTGCCTCGGCCCAGTACATATTCGGTAAACCCTTCATCTTTAACATGCTTCTACTCAACTCCATGAGAGTCCTATTTTTCCTTTCGGCTACACCGTTTTGTTGAGGTGTATAGCTTGTGGTAAGCTGATGACGTATTCCACCATCCTTAAGAAATTCTTGAAATTCATGACCACAGTATTCTCCGCCTCTATCTGTTCGTATACATTTTATTTTGTGATCACTTTGATTTTCAACAAGTGCTTTGAATAGCTTGAAATAGATCAAAGCTTCAGACTTGAACTTTAGAAAATATACCCACGTCTTTCTAGTGAAGTCATCTATGAAGGTAATAAAATACTTACACCCTCCTATAGATTGAGTTCTCATCGGCCCACATATGTCTGAGTGAACGAGTTGTAATGGTTCCTTTGCATGCCATGTTGCTTGTTTGGCAAAAGGCTTTCTAGCATGCTTGCCAAAGACACAACCTTCACACACATTGTGTGTCCTAGTGATTTTCGGCAAGCCTCTCACAATCTCATTCACTCCCATATCATATAACGTTTCAAAGTTCAAGTGCCCAATCCTCCGATGCCATAATTCTGAAGAATCGGAGGTTGTCACATTGCATACCCGAGGTGTTAGATCTTGTTTCATATTTAAAGGAAACATCTTGTTTCCAGTCATTTTTACAGTTCCAATGCATGTTCCGGATGAATCCTTAATTGTGCATTCCTGATCATTGAACCTTACATCATAACCCGTTTGTATTAATTGACCGATGCTTAATAGATTATGTTTTAGCCCTTCCACATAAAACACATTAGGAACTCGTCTCTCTATCCCTCTAACTTTTATCATTACATCTCCACAGCCGAGCACATCTAATCGCTTATCATCTCCAGTTCTCACTTCCCGCCATTCGGATTCGTTTAACGTAACAAACAGGTTCTTATCCCCCATCATATGGTTACTACATCCACTATCTAGATACCAACAATCATTTTTTATGACTTCTTCTACATTAAATATCATGAACATGGTATCATCATTCTCATCTTCTACTTCATCGGTGTGCATGAGTGCATTGCTAGATTTATCATTCTCATTTCTCTTTTTGCAGAATCGTGCCATGTGTCCTAATCTTTGGCAATTAAAGCATCGGATTGAACCATTAAACCTTCCTCTTCCTTTGCTTCGTCCTCTGCCATTATTCTCTAATCTTGATTGTTTTGATCTATCATAATAATTGCTTTGTATTTGAAAGGCCTGTTCTGTTGGAGCATCATCGTATTGCTTTAGCCGTAATTCATGCGATTGCAGAATTCCGAGTAATTCTTCAGTGGAGATTGCATTCAAATCCTTAGATTCTTCTATGGCAACCACCACCGATTCATATTTTCTTGTTAAACTTCTGAGAATTTTTTCAATAATCCGTTGCTCCTCTATTCGTTCTTTATTCAGACGCAATTGATTAACTATTACCGTTGTGCGATTAACATAATCTTCTATAGATTCACTATCCTTCATTTTTAATGCATCGAATTCACATCTAAGGGTTTGTAATCTTACCGTTTTTACCCTATTCTCTCCTCTGTATGCCTTATGCAGGATCTCCCACGCTTCCTTTGAAGTCTTACATGTTGCCACTCGTTCGAATACTGTTTCACTAACGGCCTGAAACATAATATGCAACACTTTCCTGTCCTTCTTGATCTTTTCCCTCTGAACATTCTGATCGTTTTCTGATGCATTTGCCGGAAGATCTGAGTATCCCTCTTCCACTATCGTCCATAAGTCTTGTGATTCTAGTAACACTCTCGTTTGTATATGCCAATGATAGTAATTCTGTCCCAGTAATTTTGGAATCTGGGTTTGAATTCCTCCGTTGGTCGCCATGTATAAATTAGGGTTTTGCACTTGATAGCGATTTGCAAATTTTGTATTTGTTGATCGGTGGCTCTGATACCACTTTATTGGAATGAATCACACTATCAGATTTGATTTCGTATACGAGAGATTGAATAAAGTTCTTGATTGAATTGGTGAATTGGAATCGTTACATATGAGTGTATATATATAAGGGGCTCACATAAGGATAACCGCCTCAACCTAAGATATCGAATAATAAAAATACTAATAACACCATATAATACATTCTAATAATCATAATAAACTTATGTAACATAATCTAGCTTATAATTCTTGCCCGTCTAATAAATTTGGTATAACTACCGACTCGACAATTTTTTTTTTTGTTTTTTTACAAATGTGTTTATAATATTTTTATCTACGTTTATGCAAAAAATTGTGGTCCAACTCGTCCGGGAAGTAGAAGTCCTCATGGTTCTCATAACTCGTGGTGGTTGTTAATTGAATTGAAGCATAAGGAATGATATAATAAAAAGGATAGGGTTATTAGTGGGAATTGTAGGCCACAAGTTTAAAACTCTTTTGAGTGAGTCAGTGAGAGATAAAATCTAAAGTTAGAATAAGGAATAATATAATAAAAATGATAGGGTTATTAGTGGGAGTTGTAGGGTTATTAGTGATACTGGTTAGTGCCTCTAGATTTTGTGAAAAAGGTTAAGCTTGATTGAAGATATGTCCTTGTGTAAAATTTACTTTCCTTGTCTCAGAACTTAGACTTTTAGTAGGCAGGAAGATTTATGATCAAATATAGCAGATATTACACTAATGAAATAATTGTAAATAAGGCGGTTCACGAACTGAGCTGGTGTTGGCTTGGCTCGAAAATATACGATTCCAGATGGCTTCGTTCGAAATTTCTCAACCTGGCAAAAATATAAGTTAAAAGCTCTGTTTTGATCATACAATTCGAGCGAGTTTGTGACTCGTCGAGTCAACTAGCTTATTTATTAAATAGTGTGTTTCAAACAATAAGATGGATCTTTGGACAAGAGTGTTTCGGCAAACGGGACACCATGGTCACTTTAGTGACCCTTCTAAAGTATCACATATGGAAACTGAAACATATATGCGGTTGTTTTAATCAGTGTTAAGGCAAAAATCAAACAATCTCATACCATGAGGGATATGAGAAAGGAGTTTAGGAAGATACATGATCAAGATAGAGGGAGACAAGGGCTTCCAAGTTCTGAAATTAGATTTGTTGTCGTAATAAGTTTTGATGTAACGTTGTGCCTAAACCAACGTGACGGTGTGTCAAACCCATTGCAACATTATAGCCTTGTTTGTTTGAAGGAGCCTGAAGCTTTTAGGTTAGGAGATTGAAACTTTTGGTTGAACGCTCCTACTAGTAACATTTAGAAGGAGTTACAAACTTTTAGGAAAAAAAATGACTATTTTAAGCTCTAAAGATAATGAACTTTTTAGTTATGTCCATTTTATACATTTTATTAAAAGCTCCAGCTACTCTGCCAAACACCTAAATATATCTAAAAAGCTACAACCCTATGTCTAATCTCTATTGTTTGATTTAATGTGTAATAAGTTTTGGTATACATGGTGTGTAACCCATTGCAATGATGTATCATTTTAACTCATATATATAATGATGTGTCTAATCCGTTATATACCATTCGGTCTAATTGGGATTGGTGAAAATATTCAAATTCATGTTTATTATTAGTTTTTTGCTTGATCTTTTTACTTTAAAACTCAAAAAAAAAAAAAAAAAAAAAAAAAGAATGGCTTTTGCATCATATAGTTCAAACAAAACACTCAAATGATATAACAAGAATTGCTACCTCTCAGGCTCTCTCACAAGCAAAAAAAGACAAATGGGTTATGTGTAAAGGTAAATAATATAAGAATAGTTGGGGAATTTTTTTTTTTTTTTTTTGATATACACCATCTTAAAAAAACTCTAATAGTTGGTGTAAATACTGATGTGAACAGTTTTTTTACAGTGTTGTAAAAATGCTGAAAACACCAACCTTATATTTTTTATAACTATGTTTGTAACATTTCCATCTACGTGCGTGCAAAAAAGACGACAAAACTTACACGAAAAGTCTGAGTTCTCAGGGGGTGTGTGTGTGTGTGGGGGGGGGGGGGGGGGGGGGGGTCCTCTTGATCCGAAGCCTCTGTATATACGGGAAGAATCATGAGAAACCATCCCTTTGTGAGAAAACTTGCAAAAACCATAACGATTAATTCACTGTGGACTTTTTTAGGGGTTATAATTTAGCTTTACCATTTACTTATAGCTTTAAAAAGGAGTGAAAAGTATATTGGATTTAAACACAAACAGAGAAACAAATAATTTACTAGGTTATTTTTTTTTTTTTTTGAACAGCAATTTACTAGGGTTATTGATTATGGTAATGTAAAATGAATTAATTTAAAACATTAAAAGTAGTGTAAATTAATTTTCGTAAAGCTAATGAGCTGTAACTTAATTAATACCATAGTTCTTAAATTCATATCTAATTCTTACCGTAGTGGACCTTCCGGGTGGCGGATTTCCTCCGGAACTGGATATGATAGGCTTGGGCTACACAGTCTGTGATCGTGAACGTATGAAGTCGCCTTTTGTCATTAGATTGCCCCAGATGCCGGGCTTTTATTTGTTGGCCCTTAAAAAAATAGTTTTCATAAAATGAATTAGTTGACAGAAATTTTAGAAAATCAATTAATATAAACTCTAAAAGATTTGTAAAAGTAACTTAAAAATATCTGTAATAAAAAAATTAAAATATGTAGTTTACCAGTGTTGGATAGTATGTATTGGAGTAGGTTTCATGTCTCATTGAGATTTGATTTGATGTTGAAATAGAGGAAAGACACAAAAACAAAGTGCCAAAAAGATCACCAAAAACATGGACAATGATATAGGGCAGTATTTGGTTTGGACCTACAAATCAAACCAACATCGCTCAAATTAACATGCAACATGGGCGACTGTAAGCAAACAAAATGACACATTGACACAACACCAAATCTTAAAACTTAATCTCTGTCTTGAAAGGCTATATACTGTGTGGAATTGTGCCCAATGCCACATAAGCCCTATGGCGTCCCCAACACCGCTGAAGGCGGGGGAGCCATGGATGAACTCATGAGTTGCTTGGCGAGCGCTATTTTGAATGTTTGTTTTTTGAAGGTTAAAAACGGTCACTTTAATTAAAAAAAAATCGAACTTTTTATATATAAATTTATATCACTCACCCAAATCACATACAAACTAATCACACGCTCACAAATCATTCTAAACTCTAAAACTCTCAAATTCTCTCTAGTTTTTATAAAAAGTGTCTTCCAATTATTATCCGAGCTGAGTCATCCCATTCTGATGCGAGAATGATTGATGACTTGATTATTACCGCGACGGTTCTACTTTTAAGAGACGAAATTGAATCCTCACAACCACATACTAGACAACCAGCGCTTGAATGAGATCGGTTGGGTGCTCATCGCGTCTGGTGGATGATTATTTTTCCGATAAGCCAATGTAATTCGTCAACTGGCGTACAACATGTCAACGGATGCATGGGACGAGTTTTTAAGAATGTCAGAAACAGTGTATCGGGATAGTCTTGACAATTTTCATGAAGGTATTCTTGCAATTGACAATTATTATTGTTGTTGTTCTTGTCATTGTTGTTACTGTTGTTGAGATGTTAATGTTATAATTTATAATAGTTTAATATTATTAGGTATTATCAACCTCTATGGAAGACGATATTTCAGGAATCTGGTGTCTATCAATATCCCATTTTTAAACGAAGCCGCCCAACATATACACGAGTTTCCCGGGATGCTAGGTAGCCTAGACTGTACGCATTGGCAGTGGGCAGGTTGTCCACCTGCTTGGAAAGACCAACACCATCGAGGCGACCACGATGGTCCAACCCTAATACCACAAGCATTCGCGTCTCAAGATCTCTGGATTTGACATGCGTTCTTTGGTATGGCTGGTGCAGATAATAATATCATTGTTTTACAATCATCAAATCTATTCACTGATGTCATAGACGGGTTGCACCAAATTCATCATTTATGCAAATGATGTGGAGTACAAGTTTGGGTATTATCTTGTCGATGGTATTTATCCGGAATGGGCTACGTTGGTAAAAACTTTGTCGAGCTATATGGCATAAACATGTGTGTTACAAGAAGCATGAGTCGGCAAGAAAGCACGTCGAACGAGCATTCAGGTTGTCCACTTGCTTGGAAAGACCAACACCATCGAGGCGACCACGATGGTCCAACCCTAATAGCACAAGCATTCGCGTATCAAGATCTCTGAATTTGACATGCGTTCTTTGGTATGGCTGGTGCAAATAATGATATCGTTGTTTTACAATCATCGAATCTATTCACTGATGTCACATACGGGGTTGCACCAAATTCATCATTTTATGCAAATGATGTGGAGTACAAGTATGAGTATTATCTTGTCGATGGTATTTATCCGGAGTGGGCTACGTTGGTAAAAACTCTGTCGAGCTATATGACATAAACATGTGTGTTACAAGAAGAAGCATGAGTCGGCAAGAAAGTACGTCGAACGAGCATTCAGAGTGTTAAAGAAACGATGGAATATCATTGCCCAACCCTCACATATATTTAAAAAGAGAAAAATGAGAAACGTAATGTATATGTGTTTTATATTGCATAACATGATCTTGGAGGGCACAGGCAAAGCAATCGACCAACCAAGTACTAAGCTACATTGAAGAAGAAGCTATCTGAATGAATATACGTGACAGGAATATAGTTGAATCTTCGAGCTGATTTGGTTGAACATCTATGGTTTAACCGTGTTGACGACGACGATGGCGGCGAAGACGAGTAGAAATAATATATTTTTTAGTATTTTGTTTTAATGTGTCGTGTTTGAATTTAGTTATTTATATATTTATTTTATTAGTTGTTTAATTTTAATTATAAATTTAAAAATGATTTAATTTAAATAAAAAAATAATGATTGAGTAATGATGACAGGCTTTATGCGCTTTATCCCACTGTATGACAGTTAACAATAAACCCTCCACTTACGTGGCGCCTACGTGGCACTATATGACGTGAGACATCCCCTAAATAATTTAAATTGAAATAAAAATAAAATTAATGATTGAATAATGATAACGGGGCTTTATGCGGCCTTTATCCCACTGTATGACAGTTAACAATAAATCCCCTACTTATGCGTCGTCTACTTAGCTACTTAGCGCTGATATGACGTGATAGAGCCCCTAAATATTTTATTCCATACCATGTCGCTTAAGTAAAGAATGACATTCTCTGATAATTCTTAAGCGGACATGGAGATAATATGATCATTTGTCCAGCTTGTAGGTCGTATTGTGCATTCCTTACTATTGCTTCATACATCATGGTGTAGTTCAAATGGCCATAGTAATTTGTTGAATATATTGTTCAAATGAACATGTAGGTAACAATCTTATATTGTTAGATAAATATTATTATTATTATTATTATTATTATTATTATTATTATTATTATTTTCTTGTTTTCAAACGGAATTATTATTATGTTTTGTTAAATAAATATTACTATTATTGTTATTATTATTATTATTATTATTATTTTGTTTTTTAAACGGAATTATTATTATGTTGTGGTTTTGTTCATTTACTTTATGCACCACCTATATGTTGAATTTGTTGCACAAATGACATTAAATGAATGTTGTGTTTCAGATATGTGATTTCTTTATTGCTCTATGCATATTTATGATCCAAGGATCATCCATTAGCATTTATGTAATAGTAGTTACAGCAGTTTCAATATGATTTAATTTTGTTCTTTTAACTATCAATTCCTCTAGTTGAATAGATATTTTAAAAATAAGAGAAATTTCCACTTTGTACTCCGGAAATGTCAGAGGACTCTCGACGGCGATCGGAAGAAGAGTGGCAGGATGTCATCACAAAGAATGGCAGGAAGGAGAAGCATCTAGACGACAACAACAAGAAGGTAATCTCGAAGTTTTTCGTATCGAATATTCCTCCAAAGTGTTCATCTTTGGATCTTAAAGAGGTTTTCCGTGGTTTTGGTTTGTATGAGGGTTCGTATATCGCCAGGAAACTGGATAGATGGGGGAAGCGATTTGCTTTTGTGTCGTTTAGGGATGTCAAAGATGTGCAAAGGTTGGTGGCCGACATGGGTGATGTTTGGATTGGATCGTATAAACTCTTTGTAGCGGTTGCTAGGTTCGTAGATGGGAATGTGATTGAGAGATCCAGGGACGATTCAAAGGGTAAGACTAAGATGAACAATCATATAAACCATGCAAACCCTAATGTAGGGGGGAGCAAACGAGGGGTCGAGTTCTAAGGATGATAGAGGAGCTAGTAGCTTTGATGTGGGAGGAGGGCGATCTTTTATGGATTCGGTGCTTAATCGGAATAAGGTAGATGTCATAAAGGTGGATGATAATGTAGAAGGCTTTGTTCAATGGCATGGGGTGACCTTAGTGCGTAATGTGGTGGATTTCAATACTCTCACCTCTTTGAAGATGATGATTAAGAGTCGCGGATGGGCCTCGGTGAGTATTAGATATTTCGGAGGATTTTCGGTGGTGTTAGTGTTCTCCAGTAGAGATGACGCTGAGAGTTTTCTAGCTGAGAAGATCATGTGGTCGACTTGGTTCGAAGATTTGTATTGGTGGGATGGTTCTACGGGAGGTGTGGAGGAGCGTTTAGCGTGGCTTCAAGTGCATGGTGTTCCTGTTCAACTTGCACTAGATCAGGTGTTTGAGTCGATTAGGGGTAGGTATGGAAAAGTGGTGCAATCGGCGAGTTTGTCGACTGATGATAACGATTTTTCGTATGCGTACATTGGTGTTTTATGCAAAAGTCGTAGTAGAATTGCGGACCGTGTTGACATTAGCTGGAGAGGAATGACTTTTAAGGTGTGGATTGACGAAGATGTGGGGGAATGGATACCAGATTGCGTGGAAGACTTCGATGAAAGTTCGGTTAATAGTGATCAGGAGGACGTTAGGGTGATGGCTTCTCAGGACAATAATATTGAGGAGAGGTCGAATGGAAATATGCATGATTTGGAGCCGGGTGAAATTAGAGATGACGAGTTAAAGTATAATGAGGTGAATTCCGATGGGAGTAGGTCCGGGGGTAATCAGGAGAATTTCGGGGATGGATTGACTAACGGTGGCTCGGGTGTGAGGATCGTTAACTCGGTGGCTCGGAAGAATTTTCAAAGAAAATCGTTGTTTAAAAGTAGGGGCGAATCTAGTGGCTCTTATGAACGGCCTAAGAAACGTCTAAGGGATGAAAACGACATGTTTGGTTTAGATAAGCTCATTGGAATAATGTCGTCGAATTCGGATCAGTGCAATAATGAGGTGTCGGAGTTAAGCAGCTCCTTTGTGACTCCGGATTTAAACAAAAAGATGGATATGGTGATGGATAAGAATGGGGTTAATTAATGTGGAGCAGAATGTGCATGTTCAAAACTTTAATAGCTCCGAAAATGTGAATGTTCCATTGGATAATTATTAAAATGCAAATGAAACTCTAGAAATAGTGGACTTGAGTCGTGCTCTTGGGGTGGAGGATTTAAACAATTTTGTTCCCAATGTTCAGGAGGTTTTGAGACAAGAGGATTATCAACAAGGTCAGATATGAATGTTTTATCATGGAATATACGTGGGTTAGGGAGTCATAGTAAAGCGGATTGGATTCGTGGTATTCGTGCGAAACATGAGGTGGGTTTTCTTATGATCCAGGAGACGCAATTTGTTTCTTTGGATTCGGTGGACTTAGGCGTTTCTGGGGTAATGGAGATTTTTCTTATGATTGGGTTCCTTCGGGGGGAAGATCGGGAGGTTTGCTTTCTATCTGGGATCCGAAAATTTTCAACATGGAAGCGGTTGTTAAGTCGTCTAACTGTTTACTTGTTTCGGGTAAGGTAAAAGGTAGTGGTGTTATGTGCTATGTGCTCAATGTGTATGCTCCGCATAAATTGGTCGATAAAAGGGTGTTGTGGGCGGAGATTGGCGGTCTAGTTAGGGAGGGAGAGGGGATGTGGACGGTGGCGGGGGATATTAATTCTGTTCAGTGTGAAAGTGATAGGCGGAATTGTATTTATGTGGTGGCTGACGCTAATGAGTTTAATGGGTTCACTGATGATACGAATCTGCATGAGTATTCTTTGAAAGGTAGGCGATTAACATTCGTAGCAGGTAATAAAATGAGTAGAATTGATAGAATTTTTGTCAATTGGAATTTTTTCATGGAATGGCCGAGCGCTGAGTATTTAGCGTTGGAGAGGAATATTTCGGATCATAGTCCATTACTCTTGAAGACGGTGTTGAGGAATTTTGGTCCTAAACCATTTAAATTCTACAATTCTTGGCTTAGGCGAGATGATTTCGGGGATATGGTGAAAAATGCGATTGATGCAAGAGACTTTGTGGGTGAACCGGATACAAAATTATCAATGAAATTTAAATGGCTTCGTTATCATATTGTTTCATGGGCGGCCGAGTGTAAATCTAAGGAAATGGAGGAAAAAAGAGTTTTGGAACAGGGGCTTTGTGATCTAGATAAAGCAATGGAAGTTCGCCAATTATCGGAGGATGAGGTATGGTCTTTCGAAGAGATTAAAAGGAGATTAAGGGAACTTGAGGCTTTCTACCAAAGTGACTTGAAACAGAAAGCGAGAAGTAATTGGGCGTCGTATGGGGATGATAACACGAGGTATTTTCATGGTTGTATAAACAAACGAAAGGCGGCTAATTATTTTCCAGGTCTAATGGTTAATGGGGTTTGGGAATCGAAGCCACATGTTATTAAACGGGAAGTTCTTAGTTTTTTTCGAGACAAGTTTAAGGAGACTATGCGGCGTAGACCGAAGCTGGTGTGTTTCGGGTTGAAGAAGTTACGGGCGCAGGAAGCAGATAATCTCATTGAAGATTTTTCGGCTCAAGAGGTTAAGCGTGCGGTTTTTTATTGTGGAACAGATAAAGCGCCAGGTCCAGATGGTTTTAATTTCCGGTTCATTCGGACCTTTTTGGAGATATTCGAGAAAGATTTTTTGGATGTGATGAACCATTTTCATTGTAGCGGTCGGTTTAGCATAGGAGTGGCATCCTCTTTCATCACGTTGATTCCGAAGGTTAGTGATCCATCTGTTCTTGGGGATTTCCATCCGATTAATCTTATAGGGTGCATTAGTAAAGTGGTTTCAAAAGTGTTGGCGAATCGGTTAAAGGTGGTCGTGGGTAAAGTTGTCTCGGAGCATCAGTCGGCGTTTTTAACGGGGAGGTATATTCTAGATGGTCCACTGATGATTAACGAGGTGCTTGCTTGGCAAAAAAGCGAGAAAAAAGATGTTTTTATTCAAAATTGACTTTGATAAGGCTTACGATAACGTGAATTGGGAGTTCTTATTATCGGTCATGCAACAAATGGATTTTCCTCCATTGTGGTGTGAATGGATCCGTGGCATTTTAGTGTCGGCTAGATCTGCGGTTTTGGTGAACGGGTCGCCTACTTTTGAGTTTGGGTGTCAAAAAGGTATATGGCGGGGAGATCCGATATCGCCTTTTTTATTCATTATTTTGATGGAGGCGTTTTCGGGTTTGATGAAAAAGGTGTGTCATATAGGAGTGTTTGATGGTCTGCGGTTACCTAATTGTGACAACCCTCAAATTTACATGTAACCGTACAGTTTATTAATAATAACTAAAGTGCTTGACGACTGTGTGGAACTACGTAACTGCTTCCTGATATCTGTGTTATATTTACATGCGCCTGTTAATACACTAGTAATGTACAGAAAAGTCATTAAATAGTCCGTAATGATTTCCTAAGTGTTAGAAATTAAAAACGTTACAAAAAAAATATATAAATAGGACACGTTACGAATTAATTTAGCACTTTAACGGAGTAATATCCAACCGAACAACCGGACTCTACACGGAACCTAAAAATATTGACAATGACATCGTGTTTCTTTTCTGAGCCAGTTAGGGTCCCGAATACCCTAACACCCGTTACAATTTACAACACACTAGTAAATAATTTCAAATCTCTAACTAACCAATATTTAACTTACTAGTTAGAATTGAACCAACCCCCCCCCCCCCCCCCATGTAACCGATCGGTCACCCTATAGGTGACACAAGATGTCCTTGCTTGATTATTTTAATTCCATTGCTCAATATCTAGTAAGCACAATATCCATGGGACAATTAAGACAAAATGGTTTATATAAGAAACTAATAGACCTTCACATTCATTCACCACACTTGAACAAAAGAAATCAACTCTCATCCCTCTCTCTAGATATCTCGGCCGAACACCAAGCCCCACTCACCACCATTTTTCAATTTCAACCTTACCATTCCAAGTGCACTCAAGTGTGAAGGATCACATACGAGGGAGCCCGGTGCTTGCGGATTGCCAAGGACCTCACTACGACGCTTTTAACCACTCGTTTTTCGACTAGTTTCTTCCCTAGCCTCGAGCTAGTAGTAAGTGACTCTAAACACCTTCTTGATCTATTCTAAAGTGGTTAATAAGAGTTTTGTCGGTTGAAAATCACTAACATATAAGATCACCAACTAAAAGTCTACTAAGGTGATAAACATGTTGGTTAAAGAATGAATATTAGTGTAAAACTCTTGGATCTTGTTTTGTTATGATTATTGGTTGATTATCTGATGTTTTGCTGATTAATATTAGTGTTTGATGTTGTTGTGGTCACTAAACATGATTAACGGAATCAATCGAACACAAGTTAGTAAGATAAAGAGTGAAAACAGAATCTGTCCCGGTTTTACAGCCAACTTCAGTTGGCTGTAAACAGGTCATAAACTCAACGAAAAACCGATATTTTGAATCTAAAATATGTTATTATGAAATACGGTTCTAATGGCACCGGAATCGTAATTTTTGGACTCCGTTTACTATTTTTAAAGCGTCTTTTCGTAACAGCAGCTAGAGCTGCAATTTTTCTGCTGAAAAAGTGCGTCTTGTTTTCTGTTGTAACTTGTAATCTGTGTGGAGTCTGATCACGAAATTTATACCATAGCTGACCACCGATGTATTTGTAATTACCCCACTAGAATTTCGTAAATCGGACACTCGATGAATTTTAAATAAATTATCTCGTGGACTGTGGTCAGAAAAATATAAATCTGAGTTCAGTCCGGAAAATGAATTTTTATAAAATATTGGTAATGAACCGGACCCCGATATTTTTACACAATAAAATTTGGAACGTTTAAGAAATTTGGTAAAAATTTGGGAATTTTTGGAATAAGTTAGCTATTTTATTAAAATGTCCAAAAACAGCCCGGTTTTGAATATTTAGGCTGAAACGACATAAGTTGTGATTTGTGTGTCTAAATGTCGAATGTGCTATCTGTGAATGATCTAACATGTTATATGTGTTATATACATTATTGTATGCTTGCTTATGAGTGGGGAATGGATGGGGAACTTATATGGGCATAAACCGTTAAAGTGATGCATGTTGTGTGATAGATACGTGTAGGAACTTTGTGCTCTAATTGAAAGCCACTAAATGACTAACTGATAAATCATACTAGGACGTGATTGACCGACCCTGACTGTTAGCTACATTGAGAATCTAACCGAGCAAACCGAGGTGAGTTCACACTTTTCTACAAAGCATGGTAAATTCCCGGTGGGAATGGGAATGGGCACAGGAATAGGGATTCCTCGTCCTTTGAGACGTGTTCAGGAATGTAAATTCCTCGTCCTGTTGGGACGTATTAGACTTACTGGACTAGAACTCTATCAGCGAAGTCCCTCCCTTTTTGTATCGACTTAATCGCCGAGGCTATGGCAAGCGGGTCATTAGTTAATAGCGCTATTAGGTTTAACAAACCTCACACCGTGCCAGTTGGACGGGTGTGTACTAATGGACTATGGCACGTCGGTGGTGATAGAACACCGACGCTAGGGCACAATTGATTTTTGTTAGTAGTCGATATGATAAACGAGTCTGGTAGTTTAAAATACTGGGGTAGCTCCCCACGGCCAAAGTGCCGGGCTGGATAGCCAGGGAAGGTGGACATGGGATGGTTAACTAATAAACGTTTTCGAACTATGGGGTAACCCCCACGGCTGGATAGCCGAATGAGATTAAACTATGTTTTTGGAAACAACTCTAAAATGGACAACCAACCGTGAACTCACTCAACTTTGTTGTTGACTCGTTATTACATGCTTTGCAGGTCATTAGATGCTATGGAGCTTGCATATGGAGGTGGTCGTTGTGGGATGCGAACTGATATGTCCGTACTTAATGAATAAACTTTATGAACTTATTAAACCTACGTTTTGGACTTTAAACTTATGAACTATGGACTTATGTTTTGAACTTATGTTTTATGCTTCCGCAGTTAACCAAAAATCGGTTTACTTCCTTTTGGTCACCAATCGTATTGTGTTTGGTTTTATTTACTTAATTTTGTTGTTCAATATGATTGGTGGCTCGATCCTGGTCATGCCACGCCTCCAAGCGGTGATACTCTGCATGGTGGATTTTGGGGGTGTGACACTAATGATGGTCCGGTTCTATCGCATCTAATGTATGCAGACGATGCGATTTTGATTGGGGAATGGTCTACTTTTAATTTTTTGAACATGAAGAGGATTCTTAAAAAAATTTTATTTATGTTCCGGTTTAAAAATTGTAACACCCCGAAAACGGCCTTGGTAAATCAAACCACGTTAATAGTAAAGACGGGTAAAATACTGTTGGTGGTAAAATTTACCCGGTAAATATTAGGATTTAAATAATTAATCCTAATAATAAATAAACAATGAATAAAAGCTTTTAAGAAATAAAAGCTTAGAAGGCCCGAATTAACGGGACCTAAAATAAACTTAGTCAATAAATATTCCCGAACCCGCTAAGTAAACTAGGAATATTAAACCTAGTTAATAAGTGGGAATATTATTGAAAATAATTAGGTTGTGACCTAATTAATAACTAACTAAACACGAGGGACCAAAGCCGGGTAACTTGTAAATGGAATTTATAAACTTAAAAACAAAACACCACACACACACAAGAGTGTGTGTGCGTGCGTGAGAATGCTCAGGAGACAAGCTCCATGGGAGCTAACCCTAAACTCAACAAATTCTTCAAATTGGAGGATCAATTGAAGGCCAAACTCGGATTTGAATACGTAGAAACGATCACCAAGTCAAGGGGATCGTAAGGTATGTCGAATTTCTAACATTCATGAAGTTGTAAGAATTTGATAATCACCCTAATCGCGAATTAGGCATGGATTAGAGAAGCTATGGCTAGATTAGTGATGTATACTTGCTTAGGAACGAAACCCTAAGTGAAAATCATACATAACATGCTATAGATTGATGAACTTGGTGAATTAACACACTTAGATAAGTGGGTTTTGATGTTATGATGAAATAGATGATATAGATATGCTTGGAATCATCATGCATGTTAAGTAATCGGGAGATACTTAAACAATTTGCAAATTTGGATAATTGATCATAAGTGATAGTGGTGAATTTTGATGTTAATCTTGGTGAAAATAACTAGTGATGAACTAGTTGTAAATGTGTAAAAATGTATGCACATTAGGTGTTTGTTAAAATGCCTAAATGAGAACTAAGTGTTGATAATGTGCCTAATTGAGTCTTGTGAACTTGATAGTGCAAATCATATGTGTTAATTAGTGATTTGACTTTTAAATAGTCAAACCGACCATTAATAAGATCAAATGGTAATTGTGATAGAAAATATGTAAGATGGAATAGTCATAATTAATGATGACTAATATAACCGTCTTACGAATTATGATGATAGTTTGACGCTTGACAAGCTAGGTGGAGGCTTGGAAAGGAAGCGGGTCAAACAAAGCAAGAATGGCGGAAAAGCATAATTCGGATGCAAAGTAAGTATAGCTTACACTAGTCTTATATGTTAGAATACTCCCTTATCGTATTAGTTACAAAAAAGACAAATACATAATTGAGGTATGATGTTCCGACGTGTAAACGTACGGAACAAGGTAGTCAAGCACGACAAGAAATCATGTTGATGGTTTTAAAGGAATTAAATCGGTAATTCGATCATTTTATGATAAATGGAAAATGAACCTTTGAATGGTTACCTTATAGGGTAAACCAAAACAAACAATAAGGGTAAAAAGGTAAATTGGTCACGCGTTGACCATAACTATTGGTTTTGAAAGACATTGTAAGGCGTAAGCCATAACAGGCTAAAAAGCGTTAAGAAAATCAATTAATAAGTGAAATGGCTTCACGGTGTAAACCGAAGCGAGTCGTATAGATGAGATGGTAATAAATATCATCTCGCCAACATAATCGGTCACTTAGACCAAATGGGTCAAAAGGTGAAGATATCACCCTTTGACCATAGCGACTAATGATTATTGTCGAGCTATATTATTTCAGGTGTAAATATCAAATTGGTGTTAGCAACGCTATGAATTAGCGGTTATAAAAGCAAGGTATTAAAAACGGGTCAATATATTGATATGCGCCAGGTATGTGAAATAGGGTAACACTCATTTAGAACATATGGTTCAAGAGTGTTAAAAGAGGTCAAAACGGACATTTGGTTACTTGTTAGGTAAACCAAATGTTTTATGTAATGAACATGGCGTTTGGAAAGCTTAATGACTTTTCAAACATAATCATAGGTTAAAAGGGGGATTACGGGTCCAATATACTTTCAAAAGTCCTTCAATGTTAATAAAGGACTAAAATGGACCAAAACGCCCTTGGTGGCTAAATTGACCAAACAACCTTTAAAAGTTGTTTGGAAATGAGTTTTATGATTAAATGAATACTTAGAATAATTATAGAAGCAATTGAAAGCGATTTTAGGCTCAAAAGTGCTTAAGAACCCTTAACGGGTCAAAATAAGCATACGAGTGAAAACGGGTTAAAATTTGTAATAAACCTATGATTAGAACCTAAAATTGTAGATGATATTAAATTAAAGAGTTGTATGTGATATAGGAATCAAACAAATACGTTTGTTTGATAAAATGCGTAAACGGGTCAAAATTTGGTAAAAGAGTAATAAGCCGAAGACTTAAAAGTCTTGAATTTTATCAAGCCGGATGTTGAATTTTAACTCCATATGATGGAGAATCAAATTACAAACATGTAGGAAGAAACGGTAGGTCAAACGGATAAGCGGTTTGAAAGATACGAATGATTTCGTGTCAAATTACGGCAAATTGGAAAGGTGGGATGCAGGTGCCACCGTAAATTACGGTGCCACCGTAATTTACGGTGGACCAGAATTGACTTACGGTGATACTCTCCTGATTTACGGTGGAATCAGATCAAAACAAGGTCTACCGTAAATTACGGTGTCCACCGTAATTTACGGTGGACCCTGTACAAAAATGTATATTTTGATCAGTTTTATTTCTCGGACTCGTTTAGATGCGTTTTAAATACCGTATGACTAAAGCATTTCATGTTTATGAAATGTAGGTACTTTCTGGGATGCCGGAAGACGATCAAGCTCAGCGAAGAACCGAACACGATATAGATACACGCTTCCGCACATAGCAACGTTGTAGATTTCCAACAACGAATTTGATCACGTTATATAGAATAACTTATGATTTGTAAAAACTTTAATAAACCCGTATTTTTATAGCATGTGTAGTCTTAACTACACATCTAATTGTTGGTAATTACATACAAATCATTAATCAGAAACTAGGGTGTTACAAGTTGGTATCAGAGCGCTGGTTTAAGAGATTCAAGTATGGTGGGAAAACTATGCTTGGACTTAAACCTTATGCTCTTAATAAAGATGGGTGTTCGGTTCGAGGCTTGATCGCAAATCCGGTAAGTACAAGTATGTTAACAGCTTAGCATGCTAAAGTGTTGTAAACAACGCATAGAGCTATCGTGTGGTATACGTTACCCCAATTTAAATGATTGTTAGGGTTGACGAAAATACGCGCGTTGACGTGTATAGTAGAAAATGCCTTGTATTATAATACGGGCGATTATTGAAGTTGACTTTACTAACTTTTGTGAATGTTTTAAATGAAGGACACTCGCGTTTGGAGACGATGAGAGTCAAACGAATTACGGATATGATGATGGAACGGTCCGAGGTATGACAGGAAGAGCATACTCATTAAGGACCAAAAAAAATCGCGTAACGGTCGCGAACAAGACTAATGACAAGAGAAGCCCGTTAGGGCAAGCATCACCAGGTGCACACTTTTAAATTTAATCGCACGAGTCGTTATATGCAACAAACACGTAAGTAATAACGGTTGCATACACATATGACAGAACTTGGAAAACCTGATTTCCAAGAGAAATTTAATAGGAAATGTGTTATTCACAATGATGAATAACAAATGAATAACAAGACTTGTTTATATAGAAACTTGGACGAGAGTGATCATCCAAGCAAGTATTCTCAATACAAATCCTATTGAGAAAATTTATGATCACATCAATGAATGCGAATAAATGTTCATAAAAAGGGACATTGTACATGTTCAAGGATAAACGATTAAAACTAATAATTGTTAACTAACAATTAAATAGAGTTTTACCAAATGAAACCATAAACATGGAGACAATTTGAGGAGTTACTTACATGGGACGTGATGTGGTAATTATAATAAGGTCACGCGTACCACGTGTTGATCGCTTACTCTGGCCAAGTAAGTAGTGAACACATGATAGCATGAGCTTCTTATAATGAGCGCAGTTATGTCCGATGTGGTAATGGCGGGGTGAATGGGACTAAGTAAAAAGTACCCAAATGAATCAGACAAGCAAAATATTTGATAATAATGTAAACGCACAACCGAGTGACGGAAGCGTATTACATTAGGATAATGAGCCCGAGTGAAGGGACAAAGAAGCATGATTAAACAAGTATTGGGAGGGAGTGTACTTACACTCGAACCCAGAAAACGCAAGCACGATTAAACAAGTATTGGGAGGGAGTGTACTTACACTCGAACCCAGAAAACGCAAGCACGATTAAACAAGTATTGGGAGGGAGTGTACTTACACTCGAACCCAGAAAACGCAAGCATGTTAGACAAGTATTGGGAGGGAGTGTACTTACACTCGAACCCAGAAAACGCAAGCACGATTAAACAAGTATTGGGAGGGAGTGTACTTACACTCGAACCCAGAAAACGCAAGCACGATTAAACAAGTATTGGGAGGGAGTGTACTTACACTCGAACCCAGAAAACGTAAGCATGTTAGACAAGTATTGGGAGGGAGTGTACTTACACTCGAACCCAGAAAACGCAAGCATGATTAGACAAGTATTGGGAGGGAGTGTACTTACGCTCGAACCCGGAAATTGCAAATGAGTCCCTTAACGGGTCGTTTTTGTAAAACGTCCAACTTAAAGACAAAGTCGGAATATAAAAATGAAGCGAGGTCTTAATGCATACCGGAAGGGTTGCAATAATAACGATTTCGGTAAAACACCCGGTTGATGGGTAAGAATTTAAACACATGCGTAAACCGAGAGACGAGAACATGAATTTAAAGTCAAAAGACTCGGATTATGAGTTATGACTAAAAGACCATAAAATTTCGTAAACAGAAATTTTGATAATTACATTCAACCATTTTGAGGTTGAACGGGTTGAATAAAGTATAAATGCTTAATGGCATAAGTAAGCACAAGCCGGATAACGGTAAGCTTGAGACAAACTGACGCGTAAATAACGTCAGAAGTCATAAAGTCGGAGGATTAGCCCGGAAGTAAACAAATGAAGCCTTAGACTACGGTCAAGGTCAAATGAAGTTCAAGGGTGAAAACAAATGATTTTCAAACATAAAAAGAGTGCTTTGACACCATATATATATTTCAATATAGACATGCGTAAAGAATGATCTACGGGATCAATATAACCCTTGAGATTATAAACAATGGAAAAGTCTACGAGACTAATATGACCTACGGGTCACGACTAGAAAGAAATAGACTACAAGGACCTAGCCTTAAAGAGGTGAAAGTCTAATAAAATAGCCTATAGAGCAAAACGATAAAACTTACGGGTGTTAATTAGACAAAGCAACGGATAAATTGAGAATCCCCGCATAAAACAAAGGCTGTAAAAGAATAAATTACGGACTGTCAATATCCCAGTATGGATGATTGACACAAGTTAAAGAAAAGATCCTAAAACTAAAACTTCAGTTTTAGTAAGAAGTAATGTTTTTACAAACATAAATTCTGACAAGAATTTAAATAGTAAGCATGAAAGATACAAGTCTTGACGTTGATAGGCGCAAGACGATATATTCGAAAAGTGATATTTTCGAAAATGAAATTTTGATATAAATTAAACATGATGTAACACAATCACGGTCAAGAAATGTAATGTGAAGTAGAATCACATTATAACAAAGCAAGCGGTAAAAAGGAACTGGACAAATAAGTCTAGTTAGTGAAACCGACCAAAGTCAGCAATTCAAGTTAAGAAATTTGGTTCGCTTGTAAACGGTAAACTCGATATAACTAAACCGAATGAATAAATTTGAAAATAAAGGAAATTGTTGCTAGAAGTGAAAGATTTCACTAGAGACCTTTAAACGGGTCAAAGTAATGGATTCATAAAGAATTCGATAGTATATGAAAGCGAGGAATATCGCTAAGTTAATTAAACTAGTGGAAATAACGAGATTACGTTATTTCAAGTTGCATTATGTCATGTAAGATATGTAGATGATTAATAACCAAAAGAATATTACCATACTTTTCTGGTAATACTAACAATTTGTCAAGATATGAGAAATGCTTAATTGATTATCGAGAGCAAATGCATGGAGTTGAACTCGATAAATTAAGTAAGAAAAGGTTTCGAGGACGAAACCTCTTTAAGGGGGGTAGACTTGTAACACCCCGAAAACGGCCTTGGTAAATCAAACCACGTTAATAGTAAAGACGGGTAAAATACTGTTGGTGGTAAAATTTACCCGGTAAATATTAGGATTTAAATAATTAATCCTAATAATAAATAAACAATGAATAAAAGATTTTAAGAAATAAAAGCTTAGAAGGCCCGAATTAACGGGACCTAAAATAAACTTAGTCAATAAATATTCCCGAACCCGCTAAGTAAACTAGGAATATTAAACCTAGTTAATAAGTGGGAATATTATTGAAAATAATTAGGTTGTGACCTAATTAATAACTAACCAAACACGAGGGACCAAAGCCGGGTAACTTGAAAATGGAATTTATAAACTTAAAAACAAAACACCACACACACACAAGAGTGTGTGTGCGTGCGTGAGAATGCTCAGGAGACAAGCTCCATGGGAGCTAACCCTAAACTCAACAAATTCTTCAAATTGGAGGATCAATTGAAGGCCAAACTCGGATTTGAATACGTAGAAACGATCACCAAGTCAAGGGGATCGTAAGGTATGTCGAATTTCTAACATTCATGAAGTTGTAAGAATTTGATAATCACCCTAATCGCGAATTAGGCATGGATTAGAGAAGCTATGGCTAGATTAGTGATGTATACTTGCTTAGGAACGAAACCCTAAGTGAAAATCATACATAACATGCTATAGATTGATGAACTTGGTGAATTAACACACTTAGATAAGTGGGTTTTGATGTTATGATGAAATAGATGATATAGATATGCTTGGAATCATCATGCATGTTAAGTAATCGGGAGATACTTAAACAATTTGCAAATTTGGATAATTGATCATAAGTGATAGTGGTGAATTTTGATGTTAATCTTGGTGAAAATAACTAGTGATGAACTAGTTGTAAATGTGTAAAAATGTATGCACATTAGGTGTTTGTTAAAATGCCTAAATGAGAACTAAGTGTTGATAATGTGCCTAATTGAGTCTTGTGAACTTGATAGTGCAAATCATATGTGTTAATTAGTGATTTGACTTTTAAATAGTCAAACCGACCATTAATAAGATCAAATGGTAATTGTGATAGAAAATATGTAAGATGGAATAGTCATAATTAATGATGACTAATATAACCGTCTTACGAATTATGATGATAGTTTGACGCTTGACAAGCTAGGTGGAGGCTTGGAAAGGAAGCGGGTCAAACAAAGCAAGAATGGCGGAAAAGCATAATTCGGATGCAAAGTAAGTATAGCTTACACTAGTCTTATATGTTAGAATACTCCCTTATCGTATTAGTTACAAAAAAGACAAATACATAATTGAGGTATGATGTTCCGACGTGTAAACGTACGGAACAAGGTAGTCAAGCACGACAAGAAATCATGTTGATGGTTTTAAAGGAATTAAATCGGTAATTCGATCATTTTATGATAAATGGAAAATGAACCTTTGAATGGTTACCTTATAGGGTAAACCAAAACAAACAATAAGGGTAAAAAGGTAAATTGGTCACGCGTTGACCATAACTATTGGTTTTGAAAGACATTGTAAGGCGTAAGCCATAACAGGCTAAAAAGCATTAAGAAAATCAATTAATAAGTGAAATGGCTTCACGGTGTAAACCGAAGCGAGTCGTATAGATGAGATGGTAATAAATATCATCTCGCCAACATAATCGGTCACTTAGACCAAATGGGTCAAAAGGTGAAGATATCACCCTTTGACCATAGCGACTAATGATTATTGTCGAGCTATATTATTTCAGGTGTAAATATCAAATTGGTGTTAGCAACGCTATGAATTAGCGGTTATAAAAGCAAGGTATTAAAAACGGGTCAATATATTGATATGCGCCAGGTATGTGAAATAGGGTAACACTCATTTAGAACATATGGTTCAAGAGTGTTAAAAGAGGTCAAAACGGACATTTGGTTACTTGTTAGGTAAACCAAATGTTTTATGTAATGAACATGGCGTTTGGAAAGCTTAATGACTTTTCAAACATAATCATAGGTTAAAAGGGGGATTACGGGTCCAATATACTTTCAAAAGTCCTTCAATGTTAATAAAGGACTAAAATGGACCAAAACGCCCTTGGTGGCTAAATTGACCAAACAACCTTTAAAAGTTGTTTGGAAATGAGTTTTATGATTAAATGAATACTTAGAATAATTATAGAAGCAATTGAAAGCGATTTTAGGCTCAAAAGTGCTTAAGAACCCTTAACGGGTCAAAATAAGCATACGAGTGAAAACGGGTTAAAATTTGTAATAAACCTATGATTAGAACCTAAAATTGTAGATGATATTAAATTAAAGAGTTGTATGTGATATAGGAATCAAACAAATACGTTTGTTTGATAAAATGCGTAAACGGGTCAAAATTTGGTAAAAGAGTAATAAGCCGAAGACTTAAAAGTCTTGAATTTTATCAAGCCGGATGTTGAATTTTAACTCCATATGATGGAGAATCAAATTACAAACATGTAGGAAGAAACGGTAGGTCAAACGGATAAGCGGTTTGAAAGATACGAATGATTTCGTGTCAAATTACGGCAAATTGGAAAGGTGGGATGCAGGTGCCACCGTAAATTACGGTGCCACCGTAATTTACGGTGGACCAGAATTGACTTACGGTGATACTCTCCTGATTTACGGTGGAATCAGATCAAAACAAGGTCTACCGTAAATTACGGTGTCCACCGTAATTTACGGTGGACCCTGTACAAAAATGTATATTTTGATCAGTTTTATTTCTCGGACTCGTTTAGATGCGTTTTAAATACCGTATGACTAAAGCATTTCATGTTTATGAAATGTAGGTACTTTCTGGGATGCCGGAAGACGATCAAGCTCAGCGAAGAACCGAACACGATATAGATACACGCTTCCGCACATAGCAACATTGTAGATTTCCAACAACGAATTTGATCACGTTATATAGAATAACTTATGATTTGTAAAAACTTTAATAAACCCGTATTTTTATAGCATGTGTAGTCTTAACTACACATCTAATTGTTGGTAATTACATACAAATCATTAATCAGAAACTAGGGTGTTACAAAAATCAACCTTCATAAGTCGGTTTTGTATGGTGTGGGGGTTGATAATGAAGATGTTATAGCCAAGGCCGAATCATTAGGATGCAAACCAGGAGCTATTCCGTTTATGTATTTGGGTATCAAGGTCGGGGCAAATATGAATAGGATATCGAATTGGGATCCAGTGGTGACTACTTTCAAGAAGAGGCTATCAAAATGGAGAGCAAATACTTTTTCTATAGCCGGCCGGTTGACGTTAATAAAATCCGTTCTTGACAGTTTACCAACATATTATTTTTCCTTTTTAAGGCGCCTAAGAAGGTGATTCAAACTTTGGAAGGATTAATGAGGCGGTTTTTGTGGGGTGGGTTGGACGAAGTGAAAAAATTAAGTTGGGTGTCGTGGGATATTGTCACAAAAAGTATACGACATGGAGGGTTGGGAATTGCAAAGTTGGAAATAAACAACAATGCGTTGATTGCTAAATGGTTATGAAGGTTTCTCAATGATACGCCAGCTATGTGGCGTAAAGTGATAGTTTCGATTCATGGGTCAAGTCATGGCTGGGGTTAGCTCCGGTTAATACATCTATATCGGGTGTTTGGAAGAATTGCGTGACTTTTTGGAATAAATACTCGGTTGAAGTTGTTGGTATTAATAGAATGATTAAGGGGAAAGTTGGCAATGGGAGACTAATAAGATTTTGGTTAGATACATGGTCGGGGGCGGAACCTTTAAAGGAGACGTTTCCAACTTTGTTTGCGCTCGAAAAAATAAACGGATTGTTGTTTCTGGTTGGTTGAGTATTGAAGGAGATACTCGGTTTTTTTGTTGGGATTGGCTACGTGCACCCGCTTCTGATGCAGAGCTGGATTTGAATCAGGCTTTGGAAGCTCTCTTGATGCAGGTTATTATGGATGATAGCCAGGATGGGTGGTGTTGGTTGGATGGTCGAGCCGATGGGTTTTCGGTTGCTTCTGTGAAGAACTGGATGCGCGGACAACAGAGTTCGAGTGAGAGCTTCGTTTTTTCATGGAGTAAATGGGTTCCAAACAAGTGCAACATATTCATGTGGCGCGCTTTTATTGATCGCCTTCCCACAAAGATGTCTCTTCTTCGAAGAAACATTCTGGTGGATAATCAAGCTTGTGTTTGGTGCGAGAGTAGTGATGAAACAGTCGAGCATATTCTTACAGGTTATTGCATCTCTACGGGTGTGTGGAATGCGATTACTAGTTGGTGCAGGATACCGGGGAGCTTCATCTTTCATGTCAAATATTTGGTTAATTTGCACGATTATAGTGGTGCGTCCGGGAACAGAAAGTTGGTTATACATGGGATTATCATAATCGCCTGTTGGAGGATGTGGAGAGCTAGGAATGAAAAATTATTCTTGAATAAAGACCCTAATGTCGTGGAGATGGTTGCGGATATCAAGCAAGTCCTTGAGTTTTTTATGGTATAAACATAGGTTTAAACAAGGGGTTGTGGATTGGGATAGATGGTGTATGTTTGATTTGATGTAAGTTCTTGTGACTTTGTGGTTTTCGGTTTGCTTTTCCCGCCTTGGTGATAGCTTGCCTTGGTTTTGAGGTTTAATAAAAGTTAATTTTCAAAAAAAAAAAAAACTATCAATTCCTAAATTTTATAGAATAAATACTACAACATATGCACCTTGTAGCATTTATACTCCTAATATTTTGATTGTAAAGTTTTTTTAAAGGCAATCAAACTATTATTCAATCAAGACCCAACCAACAAGTTGGATCAACACCACAATTACATCACAATGTGCACAAAAAACAAACAATCATACATTCATACAGGACACCTCAAAGTTACATCACTGCGACCACGTCAAGCTATTGACTTTGGCCCAGTTCTTAACCCACATGAACCTGAGATATTTAATATCCTCCTTGATGCCTTCTATACTCCCGGTCTTCTGTTTGAAAATCCACTCATTCCTGCATCTCCATATACACGAAACTCCCACTTGCATTAAAGCATTTACCAATTTTTTTCACCTAGCAAACCTCTAACATGCACCCTAATCTCCTGTATATCCTTAACTTCAAACACGAAGCAATTTGGAATTCTACATCACGATGCCAAAAAATCCCAAACCTCTTGAACAAAACTGCACGGCAACAACAAATGCTCAAGAGTTTCATTCGCCTCCTCGCAAAAGTTGCAGCACAAGGATCCAAACTGGATGTTTCTCTTCGCTAGCTCGGACAACATCAGAATGTGACCCAAGGAAACTCTCCACAACAAAAAATTCACCTTAATCGGAACCCAATTAATCCAAAAAAAATAATCATGCCCCACGTACCTTGTTCGCCTCAGTTCCAACTCCATTTCTCTTGTTCTTTACAGTAAAGTATTGTAACAACCCTTAAATAAGCCCTACAACAATCTGTAATCATAAACCAACACACGTACGATCAAAATCTGCTTGAAAAAAAAGGGTTAGAGGGCTGTAACGGGGCGTGATAGCCTCCCGCTAGGCTATCGCGGGTGGCGAAACCCTCTAGAACCGCCTTGGACACTTATCTAACACGTGGCATCCACGTGTCAAAGCTACCAGGTGACTCGGGACAGCTATGCCCTAGCTAGGTGGGTTTGGCGGGGCTCGACAGCCTACCCCTAGAGTATCGCGGGGAGGGAGACTCTCCAGAATCAGCTATAAATTGAGCATTCGTGCTGCAGTTCAAACTCGTTCAAATTTCTTTCTCTCTCAAGACATTCTGCTCTGTGTTATACCCACATAATACTCGGAGTACCACACCTCTGCCCGTTATCAGGGTAATAACTCTAATCACTGGTACATTACTTTATCCGATTGATTGAAACCGATCCAATGGATGTTTAAGTGTTGCTGGTATACGGCTATACTTTGTCATTCATTGTGGGTTTTGATCTCGTGATTATCGTTAAAGTTGAATTGAGTTAATACACTAATACGTGTGCATTGTGTATTTAATTTGGTATACAAGCATTAAACCAGTAGGCCAGTACCAACACCTTAAATCTACAATGTGAGTCATTCTCTTTTTATCAAATGCTTTCAAAACCCTAAATGTTTTCTAGGTGTATTTACCGTGATTAAGTCTATGCATTCTGATATTACAGTCGGTATGTGGGGTATTGTATACATTACTTGATAAGCTTTACTATTGGACAACGGGTTAGCCAATAGTAATATGACCACAGTCACAGATCCGGTCGAGTGACAAGTACTGTGTGTAATTAAAAGATGTAGGCAAATATAAAAACTTTTAATGCTGTAAATTATAACAAATATGTTTTTACAACTGAATGAACTCACCAGTATTTTCCGCTGATCAAATGTTTTTAAAACGCGTTTCAGGTGATTTACTGTGAAGTGAAGAAAAGTGTCGTGAAGCACTTCAGCTTGAATAAGTGGCTATATGTAAACCTGAAATAAACGTGTTTTTGTAGTTAAGGATTTATCCCCGTGAAAATTATTTATGTAAATACGGGTTTTACCCCACAGTTTATGAAATGAAAATCTCGGTGTTTGAAACTCTGATATTTTTCTTGACACCCGGTGCTGATAAGTTTTCCGCTGTGATAATTTAATAAACACCGGTACCACTCGTGTCTGCCTCACGGCTTCCGAACCAGGGTACGGGTCAGGGCCGTGACAGAAGGTGGTATCAGAGCCACTGGTTTAAGCTAATTAAGTATTGTGAAAATACTTAAATTTAGTAGTCAAGAATTTGATTAAATGTTTCTGTGAAATCTGTGATACTAATCAAATATTATATATTCGATTTTTGGAGTTCGTGTTTTCATTGTTTTTTACTAACAGCGTGAGCGATAGAGACCTAGCGGATGCATTCCAAAATATATCTCTTAATCCGACAGATATGGAGACAGCTGAAAGTCAATCCGGATACCAAGCCGAGGTTGATGAACCAATGATTTTCCAAGCACAACCGCAACCAAAAGCACCACCGAAGAAAAGAGATAATACTAGACTGGAAAAGAGGAAGGAAGAAGAAACTAGTTGCGCCAAAGACAAAAAGAACAGTAGAACCAAAAGGAAAAAAGGTTGTAGGGGAAAGTTCGAATCAAGTCCCTATGCCACTCACATGGGAAGAGTTAGATCGAATATTGGCGAACTGTTAATTGTTCAGGCCGATGTCAGAAGAAATAAACCTGAACATGCCAGTTCAACCTGAGATGCCGATGAACCTGGATCCAATAATACCCGAACCAGCAATCCCCCAGCAACCACTCCAAAACCCAGTAAAGGAGTGGTGGACAAATGATTGGGCATTCCAGAATTTGATGAATAATCCTAATCCATACTACCCACAATACGAACTAGCACCTGCAGCGTTTCCACCAATGAACCTAGAAAACGTAGCAGAACTTTGCCATTACGGCGAAGACCTCATAGATGCAGGGAGCATGATCTGAAACGTGGGCGAAAATCTAGTCTGGAAATACGACGAGAGAGAGTTCAACTTTTGAAGAAGAAAACTAACTTTATATTAAATGTTGTATAATATATTTTTGTATTCTGTGAAATATATATATATATATATATATATATATATATATATATATATATATAGAATTAGGTTCAAGAGTGAACAACTTCTTGATAGTGAACTGAGTGAACTAATCTTGGCCCTTGATCATTTGTTAGATTAAAAGAGTAAGATTGACATTAGCCAAGTATTTTTAATTAAAATCCCTTAATTTTCTCATATCTCTCTCTTTCTCTCATTTATGAATTAAAAATTCGTTTCTTTACTCGTTTGTCCCATTATGGCTTACGCCATAGGGTGTCTTTTCGAAATTCATAGTTTATTTGTCAATGCGTGACCAAATTACGAAGTTGCCCTTTTTACCGAATATGGCTTGCACCATAGAGTATCCTTCTCAAGACTCATTGTTTACCATCAAAATATGGTTTATTACCATTTTATTTGTTCCGACCTATATCGGTTCGTGTCGGAACGTCATATTTCAAAGACTCATTCGCTTCCTAGATCACCTTATTCTTAACCAAATTCATAAGTAAATGTTCTATTTAAAGGATGTAAGCTTTATTTACCTTGTTTCCGATTATGCTTTTCCCATGTCTTTGATTCGTTTGATCTGTTAATTTCCAAGTTTCCACCTAGCTTGTCAAGTGTCAAACTATCATTTAACATTCACAAGATGGTTAGATTAGTTATCCTTTATCACGACTATCCCACCTTATAGAATTTATATAAAAATAATCACTCAATCTTATTATAGGTCAGTTTGACTTTTAACAGTCAACTGCCTATTGACATGTGCAAATGTACTAACAAGTTGAATGAATTCATCTAAGGATTTTATCAAATACTTGGTAGGCATGATTTTTAGGCCACCATTTTAACTAAATTTCCAACCAAGTTCATCTCATTTCTTTTACTTTGACAAGTTCATGCAATTATTAACATCAAATTAACTTTGCTTTCAATTATCAACACTAGTTCATCCATTTATCATGCTAGAACTTAGGGTTTTTATCTCTATGTAAAAACCCATTTCATCATATTATTATACATTCATCCGAACACCTAATATAATCAAGTTCTCTATATAAACTAGTAAACATGATGATTTCAAGCACTTTTTAACATCACTAATACATAAATTTCAACATATCATACAAAACCCATTTCATGTCATCTATGAACACTTAACAAATTTTCTAAATTGTTCATGCATTTCACTCATACAAGCAAGCATGGTGGTTACGAACATTACTACACTATCAATTCCATCATATCATCTAAACCCATCTCAACATTACCACATTCAAGTTCTTTTTCATGGAACCTCTTTCATAGTGTAAAATTGTAACATACCTTGTGATCATCAAGCATAGATGATCAATAATCAAGGTCCATGCATATGATTTGGCCTTAATTTATCCTCCAATTTGCTAGAAAAATTGTTTGAAGGTTTTAGAAAAAGTGTTTGCGTTATCATTCTTTAATACCTCATCTTTTTACTTAACCCCATTTAGTCCATAAGGTTCATTTTTATTATGTTTAAGGTGGTTTTTGTTTTTTCAGATGCAAAAGGTCTGTAGTCTGCGGACCACATCTGCAAACGTCTGCATGAGAAGAGGTGAACCAAATGTCTGCAGAGTGTAATAAAAAGAGTATTTGATTATCTAAACTATTTACCCCACATCTGCAAACTTTTTTTCCCTTTCTCTTCTCCCAATTCACCACATACATGGAATCAAATAAATCATCACTCAAACCTCACGACCTGCAACCTTAGATTCAGTATGAACATCTTGAAAATGATCTTTTTACAACCGAAAATAACAGTGGAGCTCAATAAATCCTCGTCTTCACCATTCCCTCAAAACATAGAGCCTAAAACAAACCCATTGTGGATTTTTCTCACACTCAATGAACAACACAAGAACCCGATCCAGATCTGCAAATAATGAGGTAAAGATTCAACCTTTTTCACTTCAAGATCACTCTTACACCTTTAATCTTTTGTGGGTATTGTGTAAACATGATGAAAGACGAACCTGAAGTGTTTTTATTGCAACATCAACAGCAGAGGTGTGAAGAGATGAAATGGTTGCTTGTGATGAGGGAGTTCCAAGATTTAAGAAGGGAATTAAGATGTGGACATTTGAGGATTTGGAGTTGTAGGTCGTGAGGTTTGAAACGGTTGGAGGAGAATGGGAAAAAAAGTTTGGAGAGAGGGTTAGAAGAGGTTGGAAGAGGTGGGAAGACATTGGACCATGTCTGTGTGGGGAATAGGACGCGCAGAGGTTTTAAGACATTTTTTTAATGAAATGTCTTCTAAAAAACAAACGGTTTGCAGAGCTAAACATCTGGGCGTGGTCTGGGCAGCGCATACATAAGATGTCAGAAGAGGATTTTCTGAAAAAACAAACACCCCCTAAGACACCATCCCCTCTTTTATCAACGTAATATATGTAATTAACTAGGTTAAACATCCCTAGTTAGATTACCAATTTCGGGGAGGTTTACAATCCGCCTTACTTTATGTCCCGATAACCCGAGCCTTTTATAAACTTTTACTTACTAAAGGTATTTGTTCACTTTTTACTAAACATTAGATTTATTTAATTAGATCCTAAATTTTATCGGGTGTATATATATATATATATATACACACACTTTTACCACATCGGTATTCTACTCGCTCTTCAATATTGACGTGGTTTAATTACCAAACTCGTTTTTTGGGTGTTACAATAAGAAATCGAATTAGGGTAGAACTAGAAACGCACACAAACTTTAATTTAGGTTTTTCCTTTATGTTTGTCACGCTTTTCCCAATTTGTTGTAATTTCCTTTTGAAACAATGTATTACTTGAAGTTATGAAAATGAAATGAAATTTGAACTTTAATCTATTGACGCAAATTTAGTGTTATGTTGTCTTTGAGCAATCTATTACGTCTCGATGTTTCCTCCATCGGTTGGGGGTGTGACTATGGTTGTTATGATGGTGGTGGTTGTTGATGATGGTGGTGGTGGCTAATGGTGGTGGTGAAACTTAGGATTATTAAAATCCAATAACTAGTTTTGTGACATATAAGCAGCACATCAGCCAATAACTAGGTTTCTGCCACGTAAGTTGCCAAGTCAGCAAAACTAACTGAGTTATAACCGAGTTAGAAAAAGATCAATGATGACCGAATTCTTACAAGTTGTGATTGTCATATGGAATTTTTTAAATTGAGATTAGTGTGAGCCAATGGGTGAAAGTTATAATTATTAAAATCTAATAACCCATAAATAAATAACCATAAAAAGAAATTAGTAGATATTTAGTTTTTTATTCCGTTTTCTTTCCCCATTGCTCACAACCGTTCCCTCTTTTATAAATAAAAAGTTATAAAATAACTTTTTATTAGTTAATGATTTCTATTTGAAGTGGTCTTGTTTTATACGTTTTTCAGGATAACAGAAATTAGAAGGCCTTATAAAAATAGTTTGGTTTTTATATTACATACATTCACGAGCTTTGATATGCATTTTCCCCACCATTGCCTACCTCGTGATCGTCAACACTACAGAGTAGTAAGTTAAGGAAACCGCAATTGAATAGTTGACCATTTATTTTACGATAATAAAATAATCAGCAACCAAAAAGATTATATTTAATCGTCACAATTTTGAAAAAAAATAATAATAATAGTTATACTAAAATCAGGAGGTTTGCAATGTTGAACATAAATAAAAGGTTCTATCATATAATGAAACTATGTTTAAATGGCGTTTTTCTTTATATGATTGAGGGTAGGGATGCAAACGAACCAAACGTTCGGCAAACAGTTTGTGAACTGTTTGGCGGGAAGTTCGTTTGTGTTCGTTCGTTTATTAAACAAATGAACATGAACAAGAAATTTCGTTCGTTTAGTTAAATGAATGAACATGAGCAGAGTCCACGTTCGTTCTATTATGTTCGGTAACATGTTCGTTTGTGTTCGATAGTTCATTAGTGTTTTTTGTTTATAAATATTATTTAAATATTTCAAAATTCCGACAAATAAAATATTTAATAAGTGTCGATGTATTATATATTATGTTCATGAACGCTTGTTTGTGTTCATTTGTGTTCACAACGTTTGTTTTCGTTTGTTGCCTAAAATTAACAAACAAACACAAACGAACACGAACAAGTTCATTTCTGTAACAAACGAATACAGACATAAAATCTCGTTCGGTAAGTGCTCATGAACAATTCGTGAACACATATATTTATGAACAAACGAATACGAACAAGGTTTTATTCATATTCATTCGATTCGTTTGCAGCCCTACTTGAGGGTTTGAATCATGGGTAAAGAATAGCGTAGAATTAGAAGTACAGTAAAATATTGTTTAAAAAGACACCATACCAAAACTAGAGTTTTTTTTTTTTTTTTAAATTAATATGAATTCTTTTGAACTAATACTATTTGCAATAACTAATTAATCGATTATTTTTATTTTTAGAGGGTAAGTATCGTCATCATCAAGATATAATAATCAACGTTATTATTTTTTAATGTTTGTCTAGTCAAGTCTCAGTTTATTTTTATGGCTTCAAATGGTTGTACAATGGCAAATGACCATTCTACTGAGTTGGGATAAACAGGTTTTCTACTGATTTGGGATGTATCTATGTTAGATCTGTGTAATACTTTCAGATCTGTGTTGGTTTTTTGTGTTTTTTATAATGTTTTGTGAACTCATAATGTGAATGGAGTGATAAAGTGAAGGTTTTTTTGGTTTTTACTGCTCTCCTATAAAGTTTTTACTACTTAAGCTATCAGTTTTGCTTTTACAGTTGGTAAAGGAGTTGTGTACTCCAGATTTTGTGTACTCCGGATTCATTTGACAAAGGAGTTGTGTACTCCGGATTTTGTGTTCTTAATCTGTCTGAATTGAAAGTGTTTGAGGCTGTGATGCAAAAGCTGAGCTTGTGTTCTTAATCTGTCTGAACTGAAAGTGTTGAGTCTATGATGCATAAGTTGAGCTTGTGTTCTTAATCTGTCTGAGCTGAAAGTGTTGAGTCTATGATGCATAAGCTGAGTTTGTGTTCTTAATATGTCTGAACTGAAAGTGTTGAGGCTATGATGCATAAGCTGAGCCTGTGAGGTTACATATGTGTTTCTTGTGCTTAAAACACTTGTACATCATGCTTTAAAGGTTGTTTAAGTTTAGTGGCAAATTACTCTTGTACATCATGCTTTAAAGCGAGGTTACAAAACACAATAGACTGTGGTGATGATTGTATTTTGAGGGTACATAGAAGATCCGAGTAGCATCTTGGCGAGGCAATATCAAGGTTGCATAGTTCTCACTCTGCAACCGTGTGTTTGCAGCCATGGCTTTACCCGGTTTGTAGCTATGTTCATCTCTCAATTATATGCCTGAGTCTTCCAGATGTTTTGATACGCAAATGAGCAGGTGGTGTATCGAAATCAATCTTCCCCTTAGGCGATTGAACCCGCCGCAAGTCGATAAAATGAAATGGCAAACCCTAAAATCGATTGTATACTACACCGTGTTTTTCTTTTTAATCCTGAAGCTTTGCAGATTGTACATTATGCTTTAGAAGGTTGTAAATGTTGAAATAGCTGTGAAGCATAAGCTGAGCTTCAAACGCTATGATGGTTGCATGAGCATCAATTGTGATGTTCATTTGAAGGGTACTTACATCTCCCTGACTTGATGATAGTCATTAGACTGTGATGATTGTTGTATTTTGAGGGTACATAGAAGATCCGAGTAGCATCTTGGCGGGGCAATATCCAGGTTGCATAGTTCTCACTCTGCAACCGTGTGTTGCAGCCATGGCTTTACCCGGGTTTCTTGTTTTAATCTCTTTGGGCAATTTTGAAGGCTTTTGAAAAGATCCAACGAAAGGTGACATTTGACGGCTATGATGAACACTTTAACTTTAATATGTGCAACGTGTCCCCAATTTGGTTGATTCCTTCTGCAGTGTGCAGTGAGGTATTGTTTTCCCTCTTTATGGTTGTTCAATCCCAAATTTCAAGAAACCTTGGTTGACAACCTTCTGTGGTAAAAAAGGATTCGGTTTGGCAGGAATTTTCTTTTTGGGACTTTCAGGCCAAGAAGAATCTGCAGCTGATGAGAATGAGATATTGTTGTGCTGCAAAAGCACGTGAGTTAAGCTGCTCTTCTAATTTCTTATTTGATATTACAACTTATGATTATGGAGTAGTTAAAGATCTGATTTATTAAACCGAAATGTTGTGCTGCTAATATTTTGTTATACGGTTGTGGACCAGCTCAATGTGAAAGCATAAAAGAGATGCTAGAGTACTTTAGAAGTCAAGTTGGGTCTAAGGCTTGGAAGAAGGTGGGAGTTGTGGCTTTCGCTACGATATGGAGACTTTGGACGAGTAGAAACGAGAAAGAATTTAATGGCAACAACATTCCGATCGCTAAAGTGTACCAGTTTTGTTTTGATAGAAAAAAGGCCAATGAGTATTCAGGTTGAATATTTTTAATTTGTTGTATTTATGAACACAAATTATATTAAGAAAAAAAGAAAGTTATTTTTGTATTGTGTAATCATCATCTTCTTAGAGTTTTGGCATGGTTTGATTTCATTCTTTGATGCGCAATGGAAAGAATCTTACTTTCACTTATACTTGTAGCATTCATACACGAAAACTGACCCGACCTGAGACCAACCCAAAATTCATACAAAGTGGTTTAGTCTCGGGTTCATTGTGTAGCTTTTGAAAGACTTATGCAACTGCTTATTCAGTGTTTGTATACGAAAGCCAATTGTTTGTGTTGTGTTTTCCGTTGCATCGCGAAATTGGTTTTGGTTATGGCTCAAAACTGAAGACCATTTGTGGCTACATAATCTTATATTCTTTTGACTACATGAATTTTTTTTTTCATGGGTTACATTTTAATTTTGTTACTGCCGTGTTTGAATCTAAATACCATGTATTATTTGAAAAAAAATGTCTTTAATAGAGAAACAAGGGTATACAAAATGAGCAGATATTGAACGTTAAACTGGTAATTTTAGTCATTAATGTTCATGAAAAATATAGTGTGAAAAATTGAAATGTAATAATTTCTTTTAATGAGTTAGCATATGTTGCTTGTTATTGATGATCATAGGTTCATAACAAGTGTCTTTGTAAAGTGTAATAGTTTGGTAAGACCAAAAAGAGTCCATTGGTCAACGGAACCTGCTCAAACCCAGTTAATTGCCTGTTTGATTTGTTAACCCGTCCTATTCATTTCCACCTTTGATTTATATTTTAACTTTCAGGCTGTAATGAAGGTTCTACCAGAACTAAACGGAAAACTGACAGGTGTCGCCTTTAGACAAAACGTATATTAAATGTAAACTTTTAATACATACAATACAGAGACAAAACGTCATACCAACTTCGTAGACTTGACAGAACTTACAGACTCGATAACAAAAGACCGTAACATACAATACAGAGACAAGCAATTGTGGATCTTTACTGACGGGTGCACTTCGGAATGTAGCAGATATGAATGAATATAACCCCAGTGGTAGATATGTAATTAGCGAGCTCTGGAATTTCAAGGAAAATCGAAGAGCTACACTGGGGTTATATTCATTCATATCAATCAGTTCCTTATGTGCACCACACCATCTTCTAGGAGGTTGTCAAGTGTTTTCGCCTTCGTAGTTGGTGTTTCGATATGTTTACATCCGCAGCCATTCTGTACAATATTTTCACAAAAAACATCACAAACAAACCTGAACAAAGCAAAACAAATCAACCCTCTGTTTTTTCAAAGCAAAACAAACATGAAGAACCCTCTGTTTTTTCACAAGAAAAACAAACATGAAGTACCCAAAATACCCAAATAACTGATTATCATCGAATCAAACACATTCAAATTACCAATAAACACACTCTGTTTTTTCAAAGCAAAACAAACATGAAGAACCCTCTAGGTATCTAAGACTTCGACCCGGACTAGGTCGAGTCTTGCCTAATTCCCTATAGTTATGGCTCTGATACCAATCTGTCACACCCCAACCGATGGCGGAAACATCGGGGCATGGCACTGAGCGAAACAGATTGTCCAGAAGTTTCCATAACAATTATCAATACTATTCAATTTAAATAATACGTCCCATACCGTATCTCAAACAGTAAAATAATTATTACAGACAAAAATCCAGGCAAATATTTTGTTCCGACAACTCAGATTTAAATAGACAGCAATTGTTTATCTGCTTCTAGAGACCCTTGATTCGTTATCTACAGACAACTATTTGTTGGGCTCTAAAGCTTTATTCTAGCTTCAAATTCCTACCACATGTGCATCCTAAGCACCTGTCACATACGTTAAAATAAAGTCAATATATATAATGTAAAGGTGAGCATACAAGTTTGATAATAGCATATAGAGTTCGAATTCGTTTACGCGTAACCAGCACGTACACATAGTGAAATGAAGCACGTTAGTTATCGACATAGATCCATCGATACCAATGACTGCGGGTTGACTGCCCGAGGTCGTTCGCAATACATGATTACCACCGTAATCCATGCAAGTAATTGTCCTTAACAACCCCCGTGTGAACGGGTGCTGAGTCCAAACTATAGTACTATCGTTGCTAAGGCAGGTAGACAGCATTCCATGTGTAATCATAACAAACAAGCATTCATGAGCCACGTATAACATGCATTAATGGTTAGCGTTCAAATAGTATTGAGTAGTGTGATTGTTTTAGTTTGAATATTCGTAACGTATGTAACACCCAAAAGTGCGTAAAGCAAAAAGGGATCGAGTATACTCACAGCGGTTGATGGATTGAAGGGACCGCTTAGCGAGTAAGGTTAGCCTGAATAGATTTGATAGCATAACGATAAGTGACGCAGAACGTCGATACAAAGTGTGAATGGATCGGATGGTAGTTCGTTCGGATGGTAATCCGAGCGGACAGCAATCCGTGTGGGTGATAATCCGTTCGGATGGTCATCCGGTCGGACGGTAGTCCGGTTGGATGACTATTCAAGTGGATTGTTTCTTCCTTTAGGAAGGATGTGTTTGTGTATGATGGCTTGACTTTTGAAGTTTTCGTTGTAGCATTTTAAAAACATCGAAGTATCTCTGTCATTCAAGTCGGTCGATCGGACGGTCGGTCGTGCGGATGACAATCCGTTCGGATGGTCATCCGGTCGGACGGTGGTCCGGTCGGACGGCGATTTTTAGTGACGTGGTTACTTAGTGAGAACAAGTTCATATCAGAAGTGTCACTCGGTCGGATGTCCATCCGATCGGGTGGCAACATTGTTAATGAACATGTTGAAAATTGTTTAAGTCTTTAAAGTCTTAGTATCTCATGACCAGAAGAGTAATCCAGTCAGATGGTCGTCCGATCGGATTGCAATTCGTTCGATACTCAAACTTCAGATAAGGTTGTTTAAAGTGGGACCTAAGTGTGATCCGTTCGGGTGGCAATCCATTCGGATGACCCATCCGATCGAACAGCAATCCGATCGGACAGCAATCCATTCCGATTGTTCCGTTCGTCTTACACTTGGTCGTTTTGATGGTTTGTCGTTATTTCGAGACGTCTTGACAACGTGTTAACCAACGGAACCCTGCCTTGACCCAAGTGACCAAACCGACCAAGAATCACCCTAGTTCGGCCAGTTACCGGCTCGAGACGGTTGTTCTTGTTTAACCCGAGATCGGTAGTCTCGTGGGTAGAATCCAGATCTTGAGCTAGTACAACACTAAGAATGAGTAGAGGACTAGATCAGGGTCGGATCCTATCGGTTTTGAGTACATTGAGTGCAAAAGAGTTGAAAGAAAGTTAGAAACCATCTTTCAATCCTTTTTCACCACGTTTATGTTGGGATCTTCACAAGGTCTTTGTGGAATCGGTTAGATCTAAGTTGTTCTTGGTGGATTGAAGTCAAAACATGAAGTTCTTCAAGAACACATGATGACGTCATCCTAGAACACTCAAATCTTGATGATTTCACGGTTAAAAGTTAAGATTTGAAAGATAGAAAGGTGTAGGAGTGCGTGTAGATTAAGAAAGTACAAGATTTAGGGCGAGATCTTACCTGGATTGAGAGAAATCGAAGAAAAGGTGAGGAGCACGAGCTGTTCGGACAGAGGGTTTCCAAAAGTGGAAAGAATGACAATGACAGGGGTATTTATAGGATTCCAAAAGAGGAAAGGGCTATCCGATCGGATGGTTCACCACCCGGATGACAATCCGGTCGGATGACATCCTGGTCGGATGGCACTTGACCTGTGACCAAAAGGGCTATCCGGTCGGGTGGCTATCCGGTCGGATGGCTATCCGGCCGGATGGCGTTTGGTTCATGTGTTTGACGCGACGATTTTTGCTGAGTCGATTTCGGTTGCGAGCGGTTCGATACGATAGGGTTTCCTAGTCAAATTACTTTCAGTCCCAACCACTAATTATCATAGTTCGATTGTGATTCGAGTTCGAGTTCGATTGTGTTCGATTGCATTCGAGTTTCGATTGAGTTCGATTGATTACCACAACACAATCATAAATAAACATGCACAGATAACACGTAAGGCACACACACACGTATAACAACAAGTAAAATACATAGCTCGAGTTGCGATTCGTTGTCGATTTGATTAGCATAGCTTGATTACTGATTAATTAACTTTATCGCATTGTTACTTCCTATAGTTCACAGTCGTAGTCGGTTAGATAGCGATTAACATACGTCGGTTATTGTCATTAACAACACTTACTCCACATAATACATACAAAATAAAAGAACCTCTATAAATCAAATTCGCATCATCGGTCGTTGACTTTGACCTTGACTTTGACTTGTGAAAACACGGGGTGTTACAAAAACAAACATGAAGAACCCAAAATACCCAAATAACTGATTATCATCGAATCAAACCAAAAATCAAAATGAGGAGCACATTCAAATCATCGAATCAAACCAAAAATACCCAAATAACACATTCAAATCATCGAATCAAACCAAAAATCAATATGAGGAACACATTAATCCGAAACTGATCCGATCAGTTCTTTTTAAACAGTTCTCAAACAACCAACCAAAACGATTCGAAATTTACCAAAAATCAATTTTCACATTTCAAGTATCAATATTGATGTGTTCAAATAACTACACACTTGTTTCTTCGCATTTGATTCAGAAATTAAAACAAACAAGTATCATAGTTTCAATAAACAACCTACATCTGTACTCTAATCAGCCAAATGATCACATGAGATCTGAAACTATAGAATCAAACAAAACCAAACCTCTGTTTTGAAGATGAACCTGATGAAGATGAAGATGATCTGTTCGATGAAGATGAAGATGATTTGTTCGATGAAGATGATGAAGATGATCTGTTCGATGTCGATGAAGATGATGATGATGATAATCGGCGGTGTTGGGAGTTGGGAGATGATGTTGAGAAGTGTGATGAAACTGTGATCATATCTGCTATTAGTGTAGATATTAAGGGTTAGGTTAAGGGTATAAAGGACTTTTCATAATTGCAGAGACTATTTGTGTAATTAACTTTAATAGTTATAAATAATTATTATTTCAACCAATTTGGCCTGTCTTGATAATCAAAATAACCGACCATAAAAGTAACAAACCAACAACTAACTAAACTAATGAAAACTTAAGGTTGGTAACATGACCCAGGTTGGTAGTCGATCCAAGACCATCCACAAAATTAGATATAGCTATTTTTTATGTTTTTAGGTAAACATGTAAAGCTACAAAACCTGGATTGTTTCTTATAAACATTAAAAAATATACAAAATACCACGTCAACGATGAATAAAGACCAGAGCAATATGAATTATGATACACCACACTTATACCATGAATAATACAACATAAGTACTATACAATATATCACGAAATGATTGATAAACTAACAAAAAACGAGTATCACATTGTAAACTGTCGTTGCATCACGAATTTGGTTTTGGTTATGGCTCAAAACTGAACCTCCCCGTACATAGCCCTAAACTCACCAACCTAAGTGATATGTTTCCCGCTGCATCGCGCGGGTAAACGACTAGTAACCATAAAAAGAAATTAGTAGATATTTAGTTTTTTATTCTGTTTTCTTTCCCCATTGCTCACAACCGTTCCCTCTTTTATAAATAAAAAGTTATAAAATAACTTTTTATTAGTTAATGATTTCTATTTGAAGTGGTCTTGTTTTATACGTTTTTCAGGATAACAGAAATTAGAAGGCCTTATAAAAATAGTTTGGTTTTTATATTACATACATTCACGAGGTTTGATATGCATTTTCCCCACCATTGCCTACCTCGTGATCGTCAACACTACAGAGTAGTAAGTTAAGGAAACCGCAATTGAATAGTTGACCATTTATTTTACAATAATAAAATAATCAGCAACCAAAAAGATTATATTTAATCGTCACAATTTTGAAAAAAATAATAATAATAGTTATACTAAAATCAGGAGGTTTGCAATGTTGAACATAAATAAAAGGTTCTATCATATAATGAAACTATGTTTAAATGGCGTTTTTCTTTATATGATTGAGGGTAGGGATGCAAACGAACCAAACGTTCGGCAAACAGTTTGTGAACTGTTTGGCGGGAAGTTCGTTTGTGTTCGTTCGTTTATTAAACAAATGAACATGAACAAGAAATTTCGTTCGTTTAGTTAAATGAATGAACATGAGCAGAGTCCACGTTTGTTCTATTATGTTCGGTAACATGTTCATTTGTGTTCGATAGTTCATTAGTGTTTTTTGTTTATAAATATTATTTAAATATTTCAAAATTCCGACAAATAAAATATTTAATAAGTGTCGATGTATTATATATTATGTTCATGAACGTTTGTTTGTGTTCATTTGTGTTCACAACGTTTGTTTTCGTTAGTTGCCTAAAATTAACAAACAAACACAAACGAACACGAACAAGTTCATTTCTGTAACAAACGAATACAAACATAAAATCTCGTTCAGTAAGTGCTCATGAACAATTCGTGAACACATATATTTCTGAACAAACGAATACGAACAAGGTTTTGTTCATATTCATTCGATTCGTTTGCAGTCCTACTTGAGGGTTTGAATCATGGGTAAAGAATAGCGTAGAATTAGAAGTAGAGTAAAATATTGTTTAAAAAGACACGATACCAACACTAGAGTTTTTTTTTTTTTAAATTAATATGAATTCTTTTGAACTAATACTATTTGCAATAACTAATTAATCGATTATTTTTATTTTTAGAGGGTAAGTATCATCATCATCAAGATATAATAATCAACGTTATTATTTTTTAATGTTTGTCTAGTCAAGTCTCAGTTTATTTTTATGGTAATTTATTTAAAAAAAAATAATTTATATGCGAACCAGATCATATATGACTTGACACATTAATTGTGTAACAGTAAATATTATGTTCCGACATAAGACATGGCATGCGTCCCGTCAACAATTTCAAATTTTTACATAACAGGACACTGTTAATGTTATATAAGGAAAAAAAAATCATAAAACTATTTATTTTTCGGATTTATACATTTATAAGTTAAAGAGTTATGTTAGAGAATAACAATTCAATCAAACTAGCTATATGACACTATGGTCCAGTATCTCACACTCTTCTTTTCTTTTAAATGAATATACTTAAATTCATCATTAACGAAAACTTGTAGTCGCGTATCACCTTTTACTCTCGCATCAAAATTATTTCTTTTTTTTTTGAACGACAAATTTCTTTTATTCATGTCGTTTGTGGGAATTGAACCCAAGACCTCCCTCTCCAAAGATGTTTAAAGGCTTTGCATCAAAATTATTTCTGGCTAATGAATTTGTAAATGCATTATTCATGTGATCAACTCTTCATTGTCCGTGTATCAATCTTATAATCAAGTGGGGTATTGGTAATGATAAAACCATTACTTTTGCTATACAATATGTAAAGTTGTTAAAATCTAGCATCTAGATATAATGATAATCTTTATGCCCGCCTAAAGGTTTGTTCGAAAGCCTACTTACACAATGTCTTACACCGAAATAACTTAAGTATATATTAGAGGTTTGCTTGTTCACCTTATCAATAGCTGCTCGTGATTGATTCGTATTATTTGAATAACAACACTTACGAATGGTGGTAGATATGATTCTAGGACCAATTACCTTGTTATTAGAGGTGTTACTCTTGTAGATGGTGAGTGATTAGGGGTTGTTGGCGTGCAAGAAGTGAACTTTGTAATTTTACATGCCACAATATACTTTTGAGAGATTCGTATTCTAGACATCTCAGTATCGATAATATATGTTAGAAAATTGATTGAAGATAGATACAATCAATTGAGAAGCGCACTACACATATCGGTAATGGTTCACAACTGTTACGCTTATAGACTTAGTACACGTTTGGATCATCTGACTCATAGGCGTATTTCTTCTCTAATTAAGAAACTGAATTTCTTTTTAAATAATGCATGGTTGTAAAAGGTCCGTATTATGGGTTTTATACAAGGTTAAGAAAACATGTTTCTATCGGCTTGTCAAATAGGTCTTCCTTGAAATAGTGCAATCATGTTTCTGGACTATATATGCAGTGGCGGATCTTGCCCGTTGAATGTGTCAGGGCCGAAAGACACGGGCACTAAAAAAAGCCCGGGCAAGCCCGGGCCAAACATAGTATATATAAAAAATTTCGATCGAAATGTAGAAAATTAGCACTACGGCCGAAAAACTTGCCCGGACCGTGGCCCTGCCAATGGAACACTAAGAACCGCCCCTGTATATATGCTTATGTGATTGGGGTTATATTAGCATTCTTGTAGTAGGATGTCTAGCTCAATCCTTAGCCATGGCCGGCCCTGCAGGTGGGCGGGGAGGACCACCGGTCATGGCCCGATATTTCGAGGGGCATGTTTTTTATGAAAAAAAAAAAACCCGATATGTATATGTAAAATAATTTTTTAATCGGGTGCATTCATAAAAACACCAATATAGGCCCCCTTACAAAACTATTCTTATGGTTTAGATTAGTTATTAACCCCTTTGGCATTAGGTTTAGACATTTACACTATGTTCCCGAGTCTCATTTAACAGGGGGAGGGGAAGGAAAATTTTCTCTCCTAATCTCTCCAATTTGGGAGGATAAATATATGGTCATATTTGGTCATATTTTCTTCCCTTTTCCCTCCTTTTCTCTCCCCTCCCCCTGTTAAATGAAACTCGGGAACATGGTTTTTCATATTTTCATCTCTTTTCCCTCCCCGCCCTCTGTTAAATGAGACTCGGGAATAGAGTGTTAGTGAGCCAAATACCCAATTTCGTTAAGGCCTAAGGGCACATTTTTTCGAGCTCGAACATGGTACACGAATTCTCAGGACCGGCTATGTCCTTAGCCATATAGTCTTGACATCTAACTCTTTAACGATGAATATGAAAAATTGACGTCGACATTCGTCTTCAACTTTCAATTTTCAATTTCAACATTCAACCATGTTTGAAACCCGACAGACTTAGTCGTAGCTTTCAAACCAAACTCTGACATGTTAAACATGATTTTTAAGGTATGGTTAAGCACACTCTAAGCTGTGTCGTACCCTCTTAGGAGCTTTACGTCTAATTGGCAACAAAAAAAATTATTAATGGACTTATTTACAATGCAATTAAAGTTGTTTTTGCTTGTTAGTTGATTGTATTTACTTTTCTTATATAGGCATGGAGTTCTAAAATTCCAATTAAAACAAGGAATATTGGAATTTAATATCGTTGGCCGTCAACAGTTCCAACTTTAAAAATAACCACTGGCAGTCCTAACTTTTAACATATTGGCCCCCAATGGACCCTGACTAACGCCGTTAGTCTCCGGTCGCCTGAAAAACGTTTTTTGGCCGGAAAACTCAACATTTTTATCCCGAACCTCTTTGTAACCTAATTATGGACATTTGGGAACCTTTTTCTAGTAAAAACCCCAATTATTAAAGTCGTCGGAAAACTCTTTTTTCGCCGGAAAACCCAACTTTTTGGCTGGAAAACTCAACATTTTCGTCACAAAACTCTTTGTAACCTTAGATCGGACCTTTAGAAACCTTTTTCTAGACAAAAAGGTTTTTCGGCGACCGGAGACTAACGACATTAGGGTTCTGTTAGTCAGGGTTCATTGGTGGCCAATATGTCAATAGTTGGGATTGCCAGTGCTTATTTTTTAAGTTGGGACAGTTGACGGAAAACGACTGAATAGTTGAGATTATTAAAATGATAAAATCTAATATTCCAATTCCATTAAAACAATTACGACCTCTTTTCTATCCATCAACACTTGAGTTCAATGTTGTCTCATATTTACTTGTACACACTCACCTTTTTCAATAGCTGTTGAAAGAACTTTTTTGTTATATATTTTGTTTTCGACAATATAGGGAGAAGATTGATTGTGTTCATATCGAAACAACGATTCTCATAGATATTACTATATGATAAAATGAAAACTGAATGAACGGTGTCATTCAGTTTTCATTTTTTAATTTTTTATTTATTATGTGATATGCCTTATATTCATTTATTAGACTATGAGGTATGAGGCGAGGGTTGGGCCGTGGTTTGGGTACAAATACCCAAGTCACCACCCCGGGAGACCGGCACAATTTAAACGCGTGCCAACACAAGTGGCGCGAGCTACGACCGAAGCTCGACCGTTTTAAAGCCTATATGATAAAATGAAAACTGTTTTCATTTTTTAATTTTTTATTTATTATGTGATATGCCTTATATTCATTTATTAGACTATGAGGTATGAGGCGAGGGTTGGGCCGTGGTTTGGGTACAAATACCCAAGTCACCACCCCGGGAGACCGGCACAATTTAAACGCGTGCCAACACAAGTGGCGCGAGCTACGACCGAAGCTCGACCGTTTTAAAGCCTATATGATAAAATGAAAACTGAATGAACAGTGTCATTCAGTTTTCATTTTTTAATTCTTTATTTATTATGTGATATACCTTATATTCATTTATTAGACTATGAGGTATGAGGCGAGGGTTGGGCCGTGGTTTGGGTACAAATGCCCAAGTCATCACCCCGGGTGGGTTTGGGTTTCGGCGTCGCCCCTTGGGCAGGAGTTTCAGCCCGGGCGTTGGGCATGCCTAGCGGTCCTCGGTGGCCGGCTCTCATTGGCTGGGTTGGCTAGGCCATAGCGGCTAGGTTTAAATTTTAAAAAATAACCGTTTGGCGCTAGGTCCTCCGTGGCCGGCTCTCATTGGCTTGGTTGGCTAGGCCATAGCGGCTAGGTTAAAATTTTAAAAAATAATCGTTTGGCAAGTCACTATAAAACCCCCCAACCCCAACTCCTGCCCACATCGCTACCCCAACCCTTCACTCCACCTACCCGAACCCGCTACCCACACTTGATACCGGCACAACGCGATGAAGGGCCGCCAACCCGGTGAGACCCGTTACTAGCCGGAAGCTTTCGCTAGCTATCGGCACAACGTGGGGAACGACCGGCACAATTTAAACGCGTGCCAACACAAGTGGCGCGAGCTACGACCGAAGCTCGACCGTTTTAAAGCCTACTACGATAGCGTCCCGGGTGGTGATATAAGTCACGAAAACCGGGTGGCGGTGGCCAACATCGAGTTCCGGGGCAAGGAGCGGAAGCCGTTTGACAAGCTCGCCCTGTTCGAAATCTACCTAACGCTTTAGGCTTTTTTTGTCTTAACCGACCCAACACGTCACTCACCAGCGGGGAGGCTCGAAGTCCACGTGTCAACCCATGCCCCAAACATGAATCCTGTAATTTTTACAGTGATTAAGTGGTGAAACAAGAGTTAGGGTCTACGTTCAGTCTTTGCAAGAAGTGAAACAGTTAAAAGAAGAGTTGCAGGATGATGTCGGTCGAAAACACCAATGCCTTTCGCGCAACGGACGTCATTGAAAAACACTAGTTATAATTTATAAACGATGTTAACAAAGTCAAACTATTCCTATCTTTCTTTTGACCCACTCAGCCCATAAAGCAATATTAAGATAATTTACTCTTTTAACTTTTTGGTTTTACCAGTTATCTTTATATTATAATATATTATAAGAGTAGGGTTCCTGCGAAAAGTGTGTTTTTCCTAGAAAGTCTAGGAAGCAATAAGAACGCGACATGTGGCATTGAATGATTTTAACTAAAAGGGCAATTGTGTAATTTGAATATTATTTTAATTATGGATTATTTTATTAGGATAACTAACTAACCAGAAAATTATGGAAACTAAATATTCCATTTAAATCAAATTGACAGTTTCAATTTAAATCGTACAAGACGTTGTGTTTCTTGACAATGTGTTTTAACAGCAAGCAGATTTCTTGACGCTGTGTTTTAACAGCAAGCAGATTTCTTGACGCTATGTTTTAACAGCAAACAAATTGCTGGAGGATTCTTGACACTGTGTTTTAACAGCAAGCAGATTGCTAGAGGATTCTTGACAATGTGTTTTAACAGCAAGCAAATTTCTTGACGCTGTGTTTTAACAGCAAGCAGATTTCTTGACGCTGTGTTTTAACAGCAAGGCCCTGTCACATGATCCTTGGAAAACACATGTACCACATACCTACACTCAAAAATGTAGATAACCCAAAATCAAATACATGTTTTTTTAATGTGTAAACCAATTTAATACGAAAAAAGTGGTGTATGAAAATAACTTACGTCTCCTTCATCTAGCTGTAAATGTGCTCTCAAATGTTTCCCTGAATTAACAGTCTTTCGGTTAATATTAGGACAGCCAGTTTGAATATCTTGCGTAGATAGTGTTCTTCTTTGGTTCGGTTAGGGAGAGAGAGAGAGAGAGAAATAGGGGAAATCCCATGATTTTAGGGATTGGTTATTCATATGGCAGTTTCTTGATTGATTTAAAACACTTCCAATTACCAAAATACCCTCACTATATTAAAAGTCTCTAATTATATAACTCGGATATTACGAAAATGTCATCCATTTGATCTAAGCCATTAAAAATACCAATCGGAGGGCCCAGATCGCTTCCTAGACTTTTTAGGAAAAACACACTTTCCGCAGAACTCCTACTCTATATAAATACAAAATGTGCATAGGTATTTTGCTATATAGATTTTTAAAACATAGTTAAAACTACAGTAAGTAGATGGTACTGGATACCGTTTCAAAACTGATACTTAATTTCTCGAACCGACTCGATTTTCGATACCGACATTTAGCGTTTCGGTACCGATAATTAAAGATTTTTATCTTCAAATTCCAATCCGTACTGCTACCGAATCGTACCGTACCAGTTATTTTCAATACCGGCATCCTTAAACTATAGTAGAACTTGGTCATAAGTAATCTAACATAAATAATAAGTTTAACAATGATAAGCATATTTTACGATTCCAATAATGCTTAAACTTAATAAATCTTAAAATAAATGAGGTCGATAACATGAATATTATAATGTTTTAACATTTATAAACATAATCATGTTATATATCATTTTGACTTGCTACATATATTTATGAGTAAATTACAAGTTTTGTCCTTTATGTTTACATCAAATTTCAGGCGCTGTCCTTTAGCGCAAAAATTGACAGGCGGTGTCCTTTATGTTGCCAAATCTTGCAAGTTTTGTCCTTTTAGCCAAACCAGGTAAGATTTTTTGGTTAAATCTAGTCATGTGCAAGGCACATGAGGGTACTATTGTAATTTTACCATTCAAGGGGTTATTGTGTAAGTATTATATAGATTGCGACTATTTTGCAAAATTAGAAAAGATATTAACTTACTCTCTCTCTCTCTTAACTTCTGCACACTCACTCACTCTCTTAACTTTTCTTCTCTCTCTCTCTAACACAACTCTCGCACTCACTCTCTCTCTCTCTAAAAAACTACTGCACTCTCTCTCTCTCTCTAAAAATCTCTGTACGGTGGTGGATTGTGGTGGGGTGTGACGGTGATGGTGGGTTTAGCGGTGATGGGTGCGATGGTGATGATGGGTGGCGGTGGTGGGAGGTGTACGGTGGCGGGTTTTGGATGGTGAAGATGGATGTGATGGTGGGTTGTGGTCTGTGGATGCTGAGGTTGGGTTGTGGTGAAGGTGCGCTTGCGGTGGTGGAGGTGGTTTTAGGGGCGGTTGCAGGTGGTGGCGGCCGGAGTGCTGGTGGCTTGTGGATGGTGACCACCTGAACTCTCCCCTTCCTATCGCCGGAACCACCACCGACTATGCAAATATCCGGCGGTGCATTCATCGACGTCACGGCACTCTCCTTTCTTAAAGTAATTCCTTACATTTTTATTTTTCACTCATGTACCCTTTTCAACTCTTTGAAATTCATATCAAGTAATGTAAACCAACTGTTAGCATATAGTTTTTTTCAACTGTTAGATTAGGTGACTGCAATTCGGTGACCTAAATTGAAGCTCATTTATTTCAATTTCAGATTCTATAGCTCAAACTATAGTTGTCGATGCATATTTTTATAGTTTATGGATCTAAATATTGATGCAAATTGTTTAATATATGCCAAGAGAATTGGTTTCCTTATGTTAATTAATTTATTACGGTTTAGCACAGGGGGTAGTATTTTAGGTTAATCACTTAATATGCTGGCTGATTTTCTTATGTTCATTTATTACAGTGATCTTGAATCTTGATAATTCTTCCTTGCCAATGTTATCAACTGTCTGAGAACGTAATTACAGGGCTCTTGAATCTTGTTCTTGGTTATCCTCAACTAATGGTTTTGGGGGAAAGACAGAAAGATGAAGAGGTTTTTTTAGAGAGAGAGAGAAGACTAGGAGAGAGAGGGTGAGATAGGAGAGAGAGGGTGAGTTGTTTATTTAATTAAATATCTTTTTATTTTTATAAAATAGTCCTTATATATAAGTTATTTACACAATAACCCCTAAAAAGATGGAAAGACAAGTATGCCCTCATGTGCAAGGCACATGTCCATATTTAACCCAAAAATCTGACTGAGTTAAGCTAAAAGGACAAAACTTGCTAGATTTGGCAACATAAAGGACACCGCCTGTCAATTTTTGCGCTAAAGGACAGCGCCTGAAATTTGATGTAAACATAAAGGACAAAACTTGTAATTTACTCTATATTTATTTATTTTAATTATTCTCCAATGTCCGACTTAACATGTTATCACTTGTTTTAACTCGTTAAAAATATTTGCTCATTTATATTCGTCTAACTTATCATGTTATAATTAATCTTAACTCGCTATAAACATGTAGTTTTATCAATAGTGTGGAAGGTTCAAATGAGAAGAATTATTTTGTAAGAAGAAAAAAGAAGAAGTTTCAACCAATAAGAATGCTTTATTTTACTTCATTTAATAGTTGCATTTAATTTTAATATAAGGGTATATTGGTAAACTTACATAAATCATTAATTTGTATTATTCTCCTTTAATAACTAACTAAATTAAATTTGTAACTCCTTTTCAAAATATATACCTTTTCCAAATTTAAAAAAAACAGCTTAATTTAAAGTGTAGAATAAATTACTAGTTGTGTAGCATAAATTACGAGTTGTGTAGGATATATTTCGAGGTGTGTGGGATAAATTTCAACTGTGTAGGATAAAATTGTATAATGTATAGTGGTATATGTAGGAAAATTTTGATATATGTAGGTTTTGTAGATTATATGTAGGATAATTAATGATTAGTTGACTAATTAATTAAAGAGAGAAAAATTAATGATATGAGTTATAAATGAAATAGTATTTTACTAATATGTTCTTTTTCTTTTTCTTCTCACATTAAATTTCTTTTCAAATGAACCTTCCCCTATCAATAGTTGTGTCCTTATAATACAAAGTGCCATAAACACACATCAAGCTAATCAATATTTCACGTTTTAAAAAAACAGACCACCTTTTAAAGACATTTTGATTGCTATTATCCCTCTAAAATACATTTTATGAACTATAAATAAGTTAGAGTTAAAATATATTTCTATTATAATATATTAAATTAAAGTTAAAAGTTTGCTAATAAGACCAAGGGGTGTGGTGGTGTCCCCCCCCCCCCCCCGGCTCGTCGCGACTCAAACGGCCAAATTCAGACGTTGGCTACGAGTGCAAATTTTGAAATGGTGGGCCCCCCAAACGGTAACTTGCACTTAAAAAAAAAACTACCCAATACCACTATATATTTAACCTTAACCACCATTTTTTACACACAACCTCAACTTTCTCTCCATTTTTATAAAACAATCTCCCTCAACCTTAAAAAAATATATGGATCCCTACAACACAAAAAATCCCAACTCAAGTTCCGTCCCGTTCTCGTCACCCGGCTACACACCCGTCATGGAAAACTCTTTTTCGGGTTACCAACAAATGCCCAACGCTTTCAACCAACGAAACCAATACCATATGCAACAACCCAACATTCCCTTTAACCAAATGCAAATGCAACAACCAAACCCACACATGCAAATGCAACCAAACCAACAAACATTCAACATGCCATATCAACAAATACAAATGCAGCAACTAATGCAAAACCCGATTAACATGCCATATCAACCACCGCCACAAGCACATCCAACACAAATCGAGTGTCACACCCCAATCGATGGCGAAAACATTGGGGCGTGGCACTGAGCGAAACAGATTGTCCAAGAGAATCCATAACACTATTAGTAACAATATGTTAACGTTAAAGTCCCATACCAATAACACATAGAGCATAAATAGTTATTACAGACATTGTTCTCAAAGACAAATAAATTGTTCCGACAACTCAGATTTTTTATTGAATGACGTTTCTAGACCACCTAGCATGTTTCATAGCAGCAATCATATCATCCTAAACACCTGTCACATACGTTGAGAGGAGCGGTGCGTTGGTCACAGGTGCTGCGATTTGTCGGTTTTGGTTCTGGTTGGGTTGGGCGGGTACAGCATTGAGAGGAGCGGCAGTGACAGCACAGTTCTTGTTGTTGTTACCCTTGCGGTTGCGTCCTTGACGTGATGACTTTGAAACTTGGGGTGCGGCAGTTTCAGTAGCGGGAGTAGGAGTAACATGGTGGAGATTCTTGCTTGAGGTCTTAAAATAACCAGCCAAAACTCATTTATCATTGATCTCAGCGGCGAGTTGGAAGGTTTCCTCAATTGTAGCAGGCTTAGCCTCTTGAACGAAATCGGCTACACAATCGGGTAAAGCGCGGATGTATCTCTTGATTGTGATGTCGGGAGTTGACACTTGGCTAGGACAGATGATGCTGAACTGCTTGAAGCGAGCAATGACACCAGCATTGTCTCCACCTTCTTGCTTGATACCCCAAAGCTCGTTTTCCAGCTTCGGGAGTTCATGTGCGGGACAAAATTCTTTCATCATGACTTCCTTCAGTTCCTCCTAGGAGAGTCCATAGGCTGCATTGTTACCGCGCCTGTTGCGCTCCGCAGTCTACCAGTCTAGAGCCCTGGACTGAAAAACTCCATTTGCGTTAACAGTGCGGAGGTTGTCGGGGCATTCGCTTTGACGAAGAGTGACTTCAATCATGTAACACCCTTGTTATTATTTTACGGTTTTCGTATAGTTTACGAAAACAAACATGTAATTTTGATAAATAAGGTTAGTTAAAACTTTTACAATTTAAAAGAATATACAATTTAATGTAATTGAATTCGTCATTTAAAAGATACGAAGAAACGCCGCGCGGAAGCTTGTATTTTATCGTGTTCGGTTCCTCATCGAGCTTGATCTTCATCCGGGCACTCTTGACATTCACCTATGATCAAAACCAACTTAAAAGTTAGTTTTGATAGTTAAATAACAAGTTTAAACAAGTTATGTGGGTCAAACAAACAAAATTAAACAATTTTGGGATTCAGGGGGGCTAGACGCCCCACCTAGCCCCTTTTTTGACAGCAAGTTCCTTTATTGTTGCTGCACTTTGCCCAGGTACGAAAATTCACCAAATATTAACTTAGAACTTGCATAACTTTCACTATACAAGTCCGTTTTATGCGATTCTTTTTCCTACGCGTTCGTAATTAAATTCTCCATCATATGGAGTTAAAATCCAACATCCGGATTAACAAAAATTTAAGAATTTTAAGTCTTCGGCTTGTTACCCTTTTTACCAAAATTTTGACCCGTTTGTGATTTTATTAAACAAACATGTTTATTTGATCTTTAAACTCATGAACTTCATAATTTCAATATCTCCTATCATATTAGGCTCAAAATCACGGGTTTATATACCTTCTTTAACCCGTTTTGACTTAGAAGCTTATTTTGACCCGTTAAGGGTATTTAAGTATATTTTAAACACTATTCGCTTTCATTTGTATCTAGCTTTATATTTCCACATTTCTTACCAAGTAATCTTCCACCACAACTATATTTGTGGTGGATTTAATGTGGAGATCCTTATATTCCGAGTTTTATCCCTCGGACTATCATTCTACGACAAAGACCCATATTGAGCCATTTGACCCAAGATTTACCCTTTTCACTCTTTATACTTATCCAAAGTATTTGCTTGATCATATAACTTGTTTTTAAACAACTCTTAAGGTTCATTTGCTTGATTTTGCTTACGAGGGCGTTTTGGTCATCTTAAATCCTTTCTTTACAACAAAGACTTTTCATGTCGTAATTGACCAAAATTCCACTTTTTAAACTAGGATCTTGTTTAAATAGCCATCATGTTTTTAAAACACAATGACTATAACTTAAATCATTCGGTTTATTTAAAAGATAACCAAATGTCCATTTTAACTTGTTTAGCCCTCATTAAACTTCAAGTTCTAATAATGAATTGACCAAATATACATACCTGGCTCGAATCAATATATTGATTCGTTTTAATACCTTGCCTTAGTAGCCGCTAAGCGATAGCGATGTACATATCCATCTAGAATTTATTTCTATGATTATATAGCTCAACAAACCATTAGTCGATATTGTCAAAGGGTGATAATTTCACCTTTTGACCCGTTTGGTCTAGAGGACCATGAGACTCTATGAGATGATATTTATTACCATCTTATCCATATGACTAACTCCGGTTTACACCGTATAGTCGTTTTACTTGTAGATCATCTATTGATTCCTTTGACCCATTATGACCCATGCTATAACGTGTCTTTCCCCAAATTAATGGTTATTGTCAACAAGTGACCAAAGTACCATTTTACTCTTATTATTTGCAATGGTTTATCTTATAAGGTAACCATTTAAAAACTCGTTATCTTTTAGTCATTTCATGACTAATTAACCGCATTAGCTCCTTTTTATCCATTAAACATGATTTATGACCTTTGCCTCTTGTTCCGGGCCGCACTTGTCATGTCGGAACATCATAATTTAACACAAGACTTACTATTCACGACCTATCAAGCCAATAGGTATTAAATAATTAGAGTGTAAGCTTTACTTACCTTGTATCCGGATTATGCTCTTTTCCGCGTATACGATCTGTTTGACCCGCTTCTTTCCCCAAGCCTCCATCTAGCTTGTCAAGAGTCAAACTAACATCATAATTCGTAAGATGGTTAGATTAGTCATCATTATTATGACTATTTCATCTTACGGACTTTATGTCGAAACTTCTATTCGACTTCATCATAGGTTAGTTCGACTTTCTAAAGTCAACTACCTTTAATCATATAATATGCACGATTAAGGCAAATCAACATTATGATTAGAACCCGTTTTATCCCATATCTCATGTAATTAGTCAAGCTTGCCAATTACACGTTTCACTTGAATTTCAACACTTTACTTCTCATTTAGGCATTTTAACAAACACCTAATGGGCATAATTCTACATGTTTACTAACTAGTTCATAACTAGCTATTTTCACCAAGATTTACATCAAGAATTAAATCTCTATGTCTAGTGTTTATGAACAACATCTAGGTCTTGCATCCTATCTTCAAATTTCACAATTTAACACTCAAATTCATGTGTTCATCATATTTCTACAAAACCCATTTAACACATGATAGGGTAATTATCAAATCCCTAGTTTTGGCCTCAATTCATCAAGTTTTCAACTAGGGTTTGTTTCTAAACGAAGATTTCATCATAATAACACTTATATACATCAACATTCATTCCAGAATTTCGATTATGATTGTTCATCATAATCTCAAAGTATCACTAAATTACAAAATTTGACATACCTTTCGATCCTCTTGACTTGGTGATCGTTTATACGCGTTCATGCATTGATTTGGTCTTGAATTGATCCTCAATTTGGGGGGTTTTAGCTTGAACAAGGGTGGAACCCTTGTTTTTCCCCTTTCTGGTCGTACGTGTGTGGTATTTTATTTCTTGTTTTATTAAAACAAGTTTGCCCACTTGGCCCTTCTTGTTTTATTTTGATCAATTGAAACCATAATTCATTATTTATCACTTAATTACATATTATTAACTAGGTTAATTATTCCCAGTTAATTTAATGGGTTTGGGAAGTCATACCCCGTTTTACTTTAAGTCCCGTTGAATCGGGCCTTTCATCCATTCTATTTTCTTGAAAGCTCTTATTCACTTTTAATTAATATTATGATTATTCACTTAATTCCTAATGTTTGCCGATTTACTTTTACCACTAACGGTACTTTCCCCGTCTTTAGTATTAACGGGGTTTAATTACCAAACCCGTTTTCGGGGTGTTACAAGTCTACCCCCCTTAAAGAGGTTTCGTCCTCGAAACCTTTTCTTACATAATTTATCGAGTTTAACTCCATGCATTTGCTCTCGATAATCAATTGAGCATTGCTCATATTTTAACTGATTGTTAGTATTACCAGAAAAGTATGGTAATATCTTTTTGGTTATTAATCATCTACGTATCTTATATGACGTAATGCAACTTGAAATAACGTAATCTCGTTATTTCCACTAGTTTAATTAACTTAGCAATATTCATCACTCGGCTCTAATATTCGCCACTCGGCTCTAATGTGATTATACTTCACATTACAGTTCTTGACCGTGATCCTGTCACGTCATGCCAAATTTTACATCAACTTTCTATTTTCAGAATTATCACTTTTCGAATATATCGTCTTGCACCTATCAGTGTCAAGACTTATATCTTTCATGTTTACTGTTTATACGTCTATCATAATTCATTTTTTTTTGTAGAAACGTTATTTCTTACCAAAACCGAAGTTTTAGTTTAGCGTCTTCTCTTTAACCTTTGTCAATTATCCATACCGGGATATTAACAGTCCAAAATTTATTCTTTTTCCGTCTTTGTTTTATGCGAGGATTCTCCATTTATTCCCTCGCTTTGTCTAGTTAACCCGTAGGTTTTATCACTTAGTCTATGGGCAATTTTATTAGACTTTCACCTCTTTAAGGCGAGGTCCTTATAATCTGTTTCTTTCTAGTCATGACTCGTGGGTCGTTTTAGTCTCGTAGACCTTTCCATCGTTTATAACTCCAAAGGTTAGGTTGATCCCGTAGATCATTTCTTACTCATGTCATTCTTAAAATACATGTTTGGTGTCAAGGCATCCTGTTTTTGTTTAAAATCATTTATTTTCGCCTTGGTATTTCCTTTGACCTTGACCGTAGTCTAAGGCTGCATTCTTTTCCTTTCGGACAAATTTTCTGACTTTATGACTTCTCACGTCATTTATGCGTCGGTTTATCTTATGCTCACCATTATCCAGTTTACATACATTCGTATTTGATTATGTCCCATTACCGGGCTCATTATTCTTTTGCTTTTAACGCTACTATTATCCCGCTTGTGTTTACTCATGCCGTCCGGCATAACATTATATTCGACCCGTTCAACTTTAAAATAGTTGAACATAATTTATTCACAATTTCTATTTACATTATCTTGTCGTCTTTTAGTTATGACCCAAAACCCGAGTCTTTTAACTTTCCATCCAAGTTCCCGTTTCTCGGTCTATGCATGTGTTTAATTCTTACCCATCAACTGGGTGTTTTACCGAAGTCGTTATTATTGCAACCCTCCCGGTATGCATTAAGACCTCGCTTCATTTTTATATTCCGACTTTGTCCTCGAGTTTGACGTTTTACAAAAACGACCCGTTTAGAGACATATTCACATTTTCCGGGTTCGAGTGTAAGTAAACTCCCTCCCAATGCATATCTTGATCATTCTACATGTTTATATTCTTCGGGTTCGAGTGCAAGTACACCCCCTCCCAATACATGTCTACATCATTTTACATGTTTGCATTTTCCGGGTTCGAGTGTAAGTACACCCCCTCCCAGTGCATACCTTAATCGTTTTACATGTTTGCATTCTCCGGGTTCGAGTGTAAGTACACCCCCTCCCAGTGCATACCTTAATCGTTTTACATTTTTGCATTTTTCGGGTTCGAGTGTAAATACACCCCCTCCCGATACATATCTTAATCATTTTACATGTTTCTTTGTCCCTTCACTCGGACTCATTATCCTAATATAATACGCTTCCGTCACTCGGCTGTGCGTTTACATTATTATCAAATATTTTGCTTATCTAATTCATTTGGGTACTTTTTAATTTGTCCCACTCACCCCGTCCTTACTACATTGGATGTAAGCATGTCCATCATAAAAAGTTCATGGTACTACGTGCTCACCACTTACTTGGCCAGAGTAAGCGATCAACACCTAGTATACATGACCTTTTTAAAATTTTCACATTACACCCCATGTAAGTAATGCCTCTATTTGTTTCTCTTGGAAACAATATCCCGGATAGGCTTTCTATTCGGGTTTTTCCAAGTTTTTCAATCTACATATGCAACTTTCAATCTCTACGTATTTGTTGCATATTACTATTTGTGCAATTTAAATTTAAAATGTGCACCTGGTAATGCTTGCTCTAATGAGCTTCTCTTGCCATTAGCCTTGTTCGCGATCGCTACGCGATTTGGGTCCTTGATGAGCATACTCTTTGGACCGTTCCTTTATCAAATCCGCGATTTGTTAAACTCTCGCTATCTTCATATGTGAGTGTCCTTTAAGTAAAGCATTTTCAAGAGTTAATAATATCAACTTCAATAATCACCCGTATTATAATACAAGGCTTTTTCTACTATACGCGTCAACGCGCGTAATTTCGTCAACTATTTCAAACATTTAATTGAGGGTAACATGTATTACACGATAACCCTATGTGTTGTTTACAACACTTTAGCATGCTAAACTATTAACATACATGTACTTACCGGATTTGCGATCAAGCCTCGAACTGAACACACTTTATTCTTTAACCATGAGCTCTGATTACCAACTTGTAACACCCTTGTTTTTATTTTACGGTTTTCGTATAGTTTACGAAAACAAACATGTAATTTTGATAAATAAGGTTAGTTAAAACTTTTACAATTTAAAAGAATATACAACTTAATGTAATTGAATTCGTCGTTTAAAAGATACGACGAAACGCCACGCGGAAGCTTGTATTTTATTGTGTTCGGTTCCTCATCGAGCTTGATCTTCATCCGGGCACTCTTGACATTCACATATGATCAAAACCAACTTAAAAGTTAGTTTTGATAGTTAAATAACAAGTTTAAACAAGTTATGTGGGTCAAACAAACAAAATTAAACAATTTTGGGATTCAGGGGGGCTAGACGCCCCACCTAGCCCTTTTTTGACAACAAGTTCCTTTATTGTTGCTGCACTTTGCCCAGGTACGAAAATTCACCAAATATTAACTTAGAACTTGCATAACTTTCACTATACAAGTCCATTTTATGCGACTCTTTTTCCTACGCGTTCGTAATTAAATTCTCCATCATATGGAGTTAAAATCCAACATCCGGATTAACAAAAATTTAAGACTTTTAAGTCTTCGGCTTGTTACCCTTTTTACCAAAATTTTGACCCGTTTGTGATTTTATTAAACAAACATGTTTATTTGATCTTTAAACTCATGAACTTCATAATTTCAATATCTCCTATCATATTAGGCTCAAAATCACGGGTTTATATACCTTCTTTAACCCGTTTTGACTTAGAAGCTTATTTTGACCCGTTAAGGGTATTTAAGTATATTTTAAACACGTTTCGCTTTCATTTGTATCTAGCTTTATATTTCCACATTTCTTACCAAGTAATCTTCCACCACAACTATATTTGTGGTGGATTTAATGTGGAGATCCATATATTCCGAGTTTTATCCCTCGGACTATCATTATACGGCAAAGACCCATATTGAGCCATTTGACCCAAGATTTACCCTTTTCACTCTTTATACTTATTCAAAGTATTTGCTTGATCATATAACTTGTTTTTAAATAACTCTTAAGGTTCATTTGCTCGATTTTGCTTACGAGGGCGTTTTGGTCATCTTAAATCCTTTCTTTACAACAAAGACTTTTCATGTCGTAATTGACCAAAATTCCACTTTTTAAACTAGGATCTTGTTTAAATAGCCATCATGTTTTTAAAACACAATGACTATAACTAAAATCATTCGGTTTATTTAAAAGATAACCAAATGTCCATTTTAACTTGTTTAGCCCTCATTAAACTTCAAGTTCTAATAATGAATTGACCAAATATACATACCTGGCTCGAATCAATATATTGATTCGTTTTAATACCTTGCCTTATGTAACAACTCTCATCAAAAAGTCATATTTATTATTTTAATTGTCCAATAGGAAACCCTAATTAAGACACCCAAGTAATTCTGCGCAAACCCTAAAATTTTCAGAACAATCAGAATCAGGATCAGGGCCCCTAAAACGACGAAAGAATTCGTAATATACTTCGAGTTATCGTCTGTTTACTACAATTAAAACACACGGATCACTAATCGACGCCGCAATCAGGGTAATAACTCGATCGCTATTACGATTCAACGTCCGATCGATTATAACTATCCAACGATTGTTTAAGTGCCGCTCAAATTGAGTTTATACTTTGTTATTCATCGTGATTTCGACTTGAATGTTTGAGTGCTGTTCGAAATCGGACTATACTCTGTCATTCGTTGTGAATCCGCTGAATTGTTAAGTATTGCACTATTAAATCGTTGTGAGGGTTTAATCTCGTGAATTGTCGTAACTGCTGTATTAGTTACTAACCTGTTTGTGTGTGCATTATTATTAAATTAGGTTAATAAAGGCTAATCAGTAGGCTTATACTCTGCTCGTTAAATCTACAATGTGAGTCATTCTCTTTTTATCAACTATTTTACAATACCTCAAATTATTTTCAAAGGTTATAATTACAGCGACTAAGTCATGGATATCTTGAATCACTGGCAAGTGGGGTATTGTGCACATTACTAATTTTCTCCCAGTTAGGTTCATTGACCTACTAGGGATAATCGTCACTATTTAGGTTCATTGATCTAATAGTGGTATGACCATCGTCACCATTGTGACTTGTCACCATTGTGACAGAGCGCCAGATAAAAATAAGATAGAAGCCATTGTAATCGCTCTTATGCTGTAATTAATAACTATGCATCATTATGCAAAATAGAATGATTCACTCAGTATTTCCCGCTGACAAAACCTTTTTCAAACATGTTTCAGGTGATCTGTTGTGAGCACAGGAAAAGTGCTGTGGAGCACTACAAGCTTAGAAAAGTGGCTCAATGTAAATAAATAAAGAAACATGTTTTGAGAAATAAAGATTTCCCAGTGAAATCACTTTATTGTAAATTATGGGATTTATCCCTATATTATATATATAAACGAGCAGTTTTAATATTAATCGATCATGTTTAAAAAGACTTCCGCTGTCACTTAATTAGATACCATCGGATTTCCTGCCTTGCGGCTCTGGACCAGGTCAAACCGGGGCCGAGGGCCGTGACAGGAAAAGGTGGTATCAGAGCCACTGATTTAAGCTTACTATTGATTTTAGCCTATTAAAGTAATTGAGAGATACTTAGGAAATTTAATTGCCATTTTATGATTATGTGTTTTATTATTTTACTAATTGTGTACATTATGGGCAAATCTCTATATGCTATCCATTGTAGCAATAAATATAAATCTTTAAAATAATTTCACTCAAAGTTTTAACATCCTTATTAAATATAAGCCAGAAACCTGATTCAGTGAATAAATAAATTTACAAATAAAACTTAAGTTTCAGTTGTTTTGGTATTTAACCAAAATGAAATATTATTTAAAAGTTTTTCTATAAAATTTTGTTATGATTTCTAATTTAGTAATTGTGTAAACAGCATGAGTGACTTGTCTGACGCCCTTCAAAATTTAAATATCTATCCAGTAAGAATAGAGGTTTCCAGAGATTTCAATAGGTATATACCAGACATAGAAGAACCTATAGAATTCAATGCTTTACCTCTCGAGAAACCTAAGCCTAAGAAAATGGAAATTGGGGAAAACTCTAGTTAAATTGAGGGGTTACCATCTCAGGAAGAGTTAGATTTTATAATGGCAAGCTATAATACTATTAAGCCTGTTAATGAAAATGTTTTTATTCATTCTTTTGAAACACAACTACCAATAAACTTAGAACTAGCTATTCCAAACCCTTCAATCCACTCGCAAATAGACGAATGGTTGACTAATGAAATACAGTTACAAAACAATCCCTATAAGCTTTTTCCTCAGTTAAATCCAGAACCTTTACCAAATCCACTAATGAGTAACGAGAATATGGTTGAACTTCACCACTTTGGCGAAGAATTAATAGATGCTGGGAATAGGATCCAAGAGATTGGGGGACAGATCTCCTGGAAATACGATGAAAGGGAACGCCGTTTCTAGAATATCATCTGACAAAAGGATAGGGGATTTATGAAACTGTGGTTGTGTAATAGTAATAGTAAAATCAGTATGTGTAAAATAAATAATAAAACGGGTGTATATAGAAGCATGATATAAGGAAATTTTAGAAAGTTACAATTTTGTTTGTATATTCGTTTACGTGATTATGTGTAATTAAATTGTGACATGGGATTATTTCCTTTATACTAATTATTTATCTATAAATTAGATATCAGATGGAAAACGCTAATAATGAACCAGTTAATGAGGTTAATCAATCTGAGCAACAACCGGGGGATCAATATATGACTAGGCAGGATATAGAAAATATCGTTGCTCAAGGGATAGCTAATGCTATTCCAACAATAGTTACTCAAGGGATAGCCAACGCTATTCCAGCAATTGTTGCTGCTATTAAAAATCCAATTGAACCGCAACAAATCGTTCCTAGCAAACGCATTTCTGAAGATAATTTCAGTAATAGCGTAAATGGAGGCGGTAATCATGTTAATCATGATAATGAACCACGGCAAGCTCCTCCTCCTAAGAAAATGAAAGCTGCAACACCTGGTTGCACTTACAAAGAATTTCTTGCATGTAAACCCACTGAGTTTGCAGGCAATGAAGGAGCGACTGCGGCACTGCGTTGGTTAGAGAAAACCGAGGCAGTAATTGCCATAAGTAAATGTGCTCAGGATGATCAGGTCATGTACGCATCAAATCTTTTCAAAGAAGGGGCGCTAGAATGGTGGAATACGGTGTTACAAGCAAAAGGAAGAAGGATGGCGTATGCTATGAATTGGGAAGAATTTAAGAGCTTTGTAGAAAGAAAATTCTATCCCGAGTATGAAAAGGAACAAATGACAAATAAGTTTCTAACCCACCGGATGGTGGATGTAGATTGTCGAGGATATACTTCAACATTCTTCGAGTATGCTCGAGTGGTACCAACCCTGGCTTCGCCAGAGCCGGTACTTATTTCTCGTTATATTTGGGGATTGATTTCCGAAATCCGTAATATCGTCAAGGCTGCGAAACCTCGCACGATTGATGATGCGGTGGAATTAGCCAATACTCTGACTGACGAATTAGTACGGACAAGAGAAGAAAATAGAAGGAAGGAAGTAGCCCAAAAGATTACCCAAGAATTCCGTTCGGGTAACCATAACAATTTCAAGAAAGGAGGGAATGGGCAATCTTCTACTAGCCCATTTTGCAATTTTTGCAAAAGGAAGCATTTTGGAAGATGCAAAGGATATTGCAATTTTTGCAAAATTCCAGGGCATCAAGAAGAAGACTGCAGGAGGAAGAAATTTTCAGTCTGCTACAACTGTGGAGAAGCTGGACATCTTAGGCCAGATTGTCCAAAACTGAATAAACCATTTGACAATAAAGCCAAACCTGCAGAAGGAGCAAAAAGGAATGTAAGAGTCTTCCAGTTAACTACTCAAGAAGCCGAGATGATTCCAGATGTGATAGCCGGTACGTTCTTAGTTTACAACGTTTACACAAAAGTATTATTTGACTCTGGTGCAAACCAAAGTTTTATAAATACTTTACTCTGCCAAACTCTTAACTTACCGTTAGCCAGCATTAGATAAATTTCTACAGTAGAAACGGCAGATGGGAATTTAGTTAAAATAAATAAGGTTCTGCAAAACGTAGAAATAGAACTTTTAAGTCATAAATTTTATGCAACCATATTGGTTGAATTCGAAGTTATGTTAGGAATGAATTGATTAGTAAACAACTATGCTCGAATTATCTATGACAAGAATTCCATAGAAATTTGTGCAACCACTAGAGAAGTAATAATGATTACAGAAGATAAGCCATGTAAACCCATAAAATTCATATCGGTAATGAAAGTTGTTAATTATGAGCGAAAGCAAGGAATAGTATATATGATTTCAGTAATCATTAATACTAAAGATAAAGAACTTAAGGAATTTCTGTAGTGTTCAGAATACCCAGATGTATTCCCAGAAAAGTTACAGGATTACCATCAGATAGGGAGGTGGAATTTAGGATTCATCTAATTATATCGATAGCAAAGGCACCTTATCGGTTAGCACGGTATTGGTTATTAAGAAAAAGGATTATTCGATGAGAATGTGTATTGATTATAGGGAATTGAATAAGGTTACAATTAAGAATCAATACCCATTACCTAGAATTGATGATCTATTCGATCAATTCCAGGAAGATAGATATTTTTCTAAGATAGAATTACGTCCCGGATATCATCAATTGAAAGTACAAGAGGAAGACATACCTAAAACTACTTTCAGAACTAGGAATGGTCATTACGAGTTTACAAGTCATGTCCTTCAGATTAATGAATGCACCTGCAGCATTCATGGACATGATGAATAAAATCTGTAAACCATAGTTGGATAAATTTGTAACTATCTTCATCGACGATATACTTATTTATTCCAAAAGTTAGGAAGAACATTGTGAGCATTTGCATGCACTCTTAACTTTGTTAAGAAAAGAAAAGCTTTACATCAAATTCTCAAAGTGTGAATTTTGGCTGCCAGAAGTACAATTCTAGTTCATATGGTGAATCATGAAGGTATTCACGTAAATTCTGATAAGATATTATCAAATGAAAGGTTCTGCAATCAGCAATGGAAATTAGGATTTTTGTAGGTTTAGCCGGATACTATAGACAGTTTATTAAGGATTTTTCAAGATAGCTATACTATTAACTAAGCTAACCTGTAAAACAGTTAAGTTTGAATGGAGACCTAAACAAAAAGAAGCCTTTAGGATCTTAAAGCATAAATTAACAAAATCTTAGCCTTACCAGAAGGAACAGAAAATTTTAAAGTATATGGTGATGCTTCAAAACTAGGAATTGGATGTGTGCGTATGCAACGCAAGAAGGTAATTGCGTATGCTTCAAGACAGTTGAAAAAGAACGAAGAAACTATACCACTCATAACTTAGAATTAGGAGTCATAATTTTTGCCCTTAAAATTTGGAGACATTATCTGTGTGGAAGTAAGTTTACTGTCTATACGGATCATAAGAATTTAAGATATATATTTGGGTAAAAAGAGTTAAACATGAGGCAAAGAAGATGGATGAAAATCCTAAGTGACTACAATTATGATATTTAGTATCACGAAGAAAAGGCTGAAGACAGCTATAGATCGCCAGAAGATTTATACAGATAATAAATGAAAGCCATTGGAGTTTGAGTTGGAGACAAAATGTAATTGAAAGTATCTCCTTGGAAAGGAGTAAGAAAGGAAAACTGAGTCCAAGGTACGTAGGACCATTTTCAGTAATCCAACGTATAGGACCAGTTGCTTATCATTTACAATTACCAGAAGAATTAGCTGGAGTACATGATGTATTTCATGTAACCAATCTCAAGAAATATTTATCAGATGAATCACTGGTAGTACCTCTTCGAGATATAGAGGTAAACGAAAAGCTAAAATTTGTTAAGAAACCTCTTCAAATTGAGGATCGAAAGATCAAATTTCTCAAACATAAACGACTAGTTTTAGTCAAAGTCAAGTGGGATTCAAAACAAGGACCTGAATACACTTGGGAACTGAAATTAGAAAAGAAGCGAAGGTATCCTCAATTATTCCAATAAATCTCGAGGACGAGATTTTATTAAGGTGGAGAGAATGTAACAACTCTCATCAAAAAGTCATATTTATTATTTTAATTGTCCAATAGGAAACCCTAATTAAGACACCAAGTAATTCTGCGCAAACCCTAAAATTTTCAGAACAATCAGAATCAGGATCAGGGCCCCTAAAAACTCAGGGGGGGTATTTCCTAGTTAACGATTATCTTAAAATCGTGCTGTCAAAAACGAATTTTGTGAAACTGTCAAGTCATCAGGCCTAGTCCCAACCGTGGCTACTCTATAAAATATAGGTAACCCTTACGGACCGTAAGGGTTAATTGTTACGGTCCGTAAGGGGGGGCAAAATTCGGGTATAAATAGCCGACTTTGGGACTTGATTCTGGGCACTAAAACGACGAAAGAATTCGTAATATACTTCGAGTTATCGTCTGTTTACTACAATTAAAACACACGGATCACTAATCGACGCCGCAATCAGGGTAATAACTCGATCGCTATTACGATTCAACGTCCGATCGATTATAACTATCCAACGATTGTTTAAGTGCCGCTCAAATTGAGTTTATACTTTGTTATTCATCGTGATTTCGACTTGAATGTTTGAGTGCTGTTCGAACTCGGACTATACTCTGTCATTCGTTGTGAATCCGCTGAATTGTTAAGTATTGCACTATTAAATCGTTGTGAGGGTTTAATCTCGTGAATTGTCGTAACTGCTGTATTAGTTACTAACCTGTTTGTGTGTGCATTATTATTAAATTAGGTTAATCAAGGCTAATCAGTAGGCTTATACTCTGCTCGTTAAATCTACAATGTGAGTCATTCTCTTTTTATCAACTATTTTACAATACCTCAAATTATTTTCAAAAGTTATAATTACAGGGACTAAGTCGTGGATATCTTGAATCACTGGCTAGTGGGGTATTGTGCACATTACTAATTTTCTCCCAGTTAGGTTCATTGACCTACTAGGGATAATCGTCACTATTTAGGTTCATTGATCTAATAGTGGTATGACCATCGTCACCATTGTGACTTGTCACCATTGTGACAGAGCGCCAGATAAAAATAAGATAGAAGCCATTGTAATCGCTCTTATGCTGTAATTAATAACTATGCATCATTATGCAAAATAGAATGATTCACTCAGTATTTCCCGCTGATAAAACCTTTTTCAAACATGTTTCAGGTGATCTGTTGTGAGCACAGGAAAAGTGCTGTGGAGCACTACAAGCTTAGAAAAGTGGCTCAATGTAAATAAATAAAGAAACATGTTTTGAGAAATAAAGATTTCCCAGTGAAATCACTTTATTGTAAATTATGGGATTTATCCCTATATTATATATATAAACGAGCAGTTTTAATATTAATCGATCCTGATTAAAAAGACTTCCGCTGTCACTTAATTAGATACCATCGGATTTCCTCCCTTGCGGCTCTGGACCAGGTCAAACCGGGGCCGAGGGCCGTGACACCTTAGTAGCCGCTAAGCGATAGCAATGTACATATCCATCTGGTATTTATTTCTATGATCATATAGCTCAACAAACCATTAGTCGATATTGTCAAAGGGTGATAATTTCAACTTTTGACCCGTTTGGTCTAGAGGACCATGAGACTCTATGAGATGATATTTATTACCATCTTATCCATATGACTAACTCCGGTTTACACCGTATAGTCGTTTTACTTGTAAATCATCTATTGATTCCTTTGACCCATTATGACCCATGCTATAATGTGTCTTTCCCCAAATTAATGGTTATTGTCAACAAGTGACCAAAGTACCATTTTACTCTTATTATTTGCAATGGTTTATCTTATAAGGTAACCATTTAAAAACTCGTTATCTTTTAGTCATTTCATGACTAATTAACCGCATTAGCTCCTTTTTATCCATTAAACATGATTTATGACGACTGCCTCTTGTTCCGGGCCGCACTTGCCATGTCGGAACATCATAATTTAACACAAGACTTACTATTCACGACCTATCAAGCCAATAGGTATTAAATAATTAGAGTGTAAGCTTTACTTACCTTGTATCCGGATTATGCTCTTTTCCGCATATACGATCCGTTTGACCCACTTCTTTCCCCAAGCCTCCATCTAGCTTGTCAAGAGTCAAACTAACATCATAATTCGTAAGATGGTTGGATTAGTCATCATTATTATGACTATTTCATCTTACGGACTTTATGTCGAAACTTCTATTTGACTTCATCATAGGTTAGTTCCACTTTCTAAAGTCAACTACCTTTAATCATATAATATGCACGATTAAGGCAAATCAACATTATGATTAGAACCCGTTTTATCCCATGTCTCATGTAATTAGTCAAGCTTGCCAATTACGCGTTTCACTTGAATTTCAACACTTTACTTCTCATTTAGGCATTTTAACAAACACCTAATGGGCATAATTCTACATGTTTACTAACTAGTTCATAACTAGCTATTTTCACCAAGATTTACATCAAGAATTAAATCTCTATGTCTAGTGTTTATGAACAACATCTAGGTCTTGCATCCTATCTTCAAATTTCACAATTTAACACTCAAATTCATGTGTTCATCATATTTCTACAAAACCCATTTAACACATGATAGGGTAATTATCAAATCCCTAGTTTTGGCCTCAATTCATCAAGTTTTCAACTAGGGTTTGTTTCTAAACGAAGATTTCATCATAATAACACTTATATACATCAACATTCATTCCAGAATTTCGATTATGATTGTTCATCATAATCTCAAAGTATCACCAAATTACAAAATTTAATATACCTTTCGATCCTCTTGACTTGGTGATCGTTTATACGCGTTCATGCATTGATTTGGTCTTGAATTGATCCTCAATTTGGGGGTTTTAGCTTGAACAAGGGTGGAACCCTTGTTTTTCCCCTTCTTGGTCGTACGAACACACACACACTTAGTGTGTGTGTGGCATTTTATTTCTTGTTTTATTAAAACAAGTTTGCCCACTTGGCCCTAATGGCCCTTCTTGTTTTATTTTGATCAATTGAAACCATAATTCATTATTTATCACTTAATTACATATTATTAACTAGGTTAATTATTCCCAGTTAATTTAATGGGTTCGGGAAGTCATACCCCGTTTTACTTTAAGTCCCGTTGAATCGGGCCTTTCATCCATTCTATTTTCTTGAAAGCTCTTATTCACTTTTAATTAATATTAGGATTATTCACTTAATTCCTAATATTTGCCGATTTACTTTTACCACTAACGGTACTTTCCCTGTCTTTAGTATTAACGGGGTTTAATTACCAAACCCGTTTTCGGGGTGTTACAAATCGAGTCAAACCACTGAAACATGGCGTTGGGCCCATCTTCACCAGTGAAGTCCTTAGGACCACAGGCCTTGAATTGCTTAAAGCTAAAGGGAGCTTTCGGAGAGTCGCTCTTAGATTCGACGGAGGAGCTGCTTTTCACCTCGTTGATCTCACTAACGATCTGAGGTATGACTTTGGCCATTTCCTTGGTGTCTAGAGAAGCGATGTGCTTATCATCTTTGCTTCTCTGGGCATTGCGGCGAGTGTGAGAACCAAGGGAAGACATTGTCTACTCTAGACATCGTCGTATGATTTTGTCGGGATACAATCGAATCCCTCCTCATGGTATTTAGCAAGTATGTTGGCTAAAGCATTAGGAACACGTCTAACATATAGTCACGTAGGCACATAATCCACATAAGCACGTAAGCACATAGGCACTTAAGCACAGAAACACGTAGTCCACGTAAGCACATATTGCACGTATTCACCTATATTCTGCACGTATTCACCTACATATTTTGCACGTATTCACCTATCTTTCAAAGCTGCGAAAAGTGATCGAGAGTTGCGAGTACGAGTAGCGATAACGAGGATTCATAGATTGTCCGTGATTTGTTACCGTTTTGAGCTAGAAATAGCTGTGCGGGTTGTGCGCGTTTAATAAAGCGAGGAGCGAATAAAGCGTAAAGTCGCCAAAATCAAAGCATATAAACATTTAAACACATAGAAACACTTAAAATCAATGTTTCACAGAGTCAGCGGTTGCGAGCTCAGAATCAAAACAGAGTGTCTGGGTGTTAGACATCGGCTATCCAAAGTGATTCGACTATTCACAATGACTCTGAGTACACGCTTTGGCCTTCTAGACTGTGCTCTCGCCTCAATCTGGGCGATCGGTACGCATCCTTCCAGTTACGGCGTGACTCAAATCATTGGAATCCATCGAGACTTTGGTGAGAGTTTTGTAAAACCAAAATAGAGAGCGGAACTAGTCATTAAGATGCGGGTGTCACCCCTAACTTAACAACTTTATTCCTGGTTGTGTGGTACACCACGAGACGGAGGGGGGGGAATTTCGTCGAGATATGGATTTCACTCCTGACTCAACGCAAATCCTCGTGTTACTAGTAAAAATGCGCGTCGAGCTAGCGATTTTATCGATAGTTCTCGGTTTTTCACGCCTAATCTCGACCAAATCACTCGATTGTGTGATGCGACTGTTTTCGAAAAATCATGTGTGAGTTGTATCCGCCTTAGGAAAGGCTAAGTAGTGTCCGACCTTAGGAAAGATCGCTCTTGCACGAAGCGGTAGTATGCGGTGTTCACGCAAGTAAGTAGTTTTTCACGAGTTTGAGAGAGTAACAGAAATAGGCTCGTGCAGAACCCCCTCTGGATTCGCACAAGGCGGTATGTGGTACTTAGACTATAGACTAGGTCAATTCTAAGACATGGAACCCGGACTAGGTCTGATGTCTCACCTAATTCCCTATAGTTATGGCTCTGATACCAATCTGTCACACCCCAACCGATGGCGAAAACATCGGGGCGTGGCACTAAGCGAAACAGATTGTCCAAGAGAATCCATAACACTATTAGTGACAATATGTTAACGTTAAAGTCCCATACCAATAACACATAGAGCATAAATAGTTATTACATACATTGTTCTCAAAGACAAATAAATTGTTCCGACAACTCAGATTTTTTATTGAATGACGTTTCTAGACCACCTAGCTTGTTTCATAGCAGCAATCATATCATCCTAAACACCTGTCACATACGTTAAAATAAAGTCAATACACAGAGTGTAAAGGTGAGTACACAAGTTTAATAGCATATGGTATAGCGAAAGCGTTTACGCATAACCAACATGTAACATGTAGAAATGTGAAGCAAGTAAGCTATCGACAATGACATATGCAACCGACATGACTGCGAGTTGTAGAATGCGCAACACATTATCACCACTGTAACCATGTGAAGTAAAACCCTTAACAACCCCTGTCCACGACAAGTGCTGAGTCCAAACTATAGTACTATCGTTGCTAAGGTGTTTGGCAACAATCACTATGTAAACATAACTTACAAGCATTCATCGAGACACGTATAACATACGGGAGCGGTGAGCGTTAAAAGTGTTTGCGTTGTGTGATTGATGTGATTTGATATAGGTAACGTATGTAACACCCAAAAGTGTGTTAAGCAAAAAAGGATCAAGTATACTCACAGTATGTGTTTAATAAATAAACACTGCCTTGGATTGAAGGGAGCGCTTTGGAGATTAGCCTGAACAGGGAACTATAGTGTAAGCGTTGAACAACGTGTAAACGGTGTGTTAGGTGAGATGAGCGATCGAATGATGAGTCGATCGGATAACCATCCGGACGGATGGTCATCCGGACGGATGGTCATCCGGACGGATGGTCATCCGGACGGATGACCATTCGGTCGGCTGGTCATTCGATGGAATGAGTGTGTTTGTAAAAACGTTTTAACTTTTGAAGTTTTCATTGTAGTATAGTTCAAGTCATTCGATCGGATGGTCATCCGGACGGATGGCCATTCGATCGGATGGCTATTCGATTGAAGTGTGATATTCTTTGAAGTTTTGCGAAATTGTTTAAGTATTGAACTTACTGATAAGGGGCGAGTCACCTGTCAAATAGTCATTCGATCGGATGATCATCCAATCGGATGGCTATTCGATCGGCGATCTGATGCTTGTAAAATTTTGTAAAATTTTCTAAGTTAACAGTTTTGGGGTCTAACGGAGACGGCGTGATGAAGTTTCAAACAACGAAAACCATACTAAGTCCAACTTAGCCGATCGGATAGGAATCACCCCATTCGATAAGACGTGACTGTCCTTGGTGGAGTTTCATGTTCAACCCGTGAATTGGTCGTCCCTTCGGTTGAGATCCGTTCTCAGACCAGTTCTCTGCTAGAGAATGAGTGGAGAGCCTGAACGAGTCCAGATTCTAACGGTTTTGAGTAAAGGGTAGAGAATGTTGAAGAAAAGTTTGAAATCTGTTGAAAATGTTTAGATTGCGTCGAAATCAGTGTAAAAGTGTGTAGAAATCCTTTAGCTCTAAACCATTTTTGATGAGATGAGGTCACACTTCAGTGTTCATAAGAAACCGAGGTGACGCCACTTTAAAACAGCCCAAATCAGGTGATTTCCATGGTGAAAATGTAAGATTCGATGGAGAAGATGATGAGAAAGTGTGTGCTGATGATGGAAGTACAAGATTTACGGTGAAATACTTACGGAATCGCTTGGAATCGAGATAAAAGTGCCTTAGAACGAGCTGGAACGAGTTGGGTCGGATAGAGCTGTCACATCAACGAACAGATGATGTGACAGGTGAGTATTTATAGTGTGAGAGGGTGAGAGGCGGTGGAGGGTTAAGTGGGTCGGATGGCCAATCGATCGGATGGTCATCCGGTCGGATGTCCATTCGATCGAATGGTCGTTCGATCGGTTGGCTTGCGCGGGTTAGTTTTCCAACTTTCTTTTCATGCGTTGAGCGTTGCGTTGCGTTTAAGCGAGTTGCGAGTAAGCGATGCGATAACATTAAACAATTAGTTACACAAATAACATAATTCCTAAAAGCATAAAGTAAATCTGCGTTTCGAGTTAGCGATGCGATTGCGTTGCCAAAGAGTTGCGATTGCGTTTGCGAATAACATCCCAAAACATATATAAGGCACACACACAAGTAAGCACATAATAACCCACACATAGAACTATAACAACAACTGCGTTTCGAGTTTGCGATGCGTTGTGATAACGATAGTAATAATAGCGTTTAGTTGTGATTTCTACGTTTATCGCATTGTTACTTCACTTAGTAATAAATCGTAGCCTAGAATAGTGTTAACCAATATATCGTTTATCGAATCACGAGCATACAAAACAATAATTAAGCAAGAAAAGTCAGATCTGAATAAGATCTTGACTTTGACATTGACTTCGAAAAGTCGGGTTGTTACATCGAGGAAGAAGATGATGACGTAGATGTTGTGCGAGAAACGCAACCTCAAACTTCAAAAGTGAAAAATACAAAGGGAAAGGGTAAAAAAGAAGACGCAGCCGGCAAACAACAAAAATGGTTAAAAGTTGAGGAAGAGGCGTTGGCGAAGGCGTGGATTGCGTCGTCAAAGAATCCAATACTCGGTAAAAATTATTTTTTTTCATTATATTATTATTGTTACTAACTTTTATTTGCTTACTATATTTTTGCATAATATAACATGTAGGTAACAATCAATCAAACGATGGGTTTGGCAAGAAATCCTTGATCTATTCCACGCGTTTATGGAACAAGGCGAGTACAGACAGATTGATTCTATCGGCTCCAAGTGGCGCAAGATGAATACGGTGATCCAACGCTTTTGTGGGTTTTATAACCAAACGCTCTCCACCAAACCGAGTGGGTGGAACCACGAAAATATTTTCTATGAGGCGATGCGTTTATACGAAAACGAACATAAGAAAACTTTCCCACATGTCCGTGCGTGGCAAGTTTTAAAGGATTCTCCAAAGTGGGCAGCGGTTTCGAATGAGGTTGTAAGCGCGAAACGAGCAACCAAACGGTCGAAAACTTCCGAGTTAGGAAGTTATAGCGTTGGAGCCTCAACCGGTCGTTGCCAAATAAATATCAACGACGAGCCCGAGTTTGACGAGGAGCCGATTGAGGAGGAAGAACGTCCCCCAGGAAGGGACAAAAGCAAAAGGATAACGGCTGAAAAAAGCAAACAAGCCGTATCAGGAAGCGATTGTGGTACGAAGTTGGAAGGTTTAATGGCCGAGTTGAAAGCATTCAACCAAACCTTTACCGAGACCCAAAACGAGAAGGTAAAAGTGAAGAAACGACAAGCCGAGGAGAAGCAAAGGAGGCAAGAAGAAGCGCAACAGTTGGAGGAATGGAGAATAATGACCAACGACATTAGCGCATATCCTAAGAAAGACCGTCACATCTTAGAAAAAAGAGTTAACTGCCATTTTCGTCCCTGTGGTTTGGTCACTTTGGCCATTTCAGTCCATTTTTCAAAAATGCGCCATTTTCGTCCCCCACGTTCTGGAAAGGTGCCATTTCAGTCCAAAAATCACAACCCAGTTAAGTCAGTTAGTAAATAAGGACTGATTGTGTAAATTTGTAACATAAAGGACCATTTAAGTAAATATTAAACACCACCACCACTAGCCCTGCCACCACCACCACTCCGCTGCCACCACCACCGCCACCACAGCCCTGCCACCACCACCACTCCACTGCCACCACCACCACCACCACCGCCACCACAGCCCTGCCACCACCACCACTCCACTGCCACCACCGCCACCACCACTCCGCTGCCACCACCACTCCGCTGCCACCACCACTCTCACAGATCGTAAACAACTCCCCACGCTTTGTAATTGTTCAATAAGCATGCCCGACACCACGTGAAATCGGAGTTTTTATAAAAAATTCAAAGTGGAATTAATCCACAGAAGTTTGTCGATTAAGTGTCAAATTGTTGTGTTATTTAGAGTCCCTGAACCCATACGAAACTCTCACACCCTTCAAAATCCTTTACCCCTTCGAAAATACCCTCTATTCATCGTCTGCAAGTCTCGTCGGAATACCCGTCGCCGGAGACTGTCGCCACGCCGTTGCACGCGATACCGGATCGGTTTTAATCACCCAATCGGTATGTTTATACTTGTACAATGTTTCTGCAAGTTTAATTTGGCCATAAGAGAGAGGCCCTGACGCTTGCCTATCCCAAACCGAAGGCTGCTTAAAAGACACTGAGGGAGTTTGGATAGCAGCCGTGGGACCTGCATTGTCCATAGGCTGCTGATCAGCCGTAGTAACAGCAGAATAGGGCTGCAGAACATCACTAGTTAAGATGTTTGGGAGCTGCTGATCATCCGTAGCTTCATCCTCTACCATATGCTGAACTTGACTTTCCAAAACCTGATCGTTTGCAACCAAATCCATTTGGTTTATAACCCCATGAACAACCGCAGCCCTCACATCACAGATATTACCATTTTGCCCCTGCAGAACTGTATTACCCTGGAGATCATTAACATCAACAGGTGGCTGACCACCAACAGAGTTATTTGAGTTGGGTTGCTGCAACCCCACAGCAGCATCAACCATACCTATATCCAGCCCATCTTCCTCATCAGCCTGGCCCCAAGAGTGCACCGAAACAGTATCATCCTTGCCCAACCCTTGCTGATTTATATTATCAACCTGCGGCGACTTATTCACAAATTCTTTAACCCTCAAGTCTGATAACATCGGACTATACTTAACCGGCTTTTTCTGTTTTCTAATTACTCCAAAGCCTGCTATTTGAACACCTGACTGTTTAGAACGAGAACGAGAAGAACGGGAAATACCTCTAGCCTTGTCAAATTCCTGTTGGATTTGTGCATCATGGGCTATAGCCGCAGCACGAGCAGCATCCAAATCTGGGTCACCAGAGCTCGAAATAGCCCCTTTGCCGCAGACGATGAACAGTAGCATGGTCACCACCGCCGCCGCCAGAACCACCACCATCAACGTCATCATCTGGGGAAGGCAGCCCCACCGTCGCCGGTTCTCTCTCCCGCCTCGTTATCTCTCTCTCTCTCTCCGACTTTCTCCCTCTCTCGTCTAATATGATGATGAACCGGCTGTGGTGGCGGTGGTGGCAGGGCTGTGGTGGTGGTGCCAGGGCTGTGGTGGCAGGGCTGTGGTGGTGGTGGCAGGGCTGTGGTGGCGGTGGCGGTGGTGGTGGTGGCAGCGGAGTGGTGGTGGTGGCAGGGCTGTGGTGGCGGTGGTGGTGGCAGCGGAGTGGTGGTGGTGGCAGGGCTAGTGGTGGTGGTGTTTAATATTTACTTAAATGGTCCTTTATGTTACAAATTTACACAATCAGTCCTTATTTACTAACTGACTTAACTGGGTTATGATTTTTGGACTGAAATGGCACCTTTCCAGAACGTGGGGGACGAAAATGGCGCATTTTTGAAAAATGGACTGAAATGGCCAAAGTGACCAAACCACAGGGACGAAAATGGCAGTTAACTCTAGAAAAAATGAAGGAAAAAATTAAAAAAAATGGAGTGAGAAAGTGTAGTTTTTTTTAAATGTAACTTTACGTTTTTTTTAAGTACGTTGTATTTTTTTTAATGTTTAGTTTTTTTTTTTAAAATGTAACTTTAGGTTTTTATTTAAATGTAACTTTTTATTTTTATTTACTTTGTTTTAATTATTTAACTAAATAAAAAAAAATAAAAAAAATAAAAAAGGGGTGAGGACTATCCTCCACACCCTTACCCTTGGGTAGTCCCCAAGAGTATGATCCTCCACCCATGTTGACGTGGCACCTATATGACGAATAGTCCCTAAAGAGACTACCCAAACCACACCCCATTATCTAAGGATTAGCACTATCATCAACACTATTGTCTCATCATTAACAACACCTTTCTCAGTGTTACCCATGATTCAAACTCAAAGTTTCAAACTATTGAATTTGATGAATTGAATATAAAATTAACCAAAAAGGACAACTCCTTTAGTTCATACAATCGTACACTAAATTAAGCTAAAATATTCATTTGTTTTCTATTTATACATGTGTGTAAGTATGCATCTATTATCTATAGGGTAGACAACAATTTTTTTATAGGATAAAATATTTGAAACCAAATGTGAGCACTAGATTGTAGAAATTGGATTCTTAAAAAGAAAGATGCCTAGAAAAGCCAAAAATAAAGGAAGTTCTATTCCCTTCCACGATGCAAACGGCATCTAAAATATACATTTAATTATTTTATTATTTTTATTAAATAATATAATTTAGTGAGTCTCTCAACCGTGAAGTAGATGATAAATGCGTGCAAATGATTTATACATTCCAAGATAGTTTATAAATAAACTATACCGTAGTTAATAAAAATGAGGTATTCTCCAGAAAAAAAAAGTTAGAATCTGGAGAAATTCATTGGCAAAACATCCACTTTTATCGATCACACTCTTAGACTATGGGGTATGGGTTGGGTTAAAACGCTCAAGTCACCATCCCGAGCGGGCTTGGGTTTCGGCGTGGCCCCTTGGGCGGGGGATTCAGCCCAGGCGTTGGGCATACCTAGCGGTCCTATGTGGCCGGCTCTTATTGGCTTGTTGGCTGGGGCATAGCGGACTATGTTTAAATTTTAAAATATAACCGTTTGGCCAAGCCAAATGGTCCTACTATGACAGCGTCCCGGATGGTGATATAAGTCACGAAGACCGGGTGACGGTGGCAAACATCGAGTTCCGGGGCAAGGAGCGGAAGCCGTTTGACAACCTCGCCCTTTTCGAAATCTACCTAACGCTTTAGGCTTTTTTTTATAATCCTTTTTTTGTAGAATTTTGTAATTTTTAGGAAATTTTAATAATAATTTTAGGCTTTTTTTTTTTAAATTTTGTGTGTATTTTTTAATTTTAATAAACCTGGCCAACCCACGTGGGCTAGCCACGCCCCGCCATACCCCACGGACACGTCACTCACCAGCGGTGGCCTCGAACTCCACGTGTCAACCCATGCCCCAAACCCCCGCCCCACCATACCCCACGGTCTTAGTAGAAGCTAGTTAGCTAGGATACATGAGATACTATATTATCGAGGCGAATTGGAAATAAATAATCTCACCTAACTCAATTTGGACGATGATAATCATAAGTCAGTTATTGGCCGATAATAATCCGAACTGGTCAATTTTTTTTTGTAAAATAGTCCGCCGTTAAAATAGCTTAAGGGAGTTAAGTTTTTTTTTTCCGAATTACAAACCGATGTTTTAGGGCTTTTGATCAGAACGAGGATACGAGTCGATTGATGTAAAACTTACCTCGAAATTGTGCTCGAAATGGCTTGTTTTTTGTTAATTGGAAGTTTAAACACCCGAATTGAAGCACCATTTTCGCGGGTTGGGACAATATTTCGAGGTAAGTTTTACATCAATCGACTCGTATTCTCGTTCTGATCAAAAGCCCTAAAACATCGGTTTGTAATTCGGAAAAAAACTTAACTCCGTTAAGCTATTTTAATGGCAGACTATTTTACAAAAAAAATTGACCAGTTCAGATTAATATCGGTTAATAACTGACTTGAGATTATTATTGGTCAAATTAAGTTATGTAAGATTATTTATTTCCAATTTGCCTATTATCGATCATATTCGATTAGTCTTATATGTATGATCTTTGTTGGGAACTCACTACTTTATTGGGTTTGTGATATACCTATTTACCGTTTTACGTGGTTAACTGGTTTGAGGTAGGGTGGGTTTGCACCTAAGGTGGTTCCCATCCTGTTGAGGTCACGAGTTCGATTTCTGGCAGCCCTAAGTTACTCTTGGCCGGGCCTTGGTATGGTATGTTAGTTGCAAGCGCTTTGGCGCCGTCTCGAACTCGGGCCGCATCCGCAATATGTTGAGTAGTTCCCAACTGAGCTAGCCGATAAAAAAAAAAAAAAAAAAAAAAAAAAACTAGCTGCATATTTGTAACGACTCTTATCAAAAGTCATATTTATTTAATTAAATTGACCAATAGGAAACCCTAATTAAGAAACCCAAGTGATTCTGAACAAACCCTAAAATTTTCAGAATAATCGGAATCAGGATCAGGGCCCCTAAAACTCAGGGGGGGAAAAACCTAGTCGGTATTATCTACACAATTTTACGTGTAAATCACAAACGAACGCAAGACCAACTCAGCAAGGCTAGTTAGACACGCGGCCACCCTATGATAGGGGGCGGTCTCTCGCGCCACGCGACACCCCCTCGCGCCACGCGAGGGGGACGGTTTTTCAAGTATAAATATAAGGCATTGGGACTTGATTCTGGAAGTTGAAACGACGCTCAAATTCGTTTCATAGACTGAGATAAGCTCTGTATACTTCAAATTAACATGCACATGCACTAAATTGATGCTGCAATCAGGGTATTAGCACGATCGCTATTACGATTCATTGTCCGACGATCAATATATCCAATGAATGTTTAAGTGCCGCCCACATTAGGGTTATACTTTGTCGTTCGTCGTTAATTCGATGGATGAGTTGAAGTATCGTACTTTGTCGTTCGTCGTTAATTCGATGGATGAGTTGAAGTACCGCACTTTGTCATTCATTGTGAGAATTTGATCTTGTGAAGTATCGTAATTGCTGGATTGATTACTAATCCCAAATTGTGTGCTTGTTATTGAAATTAGGATAAAAGGCTAATCAGTAGGCTAGGCTCTGCCCGTATAAATCTGCAATGTGAGTCATTCTTCTTTTTCTCACAGTTTGTGAGTCTTTATCTTTTTATCAAACTATTTTACAATACCTCAAATTATTTTCAAGGTTATAATTACAGGGACTAAGTCGTGGATATCTTGAATTACTGGTTAGTGGGGTATTGTGCACATTACTAATTTCTCCCAATTAGGTTCATTGACCTACTCGGGATAATCACTGTTAGGTTCATTGACCTACAGGGATAATCGTCACTATTTAGGTTCATTGATCTAAATAGTGGTATGACCATCGTCACCATTGTGACTTGTCACCATTGTGACAGAAGGCCAGATAAAAATAAGATAGAAGCCATTGTAATCGCTCTTATGCTGTAATTAATAACTATGCATCATTATGCAAAATAGAATGATTCACTCAGTATTTCCCGCTGACAAAACATTTTTCAAACATGTTTCAGGTGATCACATATGATCTAGGAAAAGTGCCATATAGCACTACAAGCTCAAGGAAGTGGCTCAGTATAAAATAAAAGAAACATGTTTTGTAAAAATAAAAGATTTCTTTGTGAAATCAAACTATTGTAAATTACCGGGTTTATCCCGCGTTGTGAAATAAAATAATCGGGAAATATTTACATTTTAAAAGATCCTGATGATAAACTTCCGCTGTCAAACTCAATTAAATAAATACCACGGGATTTTCTGTCCCGCGGCTCCTGAAACGGGTAAAACCGGGTCGGGGGCCGTGACAGAAAAAGGTGGTATCAGAGCCACTTATCGAGCCACTGATTTAAGCCAATTAAGTATTTAGAAAATACTTAATAATTTTTATTAATTGCTATTTTGTGATTATATGTTTATTATCTGACTAATTTTTAATAGTATGGGCAGATTTTTATATGTTAACAATATTGTAATATTTATTGCTTTATCATCGTTAATCGAAAAACATTATATATATAAATTTACTTGATTATATATGGAATTACCTAATTTACAAATATAGTATTACTATATTGCAGTAAAGAAATTATATTTTTATGTTTGAAGTATACTTTTATTTAAAATTATTGTTTAGTTATTTATTATTAATAATTTTATTAATAATAATAATATATTAATAGTAGTAGTATTAAGATTATTTTTAAATACTAGGGTTATTATCAAAGGCAGATATTGGATAACCTGGCCTTAATTAGGCATGGACTGATCACCTATGCTTAAACAAGGCAGCACTAACCAATATCCACCATGATAATGACTAATTAATATATATAAATTAAGTCATCATACTTATTTAATATATAGATTTTATTACTGTAAATAGTAAATATAAATCTTTAAATATTCTGATTTAAAGTTTAGTATTTTTATTATCTACAGTCAAGAAAATTTATAAATAAATTATAAATAAAACCTATTATGTTTTAAATTTTAGTTGATTTGGTAGTATGAAATACTATTTAAAAAGTTGTTCTATAAAATTTTATTATAACTTAGTAATTATGTGTATTTTGTTAAACAGCATGAGTGATTTGTCAGAAGCCCTTCAGAATTTAAATCTCTATCCAGTAAGAATCGAAGTTTCCAGAGATTTTAATAGGTATATTCCAGACGTAGAAGAACCTATAGAATTTAACGCTTTACCTCTCGAGAAACCTAAACCTAAGAAAATGGAAATTGGGGAAAGCTCTAGGCAAATTGAAGAGTTACCATCTCAAGAAGAACTAGATTTTATAATGGCAACCGATGATACTATTGAGTCTGTTAATGAAAATAATTTTATGAACTTAGAACCATCTATTCCAAACTCTTCAAATCATTGGAATATAGACGAATGGTTGGATAATGAAATACTGTTACAAAACCATCCCTATAGGCTTTTTCCTAAGTACAAATTAGAACTTTTACCAAATTCACCAATAAGTAACGAAAATAGGACTGAACTCCATCATTTTGACAACATGGATGCTGGGAATAGGATCCAAGAGACTTTGGGACAGATCTCCTGGAAATACGATGAGAAGAAACGCCGTTACTAGAATATCATCTGATAAAGGATAGGGAATTATGAAACTATGGTTGTGTAATTATAATAGTAAAATCAGTATGTGTAAAATAAATAATAAAACGGGTGTATATAGAAATATGATATAAAGAAATTTTAGAAAGTTACAAATTCTGTTTGTATATTCGTTTACGTGATTATGTGCAATTAAATTGTGACATTGAATTATTTCCTTTATACTAATTATGTATCTATAAATTAGATATCAGATGGAAAACGCTAATAATGAACCAGTTAATGAGGGTAATCAATCTGAGCAACAACCGGGGGACCAATATGTGACTAGGCAAGATATAGAAAATATAGTTGCTCAAGGGATAGCCAACGCTATTCCAGGAATAGTTGCTCAAGGGATAGCCAATGCTATTCCAGCAATCATTGCTGCTGTTAAAAATCCAATTGAACCTCAACAAATTGTTCCAAGCAAACGTATTTCTGAAAATAATTTCAGTAATAGCGTAAATGGAGGTAGTAATCATGATAATCATGATAATGAACCACGGCAAGCTCCGCTCCCTAAGAAAAGGAAAGTTGCAACGCCTGGTTGCACTTACAAAGAATTTCTTGCTTGTAAACCCACTGAGTTTGCAGGCAATGAAGGAGCGACTGCGGCACTGCGTTGGTTAGAGAAAACCGAGGCAGTAATTGCCATAAGTAAATGTGCTCAGGATGATCAGGTCATGTATGCATCAAATCTTTTCAAAGAAGTAGCGCTAGAATGGTGGAATACGATGTTACAGGCAAAAGGAAGAAGGATGGCGTATGCTATGAACTGGGAAGAATTTAAGAGTCTTGTAGAAAGAAAATTCTGTCCCGAGTATGAAAAAGAACAAATGACAAATAAGTTTTTAACTCACCGGATGGTGGATGTAGATTGTCGAGGGTATACTACGACATTCTTCGAATATGCTCGAGTGGTACCAACCCTGGCTTCGCCAGAACCGGTACTTATTTCTCGTTATATTTGGGGATTAATTTCCGAGATCCGTAATATTGTCAAAGCTGCGAAACCTCGCACGATTGATGATACAGTAGAATTAGCCAATACTATGACTGACGAGCTAGTACGGACAAGAGAAGAAAATAGAAGGAAGGAAGTAGCCCAAAAGATTACCCAAGAATTCAGTTCGGATAACCATAACCATTTCAAGAAAGGAGGGAATGGGCAATCTTCTACTAGTCCATTTTGCAATTTCTGCAAAAGGAAACATTTTGGAAGATGCAAAGGATATTGCAATTTTTGCAAGATTCCAGGGCATCAAGAAGAAGATTGTAGGAGGAAGAAATTTTCAGTTTGCTACAACTGTGGAGAAACTGGACATCTTAGGCCAGATTGTCCAAAACTGAATAAACCATTTGACAATCAAGCCAAACCAGCAGAAGGAGCAAAAAGAAATGCGAGAGCCTTTCAGCTGACTACTCATGAAGCCGAAATGATTCCAGATGTGATAGCCGGTATGTTCTTAGCTTACAATGTTTACATAAAAGTATTATTTGACTCTGGTGCAAACCAAAGTTTTATAAATACTTTACTCTGCCAAACTCTTAACTTACCGTTAACCAGCATTAGATAAGTTTCTACATAAAAACGGCAGATGTGAAATTAGTTAAAATTTATAAGGTTATGCAGAACATAGAAATAAGTTATAAGTTTTCTACAATCCTATTATCTATGAAATTAGTTGAATTCGATGTTATGATCATTATCTATGATAAGAATTTCTTAGAAATTCAATCAACCACCGGAGAAGTAATTATGATTACAGGAGATAAACCATGTAAGCCTATAAAGTTCATATCAGTAATGGAAATTGCTAATTATGAACGAAAGCAAGGAATAGTATATATGATTTTAGTAATCATTAATACTAAAGATAAAGAAATTAAGGAAATTTCTGTAATTCAGAATACCAGATGTATTTCCAGAAAATTTACCTGGATTACCACCAGATAGGAAGATAGAATTTAGGATTCATCTAAATTCCAGGAATTTTACCGATAAGCCAGGGAACCTTATCGGTTAGCATAATATTGGTTGTTAAGAAAAAGGATGATTCGATAAGAATGTGTATTGATTATAGGAAATTGAATAAGGTTATAATTAAGAATCAATACCTAGAATTGATGATCTATTCAATCAAATTTCAGGGAAATAGATATTTTCCTAAGATCGACTTATGTTCCAGATATCATTAATTGAAAGTACAAGAGGAAGATGTACCTAAGACTGTTTTCAGAACTAGGTATGGTCATTACTAGTTTACAGTCCTGCCCTTCAAATTAAAGAATGCACCTGCAGCATTCAGGGACATGATAAATAGGATCTGTAAACCATATTTGGATAAATTGGTAATTGTCTTCAACAACGATATACTTATTTATTACAAAAGTAGGAAAGAACATTGACATCACTGGCAGGTACTCTTAATTTTGTTAAGAAAAGAAAAGCTTTACGCCAAATTTTCGAAGAATGAATTTTGGCTGCTAGAAGTGCAATTTTAGGTCATATGGTGAATCATGAAGGTATTCACTTAGATCTTGCTAAGATAGCAGTAATTACCAAATGGAAGATTTTGTAATCAGCAATAGAAATTAGGAATTTTGTAGGTTTAGTATTATAGACAGTTTATTAAGGATTTTTCCAAGATAGCTATACCATTAACTAAGTTAACCTGTAAAACAGTTAAGTTTGATTAGAGATCTAAACAAGAAGAAGCTTTTAGGATATTAAAACATAAATCCTAGCCTTATCAGAAGGAATTAAAGATTTTGAAGTATAAGGTAATGCTTCAAAGTTATAATTTGGATATATGCAACGCAAAAAGGTAATTACGTATGCCTCAAGGCAATTGGAAAAATATGAATTTAGAGCCATAATTTTTGCCCTTAAGATTTGGATAAATTATCTGTATAGAAGTAAGTATACTATCTAGACGGGTTACAAGAATTTGAGATATATAGTTGGACAAAAAGAAGTTGAGGCAAATGAAAATCCTAAGTGACTACGACTGTGATATTTAGTATCATAAAGGAAAAGCTAAAAACGGCAAGAGATAAGTCATAAGGATTATGCAGATAATAGATAAAAGCCGTTGGAGTTCGAGTTGGAGACAAAATATAATTGGAAGTATCTCCTTAGAATGGAGTAAGAAAGGAAAGCTAAGTCAAAGGTACGTAGTACCAGTTACTTATTATTTACAAATACCAGGAAAGTTAGCTAGAATACATGATGTATTTCAGGTATTCAAGAAATGTTTATCAAACAAATCACTGGTAGTACCTCTTCGAGATATAGAAGTAAACGAAAAAGCTGAAATTTGTTAAGAAACCACTTCAAATTGAGGATCTAAAGATCCAGTTTCTCAAACATAAAACGACTAGTTTTAGTCAAAATTAGATGGGATTCAAAGAAAGGAGCTGAATACACTTGGGAGCTGGAATCAGGAATGAAGCGAAAGTATCCTCAATTATTCCGGTAAATCTCGAGGACGAGATTTTTCTTAAGTTGGGGAGAATGTAACGACTCTTATCAAAAGTCATATTTATTTAATTAAATTGACCAATAGGAAACCCTAATTAAGAAACCCAAGTGATTCTGAACAAACCCTAAAATTTTCAGAATAATCGGAATCAGGATCAGGGCCCCTAAAACTCAGGGGGGGAAAAACCTAGTCGGTATTATCTACACAATTTTACGTGTAAATCACAAACGAACGCAAGACCAACTCAGCAAGGCTAGTTAGACACGCGGCCACCCTATGATAGGGGGCGGTCTCTCGCGCCACGCGACACCCCCTCGCGCCACGCGAGGGGGACGGTTTTTCAAGTATAAATATAAGGCATTGGGACTTGATTCTGGAAGTTGAAACGACGCTCAAATTCGTTTCATAGACTGAGATAAGCTCTGTATACTTCAAATTAACATGCACATGCACTAAATTGATGCTGCAATCAGGGTATTAGCACGATCGCTATTACGATTCATTGTCCGACGATCAATATATCCAATGAATGTTTAAGTGCCGCCCACATTAGGGTTATACTTTGTCGTTCGTCGTTAATTCGATGGATGAGTTGAAGTATCGTACTTTGTCGTTCGTCGTTAATTCGATGGATGAGTTGAAGTACCGCACTTTGTCATTCATTGTGAGAATTTGATCTTGTGAAGTATCGTAATTGCTGGATTGATTACTAATCCCAAATTGTGTGCTTGTTATTGAAATTAGGATAAAAGGCTAATCAGTAGGCTAGGCTCTGCCCGTATAAATCTGCAATGTGAGTCATTCTTCTTTTTCTCACAGTTTGTGAGTCTTTATCTTTTTATCAAACTATTTTACAATACCTCAAATTATTTTCAAGGTTATAATTACAGGGACTAAGTCGTGGATATCTTGAATTACTGGTTAGTGGGGTATTGTGCACATTACTAATTTCTCCCAATTAGGTTCATTGACCTACTCGGGATAATCACTGTTAGGTTCATTGACCTACAGGGATAATCGTCACTATTTAGGTTCATTGATCTAAATAGTGGTATGACCATCGTCACCATTGTGACTTGTCACCATTGTGACAGAAGGCCAGATAAAAATAAGATAGAAGCCATTGTAATCGCTCTTATGCTGTAATTAATAACTATGCATCATTATGCAAAATAGAATGATTCACTCAGTATTTCCCGCTGACAAAACATTTTTCAAACATGTTTCAGGTGATCACATATGATCTAGGAAAAGTGCCATATAGCACTACAAGCTCAAGGAAGTGGCTCAGTATAAAATAAAAGAAACATGTTTTGTAAAAATAAAAGATTTCTTTGTGAAATCAAACTATTGTAAATTACCGGGTTTATCCCGCGTTGTGAAATAAAATAATCGGGAAATATTTACATTTTAAAAGATCCTGATGATAAACTTCCGCTGTCAAACTCAATTAAATAAATACCACGGGATTTTCTGTCCCGCGGCTCCTGAAACGGGTAAAACCGGGTCGGGGGCCGTGACAGAAAAAGGTGGTATCAGAGCCACTTATCGAGCCACTGATTTAAGCCAATTAAGTATTTAGAAAATACTTAATAATTTTTATTAATTGCTATTTTGTGATTATATGTTTATTATCTGACTAATTTTTAATAGTATGGGCAGATTTTTATATGTTAACAATATTGTAATATTTATTGCTTTATCATCGTTAATCGAAAAACATTATATATATAAATTTACTTGATTATATATGGAATTACCTAATTTACAAATATAGTATTACTATATTGCAGTAAAGAAATTATATTTTTATGTTTGAAGTATACTTTTATTTAAAATTATTGTTTAGTTATTTATTATTAATAATTTTATTAATAATAATAATATATTAATAGTAGTAGTATTAAGATTATTTTTAAATACTAGGGTTATTATCAAAGGCAGATATTGGATAACCTGGCCTTAATTAGGCATGGACTGATCACCTATGCTTAAACAAGGCAGCACTAACCAATATCCACCATGATAATGACTAATTAATATATATAAATTAAGTCATCATACTTATTTAATATATAGATTTTATTACTGTAAATAGTAAATATAAATCTTTAAATATTCTGATTTAAAGTTTAGTATTTTTATTATCTACAGTCAAGAAAATTTATAAATAAATTATAAATAAAACCTATTATGTTTTAAATTTTAGTTGATTTGGTAGTATGAAATACTATTTAAAAAGTTGTTCTATAAAATTTTATTATAACTTAGTAATTATGTGTATTTTGTTAAACAGCATGAGTGATTTGTCAGAAGCCCTTCAGAATTTAAATCTCTATCCAGTAAGAATCGAAGTTTCCAGAGATTTTAATAGGTATATTCCAGACGTAGAAGAACCTATAGAATTTAACGCTTTACCTCTCGAGAAACCTAAACCTAAGAAAATGGAAATTGGGGAAAGCTCTAGGCAAATTGAAGAGTTACCATCTCAAGAAGAACTAGATTTTATAATGGCAACCGATGATACTATTGAGTCTGTTAATGAAAATAATTTTATGAACTTAGAACCATCTATTCCAAACTCTTCAAATCATTGGAATATAGACGAATGGTTGGATAATGAAATACTGTTACAAAACCATCCCTATAGGCTTTTTCCTAAGTACAAATTAGAACTTTTACCAAATTCACCAATAAGTAACGAAAATAGGACTGAACTCCATCATTTTGACAACATGGATGCTGGGAATAGGATCCAAGAGACTTTGGGACAGATCTCCTGGAAATACGATGAGAAGAAACGCCGTTACTAGAATATCATCTGATAAAGGATAGGGAATTATGAAACTATGGTTGTGTAATTATAATAGTAAAATCAGTATGTGTAAAATAAATAATAAAACGGGTGTATATAGAAATATGATATAAAGAAATTTTAGAAAGTTACAAATTCTGTTTGTATATTCGTTTACGTGATTATGTGCAATTAAATTGTGACATTGAATTATTTCCTTTATACTAATTATGTATCTATAAATTAGATATCAGATGGAAAACGCTAATAATGAACCAGTTAATGAGGGTAATCAATCTGAGCAACAACCGGGGGACCAATATGTGACTAGGCAAGATATAGAAAATATAGTTGCTCAAGGGATAGCCAACGCTATTCCAGGAATAGTTGCTCAAGGGATAGCCAATGCTATTCCAGCAATCATTGCTGCTGTTAAAAATCCAATTGAACCTCAACAAATTGTTCCAAGCAAACGTATTTCTGAAAATAATTTCAGTAATAGCGTAAATGGAGGTAGTAATCATGATAATCATGATAATGAACCACGGCAAGCTCCGCTCCCTAAGAAAAGGAAAGTTGCAACGCCTGGTTGCACTTACAAAGAATTTCTTGCTTGTAAACCCACTGAGTTTGCAGGCAATGAAGGAGCGACTGCGGCACTGCGTTGGTTAGAGAAAACCGAGGCAGTAATTGCCATAAGTAAATGTGCTCAGGATGATCAGGTCATGTATGCATCAAATCTTTTCAAAGAAGTAGCGCTAGAATGGTGGAATACGATGTTACAGGCAAAAGGAAGAAGGATGGCGTATGCTATGAACTGGGAAGAATTTAAGAGTCTTGTAGAAAGAAAATTCTGTCCCGAGTATGAAAAAGAACAAATGACAAATAAGTTTTTAACTCACCGGATGGTGGATGTAGATTGTCGAGGGTATACTACGACATTCTTCGAATATGCTCGAGTGGTACCAACCCTGGCTTCGCCAGAACCGGTACTTATTTCTCGTTATATTTGGGGATTAATTTCCGAGATCCGTAATATTGTCAAAGCTGCGAAACCTCGCACGATTGATGATACAGTAGAATTAGCCAATACTATGACTGACGAGCTAGTACGGACAAGAGAAGAAAATAGAAGGAAGGAAGTAGCCCAAAAGATTACCCAAGAATTCAGTTCGGATAACCATAACCATTTCAAGAAAGGAGGGAATGGGCAATCTTCTACTAGTCCATTTTGCAATTTCTGCAAAAGGAAACATTTTGGAAGATGCAAAGGATATTGCAATTTTTGCAAGATTCCAGGGCATCAAGAAGAAGATTGTAGGAGGAAGAAATTTTCAGTTTGCTACAACTGTGGAGAAACTGGACATCTTAGGCCAGATTGTCCAAAACTGAATAAACCATTTGACAATCAAGCCAAACCAGCAGAAGGAGCAAAAAGAAATGCGAGAGCCTTTCAGCTGACTACTCATGAAGCCGAAATGATTCCAGATGTGATAGCCGGTATGTTCTTAGCTTACAATGTTTACATAAAAGTATTATTTGACTCTGGTGCAAACCAAAGTTTTATAAATACTTTACTCTGCCAAACTCTTAACTTACCGTTAACCAGCATTAGATAAGTTTCTACATAAAAACGGCAGATGTGAAATTAGTTAAAATTTATAAGGTTATGCAGAACATAGAAATAAGTTATAAGTTTTCTACAATCCTATTATCTATGAAATTAGTTGAATTCGATGTTATGATCATTATCTATGATAAGAATTTCTTAGAAATTCAATCAACCACCGGAGAAGTAATTATGATTACAGGAGATAAACCATGTAAGCCTATAAAGTTCATATCAGTAATGGAAATTGCTAATTATGAACGAAAGCAAGGAATAGTATATATGATTTTAGTAATCATTAATACTAAAGATAAAGAAATTAAGGAAATTTCTGTAATTCAGAATACCAGATGTATTTCCAGAAAATTTACCTGGATTACCACCAGATAGGAAGATAGAATTTAGGATTCATCTAAATTCCAGGAATTTTACCGATAAGCCAGGGAACCTTATCGGTTAGCATAATATTGGTTGTTAAGAAAAAGGATGATTCGATAAGAATGTGTATTGATTATAGGAAATTGAATAAGGTTATAATTAAGAATCAATACCTAGAATTGATGATCTATTCAATCAAATTTCAGGGAAATAGATATTTTCCTAAGATCGACTTATGTTCCAGATATCATTAATTGAAAGTACAAGAGGAAGATGTACCTAAGACTGTTTTCAGAACTAGGTATGGTCATTACTAGTTTACAGTCCTGCCCTTCAAATTAAAGAATGCACCTGCAGCATTCAGGGACATGATAAATAGGATCTGTAAACCATATTTGGATAAATTGGTAATTGTCTTCAACAACGATATACTTATTTATTACAAAAGTAGGAAAGAACATTGACATCACTGGCAGGTACTCTTAATTTTGTTAAGAAAAGAAAAGCTTTACGCCAAATTTTCGAAGAATGAATTTTGGCTGCTAGAAGTGCAATTTTAGGTCATATGGTGAATCATGAAGGTATTCACTTAGATCTTGCTAAGATAGCAGTAATTACCAAATGGAAGATTTTGTAATCAGCAATAGAAATTAGGAATTTTGTAGGTTTAGTATTATAGACAGTTTATTAAGGATTTTTCCAAGATAGCTATACCATTAACTAAGTTAACCTGTAAAACAGTTAAGTTTGATTAGAGATCTAAACAAGAAGAAGCTTTTAGGATATTAAAACATAAATCCTAGCCTTATCAGAAGGAATTAAAGATTTTGAAGTATAAGGTAATGCTTCAAAGTTATAATTTGGATATATGCAACGCAAAAAGGTAATTACGTATGCCTCAAGGCAATTGGAAAAATATGAATTTAGAGCCATAATTTTTGCCCTTAAGATTTGGATAAATTATCTGTATAGAAGTAAGTATACTATCTAGACGGGTTACAAGAATTTGAGATATATAGTTGGACAAAAAGAAGTTGAGGCAAATGAAAATCCTAAGTGACTACGACTGTGATATTTAGTATCATAAAGGAAAAGCTAAAAACGGCAAGAGATAAGTCATAAGGATTATGCAGATAATAGATAAAAGCCGTTGGAGTTCGAGTTGGAGACAAAATATAATTGGAAGTATCTCCTTAGAATGGAGTAAGAAAGGAAAGCTAAGTCAAAGGTACGTAGTACCAGTTACTTATTATTTACAAATACCAGGAAAGTTAGCTAGAATACATGATGTATTTCAGGTATTCAAGAAATGTTTATCAAACAAATCACTGGTAGTACCTCTTCGAGATATAGAAGTAAACGAAAAAGCTGAAATTTGTTAAGAAACCACTTCAAATTGAGGATCTAAAGATCCAGTTTCTCAAACATAAAACGACTAGTTTTAGTCAAAATTAGATGGGATTCAAAGAAAGGAGCTGAATACACTTGGGAGCTGGAATCAGGAATGAAGCGAAAGTATCCTCAATTATTCCGGTAAATCTCGAGGACGAGATTTTTCTTAAGTTGGGGAGAATGTAACGACTCTTATCAAAAGTCATATTTATTTAATTAAATTGACCAATAGGAAACCCTAATTAAGAAACCCAAGTGATTCTGAACAAACCCTAAAATTTTCAGAATAATCGGAATCAGGATCAGGGCCCCTAAAACTCAGGGGGGGAAAAACCTAGTCGGTATTATCTACACAATTTTACGTGTAAATCACAAACGAACGCAAGACCAACTCAGCAAGGCTAGTTAGACACGCGGCCACCCTATGATAGGGGGCGGTCTCTCGCGCCACGCGACACCCCCTCGCGCCACGCGAGGGGGACGGTTTTTCAAGTATAAATATAAGGCATTGGGACTTGATTCTGGAAGTTGAAACGACGCTCAAATTCGTTTCATAGACTGAGATAAGCTCTGTATACTTCAAATTAACATGCACATGCACTAAATTGATGCTGCAATCAGGGTATTAGCACGATCGCTATTACGATTCATTGTCCGACGATCAATATATCCAATGAATGTTTAAGTGCCGCCCACATTAGGGTTATACTTTGTCGTTCGTCGTTAATTCGATGGATGAGTTGAAGTATCGTACTTTGTCGTTCGTCGTTAATTCGATGGATGAGTTGAAGTACCGCACTTTGTCATTCATTGTGAGAATTTGATCTTGTGAAGTATCGTAATTGCTGGATTGATTACTAATCCCAAATTGTGTGCTTGTTATTGAAATTAGGATAAAAGGCTAATCAGTAGGCTAGGCTCTGCCCGTATAAATCTGCAATGTGAGTCATTCTTCTTTTTCTCACAGTTTGTGAGTCTTTATCTTTTTATCAAACTATTTTACAATACCTCAAATTATTTTCAAGGTTATAATTACAGGGACTAAGTCGTGGATATCTTGAATTACTGGTTAGTGGGGTATTGTGCACATTACTAATTTCTCCCAATTAGGTTCATTGACCTACTCGGGATAATCACTGTTAGGTTCATTGACCTACAGGGATAATCGTCACTATTTAGGTTCATTGATCTAAATAGTGGTATGACCATCGTCACCATTGTGACTTGTCACCATTGTGACAGAAGGCCAGATAAAAATAAGATAGAAGCCATTGTAATCGCTCTTATGCTGTAATTAATAACTATGCATCATTATGCAAAATAGAATGATTCACTCAGTATTTCCCGCTGACAAAACATTTTTCAAACATGTTTCAGGTGATCACATATGATCTAGGAAAAGTGCCATATAGCACTACAAGCTCAAGGAAGTGGCTCAGTATAAAATAAAAGAAACATGTTTTGTAAAAATAAAAGATTTCTTTGTGAAATCAAACTATTGTAAATTACCGGGTTTATCCCGCGTTGTGAAATAAAATAATCGGGAAATATTTACATTTTAAAAGATCCTGATGATAAACTTCCGCTGTCAAACTCAATTAAATAAATACCACGGGATTTTCTGTCCCGCGGCTCCTGAAACGGGTAAAACCGGGTCGGGGGCCGTGACAATATTAGTTTGGACACCTATTAACCTAAACCAATCTTACACTCACCTAAAAACTCACTTGAATATAAAATATTCAACAGCATTTCTAAAAGTTCTATTAGCTTAATAATTTCAACTTTAGAACGACTTTAACATACTACTTAGGGTGTCCGGAGTGGGGGCGGCAAACCCACCCGGCACCGATCGGCAATCAATCGGCAACCAATGCCAACCATTTTGCCGCATGAGTGTTTAACGAAATGGGGTGTCATTCGGTGAAGGATAACCGATTCGGCGAAGGGAGGGAAGGGGGAGAGAGAGGGGGGTGTGTGGTGGGGTCCATGCCATCTCAACCAATCACACCTTTTTCTTTTATTTTTATTTAAAAAGTTCACAACTTCACCACATGTCTAACAATTGTCAACACTTTTCAGCATAGTTTAAACACTTTTCGCTGATTGACGTGGCACACTCTGATTGATTGATTTTTTAGTTTGCTACTCTCAAGTGTCTAACCACTTCTTATACCCTTATTACATTTTTAAGTATATAAAACATACTAATATATTCGGATTTAATGCTGATAAAAAGACTTTAGTAATAAAACAGGTATCATCTGATAATATACCCGTTTTAAACCCATAAGTATTTTTTAATAACCAATCCTCTATCGGTTACCTACCTCATACAAGACTGATTATATAGAAATGAAATTGCAAAGTCAATCAATAATATATAAGTTTATTGTTACGGATTTATTGATATCTTTTCTTAGCATTTCTAGTAGCCATTTACAAGTTCATCCAACAAGCAATAATTAAAATTGTATTCAAACTCAACATTTTATAAGATTCACGAGCTATTTTAACATTACATATTTTACAACAGAGTAAGAACAAAGAGTGCTTCACAACTTACAATCCATCCAATTTTAGGCCCCATATGCTTCCAAAAGCCATTCAAAACCCTGCAGACTACTTCACCATATTATGTCATTCCCTCCTTTTCTCCTGCTCACTTTTTTCAGTCCCAATGCAATAATCCACCATAATTAATCAAGTGAGGCCACAAATTGACCTAACCTTTCTTCCATTTTGTATCCATCTTTGTTCACAACAACAATAACCCATTTCATTTCTTGGATTCACCCCCTCAAATCTTGAAATAACCCCATGAAGATTCTTCATTTCTACCCCTTCTTGTTCTTGTTCATGTTGTTCATCTGTTCATCTGCTGCTGATCCTTTCACAGAAGCACTAATAAGCTTGAAATCAGAGCTTATTGACCCATCTGATGCTTTAAACAATTGGGTTCTCCCTAAAGACCAAAACCCATCTCAAAAAATCCAATCTTGTTCATGGGTTGGTGTCAAATGTAACCAAAACGCAACAAAAATCACATCTTTAGACCTTTCTTTAAAGAATCTTGGTGGGTTTTTATCAGGGAGTCAACTCTATCAATTTGTTGACCTAATTGTTCTCAACATAAGTCACAACTCATTCTCTGGATCACTCCCTGTTGGGATCTTTAATCTTACAAACTTGAACACTTTGGATATTAGTAGAAACAATTTTTCTGGTGTGTTTCCATATGGGATTTCAAAGCTTCAAAAGTTAATAGTTCTTGATGCTTTTAGCAACAGCTTTTCTGGTTCACTCCCACCAGATGTTTGTGAAATTGCCTCAGTGAAAGTTGTCAACTTTGCTGGAAGTTATTTCAGTGGGCCCATTCCAAATTCATATGGATTATGCAAGAATCTTGATTTTATTCATCTTGCTGGTAATTTGTTAAGTGGGTATTTACCTATTGAATTTGGCCAGTTAAAAACTGTCACTCATATGGAGATTGGTTACAATTCTTATCAAGGTAGCATCCCATGGCAATTTGGTAATATGAGTGAGCTTAGATATCTTGATATTGCTGGTGCTAATCTATCAGGAACAATCCCAAAAGAGTTAGGTAATTTAGCTAATCTTGACACACTATTTCTGTTCAAAAACTCTCTGTCCGGGATGATCCCGAACGAATTCGGTAACATTACGAGGCTTTCGAGCTTAGATCTTTCGGATAACTTGCTTTCGGGTCCGATTCCCGACAGTTTTTCGAACTTGAAAAGCTTAAAACTGTTAAGTGTTATGTATAACGACATGAATGGTTCTGTTCCTGAAGGGATAGCTAAGCTTCCTAATCTTGAATCACTTCTTATTTGGGATAACTTCTTTAGTGGCACACTGCCACAAGAATTGGGTATGCATTCTAAACTCAAATGGGTTGATGTTTCAACAAATGATTTTGTGGGTGTGATTCCACCAGGTATTTGTTCAGGGGGGGAGTTGAGTAGGTTAATGCTGTTTTCGAATTATTTTTCGGGTGGGCTTTCGTCTATCTCGAATTGTTCCTCGCTTGTTCGAATTCGACTTGAAGATAATTGGTTTTCGGGTGATATTGATTTGGATTTTAGGATTCTTAGTGATGTTTCTTATGTTGATTTATCTGGAAATAGGTTTACTGGTGGGATTCCTTATGATATATTTCATGCTTTAAGTCTTGAGCATTTTAGCGTGTCGAATAATACGAATCTCGGAGGGATACTTCCCGAAAAAGCATGGTCATTGCCGGTTCTTCGCAATTTTTCGGCCTCATCGTGCAATATTTCTGGGAATTTTCCTGAGTTTCCGTTCTGTAAGTCTTTATCGTTTATCGATTTGAACCGGAATCACTTATCGGGAAGTATTCCGGAAAGCATTTCGGTTTGTGAGAATCTCGAAACGTTAAAATTCGCTGAAAATAATTTATCCGGTGAGATACCAGTGAAGTTAGGAAGCTTGATGAAGTTGAAGTTTCTTAATCTGTCGTATAACGATCTTTCGGGTACGATCCCGAACGGAAACAGGTTTAAAACGATGGATAGTAGTTCGTTTCTCGGAAATCCTAATCTTTGCGGTGCACCACTCGCGAGAATATGCCATCACGCGAACGGAATATCCGAGGGAATGGAATTGGGAAGTAGAAGGAATCACAAGGTTGGTTGGGTGGTTGTACTCTGCGCTGTAGTGGTTGTACTCTCAGCTCTTCTTTTCGGTATCTTTTACTACCGGAGACAAAGTGTTAACCGCCACTGGAATATGGTGTCGTTTGGCGGTTTACCCGAACTCACAGCCGCAGATGTTTTAAAAAGTTTCAACTCCATTGATTCTGTGGAAACGTTGTATTCGTCAAATTCGGTTTGCAAAGCGGTTTTGTTGTCTGGGATGACGGTAATTGTGAGAAAGATCGAATGGGGAGCAAAAGGTTCGAATCTTTTGATTGATTTCGTAAACCAAATAGGGAATCTAAGACATAAGAATTTGGTTCGGTTGTTGGGGTTTTGTTATAATAAGAATCTTGGTTATTTGCTGTATGAATATTTACCAAACGGTAATCTTGATGACAAGATTGCAATTAAAAGAGATTGGGGTTCGAAACATAGGCTTGTGATCAGCATTGCTAAAGGGTTGTGTTATCTTCACCATGATCGTCGTCCAGCTATTCCTCATGGAGATTTGAAGGCGAGTAACTTAGTTTTCGATGAAAATATGGAGCCCTGTTTGGCAGAATTCGGGTTTAAAACAATATCTGCAATGGAAACAGGTATGAGGTCCTTTCTTACCTAAAACCCGATTTTAATAACTATTTTTTTACTTTAATACCACCAAACAAACATGACGTGTAATAGTCGAAACGGGTCAGTTTTATTGTGTAATTATTTTCTAAAATTATCTATTTTTTTAATTAAAAAATTAGTTCATCTAATAGGATTACATACAATGAATGAGAGAAAAATAACCCGTTTCGACCCGTTTATGTCTAAAAACCATACAATGAACGAGTTTCGACACGTTTGACCCATGAACGAGAAAAAAATAAACCGTTTTGACCCGTTTATGTCTAAAAACTAAACAATGAACGAGTTTCGACCGTTTAGGTGAGCTTATGTCTAAAAACTATACGATGAATGATTTTCGACCCGTTTGACCCATTAGAGAAAAAAACAGCCCGAGTCAGCTGATTCGTAATAATCTATAAATCATTCAACTTTACAGATCTTGAAATCTTAAGTCTACATATTTATATGACAGGTGAATACAAGGGTCTCATGGATCATGACCTGAAAGATGATGTATTCGGCTTCGGGGAGGTTGTTTTGGAGATTTTGACCAACGGAAGACGAAAAAATGGCGGAATAAGCATTCACAAAACACCAAAAGATGTTTTATTGAAGGAAATTTATAATGATAATGAAGTGTCTGCTTCTTCTTCATCATCTTCATCTTCAAAGTCTATTCAAGAAGAGATAAAACTAGTTCTTGAAGTTGTTCTTGCTTGCACAACAAGCAAGCAGTCTGATAGACCATCAATGGAAGATGTTTTGAAGATTCTTTCTGGGTTGAAACCCTTAAAGAAATGAGAAGTTTGATGTGATTTTTTTGCATGTTTTAATTCAAGTAGTTTAGTTTATAAAAGGAATGTTGATATATGGTTTGTAAAATTTATTTGCTTGTTGTAGAATGTTTTAAGACAACATAGTCCTGGTAATGAGTGGTGGCGGGCCTGCGTCTTGCGGGTGTGAATTAGCTTGTGAAGTTCACCTGTCAAAAAAGAATGTTGTGTTGAGAATATGTGATGCCAGCTGCAATATTGAAGCTTCTATGATGTTGTAAAACATGTAATTAAAGCTTGTATATCTTTTTCTGCAATATTTACTCTTTCTTTAACTTGGTCTTAATTAGTTTTCTTTAGTTTTGTTAATATTCTTATTTTAATATTTACTCTTTGTTTAACTTGGTCTTAATTTTTTTTCTTTAGTTTTGTTAATATTCTTATTTTAAAACTGTAATGCCATCATAAAATCAAGAGAGAAATAACCAACGCTTTAAATGAGCCGCGAAGCCCGAACTCGTCTAAGCTCAAGTTCGGTCGTTATAATTTACAGGAGTTGAACTTGAGCTTGGCTTGTTTCGAGCTCTATTTGAAAAGCTTGAGCTCGACTCCGCTTGGACTTGGCCCGTTTATTGTTTATTAGTTAATTTATATACATATATAATTATAATTTTTTATCACTTTATATAGATTATTATTTAGTTATTTTTTCTTAGTTATATATATAGTGATAATAGTTGTTATTATTATATAATATAGGGTAAATTACATTTTGAGTCCCTGTGTTTTATAGGTTTTAACTAGTTGAGTCCAATAACAAAAAGTTTAACGATCTGAGTCCTTATAAGCATTTTCTTAGTTCTATATATAGTGATAATAGTCGTTAAACTTTTTACTTTTAGACTCAACTGGTTAAAACTCATAAAACACAGGGACTCAAAAAGTAATTTATCCTATAATATATGTGGCATATTAAAAAATTGTAAAAGTTGTTTAAGGTTTGACTTAATTCAAGGTTTTAACTAGCTAAACAAAAGGATGAAGGGCCATATATCAAGTATGGGTTTATGTGTTGTGTATAACTGCTTTCAGTTGTAAACAACTAAGCCCATTTTTGGGCAAAAACGACTGACCCAATATGTAGGGTCCCTTTCTTTTTAGTTTTACTTTTAGGGGCTAGCCTACTTCTCTCAGTACTCAGCCATTGTTTCCTTTTAAACTGCTAACACACATCTATTTTTACTATTAATTTAGAGTAAAATGCCAAATTGGTCTCTAGTTTAGGTCATTTTTGCCACTTTAGTCTAAAAATAGAACTTTTGAATCTGGGTTGTTGAGATTTCAATTTTGACGCCATTTTCATCCAAAAGGCAAACTGGGTCAGAATTTTCTGTTAACCTCCACCTTTTTTTTTCGTGTTCCTAATTTTAGTGAAAGGTAGAATTGTCTTTTTATCCCTTAAGTTATCTTAATTAAAATGAGAAAAACCACAAAAAAAAAAAAATGTGTAGGTTAACAGAAAATTCTGACCTAGTTTGCCTTTTGGATGAAAATGACACCAAAATTGAAAATTTAGGGACCCAGATTCAAAAGATTTATTTTTGGACTAAAGTAGCAAAAGTGACGTAAACACAAGGACGATTTTAACATTTTACTCATTAGTTTATATTATTATCTACTATAGATTTAAACTCTAAACAAATAGAAAGAGTTTTTATATCTAGATACTGCTAGGCACATATCTTTAGTAGCCATTGTTTTTTTTACTTGCCTTGTAAAAGTATAGAAGAGGTTCAAATACATAGTTTTCTAAACTAGCAAGGGTATCAAACAGGCTTCAATTGAACTCATTCTAGCGGTATTGGTACCGTCTCAGAGAACATTACGATCTTAGATTTTTTGTTTTCGTTTTTTGGATTTTTAGCTTGTGGATATAAGAAATTTTTTTTAGATCATTGTGTCTTTTTATTTTTATTTTCGTCATTGTGACTTTTTTTTGCAATTCATTGTGTCTTTTTTCCTCGGCATTATGCTATATTTCTCGGCATTGTGTTATATTTTGCGATCCATTATGTCTTTGTACATTTTCTAGATTTAAAAGATGTTTTTGCTTTCTTAATTGAATCTATATATTATTTTTTTTGCACTCAAACCATATTTTGGTCTCAAACACCTATCGTTCGTGCTTATTTTCTGTTCAATTCTATTACTCCAAAATCCAAATTAGATAGACCCGATCAGGCATAAAGTAGGTGAAAGTAATTCAGCTAATTATTTCAAATAAAAAAAAATCAAAGCCATTTAGTTATGGAAGTCCAAATAAAATCTTGAAATTTCTTAAGTCACACTAATTATTTAGATACATACTGATTTGTTTTTAGAATTAAATACATAGAAAATGATACACTAATTGGTAACTTTAGGTTTTGAGTCTTGAGATAGTTAAGGACTTAAAGCCTATTTTTAGATTGATGTTATAGGCTAGCGTGTTATTACTCAGAACGTGAGTTTTATTTTTTTTCAAAAGAAGAAATTTTAAAGTACATGTTAAATAATATTAATCACCTATATGTGATCAAGAAATGTTCAAAACTAATTTTACCTGTAAAAAAGAGTAAATTACAATGTCTCCCTGTGGTTTGAGGACGCTTACAATATGCCTCCCTATCTTCCAATTTTTGCTATTTGGCTATCCTAGCTTACAAAACGTTACACTTTGCCACCATACCGTCGTTTGACCGTTATATTAAGGGGTATAATTGTAAAATGGCAGCCCAAGCTGAATTTGCAGTTTCAACTCCCACAATCCATTGTTATCATCGATTTCTTTTGATATTTCTTGTTTTAGGTTAGTATAGAACCTAAGATTTTACATGATTAGACTTGTTGCACTTGGAATTGAAATTGAACTTGGAAGTGAACTGTAGCCAGAGTTACTTGATTTTACTTGAAATTGAACTTTATTGTAGCCAGGGTTATGGTCGACGACACCAACAACCATTGTGTAGTCCGGGTGGTTCTGCGCTTTTTTAACAATTGGACCCTCAATTTCTGGTTTCAGGGGATTCTTCAACTATCCCGCCATCAACAACACCATCACCACTGTCTACCACCATCACCACCGTCTCCCCTCACACCACCGTCTCCCGCCTTCATCGGACTAGGTCTCTATGTTTAATTGTGTTATGTTTTTTTGTATAATCATGTCAGGTTAATATGTATAATTATATTAGTTTATAATGTATAATTATGCTAGGTTGGTTTGTAGAAATACTAAATGATGAATGGCATTTTGTAGTTTAATAGTTCTCCGATCATGGTTACGTGTTCTATTTTATTTATTTTTGCAGTTTATTGTTGGGGATCACGAATGTGGTTTTTTGTAGTTTAAAGATTCTGTGATCATGGTACTGTGATTAGTAACAAGCGATGATGATTCATGTATTGGGGATCGTGGGATAGAGTACAATTTATGTTATAGAATCAATTAGTTGCAACCTTCACAATATTATGCATTAAATTGTTACAATTTGACTTGGGATTCTTTTAACAAGATGATCAATCATTATAGGTTGCATAGTCTAACAGTGTGTATAACAAAGTGTAATAAGTCCAATGTGCAATTGTAAGTCAAAGATGTTCAATGTGCAAATGAAAGTCAAACTGCAAGTGTGTTTGTCAAATAGGTCATACAGGTTCAATTTGCAAATGTAAGTCAAACCGCAAGTGTGTTTGTCAAAAAGGTTCATTATAACAGTTTGTTTGTCAAACAGGTTCATGATAACAGTTTGACTTAGTGTTGTATTTAATGTTAATCAAAAGAAAGTATTTTTTACTTAAATACCAACACTAGTACGGGTAAGTAAGGTCCTATCAGCAGGAATTTGTGGTCAGTGTAGAAATAATTAACTAAAGAACTACTATTATCAAAATTGGGGGTTTGTTTGTTTGAGAAAAATTGCAATTTGTTACGAAAAGTGTTTTCAGAATAAGAAGAAGTAACCCCCACCCGAATCCGGATTACCAGTTTAACACGAAATCATGTTTACTGATTCAAACACCACATAGACATGGCGTTGGAATTAATGACTTTCATTAACGGTTAGGGACAGTTTTTAATAATAACTATAACAACCTAACAATCCGTTTAATTATACCAATTACCCACCAATTTACCCACCCGCTAATGATGCAAGGAAATCGACAATACGTTTGATAAACGATAAATAATTCAAATATAATAAAAGTTTACCAAGATCAACACGAGTGATCAAGAGTACCAGGTACAAATCAGAAAACAAAGTTCAATGTATAAAAACCTAGTAATCATTCATCCAAGGGAAGTCATGAAGAGTTTAGCCTTGTTTGGTAGTCATCACAACTTCAAATCTTGATTTGGTATGAGTTTGCTTGAAGAAACTGAATGATTGGGGTGTCAGGACTCTGAAAATCGCCCATGGAGAGCTCTAGGATCGTCTGGAAGCTAAATGAGGTTATGATTTTTCAATTTAGGTTAACATCTAGGTTTTCCCGAAACGACACTCTTCCACACGTCGCAGGAGAGTCTTCTAATCCTTCCGCCTGGCGCGGGTCGTCTAAGGTGCTCCCCCACGTGGCACGGGGGAGACACTTTTCCAGCATTTGTGTTGTGGTTTTCGGGGTGATCCGTCAAACCTGTTTTCATGCTTGGATGTTCCTTTTACCTTGTTTAGCCCCTGTTAAGCCAATAAAACCCGACACAACGTAAGTACAACATGAATATACAAAATGACACTTTTAAACCACTAAAACGTGTACAACATTCTACAATTACAATGTGTTTTTACACACACATCATGTGTGTAATAGTTCTATGCATTTTATCTTAATGTTAGACTTAACAGTTTGTTTTAGTAATGTTAGACTTAACAATTCTATGCATTGGTATTACTGGTTCCAGTCTAGCATTGCACTTAACAGTCTTAGCGTTAGACTTAATACTTTACACTTAATAGTAAAACTGCAATGTAGCCAGATTAACAGTTCTATGCATTGGTGTTAGTCTGCATTGGCATTGAAATTGAACTTGATTATATTGGTATTACTATGCATTGGCATTGAAAGGTAATTTAGTCTTTTCACACGTTTCAAAAAGGTCAACTAACACTCAAAGGATGGGGGAGGCAAAGTGTAACATTTTTTAAGTTGGGAGAGCCAAATAGCAAAAACCGGAAGATAAGGAGGCATATTGCAAGGACTCTAAACCACAAGGAGGCAAATTGTAGTTTACTCTAAAAAAATTAAAATTGATAATGTCAAAATAACTATTTAAAGAGTTAATTGATTATATAGTGGAATAGAAGATTATACCATGTATAATACATTTTGTACATTATATATACACATAGTGGCGCCATGATTATTTTTTGGTGTGCGATCAGAAGATTTAACTGTACTTTTAAGGGGTGCGACCCGAATTTTGTCTTAAATAATACACTAATCCCCCCGTGGTTGGCTGTAGGCCTACCACTATATACATATATGTGTATGTAATTTAAACATAACCAAGTGCCTGTTAGTCGTCCTTTACCACTTAAACCTATTTGATCATTTTCAATTTTGCTATCCTTGCAACCTGATCAACATCACCAGTGAATATGCCCTTCTGTTTTCAACCATTGCTAGGGCTCTTGCTTCTTCAACTCTTTTCTAAGCTCTTATTTCACCTGGTTCAATCATGTCAGGTTCATCATCATTCTTCTTAGCTCTTTTTGGCTTCAGCAATTTCCTGCCTTTGCATGAAGTGATGTAACTAGGGTCTAGGGGCAGAAGTTTCAAAAAGTTTAGCATCAAAGTTGTTCAAATAATCTTAGAACATGTCTTTGAAGTCATTTTTGAGCTCCCCTGCTGGCAATGATGAGGTGGCTAAAAACTCACTAGGAGTTTGGCTTTGTGTGGTTGGTGGTTATTGAGTAAGAGAGTTAAGTATTTGGGTGATCTCCTTTTGTGAGGAGGCCAATTTTTGGGTATATTCTGGTTTAAGCTGGACTTTAGCTTGGGCCATTTTAGTGACCAACTCCTTGAGTTTGGAGCTACAGCACCCAGCTGTTCTGTCAAATCACAAAATTGTTGGTTTTGTGTATCCCAAATTGATGGACTCATCTACTCCCTAACCAGAGGTGGTTATATCAGTAGGCGTGTATGGCTTTTTAGACACATAAGCACTTCCTGATTCCCTTTTTTCTTGGTATAGGGGACTTCCAGTAGTTTGGCCATCCAATAATTGAGCAACACGGAGGAACTCAGTTGCTGTTGCTTGTAGAGTGGTCTTAATTATGTTTCCACTTTCTTCTTGAAAACCAGTGGGTTTTGCAAGAATAGTGGAAGCCACCACTACAATCACTTCATTAGGATTTACACAAGAGGGACGAGCCTTTTCCTCTTGTCGGTGAGAGCTAGAATCCATGTGTATCAGGGCTTCATGTTGGGGTTGCATCTCCATGATAAGCAGTTGAGACATGCCCTTTTCTTGGTACAGTGGAAGTTCTGCCTCTAATAGTCTTTTCTCAAAAGTGCTGGTTGGGCTAGTTTGGCTGGTTGGAGGCATTGGAGACTGTATTGAAGAAGTAACCACAGTCTCTGAATCTATTCATGTCAAGTTACCCAAGATTAAGCAGGCGTGGGATGAATTGTTCAGGTGATTGAATGTGTGCATGTGCAGGTGTTTCAGAGGTCAACCAAAGTGAATTAATGACAATGAAACAGTCTGGCACATGAAGAAAAAGTGGCCTGAGTGTTCAGAATAAGGCTATAATGGGTTTGATTGAAAAATTTATTGTGAATAATTTGAGCAATAATTCGTTGAACCCTCACGGCTGAACAAATAAAACATTATAAAACAGGAATTGAAAATATTTTTTTTTTCAAAATGTAAAATATCAATGTTTTGTGATCATGAGGGATGAAAACTAAACATAGAAGGTAAAACAGAAGCGGGTGGCGAGATAAAGCTATTCACATTGGTTTGTCAAATTTTTCTTTAGAAATGTTTTAGAATTTTAGGGGGAGTATATAGTTTTAAAATTTGAAAAATTCAAAAACATTTGAAAAATTGAAAAAGTACAATAACATGAAAAAGACAAAAGAGTTAGTGTAAAAAGAGGAAATGATAGTAAATTAGTAGACAATCACGACATGCTAGAGAAATAAATAGCTAAAAAGTGTTAAACGGTCTCATTGATGATATGCCAGTAGGTTTTTACACATTTAGTAGATTGATTTTGAGATATAAACCTAAATAAAAAACTTTCTTAATATGTGGGTAACATCTCTCGGATATATGGACTTAGTAATTCGAAATTTTGTTTGAGAGATTGCCTGATTCTGGGATATTAGGTCTTTGCACTTATTGATATCTAGGGTATTATACAAGATCTTATGATTTTGCTTCAACAATGGCCTAGATCTTGTAGGATACTTTTGCACTTAAACCCCAAAACTGCATAAAAATTGAAAATGTCGAAAGACATATCAATTGCAATTCAAAATATTCCTAAGTGGAACACACCTAAGTCAAGCCTTCATCTCTTTGTGAGAACGATGGTTCTAACCTGAGCTCTCAAGGCCTCGCACTAACCCAGAGACATATATCATTTAGGTATATTATCCTGTAAGACTAAATTCAGGGAATTTTGATACGGGAGTATATTCTAAGGTGGGACACACAGTTAAGATAGTTCCTAAGACATTAATCTCGTATCTTGAATCAATTGAAGTCTGTGTGAAAATTTAAGTGGATCAGTATACTGACAAGCTAAGTGAATTGTTTAGAACTTAAAGTTTAAATAGATCACCGGTGCTTGTGATTTGTCAAAAACTGATATGATCCTCTGACACAAACTCAACAAAAATATATTTGTAAATATGTTTGTTCAAAATTGCTACATTTCATTAAACACACTTAAAATCTTAGACAAAATCCAAAAATATTGTGTTTTAGCATAATGTTTGTAAAAATTCAAAAAGATTTTGATTCATCTAATGTTTTGACAACCGATGCAGTGATGCTGAATTTCAAAATCTGAATATGCTGAGCATAGTTTGATGAAATCACAAGTTCATTAATTTGAAACTTGAATTTAAAAACGAAAATTAAAAGTTGTTTGAATCTGTCAACCCATGTCATTAATTTGAAATTGGTAGATAAGTTGGATAATCAAAGTCATTAATTTGAACTTGATTATCTGTGAGGGTTATTGAAGCTGATCATGCTTAAAAGTAAAATATGATATTAGACATTTATATGTTTAGAAAGTTCTCACAAGTTGAATCTAAAACGTTTATTTGAATGATAATAAGATTTTGAAGGAAGCTGAAAGAAAGGGGGAGCAAGATTAATTGTCAAATCTTAGAGATTCAGAGCATCATTTAAGGGGGAGATTACGGTTCTATTTTAATCACTTGAAGATGTTATCCGAGGTAGATCAAGATTAAACTTCGCAGATTTCTAGCTATGTCCAAGGGGGAGTCTGTGAGTGCACTATTTGTATGTCCATAGTTAGAAATCTATCTGTACGTGTAAAGTCAAATGTCTTCTGTATTTTACCAGACAAAGGTTTCACTAGGTAATGTTAGTTTTTGTTTAGGATTTGGTACGTCACAAAACGAATGAAGCGGATCTAAACAAGAATGATGTCATCATTCTTGATGATGACATCATACATTCTACATCATCATAAATATGTCATAGTACAAAAGAGATCATGCATGAGAAAATATAACTTGTACGTATGGAAGAAAGCAACTCGCACGAAAGGAATTCAATCAATTCGCACGAACTACTTTGTTATACTTGGAACGGGAGGGTTGGCTTGTGTTCATTTGGAACGAGAGGCAATCATCTATAAATACATGCATCATCCATTCGTTCAAGAAACAGTACTTCTATTGTCAAATCCTTCAACGTCAGATCCTCTCTCACACAAGTCACGTCTATCCGATCTCGAGTGTTTAGCTTAGATTGTGTTGAAACTCTGTCCGGTTGTCGTTGTTTCGTAATAAATCGACATTTATTTATGTTTGTGTGTACGATTATGGTTCGGTTTAACGGATTCCGCATGTTAAACCGAATTCACCGCAGAGCTAGTGATCAATTACGATCCGTTCCTGAACTCACAGTTGTTAGACATTACGGATGCCATTGATATGAAGGAATTGCCAAAATGTTGTTGATCATTGTGGATGAGGGTTTTGGATCGTAGAACTTTAAACTGTATCTGTTATATTGAAAACTACGATTTTAGTTTTGATTAATTTGTGCGTTTGTTAGTCCGGAGATAATTGTCAGACTTTGTGAAGTCACAAAGTCCGTGGTTGTCAAGAATTCGAGTTTATCATTAAAACATGCCATCTAAGTTTAAATATGACACATGATCTCCGAGTTTATGATCATCAAATGTATGGTCTAAACATACATATCAATTTCCGAGTTTGTGGAAATGTTTGTGTCCGAGTTTCTAATGAAAGCTAGTGTACGAGTTTATATATCAATGGATGGTCCGAGTTTAATGAAAATAACCCATCCGAATTTATGTTAAATAAGGGATCAGAATTTAGGAATATTATGGGGGGGGGGGGTGGGTCCGAACTTATTTAACATAGGTGGTGGCCAGCTTTACCTAAGGTATAAACATGTTCTGAATAGCTCATAACATGTCTGAATTTAAGGTATGATAAAATGGAGCCAGTGTTTAATCAATGGGTGGAGCCCATATTATGTTGGTTGGCTGAATTTGTTTGGCATGTGAATGATCAAAATTAATATGAATACGAAAAATAGGATTAGAGTTTGTTTTACTTTGCATACTAAGTGGGCTGATATTATATTAAAGTTTGGACCGACAATATCAAGCTTTGGGCAATACAGTTTCAGAGTTTAACATTGGTCCGAATATGTAGGAACATTCAAATGTGACTTTAGTTCAATAATATAATATATGTGGATGTGTATTAATGTATATAAGGTCTGAAAGGGTGGTTTACCTATTATATGTGAATGTGTATTATATGTGAATTATGCCGTCCGAACTTAAGAATATATATGTGAAATAATACTCCGAATTTAGGGAGATGATTGGTTGTGTGAGTGTACGTGAAATCTGTGTTCTTAAATTACCAACTGTTGTCACCAGAGAAATCACTGTGTGCTAAACCTGTAAACCTGATCATATTAAACACTATTGTTTGGACTAGGGTATTGCAAAACCCTACTCGTATACTTACTTACATGATACATGATACTATACCTTAGGTCGCTTGTAACGGACCTAACACTTAATTAAAGCGTAGAAGTATGTAACACATTGTCACACCCGTCAATTTGCGGAAGCGTGCGGTGTGACTTGATCAGTTTTCATTGCATATGATATAGTAAACAACTACATGATTAAAACAAACGATGTTCATCCATTTATAAGTTAAAACATTACAAACCACAAGTTGTTTATGTTACAAACCAACATAAGTTTAAGTTACACACCAAAATAAGTTTTAAGTTCCACAAAGGACTATTTCAACAAAAGATTTAAAATATGAGGCTTTGTATGCTATATCTTATCAAAGATGAGATATATGGACCAAACCCTCCAAAAGGGATGACATCGAAGACTTGTAACCCAAAAGCTTGAAAGTAAACGGCGGCACCAAGATCCATCTAATTCCCTAAAATACATGTAAGTTTGAAAATAATCAACAAAAGTTGAGCGAGTTCATGCGTTTTGAGTGAGTTCCAAATAAACTTTTAACATTTGAGAGATCTTTTAACAACAGGTATGTAAAGCGTCTATGAACAGATCATTAATGTTTTGCAAGAACATTAATATTATGTGTGGCAACATAGGAAGCACTCAACCCTAGCGAATTCTCTCCGGTCCACCCGGCTGGAACAACAAAAGCATTACATGGGCCACACAAGGACCCAAGAGTGGGGCTCGCTACACCCGATAGATCTACCACTTCTGTCCCTCGGTCTATACAAGATTAATGGCACTTAAGAGAGATACTATTCGCTCACATGATCTAACAGTTCATTCCCTAGCTAAACCATACCATCGAGACATGTACTTCACCCCCGAGAGTTATAAATCCAAAAAAATTACAAGAAAAGGGGGACATGAACTCATAGTTTTGCGTTCCGTAATAGTGCGTACTCAAGATCGGTTCCCTCGGGTCGTGATGTAACCTATAAACGTGCTAGGTTTTGTTAGACACTTCGGTCTCGTAACGACTCTTAATCTTAAATATTTATTAAGACTTGTTTTGGAATTGCATTTGTTTTGAGTTATACTTTCGATGTATGATGTCATTATATAATTCTCCATAATTATATAGAATTCCAAGTTCGATATATTAGTTAAAATATTACATTTTAACTTATATTATTTGCGTGCATCATTTTATATATCACTTGTGATTACGATGGATTTGTTAAGAATAATATATCTTTAACTTGTATTGATATATAATTTTTCCGTATACATGTTTTTACAATATACATGACCAATCGTACCATTTGTTAAGTATCATACTTGTATATTTATTACCAAGTATAGGTACACTTGTATCATAAGTATTGTGCGTATTTAATTTCGTATTCTCATAATTTAGTATAATACTTGTATAATGGTATTTTCACTAAGTGTGGGTAGTATATGATGGCATGTATTTGTACGTATAGGAATACATATTTTCTTGTATTCTTAAAATATTCATTTTTAAGACATGTTTAGAGAATTTTATTTGTATATACCTTAGGCTTGGAAGATACTTGTATTTCCATATATCTTAAAAATAATTTATTTTAAAGATTAACTCAAAAATACATATTTTTCGTTTCCACCAACATTATATATTCTTAAAATGTTTTTGAAATATATATTTTCATTAACTTCAAAAATAATATATATATTTTTTTGTTGACAAAATATAATATATTTTTATATTACTTGTAAAAATATATATTTTGTCACTTGTTCGGTTTTGAAAATATTTCTTTCACCAAGCCTTGATATATTATATTTTTTAATCCAGAATGTATATATGTAATATTTGTCCATTATGTCCAAGCGTCCGAATCGAACAATAATCATGTCCGAAGCGTATGTGTGAATTTAATCTTGGAATTTTTATTTGAGATGTTTATTGTATTTGTTTGCATATATTTCAAGTTCCTACTTTTTAGTATAACTAATACAAACAATATACACATAGCACATAGATCAAGTGACCACTAAATATATATTTCCTAAAATATATATTTATAACCATTTTATTTCTTGAAAAACCATACCTTCTTTGCTTGTATTTTTATACAAAAATTGTGGGAATATTTACACTTGTAATTTTTGAACAAGTTTACTTGTGAGAACCTTGTAATAAAAATTATTTTCAAAGTGTTTGAATTTTATAAATATTTGGCCATAATTTCCCTTAGAAAATGGAGTTTCCATGTTTTCAAACATATCATTTTCTTTTCAAAAATTCATCAACAATTTCTCACAATAATTTTCAACATAATATATCAAGAGTTACACTAAGATGAACTTGTGAACACGTAGTATTTTTGTATGGTTTTTAAGTATGTTTGTTTGGTTAAAAATCATACTTATTTTATATTTTACCAAACTTTTTAGAAAACTATTTATGAACTTGTTTTCATCCATCTTTCAAAAAGTCTAAAATTTGTATGTAACAACTTACAAACCTTAACAATCTAAATCTTTCAAGTTCATTCATATTTCAAGTAAACCATACTTTGTATGTAGCAAAAATATACACTTTTACAACTTCTAACTTTCAAGTTCATACATCTTTCAAGAAACCATATTTTATGTGTTACAAGTTCTACACTTTACAAAATTCATTTATCAAGATCATCCATTTCATACATCATGTTTACCATGGATCTTTTCAAGATCCTTATGTATTCTAGTTAGATCATGTTTCTAATCATCATCTAACAAGTCTTTATGTGATATTCATCATCATACACACAAACAATCAATTAAACAACTTCATAACACATCATAAACAACTTATTTTCTTGTGATTGTTAGCTTGATTAAAGTGTTCATCATCTTGGTCTTGTAAGATCTTTTAGATGTTAAGTTATACATATGGTACATCTACATAAGAAGATGAAAAAAGGGTGTTCAAGAGACTTACTACTAGCACAAGGCTAGGGAAGAAACAAGAAGATGAAGATGAAGAAAAGTGGTGGATAATAGCTCCCAAGAGAGGTCCTTCCACTTCCAATGCTTGACACCTTCCTAATCAACCTTAAGACACCTTAGGATGGTCTTGGATTTCTTGAAAGATGAAGGAAAATGAAGATAGAGGGGGGGGGGGGTATGTTCGACCGAGAGTGGGAGAGGGGAAGGAGAGGAGTGTTGTGATTTTTGATGTGTTGAAAATGAAAGGATGGATGGGTAGATAAGGTGTTTTATCTCTTGTGCTATACTTTCCCTCCAACATTTTAACCAAAGGATCATTAGGGAGCATATTTGACTAACCAAGAAGATTAGTCAACATGAAGGGGAGTGGGTCCCCTTGGGGACGGCCACAAATGGGGGGGGGGGAGGTATCAAGTTTGGTTAAAATTTGCTAAGTGTTCAAATGTGAAGGTATGTATCACCAAGTAGTGTAGTCATGTGTTTAGGGGTTTTTGATGTAATTCATGATGTATGGTAAATTACACTAGCTTAATGTTGCTAGAATATGTTAACTAGTTTGTATTTTTGTGTCAAGATAGTAATTGGGTGCTTGTTTCGTCATCGGATCACTAAATGACCAATATATGTAACTAGTATAGCATAATGTGTTATTATGTCTGATAATGTTCCCGATACTTTTTAAGTCATTTTGGGCATTCAAACATTATTTCTGAATATTACATGAACTAGTAAATGCTAAATTTATGCGGAATTATGCTGATTTTGCCATTTATAGCTAGCTTCGGGTAGTTTTTAGTGTTTGTTTGTCTCCCGAAAAGTATTAACATAATCCCTTATTTTCTCACATGGAATTTAGTAATATTGACCCTGGAACTAAATTTGTGTCCTAAATATGTCGTTTAGCTGAGTACTGAACCCCTGTCAGCACTACTAGTCTATCTGATAAGTGTATTAGTTAATTCTGAGCACTGTCTAAACTGTTTCAAGTCGCGACCAATAAAAATGAATAACTTGCATCATAAATGTATTTGTGAGTTCTCTAAATGTATGTTCTGAAATCACGCACTTCAGATGTTCAAAACACATAACCCCATAATATTAAACACTGTTCACATGGTACGAAAATTACCTGAAAAATGACAGTTGTCACATTCTCCCCCCGTTAAAATGAATTTCATCCCGAACTTCAAGCTGCGTTATCGGTTGCAGGGGAGTCTTGAAACAAATGAGGGTACTTGGACTTGATTTGATCTTCACGTTCCCATGTAAAATCAGGACCATGACGTGAGTTCCAACGAACTTTGACTAGCTTTATACGACTTCTCCGTGTCTTGTGGACCTTCCAGTCCGTAACCTCAACAGGTTCTTTGGTAAATTGGAGTTTGTTGTTAACATGAATCTCGTCTGCTGGAATGATAACCGTCTCTTGTGTTGGACTTTTATTGAGATTAGACACATGAAACGTGTCGTCTACACTGCTTAGCTCTTCCGGTAGTTTTAACTTATACAGAACTATTTCGATCTTCTCCAGAATTTCGAAAGGTCCAATGTAACGCGAGTTCAACTTTCCCCGTTTTCCAAATCTTACTACGCCCTTCCAAGGTGAGAGCTTCAACAATACCATGTCTCCAACCTCAATAGCTAATGGTTTGCTTCGTTTGTCGGCGTAGCTTTTTTGCCTATCACAATTCTCCTTGATACGGTCTCGTATATGAATGATCTTATCTGTGGTTTCCTGGACCAATTCTGGACCAATGAGTTGCATATCCCCGGTTTAGCCCAGCACAGCGGGGACCGACACTTTCGCCCATATAAAGCTTCAAACGGGGCGGCCTGGATGCTAGTGTGATAGCTATTATTGTAGGAAAACTTCACTAAGGGAAAGTGAGTATCCCAGTTTCCACCCAAGTCCATTACACAAGCACGTAACATGTCCTCTGAAGTTTGTATCGTTCACTCACTTTGGCCGTCCGTTTGCAGGTGAAAGGCCGTACTAAGATTCAGCTGGGATCCAAAGGCCTTCTGAAATGATTGCCATATCCTTGACACGAACCGACCGTCTCGGTCCGATATAATAGAAACAGGCACTCCATGCCATGCTACAATCTCCTTGAGATATATCCCGGCCAGTTTCCTAGTGCTATCTTTCTCACTGATTGGCAGAAAATGTGCAGACTTTGTAAGACGGTCAACTATTACCCAAATCATATCATGGCCTCCTTGGGTTTTGGGTAACTTAGTAGTGAAGCCCATCGAGATTTGTTCCCATTTCCATACAGGAATCTCAGGTTGTTGGAACAACCCTGAAGGCTTCTGATACTCTGCCTTAACCCTGGCACATGTAAGACAATTTCCCACATAAGTAGCGATATCGGCTTTAAGCTTAGGCCACCAATAAAATTCCTTCAAGTCTTGGTACATTTTATTGGATCCCGGATGTATGGAGTACCTTGACTTATGAGCTTCGTCCAAAATAATCGTGCGTAGGTTGCCGAAAAATGGAACCCAAATTCGCCCCATGAAGTACAATGTTCCATCTTCCTTTGGCACCAATTGCGCCTCCATTCCCCCCTAAGGATTCGGCTCGTATATTATCCTGTTTAAGCGCTTCTCGTTGAGCATCGTGAATCCGAGAAGTGAGATCATTTTGTATGGTCATCTCTAAGGTTCGCACCCTTAGAGGTTTTGCACGTTCCTTGCGGTTCAAGGTGTCCGCTACAACGTTCGCCTTGCCTGGGTGATACTTTATCTCACAATCATAATTGTTCAATAACTCGACCCATCGTCGTTGCCTCATATTTAAGTCTTTCTGATCGAATATATGCTGCAAACTCTTGTGATCTATAAAGATCGTACAACGAGTACCATACAAGTAGTGATGCCAGATCTTCAATGCGAAAATCGCCGCACCTAGCTCAAGGTCGTGCGTGGTATGGTTTTTCTCATGCACCTTCAATTGACTAGACGCGTACGCGATGACTTTGTCCCATTGCGTCAACACGCAACCAAGACCTTGTCGCGATGCATCGCAGTAGACCACAAAGCCATCGGTACCGTTGGGTAAGGATAAAATAGGTGCATCACACAGTTTATCTTTCAATAGTTGAAAAGCCATCTCTTGTTCCTCACCCCAATCAAATCTCTTATCCTTCTGGGTTAGGGACGTTAGCGGTTGAGCAATCTTCGAAAAGTTCTCTATGAATCGTCTATAATAGCCCGCTAATCCCAGAAATTGTCGTATCTCAGTTGGGGTCTTAGGCGCTTCCCAGTTTTTAATTGCCTCAATCTTGGCAGGGTCGATGTGAATTCCCTTCTCATTTAACACATGACCTAAAAATTGAACCTCGCGAATTCGAAATTCGCACTTTGAAAGTTTCACATATAGTTGTTCCTACTTCAAGAGTTCCAAAATAGCTCGCAAATGTTGCTCATGCTCCTACTTGGTTCGCGAGTAAATTAGGATATCACCAATAAACACAATCATGAACCTATCCAAATACGACTTACACATACGGTTCATGAGGTCCATGAATACCGCCGGTGCATTGGTTAAGCCAAACGACATAACTAGAACCATAACGAGTCCTAAAGGCCATTTTGGGAATACTTTCCTCTTGTATTCTCAACTGATGGTAACCCGATCTCAGATCAATCTTAGAGTAGTAGCTGGAACCTTGTAGTTGATCGAACAAGTCATCAATTCTTGGTAAGGGATATCGGTTTTTGATAGTCAGCTTGTTTAACTCCCTGTAGTCGATGCACATGCCAAAACTGCCGTCTTTCTTTTTAACAAATAATATCGGAGCTCCCCAAGGTGAGAAACTCAGTCGGATGAATCCCTTATCCAGCAGCTCTTGCAGTTGCGTTTATAACTCCTGCATCTCTGACGGAGCTAACCGATATGATGCTTTCGCCACAGGTGCCGCTCCTGGCACCAAATCAATCCGAAACTCCACTTGACGCTGTGGAGGTAGTCCCAGACGACTCGAGGCTTCTTTGCAGGTTTCATATACAACAGAATATTATGAAGAACTGCAAGAGTGCCTTCACAAAAGAAGACTGGGAAAATTTTTTGTCATTCTAGGGGTCATTGTGTGAGTCTTCATCCGTACCCATATACGAGTACCACTTACGCAACTTGCAAAAGCGACTTGTGGAGTGCAAACATTCAAGTAAGTTTTTAATAACATATGACTCACCTATGTACATTTTAATAAATTATTTTTACTTTTTAGGGGTCTTCAATTACGTGTATGATAACTGGCTAAAAGATTATAAGGAAATGTTCGTCTTTGCGTGGACTGATAAGAGGTGCAACTTTGGTAATCGTAGCACAAACAGAGTTGAGAGCCAACACGCCAACTTAAAGAGATACGTCCTAGATAGGAGCTTGCTGGACTGTATAGTTGGTTGTGTCCGGGATATAGTTGAGACATAGTACGGTGAAATAAGGAAGAGTTTTCGGGAAAGCATCGAAAAAATAATGAACCACCACAGACACCCGCTGTTTCAACACCTAGTTGGAAAAGTATCCCATACAGCCCTTGACTTGTTGAGTGGAGAGGCACTTAGGAAGCTAGATGTCTTGCAGCGCTATCATTCATCATATGGTTGTCAGATGTGGTACAATTGTGGGTTGCCGTGTGCTTTTAGGCTAGAAAAGTACCTACGTGCAGGTAATAATTGTTAAACGTACAACACTTGTGTGATATATGTCCGTTAATCATGTGACTTAAACAATGTTGTTTTTAACGGTGCAGAGTGTCCGATTCAACTCGAAGACATAGATGTTTTCTAGCGGAAGCTTAACTTCCAACGTTGTAAATTGATAGACGATGACGTTGACGTGGTCGAAGAGCTAAATATTGTTAGACAACAACTAGAGTCGCACCCCCGAGCTCAGAAAAAAAGCCTGATGTCAAAGATTAAAGCGGTGTTGACTCCACATAAATCTACCAAGAAACCACCGGTTGTCCAACAAAATACTCGTGGCCGACCAACAACAAAGCAGGTTCAACAAAGGTTGGACGAGGCCGCTCGTATAGACGAAGAATTGAGGAGAAGCTCCTTCGGTGATGCAAACACGTGCTTTGAAGGTTCCCGACAAAGTAAATACGATAACCCCTGCCACAGCTCGTACGTTCTGTCACAGGCCACTCAGCAGTCGGTTATAAGGTCTCAAAAACCCAAAGCAGGCCGAAGCCGTTCAAAGAGTTCTAAGAAGAAATAGATACGAGATAATAACGGTTTTCCGTTAATAATTGGAGACGAGAACGTGGGAATCATCAAACAGTTTGTGTCTGCCCTTCCGCCAGTGTTTCACCCGCACATCTCGTGCATACGAGATGTGAGGCTGGACGGTCATTGTGGGTTTCGGTCTGTGGCTGTGGGCTTAGGTATGGAAGAACGTTCATGGAGGCACATTCGAAGAGACCTTGTCCAAGAAATGGATCAGAACGAATCGATCTGGTTCCCAATATTTGAAGCATGGGAAGAAGGATATTTTACACGCATCGTCAGGGCCTAATTTGGGATTTAGTGTCCGGTTGTCCCCCGAATCACTGGATGGACTTCCCCTTAGTAGGGCTTCTTATTGCACAAAGGTACGGTATCGGGGTGCACCTGTTAAGCATCAGTGCGAGTGCCACTTTCTTCCCGATATTAAGTCCTCCGACTAATCAACAACCACTATTCATAACGCTTGCACATGTTAACGAGAACCACTTCATACATGTTAAGCTGGAAGGGGATTATCCAATGCCACCAATAAACAGGCTATGGTTGAACCACCAAAGACCTCATGCGGGACAATGGGAAGATATGTACTTGCCACGTCTAGAATGGTATGCATCGATTATGAATCCGCCACCAAAATCAAACCCAAGTCTTAATTACATCGACATTGATACGAAAGAATGATTTTTGTAATTAATAGGATTTTTTTGTATTGATAATTATTCTTATTGTAATTAATAAGATTTTTTATACTAATTTCTATAAATTTTTTTATAATTACAATTGCATAAAACAATTTAATAAGATTTTTTTTATAAATTTCTATCATTCTTTTATAATTACAATTGATTAAAACAATTTAATAAGATTTTTTTAATAAATTTCTATCATTTTTTATAATTAAAAAAAAGATAACTAAATACCTCGTATAGCCCTAGACGGGTCGTCTATTTGTGTCAAAAGACCATTTTACCCCTGATATTCCCTCAGTCTAGGCATAAACCATGGGCATAAAGGTCATTTTACCAAAACAAGACGCCCCGTACAGAGCTAGACGGGTCGTCTATTTTGAGCGGCATATTTTGTTTTGAATATTTAAACAGGACTTGTACATTTACCATTTTACCCCTGAATAGCCCCAAGTATAGGCCCCAATCAGGGGTATGAAAGTAAATTTACAAAAAGTGGACGCCCCGTCTAGATATGTAGGGGTCGTCTATGTTGAGCGGCAACATTTATTGGTTTAAAATTTGAATTTTGAAAAGTTGTTATTTAATTACCATTATACCCCTGAGATGCCCCTAGTATAGGTCTCAATCAGGGGTTTAAAGGTAATTTTAGAAACTGGACGCCACGTACAGACCTAGACGCGTCATATACGATGGGCGGCAACTTTTTGTATTTTTTATTTTTGATTAATTAAAAAAGGATTTGGGAAATTACCATTTTACCCCTGAGGTGCCCCCAGTATAGGCCACATTCAGGGGTAAAATGGTAATTAACAATTTCAGAAATATCTTTTGGAACGGTTAATTACCATTTTACCCCTGAATGAGGCCTATACTGGGGTATCACAGTGGTAAAATGGTAATTTTGCTGCCACTCTAGACGGGTCGTCTAGGTCTATACGAGTCGTCTATGCCTCGTATAACAGGGGGAACCTAGACGCCCCTGCATAACCACCCCAAATCAATACAAACACACACACATATGGATATACGTAATTGGATCGTATTCGGACCGTATTTTCAACGATTGAAGCATCCCTGGTACGTATTTCAACCCGTAGTTTAGTATTCTTCATTCGTTTTTACCTTTAGACCGTAGGATTGCCCTGATTTTGAGTTTTTGGTGGGTTTGGTAGTTGTTTATTGTTGTTGAAGATGAATGGGTAGAGAAGGACGCCTCGTCTATCTCTATACGAGGCATAGACGGGGCAGTGATTTTTTTTTTCATTTATTATTATTAATATTATTATTATTAATGTTATTATTATTATTATTATTATTGTTGTTGTTGTTATTATTATTATTATTATTGTTATTTTTATTAATATTTTTATTTTATTAATTATTATTATTATTGTTATTGTTATTGTTATTGTTATTGTTATTGTTAGTATTATTTTTAGTATCATTATCATTATTATTGTTATTGTTATTATTCTTATTTTATTTATTTATTTATTATTATTATTATTATTTTTATTTTATTATTATTATTATTGTAATTTATTATTATTATTATTATTGTTATTATAATAATTATTATTATTAGTATTATTATACGTATACGGTATTTATTTGAAGATTGATTTTGAAGGACGATGAGATTCAGATGAAGATGGATGGGGCACCGCCGGTGGATCCGCTGCAGGGTCACCCGTATCTAGAGTTTATCGACGACACCCCTGCCTCCCGTCATTGCCAGAAGCTTAGGAGGATGCACATTGGAGCGCATGCAGCGATCGACTGGGATGCGGTAGATGCTATTAGTGAGACGCCTAGAGTGCGTCGGTTTATACTTGTGGATTCGCCGTGGCATCGTCTTTTTGAGTTAGCGCACACGCCGAGCTACAGGGAGCTGCTGGTCGAGTTCCTATCGACATTCACATTTCACCCTCCTCGGGCCGACCAACCGCCTGCACAGCCAGATGCTCCTCCCCCCCCGCTTGAGGTTTCTTTCAGGCTTGCTAGCGTTTGGCGTTCGATGACGTTGGCATAGTTTGCGGTTCATTGCGGTTTATACTTGCAGGAGGAGATCGAGACTGACGTTTATACACGGGGGCTAGTGGTGGTTGATAGACCCACTCTTTTAGGGTTTTGGCAGGTAATTGTGGCCCCAGATACATGGGAGCACAACAAGTCGAAGGGGAGGGTTTCATTTATTCGTGACCCATTGTACAGGTACGTACGTTTTTTCAGTAATTATTGTGTATTGTTTATTAATTTCTGTTTCTGGATTTCGCTAACACTATCTGCAGGTATATGCACCATATGCTCGCTACTTCTATTACAAGTCACGACAATAAACGTGAGTGGTGTACGACCACAGATCTTTTTTCTTTTATTGTTTGTTGTACGGGAGGCCGTGCGCATTAGCACACGATCTAGCCCTGTACTTCGCGGATTTTTGTATAACGGGGCGTATGTGACCGTCATTGCCCATTCATTGGGCCTCGTACCGGAGTAGGATCCACTTTTACGGGCGCCCGTCATGCCAATGAGGATGGGTTTTCAGACGTTGTGGGGGATGGGACTGATTAAGAGGTTCGATGTCATTAGCGAGCGGTTTAAAAACCGCACAGGGGGCTTATGGATAGTGCAGGACCTACCAGAGCAATTCGATCTAGTCTATCCTCCGCTAAATCCTGCTGCAGTGCTCGTGCAGGACCCTCCGGTGAATTTAGACGGTCCAGCGATGCCACAGCCAACACCACCTCCCGGGGCGACTTAGTTTCCACGTCGCGTTATTCCAGGTCATGCCCCGGGAGCTGCAGTACATCTGGAGATACGAGCCGAGCTTGACAAGCTCAACGATTTGATAGGTTGGTTGGTTCGGGCCGAGCAGGATAGACGAGAGAGTGAGGGGTTACCCCCGATACCGCTCCCACCACCTCGAGCACCACATCAGCAGCAGCTAGATCTAGATTCGGAGCCTGAGGCATAGACCAGTTGTAGTTTTTATTTTTGTTATGGATGTACAAACTTATCTTATATATTTTTGTTATGGATGTAAAAATGTTATCTTATATATGTCATATTTACGTTTGTTTTCGGTTATTCGGTTACTTAATGATTGTTGTCTTAAATTGATATAATACGGAAACAATATATGTTTTGAATATAATACGGAAACAATATTTAAATGAGATAAAATTTTAATCGGAAGAATAATATTTAAAAAACTAAATTGTTAAAAACAATATAATATTTAATCGATCAAATATATTTAAAGAGCCGATTTTGAAAACGGCAAAATTTTTTATAGTATAAAAAATAGAACTTTTTTTAAAAACACAAAAATTTTCACTAAAAAAACACCTCCAAAAACTATCAAAATACCCTACCAAAACATCCCTTCTTTCAACCAAAAAAACACCAACACCTGGACGCCTCGTATAGGCCTGTACGAGACGTCTAGGGTTTCTTAAAGTTTGTGCCTGAACCCCTTTGAATTCTGTGCCTAGACGCCTCGTATAGGCCTATACGAGACGTCTAGGGCACCAAAAGTGTCCAAATAGCCGGCGAAGGTGTCCGAATAGTTTGAGCCTTGTGATGTTCTGAACTTGTTTTTTTTCCAGATTTCTGTCTATAGTAGAACATCGACAAGTGATACTCTAATTGTTTTAATCGAAAATTGTTAGATGTCAACTGATTTCGAATATACAGATCTGAAAGTATAAATCTTTCAACAAATCAAAGTTGATTCAGATTTAGTTTTTTTTTAACAAATCAAAGTGAGTTTTGCATTAAAAAAAACCTGTTAGACTTTCAGATCTGTTTCTTGTTTGAAGAGTGAAGCAAATTGTTGGTAACTGTTGTTATTGAAAAGTGTTAGATCCGAATTTGTTCAGACTCATCAAATTGCAGGTTTTCGTTTCTGTTAAGTATCGCGAAGATGAAGAAAGAATTGTAGTTAACAAGATTTAGGTGACACTTGAGAATTGTTACTAAAAGGTTAATAGGGTTTTTGTGAAAAAGAAAGAGATAGTATTGAATTGAAGGTTTTTATTGACAGTTGAAAGTGATGTAAAAGAATTAGGTTTTAGTTGAAGTATAAAAGGAAAAAAGTGTTCACTTGGTTTATAAGTTATATTTTGAGTTCTGGTGTTCATCGAAAATAAAGAAGGATATTAGAGTTGAGTATTATATGTGACAAATGGTTGGTGTTGTCAACAATTATTTTTATTAATTTCTACTAATGAAATATCACTTCTCAAGTCAACAAAAACCCTAATGCAGCCCTTAACTATTCAAAAATTAAAATTAAGAGTAAAATGCACGGATAGTCTCTGTGGTTTTGCAAAATAACACATATAGTCCTCAACTTTTGGAAATTACACCGGTGCTCCATGTGGTTTGACATTTTGTTACTCGGATAGTCCCTGGAGTGGATGTCCATTAGTTCTCCGTTAAGTGAATGTGAAATGACAAAATTACCCTTCATCTTCTCCACTCTATAAAAACAAAACAACCCCACCCCAACTCAACCCTCCTTCCCCACCATTAACCACCAACCACCACCCCCCACCTATCTCTCTCGAGCATCAAAACTTCAAAGAATCTTCGCTTCGCTGCCTTCAGGTCTAGTTCGTTGTCTTCAATTCAATTGGTAAATTAGGTTTTAGATGTTATTCAATTTTGTTATTTAATCTTTTTTATTTCTGTTCTTACTTTCAGAAGTTAATTTAGAGTTTGAAGATGGAAATTTTGTATGCAAGGCAACGAACATCCATTGGTTTTCTAATTAATTAATTTTATTAAAACACACTTTCAACCCCATGGTATTAATTTCTTCGTGTCGCAAATGTGCACCGCTTCTCAAAGGACCGCAATAGTAATGGAAGGTGACATATTGACTTTTTAAATAGCATACCCATTCATCATGTTTGAAGATTTTGATATAAAGCATGTCAACCCACTGAATGGTTTTATTGAATTTTTAAATAGCATACCCATTCTTTGAAGTTTTGATGCTCGAGAGAGAAAGGTGGGGGTGGGGGTGGGGGTGGTGGTTGGTGGTTAATGGTGGGGAAACAGAGAGAAATGGGGTGGGGGTGTTTTTATAGAGTGGAGAAGATGAAGGGTAATTTTGTCATTTCACATCCACTTAACGAAGAAAACTAACGGACATCCACTCCAGGGACTATCCGTGTAACAAACTGTCAAACCACAGGGAGCACCGGTGTAATTTCCAAAAGGTAGGGACTATAGGTGTTATTTTGCAAAACCACAGGGACTATCGGTGCATTTTACTCTAAAATCAATTTACTTTTAGTATCCAATCAATCCAATTTAACGTCACTTAGCAATTTAAGGTGTTATGAGGTAAGAATGTCGGATGCTGAAAAGATGTCGAAATTTGAAGATGCCTTTACCTTCAAAATGGAATGGAGCTTTAATTGAGTTGAAAAAAGATTCTAGTTTTTCAAGATTTATTTTAAAAGAATTTGTCAATAAGCTTCAAAAGCAAAAAAAAAAAAAAAAATAAATTAAAAAAAAAAGAATTTGTGGTCTGAATTTGTAAATTTCAAAAACAAAGAAGATGAAAAGGAAATTGACGTGATAAGAAGATTTAGGCAGTTAATGCAAGAACTAAGGGATTATCATATCATTTTGTATTCTGAGGTAAATAAAGAAAAACTTAAGGAGTCATTATCATCAGATTGAGATTGGGATGAAATGTTTAAAGAACAAAGATGGAGTATTCATGATATTGAAGCTGAAGCTTGGAAAAGATGGAGTATTCAGCAAGAGAAAGAAAAGAATGAGGTGCAGAACGGTGAAGTCAAAGAATCAAGTGTATCAACAAATGAAACTTCATGTTCTGAACCTGTGTGCTCAAAATGTGAAAAATCCAGATCTGATAATGTCAAACTTTTGAGAGATGAGGAAATTTTGACATTAGAAAACAAAATTTTTATAAATCAGAAAATAATTTGAAAAATCAAATAAAAATTTTAGAAAATGAAAAATCAGTTTTAAATAAAAATGATTTTGACAAACAAAATATAATAAACTCGCATCTTGAAAGAATCACAAAACTTGAACAAGATGCTGAGATTGCAAAAAACAAAATTGAAGATTTAGAAAAGAAATTGAAAGGTTTTGTTGCTTCGTCCTTAATGCTTGATAATATAGTTCCAAAACTAATCAATAAAAATGAAGAAACTGGGGAGGATGAATATGACTTTTGTATCCGTGGTATTGGGTATAAACCGTCAGGAAAAGGTAAAACAAAAACGGTTGTACCTGATAACACACAAAAAAAAAAACTCCCTCGGTGAAAACTCCAATAAGTGACGATGTCACAAATTATGACGAAGTCATAATTGAAGATTGTGATGATGAAAATGATAAAAAAAATATATTTTTGAAATTAAAAGAAACTGTTCTGCAATTTGTTGAAAAAGGGGAATGTTCAACTTCTAAACAAAATGGGGAACAAAAACAAAAGGTTAAAAATTATAGAAATTCAAACAATGTTCAAAAGCAAAGATCATCAGTTCAATCATTAAATCACTATAAAACAAAAATTCACAAAACTTTGAAAAACAAAACTTACAAAAAGTTGGTAATAAATGGTGCAGGTTTGACTACAGTGCTCAAAAGTCAAATCAAGCTTACAGCAGAAGATGGAAAGAAAATTTTTTAGAGACAAATCATTATGATGATAGAAAAAAGAGAACTGATGATTATCACAAGGCAAATTAATGTTACGATCTAAGTGTATGGTTTGAAAGAAAAGACTGTGTGATAATAGAATATGCTATAATTGTGGATTAATCGGGCATGTTGCCGTGTATTGCATGAAACCAAGGATGGTACAGAGACAAGGAAATGATATGCGGAGATACTTTAAATGTCAAATAAAAGGTCATATCATCAGAGATTGTCCGATAAGTTTGAGAAGAGAATCGTCGGATAAATCTTAGTGGGAGAAAAAGAAAGTTGTGAAGAAAACAGTCAAAATTGAAGAAAAGCCCAAAGAACAGAAAGTAAAATTATCACAAGGGCAGAAAGATAGATTGCAAAAGAAGAAGATAAAGGTGAGTGAGTATTTAGAAAAAATTTTGTCCTCGGATACAACCAATGAGCCAGATAATAGTTCTGAAGAATCGTTTTGCTCTCCAAAGAATGATCAGTCAAGTAAAACGAATTCATCAAGTACAAATTTGAGGACAAAAGAGAAAACGGTAGAAAAGAAAGTTATTCTTCAAACAGTTGCAAAACCAAAGCAAGTTTGGAAAGCTAAGGTTTTGAATGACCCAGAAGAAATTTTGAAACTGTTTGATGACAGACGAAACTATGAATGGACTAAGGTTCCTTATGTTGATGAATCTGGTCAACCCAAATCCAATATGGATTGGGTTCCAATTCAAAACTAATTAAGTTCATTTGCATGTGCAGGTGTTCCGGAGGATAATTCAAGTTCAACATGAATAACAGAACAGCCTCGCACACAAGAAGAAAACATGTGTTAAAACAGGAAGTGATTGATTTTAATTGAAAATTTTAATTTTGAAAATTAAAAAGGAATATGCCGAAACCCTCACGACTGAACAAACACATGATAAAACTAGATTGAAACGGTTTCAAAATGTTATAATCAGTGGTTTGTAAATCATGGGGGTGTATGTGAGATAAACAGAGAATGTGAACCAGAAAATGGATAGCGAGATGAAGCTATCTGCATCGGTTTGTCAAATTTTCGTTAAATGTTTTAGATTTTAGGGGGAGTAAAAATTTTAAAAATACAAAAACATTTGAAAATTTGAAAAAGCCAAAAAACATGAGAAAATTCAAAAATGAGTTTTTGTGTAAAAAGAGAAAATGATAGGCATCAGTAGATAATCACAGCATGCTAAAGAAATGGAAAGTTAAAAAGCGTTAAACGGTCTCACTGATGATGTGTCAGTAGGTTTTTACACATTTAGTAGTTTTTGTAAAGTTTTTTTGCTCATAGGAGAATAGCGTATAACTTGCATTGTTTTTAATTAGCAATTATATTGCAAGCTATTAAAACGGGTCAATGCTATGACCTGAGCCAGGTATGTGAAATGGTTTAAACTCTCTGTGACATTTGTGCCTTTTCAATCATTATACAATTCCAAATACATTATGCAAGGTCACATGTTGCTGGAACAGGTTCACCTTTAAACATAGTTTTAATGGATACTTCTGTAAATAAGTCAAATTCTAAAGAATCAATTACTGCATCTTACAAAGTTGAACATAGAAAAAATGTTGTTAATGAGGAGGTATCTAGTTCACTTCATCTCAAATCTGAATCAGATAATGAAGATGAGATTGAGATTACAACGGATAGAGATCAGGAAACTAATCAAGGAAATTTGGGTGGAGATAATTTGTTTATCTCAACAACTTATAGAGAATCATTCACTGGAATGATTCAAGGAAATAAGGAAATCCAGGGTGAAAATTTGTTTTTCACATCTGGTGGAGATGATTCTGGCATACCCAAGGATGCACCATATTTTGATAAATCCAAGGGTGCACCAGAAATTTCCAAAACAACTTCAAATGTGTTTACAACTGTTGAGTTAGGAGAAACATCTGTTGTTCCAAATATCCCTGAAACACCATCTATGACACCCGAACAACTTTAGGAAGCTCTGGATGATATAGTCAATGTCTGTAAGAAGAATCCAGTTGAGGAAAAGCTTGATCAACTACTGTCAGAAGTAAAGGGTCAAAGAGCTGAATTGAAGACTATTGTAGAATCAGTGGAACTCATTAAGACTCAATCTAAGAGGAACACCAAAGCTTTGAAAACTCTGCAAAGACAACAAGAAAAGACACCAGAAACCAGCATCTCTTCATCAAAAATTCAGAAAATCTTCACAGAAATGGAGAAGATTAAAACATAAGTCAAAGATGCTGTGGAGTCTAGAACATCAAGCAGCTCCTACAAGGTTTTGGAGGAGATCACAGTTCTGAGGGCCAGCAACAATAGCATCACAGATGCCCTTGAGAATCTGATCAAAGAATGGGCTGCACTGCAGGAGCAAAATCAAGCAGAATTTGCAAAAGTGCAGGAAAATGAAATCAACAATGCCAAACTTGTGGGAGAAGTGCAATCTCTCATGAAGAGAATGCACTTCAACATTGCCAAACTAGTCAATGTTGACCCCAAGGAGATCATGAAACCCATTCCCAAAGAAGCCTCTCATCTAGAGGTCCCTAAGACCATCAGGCTGCAACCAACTGTCACTCAAGTCACTCAAGCCGAAACCACTTCAATGGGTCCACCTCCACCAATTTCAAAGGAAGAAATGATGAAAAGGTATGCAACTTTACATGTAGTTATCTCTGATTTAAATGTTAAAATCCCTCAGTCTAGTCCAAGACAAACTTCATCAGGGGATACTGTCTTAAGTAAAGACATAACCCTGCAAGCTATGAAAAGATAGGAAGATACAACTACATCTTCAAAACAGCCACAGATTGTAAAGAGAAAGACTCCTGAAGGTGGAACAGTCTTACTTCAAGAAATTGACAGAGATGCTATGATGTTCCCTGAATAGAGAAAGATGAGCTGAAAAGACCAGAAAGCCCAATGAGCAAGGGCATAAGGGAGGAAAGACTACAAAGAGGTAGAAGAAGCATTCACTATGCCAACTTCAATCCAATAGAAAGAGTTATGAAAGTGGATGAACAAAAGATGGGTGCAGATGGCATGGGAGCACATTATGTACAAAACAGGTACACTCTTCTCAGACAAGATGGGACAGAATAGAAGATAACAGATGGAGACCTGGCTGATCACCTGCATCCTCGGGATATTATGTTTATGAAGAATCACTATGAAGTTGAAAGAGACAACAATCAGTTTGTCAGAAGAGCACTAAAAATAAAATCAAAAGGAGGAATAAAGATATTTGAAAGAATAGCTTTTCCTGATTTTGATTTATGAATCAACTATGACTATGTACATCAGAAAAAGGTCCACATCCCTCCACCTGACACATCAATCCGCTTAGAGCTACAAGATCATGCCAGAACAGGAGACATCTTTGAACTACCCAAAATTAAAGAAAGACACTATCTCTGTGTGGTGTTCAGAGATTTTTAAGATAACAAGGCTCTTTTCAGAAGTGTTGACATCTGCAAGTACTCCAACTAAACACTGAAATACATCAAGGAGTGCATGAACAAAAAGCAGGAGCAACTTCAAAAGAAGTGGAGAAATAAAGAAAAAGAGAGACTGGAGATTGAGAAAATGATTGATGAATGGGCGCAAGCAAGAATATGGTACAAGGGAGTGTATGATATTTGCATGAAGTACATCCATTACAAGAAACAGCTGAAGAAAGGGGGAATTTTCCTTTAATTTCATTTTAAAATAGTTTTGTAATCTGTTTTCAAACAGAAGTATTTTGTGATTTGCAAATTCTGTTTCCACTGTTTGGGAAATTTTCCTTTAAAGTATGATCATTTGTCATAAGATAGGTTATTTTTCTTAGAACACTCAGGGGGAAATTGTTAGAAAACTTTACATATAAGTATTGAAGAAAAAGATGATCAACCTGATCATAAGCTGAAGATACAGTCAAGGAATATCACTAAAAAGGTGCCTACATGATAACGTGACAAGAAAGAATGAAAGATACATCTTCAGCTAAGCATTAGGAAAAGATCAAGATAAGAAGACAATCAGGCAAGACCATTCTGATAGTGTCTGATGATAAATATAGTATTTATTATCCTGGTAAGTCTGGTCATCAGAATTTCTGATGAACTTAATCATCAGAAATTCTGGTAAGCTGGTCACTAGAAATTCTGGTGGACCAACTTGTCTTAAGAGATAAGCCCTGACACAAACCCAAAAAATAGCAAGTTGGCAATAACCAATTCAATGAATGTGCCAAAAAGTCACTTTGTGCAGAGCAAGTGATGAATAAACAAATGTTTATTAAGATCTAGACTCTCTATAAATAGAGATGTCAACCTAGAAGGTTAACTGAGTTGAGCTAAGCATTCAATACACACATCACAAACTCCATTACCCTTCACACATAATTCTTTAAGCATTCATTTTGTAATATCCAATAACTTTGTTTTACAAAGTCATTAATACACTTGAAAAATTCTGTAAGTTGTTTCTTGAAAGTTTGATTTCTAGTTCCGCACAATATTTTCCTATTTGTTGAAATCACTTGCCATATTAAGAATTTGGGTATCTCTATATGGGATCAACATAGTTTGGTTTCCATATAAAAATATTTTATTTCTCAACCAAATATTTTATATTTTAAACCTAGTTCCCTATAACCAATGGCTCTGATACCAATCTGTCACATCCTCAAAATTTTCACATGCGGAGTATTATCGTGAAGCGTGCGACTGCCCAGGATCCAACCACTAATTATTTTGAACCATTTACGAAATGTGCAAATTATTCCAAATGATATAATTGGTGATTTAGTTTAAAAGCTTTAAAAATGTACTTTAAGTTTGCAGTGGAAATATAAAATAAACTCATCATGGTTAGAAACCATAATTTAAACAAATGTACGAAACGTACCACTTTCCAAACCACACACACTCCATCCGTTTGCAACGTCCGTCCGCAACTGTACCTATAGATCTGCAAGCATGCAGTAGTATGTCAACATAAAGTTGGCGAGTTCACAGTTTATCAGTGATGTTCCAAAAACATAGGTTGTTAAGATTCTCTGTTTTAATAAACATGTCATGGGGAGCTACTCCATCTTTTTATGCTACTAAACTCGTGCCATACCGAAACTAATTGTAGTCATGTTTAGTGCCCCACGTCAATGTCTATCATCATTGACTAGTTGCCCAGGCATAATAGTTCACTCCCGTCCTCTGCGGCACGGTGTGAGGTTTGTTAGACTTAATAGCGCTACTAACTAATATCCCGTTCGCCAGGCCTCGGCGATTAATCGGTATAAATTTGTGTAGGGACTTTCAGATAGAGTTCCGTCTAGTCCGCTTAAGACATTAGTATAAATAGTAAAATAACCGTATTTCATCCCTAGGAATACTAGGCAATCCCAAACCAGGGAAAGCGTTGTTCGTTCCCAACCACCGGGAATACATGGTTTTATTAAAATGTGTGAACTCACCTTAGCTTAGCTCGGAAGATTAAATTACTTGAGCTAGTATAGTCAACCACGTCCTATTATGGTTACCATTTAAGAGTTAGTGTGTGTGCTCACGCGGAAACACGAATCCTACACGTATCTAGAACGTAGCACATTTTATCATACAATACTAATTATCATGCATGCATCTATCACGACATCGCTTAGCGACAACACAAGTGTCACGAATGATTTAAAATACTCTTCAATAAAAATTCAGCAATATAGTGTATTTTCGGACAGTTTCGGAGCATTATCCGGAATAGTTCGTGTATAGAAAAATTCCCAAAAAATAACAGGACGTGTCAATCGGAGCATCGACTATTGCGTAAAAATTTGGTGACCAAACTCCTTACGGATTTTCCGTGACAAATCTTGCACCAAACAATGATCAGATCATCGTAATCTGACCATGTTTGCCGAATTATTTATTTAAAAATCTACGTTTATCCGATTGACGAGATTCCAGTTGGAGGTTTGCACGGACACCTAAAACCATCTACAGTATAAATTTCATGGTCTAACTGTAAGTATTCATCAAGTGATGACTCAAATCATAACACATAAAATCTGCAGAAAAATGCAGCTTTAATTACTGAAACGAAATAATTCATTTAAAAAAGTAAACGACATCTAAAAATCATGATTTCTGCGCCATTAGAAGTATATTTTGAAATAGCATGTTAAAGACTCAAGAAATTCAAATTTTCGTTAATTTATGACCCCATTACAGTCGATTAAATTCGCCTATAACTGTCAGGCAGTTTGCTGTTTTCGCTTCCCGAACCCTCAACCAACTAACTAGCGAACCCGAGACACATAAACATAATTCCCAACAGGTTTCTATCATAAAATGGATCATGTAACACTGATTATCACTAACCACAAGATCATCAAGACAACTAACACCCCGATCGACCCATACGCGTCAACAGATACATAAACAATCGTACCAAATCATCTTACTTGATTCTTTTTATGATTTTCAAACCACAACTTAGCATCATAACACCATTACCCATATATAACCATAAACACAACCAATATAACTCTATACCATCGTGCTTGAACATTATTATATATTGCAATACACAAGATTTAACCCACCAATTAAACCCTAGCAACCTAACCGATCATGTAAACGACCTAAACATAAAAACACATGATCTCTATTGCCTAGCACTTCACATAATATCAATTCACCATGCCTATCAAATAATCGCAACCATATAACAAGCAGTTTATAAGTGAACCATGCATGAACAAATATAACTATTAGCAAAAACATAAGGTGTGGATACCTAGTGAAGTTGAGATCAGCCTAGAGATCGAGTTCTTGGGTTTGTTGTTTGTCTACAGCAGCAGCAAAGAGAAGGAAATGTGGGCAGAGGTCTAAGTTTTCTTTTATGTAGGTTAGGGTTTTTATTTTCAGAATTTAAGATCTAAAAAAACATACATACGTACAATTTAATAAAGGGTTTCATTGAGTGGGGAATTAGGTGGGCCGTAAGAACAAGTAAGGCATGGATGGTGTGGGCCACAAGTTTGAACAACATAAAAGGATGGCATGTAGCGATTTATTGTTTATATACATCTGTATTTTATATATTTTTTCAACTAATAAAAATAAAATAATAAATCAACTAAAAATAAAATTATAATGATCATGCTCTAGTTCGAGACTCACAAGTTTCGGTTACACGAGTGGGTTGATTCGACAAGCGAGACCAGTACTTTGGTTCAAACGGTTCGGGTCGGTTCAACGCGATATGGATTTCATTTCAAATATTCATTTGTACACTATAATTGACATAAGTATATAATTAATCTATCAAATAAAGTAAGTATAAGAACTGATTTATAAAAGCGAAACAGATGGGGTTTGCCTCAAAGTTACGGGTTGTCACATCATCCCCAAGTTGAAAGAAATTTCATCCCGAAATTTGTGAACAGTCGCTGAAGAAGTTAGTGCGTTTGAGCGTTTTCGTGGGGTGTCACAGATTATCATCACAAATTCAGTCTTGTTTTATATAGATACGTATATTTATATGGTAATAATATTGTGACATCTGTGCTTGTGTAATCATTGTACAACTCTGAACGATTCAAATATTAATGAAACAATGTGTTTTGATCCCACTATTTGTTTAATTATGTTTGACGTTTTGCACGTTTTGATTTTTTGTTCGATTTTAAAACTCTAAATTGCTTTCTGGAAAGTTATACGCAAACTGATGCGTAAACGTAATCAGTTTAACGCGAAAAACACTCCGTAACAGCAACACAAGCTTAACATACCTTAAATAATCTTTACATAACTTAGAAATAAGTTTTAAAGGGTTTGGTATGGCAAAAACAAGTTTATTCGCTCGCAGGGACTATTTGCGTCAAACTGCAAAAATCTACCATTTCGTATGGCAACATACATTCCGAAACATGATTATAAGCTAAACATACCATAAATAACCTTAACATAGCTTAGAAATAAGCTTTGAGTGGTTTGGTATGCGAAAATACGCTTATTTGATCAAACAGGGACTAAAAGTGTCAAAAACGGCGTAAGTTTGCATTTATGCGCATATCTTACGTTCTGACCACATCCGGACATCCAAAAATTTTTGTTTTCACTAAAATATTTTATTTTAGTGATCGGAATGCAAAAATACCATTCGTCGCTTAATTTGGATCGTTTTCGCGTCCGTTCGAGTTTCGTCGTAATTAACCGAACAACGTGACCGTACGACCAAACGAACTGACATCCGTGATATTTCCGAGCATATTTTGAGTCCCCAATACTTTGACGACCTTGTAGAGCCTTGAAAATGGCTTAACGGAGGTTAAATACGTCAAATATGTCTAAATATGCATGCAGGGACTGAATGTGTAAATTGTGAAACTGTTTCTGATATGTTGATAGCTCGCGGGCCGCGAACACCCAGGCAATAGCCTACGCGGCGCGCGACAGACCCCCAGTGACAGAAAGTTGATTTTCAGCAAACAGCTTGTAATTCAGGACCTTTTATGCAATTCTTTATGTTTTGGGCACCAAGTTAACACTTCTCCAACTAATATTAGCTGTCCATAACACATGTATGGCCAAGATTTATTGCTTGGGGATTACATAAACAGTTGTAATGATCTTGAATCACCTCTACAACTATAAATACCCCTCCATTCTACCTTGTTCGTTGCTCATTTCCAACTTTGAACTCTAAGTAGAGGATTTCCATCTTTTGGAGCCAGCTACCTGAGTTCATTGAGTCTAATCTTTTAGCCATAGAGCCTTGTAACTGTTCTTTCATGGCTTAGTATTTATCTTCAGCCATTTAGAGCTGAAAGTCAAACAGTTTGACCAACAGCTTGAGTTTCGGTTTTGACCATCAATTGGTCAAATCAAAGTTCAATTGAACTTTGCAACGTGATTGTAATCATGATGGTTATAATCCTTAGCGATTATACCTACTGATTACCACATTGACTAGGCGTAGTGACGAGTCAAAGTTTCGGTCAAAATGTGTATTTACGCGGATTTTGTGATGGAACTATTTATAGGTATCAAAACACTTTGTTGTAATACCAAATCGGTTTTCAAACTTAGTTAAACATGTTTTAACATATTTAACTCATCACTACTAGTTTAGTGCTTGTTTAGGGTCGTAAGTTAAGCGGTCTCGACAACCGCTTAGACTTTCGAACCCGACCCGTTTGGTCGATCATTAGGATCCGACCAAACTTATTTAGTGATAATAGTTGCATAGGGAATAACCTACTGAGGTTATACCTTATGATCACATAGGTTGGTTAGTTATCCATTAAAGTCGTTTATATGCCCATAGAAAATGACCAAAATGCCCTTTTTAAGCATAAATTCATATTTTGCATATGTGAACAAGTTTTTGACATCTAAACTGATTTAGTAACATATTTAAGCATAATTGGGCATGTAAGTCTTGACATAGGACATAGATAACCATCCGACCTTAGTTTTACGCAAACGACGCGTTATAGTAGCTTACACTACCGTAACGGGTCGAAACAAGTCAAAAGCACTTAGGATAACTTTCTAATCAGAATGTTAGGTCTATTAAATCATGTCATATGAGTTCAAATACTCATTTGATTTATAGAAATTCGTTCTATCCTATCTCCCGATTTAGGATCCGATTATTAACGTAGTTACCTATATTAGGTGCCGTTTGATTCGGTGATCCTTGAAGCATTATTTGGTCTTTATTCGAAGACTAATATGCGATCCCAAGTGAGTACATAGTCCTCTCTTTTACCGCTTTCAAATATTTTGGGGTGATACACATGTGCATAATTGTTATTTTCATGCTTTCATTGCTTTTTATGACATAGACATGCTATGTTCACTTAGTACACCTATAGTACATGATTTCAATTATGTTTTGCTATGTATGTTTACTGAGCATGCTAGCACATTGATTTCATAGACACTTTGTTGCATATGTTTACTCAGCATATGGACACATTGATTTACATATCATTTCTGCTGTATATGTTTACTCAGCATATGGACACAATTGATTTCATGAACATTTCTACTATGTATGTTAACTTAGCATACTTAGTACATGGTTTTCACATAGCATGCTTACATTAGTATGACATTTGGTATGTTTAACGGGACAATAATACATTCATTAACATTGATCACGCCGCTCGGTAATATGTAATGGTACCATAGGACTTGACAAATCCCGTTCCTGGCTTCCTAGGTTTGTTTGGAAGTAAGGAATGACATAATCCGATATACATAATTGATAAACCTTTGATTCGTTTAAGGGTTTATCCGACAGTCTCAAGTCTTGAATGTATGCGATAAACATTACTACATAAATGTTTGTATCCATAAAGCATTGTTTTCTGCAAAACATAACTTTTGATTTAAACTTAGATTTATTCAAAAACATTGTTTTGTACATTTTACCTATGGGATTGAGTAAATACTTTTTATTCACCATACATGACAATTATTTACACATTGACATTATACATATGGCTTGAGTAGATACATTTTACTTGCCATACATAACATTTATTATACAAGACATGATTTACATTTGACATTTGGACATTGTTTACACATAAACATTTTGACATTGGTTTAAACAAGACATTTTGGTTGGTTATTGATAAGTGACTTATATAACGAGGCTATGTGTAATATGATAAAAGCATGGTGGATATGCCGCTGGTACTTCCTATATATAAGTGCTTTTATTATATTACATATCATAGCGTTATCTAAACCACTTCGACAAAGACATGATACATTTTATACAAAGACACGACATTGTTTACAAATGACATATTTTATACAAACTCATTTTTACTTGGTTATTCATTTAACCATGCATTTTTCTTTTATTATCATCTGATTTTCATATCGATTTTCACATGATTTTATAAAAGAAAACATTTTACAAGGTTTATGTCTACTTTTTGTTAAACGCTTCTTTTAACTACAAGTCATGAATCCTGCTTTAACAAAATCTATGTATCTCACAGGCATTTTTATGCTGACGTACCTATTTTCACATGTGTTTCAGGGGCTAATGCTTGATGTTGATTATGCTACACTTAGGCGGACTCGAGCCTTAGTGACTTAAAAGACAGTTTAGTTATGATATGTTTTTGTTAATTCCAAGACAATGTAAACACTTTAATAAATAAAACAAAACTTTAATTAACATGGCTGTGAAACAATAATTCTGTCGCTCCACTCCCTGATGTTTCTGTCGCGGTTTGTTGTTTTACGCGGTCGGGGTGTGACAGAAGAGTTGGTATCAGAGCTCATGGTTATAGGGAATTAGGTTATTAGTAATGCTTTGACCTAGACTATAACCTTTCTAGGACCCTAACACAAGTTTTCTTGTGTTTAGATCTTAAAACAATACACATCACCTATCCTTAGGTGGTTACCAAAACATGAACACCAATTTTCCAAAATGATTTTCAAATCAATCATCCATCCTTGGATGATTCTTTCGGCCTTGTGCATTCCAAATTTTCAAAATCTCGTCAGTGTTTGGGTCTAAATAATGTGAACACGTGCAATCTTGAAGGGTGGATGCCTGTACCCTGAGTTTTCTGTCTAAGGCTAGAGTGTTCATACAAATCCGGAGTATCAGACCAGTCACTCTTACCTGGGAACTCTTGGGGTGAGTGTCCACATATAGGCTAAAGCATGTCTTCGTGATACATTATTATGACCCATTTACTTTGATTTGTCACCGTGTGTCGTCTGTTTGTTATGAGGTAACGAACAAATGACCACCATCCTTACATTTTGTCGATATTTATGACATCTCATTTTTCATCACATCATCTCACTCGTTTTCTCTCATGTTTCCTCTGTTAGAATGCCTCCTCGACGTAATGTTCAACAACCCGATGCCGAACTGGGCTCCTCCAGTGGTTTGAGAGTCTTGAGAGCACTTTTCGCCATGTTCAGTGTACAAACAAGCGTAAGGTCGAGTTTGCTTCTAGCATATTCCAAAAGAGGGCTCTCACTTGGTGGAATGGGTTAATGAGAGATCGAGGTGCTGAGGTTGCTTTGGGTCAAACTTGGGAGGAACTTAGAGCTCTTATGATAAGAGAGTTCTGCCCTCGTCACGAGCAGAGGGCACTTGAAAATGAGTTCCATGACCTTAAGCAAGACAGTGGTGAACACCGAGCTTACACTGATAGATACGAGGAGTTAAGCTTGCTCTGTCCGATGATGATCACGCCTTTGGATAAGGCTATTGAGAAATACATAGACAGTTTGCCAGATCCTGTTCAGGATATTATCACTGGCAGCAACCCTACTACCATCCGACAGGCCATTGAGCTAGCTGCAACCCTAACTGACTCTCAAGTCAAAAAGGGTAAACTCCACAGGAAGGGAGACAAGAAGCAGAAACAGTCTGATAACACCAAGGAGAAAAAGGGTAAGAAAGCTGTAACAACCCTCATTAAATCCGACTCCCTTATAATATTTCCGACACCCTAGTATGTCCCAATATGTCTTTAAAAACACCCTGTGTGTGTGAACCGAGCCCGAAATACGTTATAGCATATAAAATAAATGAAAAACAATAAATATTACGCGGGCGGTATCAAGGCTGAAACTTGATTTCAGTAAACTTTAAGTTAAGACGGGCCGCGTAAGAGTTCCCGTTAGGTTACGCGGGCCATGTGAGATCATCAAACACGGAGACACCAGAGGCCGACACGTGTCGACATCGTGGCGGACCTACAAGCTGACCCAGCTAAGCTATACGTTGACTGGGTGTTGACGCGGGCCGTGTAAGGCTTTGCCTTACCTTACGCGGGCCGCCTGAAAGTCGAATTCAGCAAGTATAAATAGATGGCATTGGATCTCATTTCAGTTCGCTCATAATTTCAATCTCGAATCACAATTTCTGTAGAAAAGTTATTATACTCGGGTATTATACCCCTAATTAGAGAGGTTCTGCTCCGTTGTAAGTATTATAACCCCAGTTTCGTAACAGTTTCGCTGCCCGATTGATTTAGGGTTCCGGAACAACTGTCGTGGTTCTACCCGACGTAGTTGTTGGAATGCCGTCTCGGGGAGGGTATCATTAATATTTTCAAAGGGTTATGATACTAACCAATGTACATTTGTATAAATTATAGATTATATCCAGGAAACCCTTACGAGAAGTCTAAGATAACAATGTGAGTTTATCCTCTTTTTGTTAGCCTTTTTGGAATATTTTACAAAACCTTAATTGTTTTACAATGTGATTAAGCGGTGATTGAGTCTTTGTAGTTCTTCAATTACTGCCGGTATGTTGGGGTTTTGCATACAAAATTTACTACACTGTGAGTAGTAAGTCGAGGATGACAGTACGTTACCATTGGACAATGAGTTAGCCAATGTGTAATATGACCCACAAGTCGGTGGATTGATAGTACTAAATGGAGTAATTGTGTAGAAATAAACAATGTGATTGCTCTCAATACTGTTTTAATTGATAAAATGTTTCTTGATTAAACTGGGATTCACTCACTAGTATTTCCGACTAACAAATGTTTTTAAAACGCGTTTAAGGTAAACCAATGTGACAGCCAATTAGTAAAAAGCCAGCTGGAGAGCACTGAAGGCTTGGGAAAAATGTGGCTATAAAAGTTACCTAATAAACGATGTTTTAAATTCAATAAAATAGGGTTTATCCCTATAAATGTATTGTAATAAGAAACTTGGGTTTTACCCATGTGATTATTAATATAACATAAGGTGGTTTTACTCTGATAAACATTTCCTAACTACGGTTCTGATGAAATTTCCGCTGCAAGATTAATCAGCTAATGCCACCGAAACTCTAAGATCGTGTCCGCCCATTCCCAGGACAGATAAGGGATCGGGGGTTACGACAGAAGGTGGTATCAGAGCCTAGCCACTGGTCTGAGCCAAAGAAGTGTTCTGCTGACACTTAAATTTTGTGTTAGGAAATAAATTACGGAAATACGTGCTTAACTGTATTTAATTGTTATGTGTTATTTGACTATTTGTTAGTCTACAGTATGAGTGATCAAGGACCCTCAGACATGAGTCGTCAGTTGTCTGATTCAGCTAAGAGTGAAGGTACTTCTTCACAGCCTGCCCTTTCTGGGTATTCTGCTGATCAGGAAGAAGGAGTGTTTGCTTTTAAAGCTCAGTCAGAAGAGCCATTCCCTCATAAGAAACGAGGATGGTTCAGTAAGGAAGCCTTTGCTCGTAGGAAGAGAATGCGAAAGTTGCAACAGCAAAGAGCCTTAGCAGCCGTTAAGCGAGAGACAGATGCCCATACACAGGATATGCTTAATAGAAGCCTAGCCAATTTCCATATCCTAGCTACAACTGCTGCTGACCCAAGTCTGGAACAACTAGTAGCCCCACAACCCCAAATCCTAGAACAACCCATGGAGATAGAAAATCCTGAAAACCAAGTGGAGATGCATGACTTTAACCCAGAAGAAATCCCTGGGGTACCTGCACCAAACCCCCTAGACCCAAATTACGATCCCTGGTGGGACGATAATAGGGACTTTGTGCAACGTTACCCTATTCATGAAGACACACCCATACAGAACATAGGAGCCTATCCAGGTATGGACCCTTTAGATCCCTATTACCACGATGATTATATTAGGGAGATCTTAGAAGATCCTTACCGATTTCAGGCACTTTCACCCCCATATCAGGAACCCGCACCCCAGATTCCAAACCCAGACCGAGAACCTGCAACCCCAATGAGTGCAGAAAACGTACAAGAACTTAGGACTTTCGGGGAGGAAATTTTAGAAAGCAGTGAGAGAATGCGTCAGGTAGGAGAGCGTCTCGTATGGAAATACGATGAGCGCAATATGGATTTTTGGATGAATCCATATCCATGAATGTGAGAATGGAGGAAACGGTAGTAGTAATAATAATAATAATATAATAGAATAAAATAATAAAATAAAATATGTGTGTACGGATGCATATTACTATTAGCGTGATTCTATTCCTGTTGGTATTATAATTTTATTTCAGTACTAGTGTGTAATAGACGCATAGTATATGGAAATAGAGTACAAGTCGCAATGATCGACGCTTTTGGCTAGATTACGTGCCATGTGATTAACTATAGTAAATATTATCTTGTGATATTAATTACTGGTAAATGTTTAAAATTCAGATGGTCGACGAAGGAAATCAAGGAAATCTGAATAACGATAACCAGAGTAACATTAACGTGGTTAATGAAAATCCAAGCGTCAATAATAATGGAAACCAAGTGGATAATAGTGCTATCCAACACATAGTGGCACAAGGAATTATAGATGCAATGCCATTTATTCTTCAAACGGTTCAAGAAGCGAATAATAAAAGTAAACATAGCAGTAAGCGACCAATTGAACCAGAACACAGCGTGAACAATGGACTAGTACTTCGAATGCCCATTCCCAAAAGAAGAAGAACCGTGCCTTACGGTTGTTCTTACAAGGAATTCTAGTCTTGTAAACCAATAGAATTCTCGGGCAATGAAGAACCCATTGCAGCTCTACGCTGGATAGAAAAGACTGAGGCTGTTCTGAAAATAAGTAAATGTGCGGAAGAGGACAAGATAATGTTTGCTTCCAATCTATTTAAGAATTCAGCCTTAGAATGGTGGAACACTATCCTCCAATCAAGAGGAAGTGATAGAACTTATAGTATGGATTGGGAAGAATTTTGGAATATGGTAGAAAGGAAATTCTGCCCTCCTAATGAAAAGGAACAGATAGCAAACAAATTCCTAAACCTTAGAATGACTGGTGTGGATAGTAAGGGATACACTAAAATATTCTTCGAATATGCTAGAATAGTACCAACCCTTGCATCACCAGAACCTGTATTAATCTCCCGTTATATCTGGGGATTAATTGGAGAGATTAGACACGTAGTCAAGGCAGCTAGACCTCAAACTATAGAAGAAACTGTAGAACTAGCCAATACCTTGACAGATGAATTAATCCATACCCGAGAAGAGAATCAAAGGAGGAACCTAACCCAGAAACTCACACAAGAATTTCGTTCTGGAAATTTTAATCGTGGGAAAAATATAGGTTCTACCTCTACACCCTACTGTAGGTATTGCAAAAGAAAGCATTCAGGAAGATGCTCCATATACTGTATCTTTTGCAAAATATTGGGACACAAGGAAGAAAATTGCAGGAAGAAGGCTAACATCCGGATATGTTACAACTGCGGAGAACAAGGCCATATCAAGTTTAATTGTCCAAAATTAGCTCCAGCCACAGACAACAAGAATACTAAAAATGCTAGAGCATTCGTTCTGACTGCAGATGAAGCCAAGATGATTCCAGATGTCATAGCTGGTACGTTTTTAGTTAATGATGTCTTTGCTAAAGTATTATTTGACTCTGGTGCAAACCAAAGTTTTATTAATACATCGTTTTGCAAATTCCTAAATCAGTCATTAACTAAACTACCACAAGAATGCTTAGTAGAGACAACCAAAGGGGAAACCGTTAGAATTTCTGAAATCTTGTAGGGAGCAAGCACAGAAATTTTAAAACAAAAGTTTATTGCAAACCTTTATCCCATGAATCTGGCAGGATTCGATGTTGTTTTAGGAATGGATTGGTTGATAGCCAATAAAGCCAGTATTTTATGTGATCAAAAGTCAATTCAAGTAAATTCACCAAAAGGTAAAACGATCACAATTAAAGGAGATAAGCCGTTTAGATTCACAAAGTTCATCTCTGTGATGAAAACTGCAAGTTATATAAGGAAAGGTTCTATAGTGTATTTGATTTCTATAATCACTAACACTAAAGGAAAAGAACTAAAAGATATTCCGGTAGTATCTCAGTTTTCAGATGTCTTTCCAGAAGAATTACCAGGACTACCACTCGACAGAGAAGTTGAATTCAGAATCCATCTACAACCAGGAACGGCACCAATTGCCAAAGCACCCTACCGTTTGGCACCGCTGAAATGCAGGAACTGAAGAAACAATTAGATGAATTGTTGGAAAAGGGATTCATACACCCAAGTTCGTCGCCATGGGGAGCGCCGATACTGTTTGTTAAAAAGAAGGACGGATCAATGCGTATGTGCATTGACTACCGTGAATTAAACAAAGTCACGATTAAGAATCGATACCCATTATCGAGAATCGATGATCTGTTTGATCAGCTACAAGGAGCTCGATTTTTCTCTAAAATCGATTTAAGATCAGGATATCATCTATTAAAGGTACAGGAAGAGGACATTCCTAAAACCGCTTTCAGAACAAGGTATGGCCATTATGAATTTACTGTCATGCCATTTGGTTTAACCAATGCCCCAGCTGCATTTATGGACATGATGAACCGAATATGTAAGCCATATTTGGATAAATTCATAATTGTCTTTATAGATGATATTCTAATTTACTCTAAGAGTAAAGAGGATCATGCAAAGCATTTGCACGCACTTTTAAGTCTATTAAGAAAGGAAAAGCTTTATGCTAAATTCTCTAAGTGCGAATTTTGGTTAGAACAAGTACAGTTTCTTGGACACATAGTCAATCATAAAGGAATTCATGTGGATCCCACAAAAATAGAGGCGATTACTAAATGGAAAACCCCTGAATCACCAACCGAGGTTAGAAGTTTCTTAGGATTGGCCGGTTATTATAGAAGATTTATTCAAGATTTTTCTAGAATAGCCATTCCCTTAACTAAGCTAACCTGTAAATCTGTTAAGTTTGAATGGGGATTAAAACAAGAAGAAGCCTTTAGAATCCTTAAGCAAAGATTAACCCATACACCCATACTAGCATTACCAGAAGGAGCTGAAGACTTTGTAGTCTATTGTGATACTTCTAAATTAGGTTATGGATGTGTGTTGATGCAACGACAAAAGGTTATAGCCTATGCATCTAGACAACTTAAGAATCATGAAGAGAATTATTCTACCCATGATTTAGAGTTAGGAGCTATAATTTTTGCTCTTAAGATTTGGAGACATTATCTTTATGGTAGTAAGTTTACCATATTCACTGATCATAAGAGTTTAAGGTATATTTTCAAACAAAAGGAATTGAATATGAGACAAAGACGCTGGATGGAGATGCTTAGTGATTATGATTGTGATATCCAGTATCATGAAGGAAAAGCAAATGTAGAAGCAGATGCTTTAAGCCGAAAGTATCATGAAAAGCTAAAAAGGGTACGTTCTCTTAAATTAAATCTGCAAGTAGATTTAAATGATCAGATAAGAGAAGCACAAGAATCAGTAATCAAGGATGATTCTGAAAAGTTAAAAGGTATGCTAAAAGAATTGGAACAAGGAATAGATGGAATTTGGAGATTCCATAACAAGAGAATGTGGATACCTAAATTAGGAAATCTACGTCATCGTATACTAGAAGAGGCCCATAAGTCTAAATATACGATGCATCCAGGGAGTGATAAAATGTACCAGGATTTAAGGAAAAATTTCTGGTGGATAGGAATGAAAAAGGACATAGCAGCCTATGTTTCTAAATGTTTAACCTGTTCACAAGTTAAAGCTGAACACCAGAAACCCTCAGGTTTGTTACAGCAACTAGAAATGCCAGTGTGGAAATGGGAATTGATAACAATGGATTTTGTTACTAAATTACCCAAAACTAAGAAAGGAAATGATACAATCTGGGTGATTGTAGATAGGCTAACCAAGTCAGCTCATTTCTTACCAATGAAAGAAACTTTCAGTATGGAACAATTAGCCAAATTGTATGTAAATGAAATTGTTTCTTTACATGGTATTCCTTTATCAATTGTTTCTGATAGGGATAGCCGATTTACCTCTCATTTTTGGTCAAGTTTCCAAAAGGCAATGGGAACCAAGTTAAATCTAAGCACAGCTTATCATCCTCAAACGGACGGACAAAGCAAAAGTACAATTCAGACAATGGAGGATATGCTTAGAGCTTGTGTAATTGATTTCGGAGGTAACTGGGACGATCACTTACCTTTAATAGAATTTTCTTATAATAATAGTTATCACACAAGTATAAATGCTGCACCATTCGAAGCACTTTATGAACGAAGGTGCCGAACCCCAGTCTATTGGGCAGAAATTGGGGAAAGGCAACTATCTGGACCTGAGATAGTACAAGAAACAACTGACAAGATCATTCAAGTCAAGGTGTAACACCCTAGTTATTTTATATGTAAATACCAACAATTAGATGTGTAGTTAAGACTACACACGCTATAAAAATACGGGTTTATTAAAACTTTTACAAATCATAAGTTATTCTAAAAAAATAACATGGTTGAATTCGTTGTTTAAAATTTACAATGTGTCAAAGTGCGGAAGCGTGTGTCATTATCGTGTTCGGTTCTTCGTTGAGCTTGATCGTCTTCCGGCATCCCAAAGTGTACCTACATTTCATTAAACATGAAATGCTTTAGTCTTACGGGGTCTAAAACGTATTCACACAATCCGGGAAACAATTTATTCTAAAAACAAGAAATTGAAAATAACCTCCACCGTAAATTACGGTGGAACCGTAATTTACGGTGGCCCTTTGGTTCATATTCTTCTGCCGTAAATCAGAAGGTTACTACCGTAACCACATCAGGTCCACCGTAAATTACGGTGGCACCGTAATTTACGGTGGCACCTGCATCCCACCTTTCCATTTCGCCGTAATTTGACACGAAATCTTTCGTATCTTTCAAACCGCTTATCCGTTTGACCTACCGTTTCTTCCTACATGATTGTAATTTAATTCTCCATCATATGGAGTTAAAATCCGACATTCGGCTTAACAAAATTTAAGACCTTTAAGTCTTCGGCTTATTACTCTTTTACCAAAATTTGACCCGTTTACGCATTTTATCAAACAAACGTATTTGTTTGATTCCTATATCACATACAACTCTTTAATTTAATATTACTTACCATTTTAGGTTCTAATCATAGGTTTATTACACAATTTAAACCCGTTTTCACTCGTATGCTTATTTTGACCCGTTAAGGGTTCTTAAGCACTTTCGAGCCTAAAATCGCTTTCAATTGCTTCTATAATTAATCTAAGTATTCATTTAATCATAAAACACATTTCCGAACAACTTTTAAAGGTTGTTTGGTCAATTTAGCCACCAAGGGCGTTTTGGTCCATTTTAGTCCTTTATTAACAATGAAAGACTTTTGAAAGTATATTGGACCCATAATCCCTCTTTTAACCTATAATTATGTTTGAAAAGTCATTAAGCTTTCCAAATGCCATGTTCATTACATAAAACATTTGGTTTACCTAACAAGTAACCAAATGTCCGTTTTGACCTCTTTTAACACTCTTGAACCATATGTTCTAAATGAGTGTTACCTTATTTCACATACCTGGCGCAGATCAATATATTGACCCGTTTTTAATACCTTGCTTTTATAACCGCTAATTCATAGCGTTGCTAACACCAATTTGACATTTACACCTGAAATAATATAGCTCGACAATAATCATTAGTCGCTATTGTCAAAGGGTGATATCTTCACCTTTTGACCCATTTGGTCTAAGTGACCGATTATGTTGGCGAGATGATATTTATTACCATCTCATCTATACGACTCGCTTCGGTTTACACCGTGTGGCCATTTCACTTATTAATTTATTTTCTTAACGCTTTTTAGCCTGTTATGGCTTACGCCTTACAGTGTCTTTCAAAACCAATAGTTATGGTCAACGCATGACCAATTTACCTTTTTACCCTTATTGTTTGTTTTGGTTTACCCTATAAGGTAACCATTCAAAGGCTCATTTTCCATTTGTCATAAAATGATCGAATTACCGATTTAATTCCTTTTAAACCATCAACATGGTTTCTTGTCGTGCTAGACTACCTTGTTCCGTACGTTTACACGTCGGAACATCATACCTCAATTATGTATTTGTCTTTTTCGTAACTAATACGGTAAGGGAGTATTCTAACATATAAGACTAGTGTAAGCTATACTTACCTTGCATCCGAATTATGCTTTTCCGTCATTCTTGCTTCGTTTGACCCGCTTTGTTCCCAAGCTCTCACCTAGCTTGTTAATCATCAAACTATCATCATCGTTTTCAAGGTGGTTAGTTTAATCATAATTTAATACGATTATTCCACCTTACAAATTTCATATCAAAACTACCATTTATCGGATTATAGGTCAGTTTGACTTTCAATAGTCAACTAACTTCAATCACATTATACACACAATAAGCTCAATCAACATCACGTTTCGAACCCCTATTATTCCGTATTACACGTAGTTAGTCGAGTTAGCCAATTACGCGTTTCTTTCATACTTTCATTATGTCAACATTCATTCGGGCATTTTAACAAACACCTAATGTGCATAATATTACTTATTTACTAACTAGTTCATAACTAGTTATCTTTACCAAGATTTACATCAACACATTTAAACCTCTAAGTCTAGTGTTTATGAACTATATCAAGAACTTATATCATCATCTCAATATTCATAAATCTTACATTCTAACATGAGTGTTCATCATATCAACATAAAACCCACTTAGCTTATCAATGGATCATCATGAATCTCATAGATTATCCAACAATCTAACATGTTATTTGACTAGGGTTTACTCCTAGACATCATATTACTTCAAGATTCACTCATGCATGACACAATCAAGCTCAATTTCAGTTTTTCACAATTAACCTAGAACTTGAGATGAATCAAAATACTAGAATTTCGCATACCTTATGATCCCTTCAGTGAGGTGATCATTAATTCGTGTTTAGAACTTGATTTGGGACTGAATTGAACCTCCAATTTCTGAGATTTGTGAAGTTTTTGGGTTTGAAGAACCCTGGTCGCCCTTCTCTTCTCCTGATCGAACCAGACACCAAAATGGTGTGTTTGGTTTTTGTTTTAATTATTTCTAGTTTCACTTTTTACAAGATTAACCCCTCATCTTTTGTGTAACTTATAGTTTGGCATGTTTTTAACCTTATTATAGGTTATTTCTAGAATATTAGCTAACTAGGTTATAATTCCTAGTCAGTAAATTCTTGTTTATTTAATAATCCAAATATTCACCGGGTTACTTTTACCACTAAAGGTAAATTACCCGTCTTTTAATGTAAACGTGATTTGATTACCAAACCCGTTTTCGGGGTGTTACACAAGGAACGACTAAAAGCAGCACGTGATAGACAGAAAAGTTATGCTGATAACCGACGCAAGCCATTAGAATTTCAAGTAGGTGATAAAGTATTGTTGAAAGTCTCTCCTTGGAAAGGAGTAGTAAGATTCATCAAAAGGGGAAAGCTAAGTCCCAGGTATATTGGACCTTTTAAGATTATTAGAAGAATAGGACATGTAGCCTATCAGCTACAACTGCCAGAGGAAATGGCAGGAATACATGATGTATTTCATGTATCTAATCTCAAGAAATGCTTAGCTAATGAATCGCTAATAGTACCTCTTAAGGATATAGAGGTAAATGAACGACTCAAGTTTGTAGAAAGGCCTCTACAGATTGAAGACAGGAAAGTCAAGAATCTCAAGCATAAGAGATTAGTTCTGGTCAAAGTGAAGTGGGACTCCAAAAGGGACCTGAGTACACATGTGAGCTTGAATCTGAAATGCAAAGGAAATATCCGCATTTGTTCCAGTAGATCTCGAGGACGAGCTCTAAAATAAGGTGGGGAGGATGTAACAACCCTCATTAAATCCGACACCCTTATAATATTTCCGACACCCTAGTATGTCCCAATATGTCTTTAAAAACACCCCGTGTGTGTGAACCGAGCCCGAAATACGTTATAGCATATAAAATAAATGAAAAACAATAAATATTAAGCTGAGGCGGGCCGCGTAGGACCCCATCCCAACCTTACGCGGGCGGTATCAAGGCTGAAACTTGATTTCAGTAAACTTTAAGTTAAGACGGGCCGCGTAAGAGTTCCCGTTAGGTTATGCGGGCCGTGTGAGATCATCAAACGCGGAGACACCAGAGGCCGACACGTGTCGACATTGTGGCGGACCTACAAGCTGACCCAGCTAAGCTATACGTTGACTGGATGTTGACGCGGGCCGCGTAAGGCTTTGCCTTACCTTACGCGGGCCGCCTGAAAGTCGAATTCAGCAAGTATAAATAGATGGCATCGGATCTCATTTCAGTTCGCTCACAATTTCAATCTTGAATCACAATTTCTGTAGAAAAGTTATTATACTCGGGTATTATACCCCTAATTAGCGAGGTTCTGCTCCGTTGTAAGTATTATAACCCCAGTTTCGTAACAGTTACGCTGCCCGATTGATTTAGGCTTCCATAACAACTGTCGTGGTTCTGCCCGACGTAGTTATTTGAATGCCGTCTTGGGGAGGGTATCATTAATATTTTCAAAGGGTTATGATACTAACCAATGTACATTTGTATAAATTATAGATTATATCCAGGAAACCCTTACGAGAAGTCTAAGATAGCAATGTGAGTTTATCCTCTTTTTGTTAACCTTTTTGGAATATTTTACAAAACCTTAATTGTTTTACAATGTGATTAAGCGGTGATTGAGTCTTTGTAGTTCTTCAATTACTGCCGGTATGTTGGGGTTTTGTATACAAAATTTACTACACTAAGAGTAGTAAGTCGAGGATGACAGTACGTTACCTTTGGACAATGAGTTAGCCAATGTGTAATATGACCCACAAGTCAGTGGATTGACAGTACTAAATGGAGTAATTGTGTAGAAATAAACAATGTGATCGCTCTCAATACCGTTTTAATTGATAAAATGTTTCTTGATTAAACTGGGATTCACTCACCAGTATTTTCGACTGAAAAATGTTTTTAAAACGCGTTTCATGTAACCCAATGTGACAGCCAATTGGCAATTAGTAAAAAGTCAGCTGGAGAGCACTGAAGGCTTGGGAAAAATGTGGCTATAAAAGTTACCTAATAAACGATGTTTTAAATTCAATAAAATAGGGTTTATCCCTATAAATGTATTGTAATAAGAAACTTGGGTTTTACCCATGTGATTATTAATATAACATAAGGTGGTTTTACTCTGATAAACATTTCCTAACTACGGTTCTGATGAAATTTCCGCTGCAAGATTAATCAGCTGATGCCACCGAAACTCTGAGATCGCGTCCGCCCGTTCCCGGGACAGATAAGGGATCGGGGGTTGCGACAAAAGCTGAGTCCTCTACGAAATCAAGGAAACGTAAGGCTTCCAAGAATTTCGTTGTTACTACTCAGACAAACCAGGCAGCACAGAATCCGCTTGCACAACCTGCTGCCAAGAGGCAGCACGCTGGCAATGCACCCCTGTGCAACAAGTGTAATAGCCATCATCAACCACATGTGCAATGCCGCATCTTCACAAACTGTGGCAAGTCTGGTCATCTTGCAAACACCTGCCACTTTACTCCTAACCAAAATCCGGCAGCACAAAACCCTGCACAAAACCCTCCTCAACGGCCTGCATGACCTCACTACCTGCCTGGTTCGTGTAACAATTGTGGGGATCTGACCCACTACAGGAACAATTGCCAGAAGTTGGAAAATGCAAATCAGGCACAGGCTCGTGGTCGAGCTTTTAATCTTAATGCAAATGAGGCACGCGCAGATAACGAAATGGTGAACGGTGCGTTCTTTGTTAACAACCAACCTGCTTCTATTCTTTTTGATTCGGGTGCCGATAAGAGTTTTGTATCCTTAGCTTTTTAGCCTTTGCTTTCGATGACTAGAACAAAACTAGGAAAGCCCTTGACAGTAGAAGTAGCTAGTGGTTAACCCGTTGTACTCGATTCTGTTCTTCGAAATTGCCAGTTGAACCTTAATAACCATCTTTTCCCTATTGACCTCACACCGATGCAACTCCGGAGCTTTGATGTAATAGTAGGAATGGATTGGTTAGCTAAATACCATGCTGAAGTGGTTTGTTTTGAGAAGATTGTTCGTATACCGCTTTCAACTGGTGAGATCTTAGAAGTTCGTGGGAGAAACCCGTTAGTAGTCTTAAGCTCATGTCTTGTACCCAAGCCCAAAAATACCTACGAAAGAAATATGCCACCTTCTTGGCACATGTCGTAGAGGAGAAAGGAAAAGGTAAGACTATGCAAGATATCCCTGTTGTTCGGGATTATCCGGAGGTATTTCCTGAAGAATTACCTGGTTTACCCCCTGTACGCCAAGTTGAGTTTCGTATCGATCTTATACCTGGTGCAAATCCTATTGGTAAATTACCTTACCATCTTGCACCGTCTGAGATGCAAGAGTTATCTAAACAACTTCAGGAGCTTTCTGACAAAGGATTCATTCGTCCAAGCTTGTCACCTTGTGGCGCTCCTGTCCTATTCGTGAAAAAGAAAGATGGGTCTTTCCGAATATGTATCGATTATCGTGAGCTCAAGAAGCTTACCATCAAGAATCGATATCCCCTACCTCGCATTGATGATCTCTTTGATCAGCTACAGGGTGCTACTTGCTTTTCAAAGATTGATCTATGTTCTGGGTATCATGTCACACCCCAACCACGTAAAACAACAATCCGTGGCTGAAACGTCGGGGAGTGTTGTAACAGAATTATTGTTTCATAACCATGGATACAAAAAAGAGTTTCGTTTTATTGATAATATTAAACATTAACATTGTCTTAACACATAACAAACAAATTACATATTGACTATCACTTGTTATTATGTCACTAAGGCCTTGTCCAGATCCTATGTGACGCATGCATCCTAGAAATCACATCAAGCAACATCACCTGAAACATATGTAAAAACAAAGTCAGCAAACAAATGCTGGCGAGTACATAGGTTTTATAAGAGTATTGGAATCATGGCTAGTTTTCATGTTGCAGTACTTTATTAGACTACAAAAGTCAAAATACAAACCTCGTTTCGAAAAGTGTATTGCAACATACTTTACCAACTCAAATCAAGATGATTATGATTTGTAAAATCTCGTAGCCATGATTCTTAACCCAAAAACATTTGCTTTAGAAAACCAATTTGTAAAACTTCTTGTATTAACTCGTTAGTAAAACTCGTATGGTATATATTCTTTTAAAAACATTGTTATGTGACATCATTTCAAAATCATTTACCCAAGTGAACTAAATAACGCCACGGTATGTAATATGTTGAAAACACTTATATATAAGAAGTACCAGCGGTGTATCTACCATGTTTTCACCACATTACATCCGTCCCGTTATCTAAACACTTAACCAAAAACCAGTCGTTTATCCAATTCGTTTAACTTGTTCAAATCGTTAACTCGTTTAAAATCGTTTAAAATCATCCTCGTTTTAATTGTGAAAACTATTCTTGGTCGTCTCGCTAACAACATTCAAACCTTCGTGACTCGACTAACTCGTTTCTCGCTTCTCGCTTTAACAAACCACCAAAGGGTAAGTTAACTATCATCAGATTCAGTCGTTACCCACAACCCCTACACATAACCATGGGTGCAGTAAGATAACGGGATTTGTCAGATCCTATGGTACCATAACCTAATACTGGTCGGCTTAATCAATGCTAATAAATGTCATTTGTTATGTAACTACAACCAACAAGTTTGTTCACTTTATTGAAATCGTTATTAGTTTTGTATAAACCATCTTAATCGTTTTTGAAATCATTGTTTAAACCTTGAAATCATTTTTGTACATATGAATCACCCCAAAACAATTGAAAACAGTAAAATAGGGGAACTATGTACTCACATAGTTACCACAAAACATGTAAAAAGAGGGGATCTATGTACTCACATGTAGTGCAAAGTATCCTTAATCAATAGAACTTCAACAATACTCAAGTAAACCAGAGAAATCAAGCAGCACCTAGTAATTGAATCACTAGTCAAACAATAGACACCTAAATCAGAAGATCGGATAGAATGAGGTCTTGTAAATCAAATGAGTGTTGGAACTCATGTGATATGGTTTAACAAAGCCTACATCCTAAATTGAAACCTATCCTAAGTGCTTTCGACCCATTATGATCCATTAAGGTAGCTTACGCTACTTTAACGCGTCGTGCGCGCAAAAGCGCGTTCGAGACGTCTAACTAGTCCTATGACAAGTATTATATGCCTAAACATGTTTAAATATGTTACATAATCAGTTTTGTGACAAAAGTTTATGTTTCATATGCTTAATTACCATTATGTATGAAAAGGGCATTTTGGTCATTTACCTAAGGGATATAGATTACCTATCATACAACTAATTAATCTAAGTGACCATAAGGTATAACCTCGGAAGGTTATTCCCTATGCAATTATGGTCACTAAACATGTTTGGTCGGATCCTAATGATCGACCAAACAGGTCGTGTTAGAAAGTCTAAGCGGGTGTTTAGTCTGCTTGACTTACGACTCTACATAAGCACTAATCTAAAAAGTGACGAGCTAAACATGTCGAATCATGTTTAACTAAGTTAGAAAACAGGTTTGGTATCAAAACAAACGGTTTTTAAACCTATAAGTAGTTTGGTTACAAAATACGCAAGAATGCGCATTTTGGCCGAAACTACGACTCGTCACTACACCTAGATAACATGGTAATCAGTAGGTATAGTCACTAGGGACTATAATCATCGTGATTACGCTCACGTTATGAAGTTCAAACGAACTTCGCATTGACCATAAACTGGTCAATGCAGAAAGTCAAACGTAGTTTGACTTTCAGACTCGAAAAGCGATAAAAGAACGAAAGAATACTTACAAAAGGTCCCCGCAAGAGTTGATCCGATTTACTCTCAGGTATGAAGCATAAACTTCAACTTAGAGAGTAGAAATCAGATTCAAATGTGGGTTTGCAAGTGAAAGGAGATGGGTATTTATAGGAAAACTAGAGCCGTTAGGATCGTTTATCGGGAAACGAGCTTTGATCTAAGCCGTACAAGTGGGCACATAGTATTTGAATACCATGGGCATTGAAAAACCATCAAATTTTGCCCATAGTATGCTTAAAACTATGTCCAAAAACACCGAATACCAGCTGCTGTTTCTGAAAAACAATTTGCTGAACTAGGGAGTCCAGGCGGCCCGTGTAACATATGGGCTCACCTTACACGGCCCGTGTAAGGAATCTTTGGCAGATTGTCAACACAGGTCCCTGCACTTCAGAAACTTGCATTTCGGCTCATTTTTGACACGTTTAAGCCCCGTTGACCTCATTTCAAGGCTCTAAAATGAAGTTAAAGTATAGGGAACTCAAAACAAGCTCAAAAATATCCCAGATGTCGCTTCGTTTGGTCGTACGGTTGCGTTGTTCGGTTAATTACGACGGGAGTCGTAACGAACGCAAAAACGATCCAAATTAAGCGTCGAATGAAATTTTCTTATGCCAAACACTAAAATAAGATATTTTAGTGCTTACATAAATTTTTGGATGTCCGGATATATTCAGAATGTAAGATATGCGCGAAAATGCAAACTTGTGCACTTTTTGACGCTTTTAGTCCCTATTGATCAATAAAGTTTGTTTTAGCATACCGAACCCCTCAAAGCCTATTTCTAAGCTATGTAAAGGATATTTAGGGTATGTTTAACCTACGATCAAGTTCCGGAATGTTCGTTACTATACAAATCGGTATAGTTTCGCATTTTGACATAAATAGTCCCTGCGATCGAACAAACTTGATTTCAACGCACCAAACCATCCAAAGCTTACTTCTAAGTCATGTTGAGGTTATTTAAGGTATTTTAAGCCTATGTCACTATTCCGGAGTGTTTGTCGCGTTATACTGACTCCGTTTACGCACCAGTTTGCGTATAACCATCTAGAAAGCGATTTAAAGCTTGAAATCGGATTTGAATCAGATTGTAAAATCATCTAACACAATTATACACATAATAACATCAAAACACATATAATAACACCAAAGCACATATAATAACACCAAAGCACATTGTTTTATTGATAATCAACATTGTTTTACATTATACATTGATTACAAAACACAGTTGTCACAGTCTCCCCTACTTCAGGAAATTTCGTCCCGAAATTTTAACTAGAGGAAGCTTGTGAAAACAAATGCGGATACTTCGTCTTCATCTGGTCCTCACGTTCCCAAGTAAACTCTGGGCCACGTTTGGACTCCCAACGAACCTTGACCAATCGTATCCGTTTGTTCTTCAACTGTTTGAAAGCACGGTCTGTTATCTCCACTGGTTTCTCGAAAAAGTGCATCGTTTCATCGATTCGGATTTCGTCGAGAGGAATGTGAAGATCAGCGTCAGCTAAACACTTTCGCAAATTGGACACGTGGAAAGTCGGATGAATATTCCCAAGCTCTGGAGGTAGCTCTAGTCGATAGGCAACCTTCCCAATTCTTTCCAAAATCTTAAATGGTGCCACATATCGAGGTGTAAGTTTTCCTTTCTTTCCAAATCTCACTACTCCCTTCCAAGGCGACACCTTGAGTAGGACACAGTCTCCGACTTGAAATTCTAAGGGCTTGCGTCGCATATCCGCATAACTCTTTTGACGGCTTCGAGCTGTCACAAGATTATCGCGGATTTTCTTGATTTTGTCTGTTGTTTCCAGAATGAGCTCAGGTCCAGTAAGCTGAGCTTCACCGATCTCATTCCAACATACAGGTGAACGACATTTTCGACCGTAGAGAGTTTCGAATGGTGCCATATTGATACTAGCATGATAACTATTGTTGTAAGAGAACTCGATCAGTGGAAGATGAGAATCCCAATTACCACCAAAGTCTATCACGCACGCTCTAAGCATATCCTCCAAGGTTTGAATCGTCCTCTCGGTTTGTCCATCTGTTTGGGGATGATAAGCAGTGCTTAGATTTAGTTGGGTTCCCAAAGCAGATTGCATGGTCTTCTAAAAATGAGATGAAAACCGAGCATCACGATCGGAAATGATATCCAAGGGAACACCATGTCGTGATACAATCTCATCAACATAAATCTTTGCAAGTTTATCAGCAGATAGATCCTCGCAAATTGGAATAAAATGAGCTGATTTCGTTAACCGATCGATAACAACCCATATAGCATCGTGACCTTTAGATGTACGCGGTAACTTTGTGATGAGATCCATAGCAATGTTCTCCCACTTCCAAACCGGTATTTCTGGCTGTACAAGCAAGCCAGAAGGTCGTTGATGTTCAGCCTTGACTTTGAGACAAGTCAGGTATTTTGATACATACAAGGCAACATCCTTTTTCATACCAGGCCACCAGTACTGAGTACGGAGATCCTTGTACATTTTATCTGCACCTGGATGGATAGAATATCGAGACTTGTGAGATTCATCCATTACCAAGGTGCAAAGATCGTCTTGTTTCGGAATCGACAAACAATCCTTGAAATAAAGCAACCCATCGTCCTTCGCTTCTAGTTTAAGCTCAAGCTGATGTGGTAATTCCTTCCCTATCAAATTTCATGAAACACAAAATTACTGAGCTTGAAGAAAACGAGTTTGAATATCAGATAGAGTTCGAACAGAATGAAGCTTGACTCGCTCTTTTCGACTAGGCGCATCAGCTACGACATTCGCCTTACCAGGATGGTAGCGAATCTCGCAATCGTAATCACTTAAGAGCTCAACCCAACGTCGTTGCCTCATGTTCAGCTCCTTCTGATTAAGAATATGCTGGAGACTTTTGTGGTCTGTGAAAACCACACACTTCGTTCAATAGAGGTAGTGTCTCCAGATTTTAAGCGCGAAAACCACAGCTCCTAACTCAAGATCATGAGTCGTGTAGTTCTTCTCGTGAACTTTCAATTGTCTAGACGCATAAGCTATAACCTTATCTCATTGCATAAGAACGCAACCAAGTCCTAGATTCGACGCGTCACAATAGACAACGAAATCATCATTTCCCTCGGGCAAAGATAGAACAGGAGCATCACAAAGCTTCTGTTTCAGCGTTTGAAATGCTTCTTCTTGCTTGGGTCCCCATTCAAAAGGCTTATTCTTCTGAGTTAAAGCAGTGAGTGGAACCATGATCTTTGAGAAGTTTGAAATAAAACATCGATAATATCCAGCAAGACCAAGAAAAGATCGAATCTCTATAGGTGTCGTCGGCGTACTCCAGTCTCTAATAGCAGCTACCTTGGATGGATCCACATGAATACCCTGCTTATTGACTATATGACCTAAGAACTGAATTTTATTAAGCCAAAACTCACACTTGGAGAATTTAGCAAAAAGTTGTTCCTTCTTAAGGAGTTCCAATGTTAAGCGAAGGTGTTGCTCGTGATCGGCACGAGACTTTGAATAAATGAGGATATCGTCAATGAAGACAATGATGAACTTGTCTAATTAAGGTTTACAGACCCTATTCACTAAGTCCATAAAGATAGCTGGAGCATTCATCAAACCAAAAGGCATGACAGTGAACTCATAATTCCCATATCTTGTGCGGAAAGCAGTTTTGGGAATATCTTCTTCGAGAACACGAAGTTGATGATACCCAGAATGCAGATCGATCTTTGAAAAGCATGAAGCACCTTGCAGCTGGTCGAAGAGATCATCAATTCAAGGTAGGGGATATCGATTCTTGATGATAAGCTTATGAAGCTCACGATAATCGATACACATTCGAAAAAATCCATCTTTCTTTTTCACGAAAAGGACAGGAGCTCCCCAAGGTGAAAAACTCGGTCAGATGAATCCTTTATCAGATAACTCTTGAAGTTGTTTCGATAACTCTTGCATCTCCAACGGTGCAAGACGATAAGGTGTGACAACCCGTATTTCTGAGGTTAGTGCTGCTTAAATTCCAACAATCGTCAGCGTGTGTTATGCGTTAAATCACTCATCTTGTGCACCATAGATTGCTTATGTGTGTATGTTTTCGCAAAACCGCTAAACATTATTACGTGTCATTTATTTAACCTTGAAAACCAGTTTAGATGAACTGCAAACATGTTTAACACTCACATGTTTGGACCCTCGGGCCTGTGGCCACATTCTGCTCACCGTAGGCCCATATAGATAGAGCCCAATCTAAATCTGCATTCACTTTAGGCCGTAATCCCTTGGGCCGGCCAACAAGTACTCGATATCATACATGGTCTCTTAGGTACAACGTTTAACTCGTATCACAGGCCCAAACCAAACCGAGCCCACCCATCCTCAAAGAAATACGTTTTGCATTCTAACTATATTTGCTTATCATGTATACGTAACTCCTTCCCTACTTCCCAATCATCACATACTAAACCCTAATCAACTATTGTGCGACGGCAGTGGTCAAGGACCCCCCCTCTCGTAACATTATATTAGCGGATCAGTGGCTGGTTAGTAATTTCTTTTGGTTGATTTGTTTTGTTAATCATGTTGTGTATATATGTGTGACCTCGATTGCATGAACCTGATGTGATGACTTTGTAGGTTTGAAATCCATAATAAATTGTGATGATAACTAGCTTTAAGGGTCCACTAGAATTATGGGTATCTAATTTGATAAGTATGGATATATGACAGCCCATGTGTTTGTAACTTTGAAATCATCAAATCATGTGCATCCTACATATGTGTCAGAATGGATAAGATGTTAAATGATGATGTTTGTCATGTGAGTTAATGAATGTGTTGATTGTTTATTTTGTTCTTGTGTGAGGATAGTTTAATTATTGGTAATAGTGTGATGCATGACTCTAGGGTTATACAAGAAGATATATATATGTAATGAGGATTCGGAAATTATAGAGATATTTGAATGAATATAATCTTTGCTAAATAAAGGGCTATGGCACGGATCAGGAAGTAATTATACTTATTATTTTGAATTGAGCATGCCATGATAAAAGAAGATAGTGTTTGATACTAAGAACGTGCTTGTTAGTGAGGCAAGGGTCTCGTATAATTGATGCTATGTGCTATGATAATTATGGAGGGAATGATACGTTTGGATTGGGTATTACTGATCAATGATGGATAGGAGGGTAAAGTAGTATGTTGATTGTTAAGTAATTGATCGATAAGGTTGTCAAAATGGGAAGCATGATCTCGATTAAGTCTAAGAGCTGGGCCACACACACACATAAATATACACGAATGAAGTGTGGGCCGCATGGATATCTCGTTGTGATGTTGGGTCGGTTGTAACATTGGGCTGTCCTAGACCTATTAAGCACACACACATATGTTTTATTCAGTAACATGCATGTAGCTATTCAGTATGTTGAACTTGAATGTTTATCCAGCCGAACCTGAGTAATGAATTCTTATACTTTGTGCTTAACTGGATAAGTTGGTATACGGATTGACAAATGTTACTACATGTATCTGATGTGTATTGTTTGATGAATAAATGTGGAGTGACACGGACCGAGCTTGTATGCATACTAACCGTTATATGTGCATTAATCATAGGACCTGATTGATTGTTTGGTTAAACGAGTAGCTAAGTCTACCGAGCACTCTAAGGTGAGTTCACTACATTCGAGCATGCGTCCCAGTGGTTGGGGACAGTCAGTGGGTATCCCGTGGAGGGATAAGTCTTTTGGGTAAACACGGGTATATTGGTTAATATTCTCACCTATCATTCTTGTAAGTCCCTTATGTTGTTACCTGGAGGGTAACGGGTATTAGTTGGTAGCGCTACTTAGGTTTGGCACCCTCACACCGCTCCTAGAGAGGACGGATGTGAACTAATGACCCAGTCGGGCCCAGTACTGGATAGGAGTACGTGGGAAAGGGCAGTCATGTACTTCAGGAGCCGTCTTGTTCGGAATTGAGATATTAACAATATTACTTGCATTTGTCAGTGAACTGTTTTACATACAACTGGTAACAAACGTTTTCTTAAACTGTGAACTCGCCGGCTTTGTCTGATACACTTGTTACATGCTTGCAGGTCGTTAGGTATCTTGGAATAGGAACTTGCTGGCTGGAGGGCATGAGTGGTCATGGTTCACACCGATTGGTTTTATTTATTGAACATTGATTCTTACATTTGTTTGGAAAATGTTTATATTGTGATACGTTAACGCTTCCGCTGAATTTGCTGGTTTCGAATAACTTATGTTTGGATTTTAATATTAAATGATGAAACTTTATTTTAAACTTATGGATTCAATGTAATTGGTGGCTCGTTGCTAGTAGGTCACACGCCTAACAGGGACACTCCCTAGGTGGTATTTTGAGGGTGTGACATAAGGTGCTTTCGCAATCGGGTTGGCATTGGGTACAAGGTCAATATGAAACTCGACTTGACGAACTGGAGGCAAACCAGGCAGTTCATCAGGAAACACCTCTGGATAATCCCGAACAATTGGAATATCCTGAATACTCTTGCTCTTGCCTTTCTCCTCGGTGACATGCACTAGAAAAGCAACATATCCTTTTCTCAAATAACTTTGGGCTTTTGTACATGACATAAGCTTCAATCCACCTGAAGGCTTCTCGCCACGAACTTCCAGAACATCGCCAGAAGACAAAGGAATACAAACAATCTTGTCGAAACAAACCACCTCAGCATGATGTTTGGTTAACCAATCCATCCCCACGATAATGTCGAAATTCCCAAGTTGCATCGGTGTGAGGTCGATAGGGAAAAGATGGTTTTCAAGGTTCAACTGACAATCACGGATAACAGAATCGAGAATAAGAGGGTTACCAGTAGCAACTTCGACAGATAAATGTTTTCTCAGGTTAGTTCTTGGTATCGCAAGCAAAGGCTCAAGTGACAATGAAACAAAACTTCTATCGGCACCAGAATAAAAAAGAACAAATGCAGGTCGATTGTTAACAAGAAACGTACCATTGACAACCTCGTTGTCAGCCCTCGCTTCGTTAGCATTCAGATTGTACGCTCGCCCACGAGCGGTATTCACATTCGCGTTGACATTCATGTTCGGATTCGCATTTGCATTCACCAAGCTCGGACAATTGTTGCGGAAGTGACCCAACTCTCCACAATTGAAACATGAACCCGGTGGGAATCTCGCAGCATTCCCTTGAACCTGTGCTGGAACCTGAGCAACCTGATTTTGTCCCAAATGGCAAATATTGGCCAAATGCCCAAGTTTACCACACGTTGTGCATTCCTTGCAAGCTTGTTGTGCAACATGATGACCGTTGCTGCGTGCACAATGAGGCGCGGTACCAGCATATACCTTTTTTCGCAGGTGGCTGAGCCGGTGGGTTCTGCGGGTTCTGAGCTGTTACAGCAAAATTTTGAGCACCCTTTCGCTTTTTTAACTTCTTCGACGACTCACCTTTCTTACCCTTACCCTTTTCCTTGTCTTTCGCAGAATCGTTCGTTTTCTTTTTATCACCCTTGCGGGTAAGTTTACCCTTCCTGACTTGAGACTCAGTCAGGGTTGCAGACAACTCGATTGCTTGGCGAACAGTAGTAGGATTAACGCCAGTCACAATATCCTGTATGGAATCGGGTAAACCATCGATATACCTCTCGATTGCTTTCTCCAGTGGGGTAACCATAGTGGGACACAACAGACTGAGTTCTTCAAAACGATCCGTATACGCATGGTGTTCACCCCCATCTTGCTTTAGATCGTCAAACTCTCGTTCCAAAGCTCGAATTTCGTGACGGGGACAAAACTCTTTCATCACGAGAGCTCGAAGCTCTTCCCATGTTTGTGCCAATGCCACTTCGGCACCCCTATCGCGCATAATACCATTCCACCAGGTAAGCGCTCGCTTCTCAAACACGCTTGAAGCAAATTCGACCTTACGCGCATTCGGACACTGCAGATGTCTGAATGTGCTCTCGATACTCTCAAACCACTGCAGGAGCGCAGTTGCTCCTTGCGACCCAGAAAACTTAAGCGGCTTAGCATAATTGAAACTCTTGAAATTACACGGTGCATTATTGTTGTTATTATTGTTGTTGTTGTATATCTCGTGGACTAGGGTCACAACACCGGGAAGCACAGCGCCACTTGCTGAGAGATCAGGGCTGCGATTTCTTCAATAGTAAAAGATTGTGATTCACGTCGAGGAGGCATTGTCTAACAAGGAAACATGAGAATCGAGTGAGATGGAAAAGGAGAAACAAAGAGGTATAGAAAACATTGGACAAAACATAAGGGAGGCGGTCATTTGTTCGTTACCTCGAGCAAACAAACGACACGCAGTGACTAATCAAAGTAAATGGGCCAGAATAATGTATCGCGAAGACATGCTCGCCTATAAGTGAACACTCACCCCAAGAGTTCCCAGGTAAGAGTGACTGGTCCGATTATGTGGATTTGTACAAACACTCTAGCCTTAGACAGAAAACTCAGAGTACAGGCACTCACCCTTCCAGTTTGCACGTGTTCACACTATTTAGACCCAAACTTTGATGAGATTTTGAAAACTTAAAGGGTTCAAAACCTTATAACAGAGGGTTCAAAACCTAGTAATCAATCATCCTAGAACAGATGATTAGTTTTCAAAGAGGATTCGAACTTAGTGTTCTCATTGTGGTTATCACCTAAGGATAGGTGACGGTTTTGTTTTAAAATCTAAACGTAAAGTTTCTTGCGTTAGGGTCCTAAAAGTTATAGTCTAGGTCAAAGCATTACTAATAACCTAATTCCCTATAACCATTGGCTCTGATACCAACTCTTCTGTCACACCCCGACCACGTAAAACAACAAACCATGGCGGAAACGTCGGGGAGTGTTGTAACAGAATTATTGTTTCATAACCATGGATACAAAAAAGAGTTTCGTTTTATTGATAATATTAAACATTAACATTGTCTTAACACATAACAAACAAATTACATATTGACTATCACTTGTTATTATGTCACTAAGGCCTTGTCCAGATCCTATGTGACGCATGCATCCTAGAAATCACATCAAGCAACATCACCTGAAACATATGTAAAAACAAAGTCAGCAAATAAATGCTGGCGAGTACATAGGTTTTATAAGAGTATTGGAATCATGGCTAGTTTTCATGTTGCAGTACTTTATTAGACTACAAAAGTCAAAATACAAACCTCGTTTTGAAAAGTGTATTGCAACATACTTTACCAACTCAAATCAAGATGATTATGATTTGTAAAATCTCGTAGCCATGATTCTTAACCCAAAAACATTTGCTTTAGAAAACCAATTTGTAAAACTTCTTGTATTAACTCGTTAGTAAAACTCGTATGGTATATATTCTTTTGAAAACATTGTTATGTGACATCGTTTCAAAATCGTTTACCCAAGTGAACTAAATAATGCCACGGTATGTAATATGTTGAAAACACTTATATATAAGAAGTACCAGCGGCGTATCTACCATGTTTTCACCACATTACATCCGTCCCGTTATCTAAATACTTAACCAAAAAACCAGTCGTTTATCCAATTTGTTTAACTTTTTCAAATCGTTAACTCGTTTAAAATCGTTTAAAATCGTTTAAAATCATCCTCGTTTTAATTATGAAAACTATTCTTGGTCGTCTCGCTAACAACATTCAAACCTTTGTGACTCGACTAACTCGCTTCTCGCTTTAACAAACCACCAAAGGGTAAGTTAACTATCATCAGATTCAGTCGTTACCCACAACCCCCACACATAACCATGGGTGCAGTAAGATAACGGGATTTTTCAGATCCTATGGTACCATAACCTAATACCGGTCGGCTTGATCAATGCTAATGAATGCCATTTGTTATGTAACTACAACCAACAAGTTTGTTCACTTTATTGAAATCGTTATTAGTTTTGTATAAACCATCTTAATCATTTTTGAAATCATTGTTTAAACCTTGAAATCATTTTTGTACATATGAATCACCCCAAAACAATTGAAAACAGTAAAATAGGGGAACTATGTACTCACATAGTTACCACAAAACATGTAAAAAGAGGGGATCTATGTACTCACATGTAGTGCAAAGTATCCTCAATCAATAGAACTTCAACAATACTCAAGTAAACCAGAGAAATCAAGCAGCACCTAGTAATTGAATCACTAGTCAAACAATAGACACCTAAATCGAAAGATCGGATAGAATGAGGTCTTGTAAACCAAATGAGTGTTGGAACTCATGTGATATGGTTTAACAAAGCCTACATCCTAAATTGAAACCTATCCTAAGTGCTTTCGACCCATTATGATCCATTAAGGTAGCTTATGCTACTTTAACACGTCCTGCGCGCAAAAGCGCGTTCGAGACGTCTAACTAGTCCTATGACAAGTATTATATGCCTAAACATGTTTAAATATGTTACATAATCAGTTTTATGACAAAAGTTTATGTTTCATATGCTTAATTACCAATTATGTATGAAAAGGGCATTTTGGTCATTTACCTAAGGCATATAGATTACCTATCATGCAACTAATTAATCTAAGTAACCATAAGGTATAACCTCGGAAGGTTATTCCCTATGAAATTATGGTCACTAAACATGTTTGGTCGGATCCTAATGATCGAACAAACGGGTCGTGTTCGAAAGTCTAAGTGGGTGTTTAGTCCGCTTGACTTACGACTCTACATAAGCACTAATCTAAAAAGTGACGAGCTAAACATGTCGAAACATGTTTAACTAAGTTAGAAAACAGGTTTGGTATCAAAACAAACGGTTTTGATACCTATAAGTAGTTTGGTTACAATATACGCAAGAATGCGCATTTTGGCCGAAACTACGACTCGTCACTACACCTAGATAACATGGTAATCAGTAGGTATAGTCACTAGGGACTATAACCATCGTGATTACGCTCACGTTATGAAGTTCAAACGAACTTCGCATTGACCATAAACTGGTCAATGCAGAGAGTCAAACGCAGTTTGACTTTCAGACTCGAAAAGCAATAAAAGAACGAAAGAATACTTACAAAAGGTCCCCGCAAGATTTGATCTGATTTACTCTCAGGTATGAAGCATAAACTTCAACTTAGAGAGCAGCAATCAGATTCAAATATGGGTTTGCAAGTGAAAGGAGATGGGTATATATAGGAAAACTAGAGCCGTTAGGATCGTTTATCGGGAAACGAGCTTTGATCTAAGCCGTACAAGTGGGCACATAGTATTTGAATACCATGGGCATTGAAAAACCATCAAATTTTGCCCCTAGTATGCTTAAAACCATGTCCAAAAACACTGAATACCAGCTGTTGTTTCTGAAAAACAATTTGCTGAACTGGGGAGTCCAGGCGGCCCGCGTAACATATGGGCTCACCTTACGCGGCCCATGTAAGGAATCTTTGGCAGATTGTCAAAACAGGTCCCTGCACTTCAGAAACTTGCATTTCGGCTCATTTTTGACACGTTTAAGCCCCATTAACCTCATTTCAAGGCTCTAAAATGAATTTAAAGTATAGGGAACTCAAAATATGCTCAAAAATATCTCGGATGTCGGTTCATTTGGTCGTACGGTTGCGTTGTTCGGTTAATTACGACGGGAGTCGTAACGAACGCAAAAACGATCCAAATTAAGCGTCGAATGGAATTTTCTTATGCCAAACACTAAAATAAAATATTTTAATGCTTTCGTAAATTTTTGGATGTCCGGATATATTCAGAACGTAAGATATGCGTGAAAATGCAAACTTGTGCACTTTTTGATGCTTTTAGTCCCTATTGATCAATAAAGTTTGTTTTAGCATACCGAACCCCTCAAAGCCTATTTCTAAGATATGTAAAGGATATTTAGGGTATGTTTAACTTATGATCAAGTTCCGAAATGTTCGTTACTATACAAATCGGTATAGTTTCGCATTTTGACATAAATAGTCCATGCGATCAAACAAACTTGATTTCAACGCACCAAACCATCCAAAGCTTATTTCTAAGTCATGTGGAGGTTATTTAAGGTATGTTAAGCCTATGTCACTATTCCAGAGTGTTTTTCGCATTATACTGACTGCGTTTACGCACCAGTTTGCGTATAACCATCCAGAAAGCGATTTAAAGCTTGAAATCGGATTTGAATCAGATTGTAAAATCATCTAACACAATTACACACATAATAACATCAAAACACATATAATAACACCAAAGCACATATAATAACACCAAAGCACATTGTTTTATTGATAATCAACATTGTTTTACATTATACATTGATTATAGAACACAGTTGTCACATATCATCAACTTCGAGTGCTTGAAGAAGATATTCCCAAGACTGCCTTTCACACTCGATATGGTCACTATGAGTTTACTGTTATGCCCTTCGGTTTAACTAATGCTCCTGCTGTTTTCATGGACTTGATGAATAGGATTTGTAAGCCTTATTTGGACAAGTTCATTATTGTTTTCATTGATGACATTTTGATCTATTCTAAGACTCGAGCTGATCATGAACAACATCTCCGTCTTACAATGGAGCTCCTAAAGAAATAACAGCTTTTCTCCAAATTCTCCAAGTGTGAATTCTGGCTTAAGGAAGTTCAATTTTTGGGGCACATTGTTAGCGAACAAGGTATACATGTAGATCCCGCCAAAATCAGTGCGATTAAGGATTGGGATACACCTACTACTCCTACCGAGGTTCATTCATTTCTTGGTCTAGCGGGTTATTACCGCCGTTTCATTGAAAACTTCTCCAAAATTGCGGTTTCTCTCACTGCATTAACTCAGAAGAATAAACCTTTTGAGTGGGGATCCAATCAGGAAGAAGCTTTTTAGACCTTGAAACAGAAACTCTGCAATGCACCTATCTTATCTCTACCTGAGGGCAACGACGATTTTGTCGTATATTGTGATGCATCCAACTTAGGCCTTAGCTGTTTTCTCATGCAAAGAAACAAAGTCATAGCCTATGCATCAAGACAGCTGAAGGTACATGAGAAAAATTACATGACTCCTGATCTTGAGTTAGGTGCAGTAGTTTTTGCTCTCAAAATCTGGAGACACTACTTGTACGGTACAAAGTGTGTAGTGTTCACTGACCACAAAAGTCTCCAGCACATCTTCAATCAGAAAGAACTTAACATGAGGCAACGACGTTGGGTGGAACTTCTAAACAACTACGACTGTGAAATTCGCTACCATCCTGGTAAGGCGAATGTCGTGGCTGACGCATTGAGTCATAAGGAACGTGTCAAGCTTCACTATGTTCAAGTTTGATCTGATATTCAAACCTGCATTTCTCAGGCTCAACATACTTGTGTTACACAAGACTTGATGGGTAAAGAATTCCCATATCATCTTAAACCTGAGCTTGAACTGAAAGACTTTGGGCTATTTTATTTCATGGGCCGTTTGTGGGTCCCAAGTCAAGACAATCTTCGCACCTTGTTAATGGATGAAGCACATAAGTCTCGTTATTCTATTCATCCTGGTGCAGAAAAAATGTATAAGGATCTTTGAACCCACTATTGGTGGCCGGGTATGAAGAAAGACATTGCCTTACATGTTTCCAAATGCCTTACTTGTCTCAAGGTTAAGGCAGAACATCAACATCCCTCTGGATTATTGGAGCAACTAGATATACCGGTTTGGAAATGGGAAAACATTGCTATGGATCTCATTACCAAGCTGCCACGAACTAGTAGAGGTCATGATGCCATTTGGGTAATCATTGATCGTCTAACCAATTCAACACATTTCTTGCCGATCCGTGAGGATCTATCTGCTGACAAGCTTGCTATAATCTATGTGGATGAGATTGTATCTCGGCATGGTGTTCCTTTGAACATTATATCTGACAGAGATGCTCGATTCTCGTCTCACTTTTGGAGAACCACGCAATCTGCTATGGGAACCCAACTTAATTTGAGCACAGCGTATCATCCTCAAACGGATGGTCAATCTGAAAGAATAATCCAGACACTGGAGGATATGCTTAGAGCTTGTGTGATCGATTTTGGTGGTAGTTGGGATTCGCATCTACCGTTGATCGAATTCTCCTACAACAATAGTTATTAATCTAGCATCAACATGGCTCCTTTCGAGGCTTTATACGGTCGAAAATGTCGTTCACCGGTTTGCTGGAATGAGATAGGAACTCATTCTTGAGACTACAGACAAAGTCAAGAAGATTCGCGATAACCTACAGACAGCTAGAAGCTGTCAAAAGAGTTACGCAGATCGACGACGCAAGACCTTAAAATTTCAAGTCGGTGATCACGTCCTACTCAAGGTATCCTCTTGGAAAGGTGTGATTAGGTTTGGAAAGAAAGGAAAACTTGCACCATGATATATTGAACCATTCAAGATCGTTGAAAGAATCGGAAAAGTGGCCTATAGACTTGAGCTACCTCCTGAACTTGGAAATGTTCATCCAACTTTTCACGTGTCCAATCTCAAAAAGTGTTTAGCTGATGAGAACCTCCACATACCACTTGATGAAATTCGTGTTGATGACACGATGCACTTCGTTGAGAAACCTGTGGAAATCATGGACCGTGAAGTCCAAAAGCTCAAACGCAAGCGCATACCTATTGTCAAAGTTGGCTGGGAATCTAAACGTGGTCCAAAATTTACTTGGGAACATGAAGATCAAATGAAAGTGAAATATCCTCATCTATTCTCACAAGTTTCCTCTAAATAAATTTTGGGACAAAATTTCCTAAAGTAGGGGAGACTGTGACATCTGTGCTTGTGTAATCATTGTACAACTCTAAACGATTCAAATATTAACAAAACAATGTGTTTTGATCCCTGTATTTGTTTAATTATGTTTGACATTTTCCATGTTTTGATTTTTTGTTCGATTTTAAAACTTTAAATCGTTTTCTAGAAGGTTATACGCAAACTGATGCGTAAACGTAATCAGTTTAACGCGACAAACACTCTGGAACAGTAACACAAGCTTAACATACCTCAAATAACCTTTACATAACTTGGAAATAAGTTTTAAAGGGTTTGGTATGGCAAAAACAAGTTTATTCGCTCATAGGGACTATTTGTGTCAAACTGCAAAAATCTACCGTTTCGTATGGCAACATACATTCCGGAACATGGTTATAAGCTAAACATACCATAAATAACCTTAACATAGCTTAGAAATAAGCTTTGAGTGGTTAGGTACGCGAAAATACGCTTATTTGATCAAACAGGGACTAAAAGTGTCAAAAACGGCGTAAGTTTGCATTTACGCGCATATCTTACGTTCTGACCACATCCGTGTAACACCCCAATCGCGTAATACAACAACACACGACGAAAATATCGGGGAGTCACGTTACAAATTGCTCACAACTACTGGTACTAAAATTTGTTTCAATATTGTTAACATCGGTTTACAAACAAGGAATACATGTAATTGTCTTTTGATTAAAGAAGTCTAAGGCCCGAATGCAGTCCTATGCGTTGCATGCTTGAATAGTTGAAAACCTGAAACATATGTGAAAAATAGTCAGCATAAAAATGCCGACGAATACATAGGTTTTGTTAGCCATATAAATGGCAAAACATTTGGTATTGCAATACTTTTGCAACTACGAGAGTTGTCGATTGAAAATAAGTCTTGAAGCCAGAGAATGGCAAAAGTTTAGCATTGCAATACATAATTTTGATTGTGAAAACTTGTGCCAAATAGTTTGAATATGGCGATATAGTTATTACTAAGAAATTTTTATGCCATTTGAAATTGTACATTGTAATCTCGTTGAAATTATCGTAAAACTCGTTAATGTGTTATTAGAAATCCAATCAAGAATTAGTAATAACTGTTTTGAAATTTAATCGGACGAGTAGTATATTTAAATATACTTTAGTTATGAAATAGTTAAACAGATAGTATATCAAAATATACTTGGGTTTCTGAAATAATAGATTTGGTAGTATATCACAAGTATACTTTGGTTTAAGAATGAAAAACATCGATCGTATATCAAATTATACTTTAGTTTGTAAATTGCAAAGTCAGTAGCATATCAAACTATGCTTTGGTAAACAATAGCATATCAAACTATACTTTGGTAGAACAGTAGCATATCAAACTATGCTTTGGTGAATAATAACAAAAATCCTAAGTCCTAATGGTGATTCGGAATAACGCCACGAAGGGTAATACAATAAGAACACTTATATATAGGAAGTACCAGTGGCGTATCCACTATGTGCTTATTGTATTATCTAGTTTCGTTATCTAAATCACCAACAATCTACACATAAACCATAACTGTCGTCCTGTAAAGTATTTCTTAAAAATCTCACTATGAAGATAGGAAGATCTAAGACTGTACTTCAAATATCCTATAAGAATCAATCTATGTAGATAGACAGATCTTTTAAGGATTTAGATAAACATTGTATTTGCATAATCGGAATAATACACATAAAAGCACTTAGTAAACACATATATGCCATACATTTGGAAAACAAATTGGTTACACATATGAATCACCCCAAAACATTTGAAAACGGTAAAAGAGGGGAGCTATGTACTCACCTGGGATTGCGTGTAGGTCTTGCTCAAATGATATAACAAAGCTCAAGGGATCAACAGTTCAAGTTTCAAAGTGGTTCCTAGTGTAACAGATACTATGTTAGTGAATCGACACCTAAAATAGAAGATCGGGTAGAATGAGGTCTCATAAACTAAATGAGTATTGGAACTCATGTGATATGGTTTAACAAATCCTACATTCTAAATTGGAACCTATCCTGAGTGCTTACGACCCATTACGACCCGTTAACGTAGTCTACGCTACTTTAACGCGTCGTTCGCATGAATGCGCGTTCGAGACACCTAACTAGTCCTATGACAAGTATTATATGCCTTAACATATCCAATTATGTTATATAATCAGTTTAGATGTCAAAACATGTGTTACATATGCTTAAAATGAAATTATGCGAAAAAGGGCATTTTGGTCATTTTGGTCACTTCGTTTAGTTAGTTGTGGTCATACAACTAACTAAACGAAGTGACCATAAGGTATAACCTCGGAAGGTTATTCCTTATAAACTATGGTCACAAATATGTTTGGTCGGATCCTAATGATCAACCAAACGGGTCAGGTTCGAAAGTCTAAGCGGTTGTTTAGACCGCTTACCTTACGACCCTATTTTAAGCACTAGACTACAAGTGACGAGTTAAACATGTTAAAACATGTTTAACTAAGTTAGAAAACAAGTTTGATATAAAAAAAAGTGTTTTGATACCTGAAAATAGCTTCATCGCAAAATACGCATAAACACGTATTTTGACCGAAACTTTGACTCGTCACTACGCCTAATCAACGTGGAAATCAGTAGGTATAGTCACAAGGGACTATAACCATCGTGATTACGCTCACGTTGCAAAGTTCAAATGAAATTTGTGTTGACCATAAACTGGTCAAAGAAGAAAGTCAAACACTCTTTGACTTTCATGCTTGAAATGCATAAACAAGCATGAAGGAGACTTACAAAAGGTCCAAGCAAGGAAGATTTGATTCAAAACACTTAGGTATGAAGTGTTAAACTTCAACTTAGAGCAGAATTGAATCAAATGTGTGAAGAATGAGAATGAAGCAAGTGGGTATTTATAGAAAGTCATGATCCATTGAGATGATTACAAGTGTTTTTACAATAATCAAGGTTCAATCCTAACCATACACTTGTGGAACATGGTTTAGAATACAATGGGAGTCCAAAACCAGCTCCAGGTATTGAGAAAATTGCATAAAAGACCCAGGAAATCAAGCTGGTTGCTGAATCTGTTTTGCTGAAAATGTGTTCCCCAGGCGACACGCGGAAGAGACCATAGATTCTTCTGTGACACTCCTGGCTGAACCAGCTGAAACTTGTTCAATTTTGGCAGTTTTGGTCCCTGCACTTGATTTAAGGCATTTTCGACGCGTTTAAGCCCCGTTAAACCCATTTCAAGGCTCTATAATGAAGCTAAAGCATAGGGAACATAAAATATACTTGAAAACATCTCGGATGTCGGTTCGTTTGGTCGTACGGTCACGTTATTCGGTTAATTACGACGAAATACGAACGGACACGAAAAACGATCCAAATTGCACGACGAATGAAATTTTAGCATTCCAAACACTAAAATAATTTTTTTTAATGATTACAAAAATTTTTGGATGTCCGGATATGTACAGAACGTGAGATATGCACGAAAATGCAAACTTATGCACTTTTTGACGCTTTTAGTCCCTGTTTGATCAAAAAGTTTATTTTCGCATACCGAACCCCTCAAAGCCTATTTCTAAGCTATGTAAAAGATATTTAGGGCATGTTTAGCTTATGATCAAGTTTCGGAATGTTCGTGGCCATACGAATCGGTATACTTTCACAGTTTGACGCAAATAGTCCATACGATCGAATAAACTTGTTTTTGACACACCAGAGCCTTCAAAACTTATTTGTAAGTTATACAAAAGTTATTTAAGGTATGTTAAGCCTATGTCACTATTCCGGAGTGTTTGTCGCATTAAACTGATTACGTTTACGTATCAGTTTGCGTATAACTTTCCAGAAAGAGATTTAAAGCTTGAAATCGAACTAGAATCAAAACGTGAAATTGGCAAACGTAAATAAAAAATTTTGAGACCAAAATACATTGCTTCTTTTATGAATGATATTGTTCTACATTGTGCGGTTTTTACGGAGCATAAGTGTCACAGTCTCCCCTACTTTAAGAAATTTCATCCCGAAATTTATTCGAAGGAGACCGTAGAGTATATTTGAAACAACTGAAGGATAAGCAAATTGCTAGATCCCAAAGATGCGGAGCATCATTTGGTGTTGGTAATTTTGGGGGATTTAAAATGTGATGTGGGATATTCAAAGTATCTCAAGGTATTCAACCCTTTGAAAAATCGTTTGAGTATGGCACTATGTTATACTAAGCTCTTAGTGAAATCCCTAGCAAGCAACGGTTGTACATTCAAGCCCTACAAGTACACGGTTTCTAACGTCCCGCGAGGTACATCCCATGTACCATGAGCATCTCATGCATAGGAGACGGGTCAACATACCTATGGCATCAAGATCGTCATCTTTAACACCATAATATACTCCCGGTCGGCTCGATTTGAGTTAATGAATGTACTTATTCTTCTCTATTGTAAATAACCACACAAATAACTAATAAGCACATAATCACATAATGGTCCAAGATAACATAAAACCACCAAGTGATCTCAGCAACGTTCTGAAGAAAAACACAATAAGAACACTTATATATAGGAAGTACCATCGGCGTATCCACCATGTTCTTATCGCATCATACTCCTCCCGTTACCTTAATCACTCTAGATCTTATGCCACCATACTTAACAAGGCTTACTATGATTCTCATGCGTCGAATCTCATAATTAAGTGTGCACCCATAATTACTCGTTTCGTCACATGGTCCACATTGCTTCTCTTGTTAAGCGAGGGTAAACAAATAATAAGGTCAAACTATCGTCTAAATCAAATAAACATCGTCACAACATAACACCTGTCAAATCGGATCATGTTTCATACTAGCAATGATAGCACTACTTATTTTGCATACAACAAATTTAGTAGTAGGTATTTTATTCTAGTACAAATGTTTATATATGTTTCATATTAACCAAACATGTAGAATGCAACATATACTAATAATGCATTGTCATCATATTGTAAGCATATTGAGAAAATGTTTTCAAATCATTCGCTAGGTATGCTAAGTTAACACACTAAGCAAAATGTATTTGAAAATAATGTACTAAGTACGTTAAATCAACATACGAAGCAAATTTGTATTTATAATCATGTACTATACATATTAGATAAATAAATCATGTATGAAATGTCATGATCACAAAATAGTATTAACTTGTTCATAGTATTCGTATTGATCGTGTTGCCAAGTTCGTATGAATGCACTAGAGTGCAATCATGGTATGCTAATTTACAGGATTTAGTTCCTAAAGAACAGAATCCTCAAAGTCAGCATGCAGTTGTAATCACGCATAGTGTAACTACATTAGAGTTTGAAATTGGAAAATGATTAACAAGGATAAAATAAACTTCTTGAAATTTATATTGTTATTACAAACATAGTTGAAATATGTACATTGTTTTCGAAAATAAACAGAAATATAGAGGTTCAAATGATCATAAGTGCTTGATCATTAACTTGAGCCTCATTGACGTTGAACAATCGTCCATTAGCATTGGCAAGCTTGGGGCAGTTTCGCTTGAAATGATTTAAATCACCACAATTGAAACATGCTCTAGGGAGAGTCTGAGTAGGGGCTGCTCGGTTCTGGATACGACAGGTCACAGCTAGATGTTCAAGTAGACCATAGATTGTACACTGGTGACAAGGAGAATCTGCTGCCAGTGACAATGTCTTGGACAGGACCAGGTAGGTCATCAATGCATTTCTCAATGGCCCGATCTAACGGTGTGACCATAGTGGGGCAAGGTAGGCTTAACTGTTCGAATCGGTCAGTGTAGGCACGGTTTTCCCCACTATCTTGTTTTAGGTGAAAATTTTGTTCAAAAGTCTTGTTCTTGTACTTAGAAGATATAGCGTAAATTTTGACCCAGAAAAATCTTGTTTATAAGTCTCGTTTCTTGTATTTAGAAAATACAGTGTTGCGGATTTTGTTTTGATATAAGAATTGTTTGAGAAATAAGTTCTTTCTAAAATTTTTGGATGAGAGAATACAAACCAAGTTAATGATTTGTGTTATAAATTCTTTACTATTTAAAAATTTATTGTTTTTAAGATAGAATGTTTTAAATTAAAATTTAAAAATAAAGAAACTTTGTGTTTGAAATTTTGAAAATTCTCATCCAAATGGTAAAAATTTGAAATTTTGAAAGACAAAGGTAGTGTTTCGAAAATGAGATAGGATCTCATAGTGTCGTGAAATGAAATGAAATTCATTTCAATTGTCTCGAATCAAACATATCACCGAAGGTAATATGATGAATTAGTATTGTGAAAGGAAATTTGTTTCAATTGTCGTGAATAGCAAACATATTACGTAGGGTAATATGAATGAGTAGCGTCACAAAGGTCGTTTAGAAATCGTTCAGCATAGTCAAGATGGATAGGTTTTTATAATGTTTCACGAAGACATGCTTTAGCCTATAAGTGAACACTCACCCTAAGAGTTCCCAGGTAAGAGTGACTGGTCCGAATATGCGGATTTGTACGAACACTCTAGCCTTAGACAGAAAACTCGGGGTACAGGCGTCCACCCTTCCAGATTGCATGTGTTCACATTATTAAAACCCAAGATTTCGATGAAAAATGTTTGAGAAAAACATTAGTGAACTCTTTTGATAAAAATTGTTTGAGATAAAACATGTTGCGAAATATTTCGATGAAAACGTTTGAGAAAACATTTTGAGAAATACTTCAATGAAAATGTTTTGAGAGAAACATTTTGAGGAACACCTTAAGGCAAAAAGCCTAAGGGTTTTAGGATAAATCATCTATAGTTAGATGATTTGTAATTCATAGTGTAGTTGTGGCACGAATAAGGATGAGAATTTAGGAAGGAGTTCCTAAGTCTACTCATGTTTGGGTCCTAGGAAGGTTATAGACTAGGTTTAAGGCATGATAATAACCTAATTCCCTATAACCAGTGCTCTGATACCAATCTGTAACTCCCCAATCGCGTAATACAACAACACGCGGCGGAAATATCAGGGAGCCACGTTACAAATTGCTCACAACTACTTGTACTAAAATTTGTTTCAATATTGTTAACATCATTTTACAAACAAGGAATACATGTAATTGTCTTTTGATTAAAGAAGTCTAAGGCCCGAATGCAGTCCTATGCGTTGCATGCTTGAATAGTTGAAAACCTAAAACATATGTGAAAATAGTCAGCATAAAAAATGCCGGCGAATACATAGGTTTTGTTAGCTATATAAATGGCAAAACATTTGGTATTGCAATACTTTGGCAACTACGAGAGTTGTCGATTGAAAATAAGTCTTGAAGCCAGAGAATGGCAAAAGTTTAGCATTGCAATACATAATTTTGATTGTGAAAACTTGTGGCAAATAGTATGAATATGGCGATATGATTATTACTAAGAAACTTTTATGCCATTTGAAATTGTACATTGTAATCTCGTTGAAATTATCGTAAAACTCGTTAATGTGTTATTAGAAATCCAATCAAGGATTAGTAATAACTGTTTTGAAATTTAATCAGACGAGTAGTATATTTAAATATACTTTAGTTATGAAATAGTTAAACAGATAGTATATCAAAATATACTTGGGTTTCTGAAATAATAGATTTGGTAGTATATCACAAGTATACTTTGGTTTAAGAATGAAAAACATCGGTAGTATATCAAATTATACTTTAGTTTGTAAATTGCAAAGTCAGTAGCATATCAAACTATGCTTTGGTAAACAATAGCATATCAAACTATACTTTGGTAGAACAGTAGCATATCAAACTATGCTTTGGTGAATAATAACAAAAATCCTAAGTCCTAATGGTGATTCGGAATAATGCCACGAAGGGTAATACAATAAGCACACTTATATATAGGAAGTACCAGCGGCGTATCCACCATATGCTTATTGTATTATCTAGTTTCGTTATCTAAATCACCAACAATCTACACATAAACCATAACTGTCGTCCTGTAAAGTATTTCTTAAAAATCTCACTATGAAGATAGGAAGATCTAAGACTGTACTTCAAATATCCTATAAGAATCAATCTATGAAGATAGATAGATCTTTTAAGGATTTAGATAAACATTGTATTTGCATAATCGGAATAATACACATAAAAGCACTTAGTAAACACATATATGCCATACATTTGGAAAACAAATTGGTTACACATCTGAATCACCCCAAAACATTTGAAAACAGTAAAAGTGGGGAGCTATGTACTCGCTTGGGATTGCATGTAGGTCTTGTTCAAATGATATAACAAAGCTCAAGGGATCAATAGTTCAAGTGTCGAAGTGGTTCCAAGTGTAACGGATACTATGTTAGTGAATCGACACCTAAAATGGAAGATCGGGTAGAATGAGGTCTCGTAAACCAAATGAGTATTAGAACTCATGTGATATGGTTTAACAAAGCCTACATTCTAAATCGGAACCTATCCTAAGTGCTTACGACCCATTACGACCCGTTAAGGTAGTCTACGCTACTTTAACGCGTCGTTCGCGCGAATGCGCGTTCGAGATGCCTAACTAGTCCTATGACAAGTATTATATGCCTTAACATATCTAGTTATGTTATATAATTAGTTTAGATGTCAAAACATGTGTTACATATGCTTAAAATGAAATTATGCGAAAAGTGCATTTTGGTCATTTTCCTAAGGCATATAAACTACCTATTATACAACTAACTAAATGAAGTGACCATAAGGTATAACCTCGGAAGGTTATTCCCTATACAACTATGGTCACAAATATGTTTGACTTTCATGCTTGAAATGCATAAACAAGCAAGAAGGAGACTTACAAAAGGTCCAAGCAAGGAAGATTTGATTCAAAACACTCAGGTATGAAGTGTTAAACTTCAAATTAGAGCAGAATTGAATCAAATGTGTGAAGAATGAGAATGAAGCAAGTGGGTATTTATAGAAATTCATGATCCATCAAGATGATTACAAGTGTTTTTGCAAGAATCATGGTTCAATCCTAACCATACACTTATGGAACATGGTTTAGAATACAATGGGAGTCCAAAACCAGCTCCAGGTATTGAGAAAATTGCATAAAAGACCCTGGAAATCAAGCTGGTTGCTGAAACTGGTTTGCTAAAAATATGTTCCTCCGGCGACACGAGGAAGAGACCACAGATTCTTCCGCGACACTCCTGGCTGAACCAGCTGAAACTTGTTCAATTTTGGCAGTTTTGGTCCCTGCACTTGATTTAAGGCATTTTCGACGCGTTTAAGCCCCGTTAACCCCATTTCAAGGCTCTATAATGAAGCTAAAGCATAGGGAACATAAAATATGCTTGAAAACATCTAGGATGTCAGTTTATTTGGTCGTACGGTCACGTTATTCGGTTAATTATGATGAAATACGAACGGACGCGAAAAACGATCCAAATTGCGCTACGAATGAAATTTTAGCATTCCAAACACTAAAATAAAATATTTTAATGATTACAAAAATTTTTGGATCTCCGGATATGTTCAGAATGTGAGATATGCGCGAAAATGCAAACTTATGCACTTTTTGACTCTTTTAGTCCCTGTTTGATCAAAAAGTTTATTTTCGCATACCGAACCCCTCAAAGCCTATTTCTAAGCTATGTAAAAGATATTTAGGGTATGTTTAGCTTATGATCAAGTTCCGGAATGTTCGTGGCCAAACGAATCGTATACTTTCACAATTTGACGTAAATAGTCCCTGCGATCGAATAAACTTGTTTTTGACACACCAAAGCCTTCAAAACTTATTTGTAAGTTATATAAAAGTTATTTAAGGTATGTTAAGCCTATGTCACTATTCCGGAGTGTTTGTCACATTAAACTGATTATGTTTACGTATCAGTTTGCGTATAACTTTCCAGAAATCGATTTAAAGCTTGAAATCGAACTAGAATCAAAACGTGAAATTGGCAAACGTAAATAAACAATTTTGAGACCAAAACACATTACTTCTTTGATGAATGATATTGTTCTACATCGTGCGGTGTTTACGGAGCACAAGTGTCACAATCCGGACATCCAAAAATTTTTGTAGTCACTAAAATATTTTATTTTAATGATCGGAATGCAAAAATACCATTCGTCGCTTAATTTGGATCGTTTTCGCGTCCGTTCGAGTTTCGTCATAATTAAACGAACAACATGACCGTACGACCAAACGAACCGACATCCGTGATATTTCCGAGCATATTTTGAGTCCCCTATACTTTGACGACCTTGTAGAGCCTTGAAAATGGCTTAACGGAGGTTAAATACGTCAAATATGTATAAATATGCATGCAGGGACAGAATGTGTAAATTTTGAAACTATTTCTGATATGTTGATAGCTCGCGGGCCGCGAACGCCCAGGCAATACCCTACGCGGGGCGCGACAGACCCCCAGCGACAGAAAGTTGATTTTCAGCAAACAGCTTGTAATTCAGGACCTTTTATGCAATTCTTTATGTTTTGGGCACCAAGTTAACACTTCTCCAAGTAATATTAGCTGTCCATAACACATGTATGGCCAATATTTATTGGTTGGGGATTACATAAACACTTGTAATGATCTTGAATCACCTCCACAACTATAAATACCCCTCCATTCTACCTTGTTCATTGCTCATTTCCAACTTTGAACTCTAAGTGGAGGATTTCCATCTTTTGGAGCCACCAACCTGAGTTCATTGAGTCTAATCTTTCAGCCATAGAGCCTTGTAAGTGTTCTTTCATGGCTTAGTATTTATTTTCAGCCATTTAGAGCTGAAAGTCAAACAGTTTGACCAACAGTTTGACTTTCGGTTTTGACCATCAATTGGTCAAATCAAAGTTCAATTGAACTTTGCAACGTGATTGTAATCATGATGGTTATAATCCTTAGTGATTATACCTACTGATTACCACGTTGATTAGGCGCAGTGACGAGTCAAAGTTTCGGTCAAAATGCGTATTTAGGCTCATTTTGCGACGGAACTAATTTTAGGTATCAAAACACTTTGTTTTGATAGCAAATCAGTTTTCAAACTTAGTTAAACATGTTTTAACATGTTTAACTCGTCACTACTAGTTTAGTGCTTGTTTAGGGTCGTAAGTTAAGCTGTCTCGACAACCGCTTAGACTTTCGAACCTGGCCCGTTTGGTAGATCATTAGGATCCGACCAAACTTATTTAGTGATCATAGTTGCATAGGGAATAACATACTGAGGTTATACCTTATGATCACATAGGTTGGTTAGTTATCCATTAAAGTCGTTTATATGCCCATAGAAAATGACCAAAATGCCCTTTTTAAGCATAAATTCATATTTTGCATATGTGAACAAGTTTTTGACATCTAAACTGATTTAGTAACATATTTAAGCATAATTGGGCATGTAATACTTGACATAGGACATAGATAACCATCCGACCTTAGTTTTACACAAACGACGCGTTATAGTAGCTTAAACTACCGTAACGGGTCGAAACGGGTCAAAAGCACTTAGGATAACTTTCTAATCAGAATGTTAGGTCTATTAAATCATGCCATATGAGTTCAAATACTCATTTGATTTATAGAACTTCATTCTATCCTATCTCCCGATTTAGGATCCGATTATTAACGTAGTTACCTATATTAGGTGCCGTTTGATTCGGTGATCCTTGAAGCTTTATTTGGTCTTTATTCCAAGACTAATAAGCAATCCCAAGTGAGTACATAGTCCCCTCTTTTACCACTTTCAAATATTTTAGGGTGATACACATGTGCATAATTGTTATTTTCATGCTCTCATTGCTTTTTATGACATATACATGCTATGTTCACTTAGTACACCCATTGTACATGATTTCAAATATGTTTTGCTATGTATGTATACTGAGCATGCTAGCACATTGATTTCATAGACACTTTGTTGCATATGTTTACTCAGCATATGGACACATTGATTTACATATCATTTCTGCTGCATATGTTTACTCAGCATATGGGCACAATTGATTTCATGAACATTTCTACTATGTATGTTTACTTAGCATACTTAGTACATGGTTTTCACATAGCATGCTTACATTGGTATGACATTTGGTATGTTTAATGGGGCAATAATACATTCATTAACATTGATCACGCCGCTCGGTAGTATGTAATGGTACCATAGGACTTGACAAATCCCGTTCCTGGCTTCCTAGGTTTGTTTGGAAGTAAGGAATGACAGAATCCGATATACATAATTGATAAACCTTTGATTCGTTTAAGGGTTTATCCGACAGTCTCAAGGCTTGAATGTATGCGATAAACATTACTACATACATGTTTGTATCCATAAAGCATTGTTTTCTACAAAACATAACTTTTGATTTAAACTTAGGTTTATTCAAAAACATTGTTTTGTACTTTTTACCTATGGGATTGAGTAAATACTTTTTATTTACCATACATGACAATTGTTTACACATTGACATTATACATATGGCTTGAGTAGATACTTTTTACTTGCCATACATAACATTTATTATACAAGACATGATTTACATTTGACATTTGGACATTGTTTACACATAAACATTTTGACATTGGTTTAAACAAGACATTTTGGTTGGTTATTGATAAGTGACTTATATAACGAGGCTATGTGTAATATGATAAAAACATGGTGGATACGCCGCTGGTACTTCCTATATATAAGTGCTTTCATTATATTACATATCGTAGCGTTATCTAAACCACTTCGACAAAGACATGATACATTTTATACAAAGACACGACATTGTTTACAAATGACATATTTTATACAAACTCATTTTTACTTGGTTATTCATTTAACCATGCATTTTTCTTTTATTATCATCTGATTTTCATATCGATTTTCACATGATTTTATAAAAGAAAACATTTTACAAGGTTCATGACTACTTTTTGTTAAACGCTTCTTTTAACTACAAGTCATGAATCCTGCTTTAACGAAACCTATGTATCTCACAGGCATTTTTATGCTGACGTACCTATTTTCACATGTGTTTCAGGAGCTAATGCTTGATGTTGATTGTGCTACACTTAGGCGGACTCAGGCCTTAGTGACTTAAAAGACAGTTTAGTTATGATATGTTTTTGTTAATTCCAAGAGAATGTAAACACTTTAATAAATAAAACAAAACTTTAATTACCATGGTTGTGAAACAATAATTCTGTCGATCCACTCCCCGACGTTTCTGCCATGGTTTGTTGTTTTACGCGGTCGGGGTGTGACAAATATTAACCTAAAACTAAGTCCAATCATAGATATCATGTAGTATCATGTAAGTCAAGCATGGAGGTTAAAACCTCTTTATATGATTCACCGCTACATGAAATCATCACGGGGATGATTCGGAGGGTCATGAATTACAAGAAATAAATCTAACTAGTGCAGGCTCAAGTGACCAAGTAAGTCTCTAACCCGGGTGTGCCAACACATCATGAAAAGAATTAACTAAGTGATGGAGGCTAGACGAGACTAAGTTACTTTGATTCAAGTAAAACACTTGAGTGTTTATTCACAAAGCTTACAAATGAAGGAGTTGAACTAGTGTTAGAAAGCCCAAGCTCCCATTGTTCACACTTCACAAGTCACAAATTCATCATATGAAAGATGATGACTTATGCTTGTTTTCATCACTTGATTATGTTATGTATAAACTGAAATATAAGGAGTTGTTGAACTTATAACTTGGTAGTAATCATATCAACACAAACCCACAACTATAGGATGAGTTGTGAGCTTGGTGGATTCAAGATTCCACCAAGTTTTTTTCAAGAACATGATGATACAAGAACTATATACAAAACAGAAAATAAAGTGCACTTTGAACCTCAAATGTGGTGAGGTTTCACCTTAGTTTGCCCAAGCAAACTTGTGAAAACCTTCCTAGAGGTTATCCAAGTATTTTAGAAGAAGAAACAAGAAGAAAATAGTTATAAAAGTGATCTAGAACTCACTTTGAATGAATTAAACTTTCTGCTCAACTTCTAGAAATTTAGAGAGATTAGAGAGTGATTTTGGAGTGTTTAGAGAGATTGGAAAGTGAAAATGAGTGAGGGAAGGGGTCTATATATAGTTGGGGATTAGGGTTAGTGTTTAGAAGTGTAATAAATAAGGTTAGTTGGGAGGTAGGGACTTAAAAGTTGAACCAATGAGCTGATTCAGACATGTTGGCTGGGGATCATGGTTCTAGCCGTAGATCTTGGCCAAAATCAGTTGGATATTCTTTCTTTTTTTAATTGATCAATAAAGCCCCAATGTTCCATATAAGTATACTAGAAGTCAATATAATTTGTGAATAAAAAAAAAGGTCAAAGATCACCTATTGTGCGGCTGCTTATGGCTGTTTGCGGAACCCTTTTTGGCGCAAGTTGCTGGCCAAAAACAACCATTCCCACATCTTTTCTTCGTTTGTCATACCCCAATATATTTGATATAATAATGTTGTTTTAATGTTCCATAATTCAAAGTATATTATAACATATTCAACCATTGGCTATGAATGGATGGATTGTGAATCAAAAACCGACCACACATGAGGATCAGCTTATTCTACTCCTTTTTTTTCATGTAGTCCTTCAATTTGATTATTGGCATAATAATGTATCTAAAGTTTACTAAACATATAATTAAGTAACCACTATGTATATAATTAGGCATAATGTATAAGAGGTAATATTAATATACGATTACTAAGCCTAAGAATATAGGTTATATATTAGTGTTTAATTTACATATAGAGCATAAAATTAAGTATTAAAATTTGTATAATAATAATGAAATAAAACCATAGGCTATGTATGGTGACGTATAATCAAGCGTTCGCGTGTAATAAGCGTCTAAAGTCATGTATTTACGTCAAGTTAACACAAGAATCAAGAATGGTAAACAAGTATGTGTATGATTTGAATGTATAAGTGTATGATGGGAATGTGTAAGTATATACGAATAATGTAACACCTCATAAAATCACGTCCAATGATGTATTGACACGTGTAATAAACCCTAATGAAGTCAAACATTGAATTTAAGAGACTATTTTTTTTGAAAATTCGAAAACTTTGATTATGAAAGGACTGGAAGTGTTAACATACCTAAAATAAGTTTTTGAATAACCTCGTATGATATTTATATTCACAAATGAGCCACTTGTTGATCGAGTGTAGCCGTTTGCGTAATTAATTGAAAGTTTGCGCAATAAAGGGTTAAAAGCGTCAACATATTAATTCTTACCTCTGAGTGACCTTTTAACAAACCGGGAGCTTCATGATATTTGATTTTACTATCGGGAATGCCAATTAATGGCCGTCTAAGGTTTTTATGCCTTTAAGTGACGTTACGCGCAACTTTACAAGTTTAAGGGGTTAAAAGTGTCAATATGTTTAATTATACCTCTGAATGGCCTTTTAGCGAACCCGAAGCATCGTGATGTTTAATAATACTCCCAAGAATGCCTAATATGGATTAGATAAGGCTTTGATGCTATTAAACGATGATATGCGCAAGTTTGCGCATTAGAGGGACTATTTGCGTCAAACTGCAAAAGTTTATCGATTCGTATGATATCGAACCTTCCGGAATATGATCATAGGTTAAACATGCCCTAAACATCCTTTACATAGCTTAGAAATAGGCTTAGAGGTGTTTGGTGCGCAAAAATAAACTTATTTGATCAACAAGGACTAAAAGCGTCAAAAAGTGCACAAGTTTGCATTTTCGCGCATATCTTACGTTCTGTATATATCCGGACATCCAAAAATTTATGTAATCATTAAAATATTTTATTTTAGTGATTGGCTTGATAAAATTCCATTCGTCGCGTAATTTGGTTCGTTTTTCGCGTCCGTTCGTGTCTCGTCGTAATTAGCCGAACAACGTGACCGTACGACCAAACGAACTGACATCCGGCATGTTTTTGAGAATGTTTCATGTTCCCTATGTTTAGGCATCACTATAGAGCTTTAAAAATGGTTTAACGGGCCTTAAATATGTCAGAAATGACATTTAGATAGTGCAGGGGCCAAATATGTCAACAATTAAAAGTTCCTGTGAGCTGGACTGGTCCTTACGGACCGTATACAATGGACCTTATGGTCCGTATGCTCTTGCCAGTTCCAAAAAACTGAAAACCAGCTTTGGTATTGCTTCCTTGTCTCACATAATTGATTCTAGGGGCTTTGATGGTTTAGAAAAATGGTTTTACACTTGTAATGATCTTGTTAAACCTCCCTAACACTTGTTGATCATCCATGGATCCCTCAAACACTATAAATAGGGGTGGAATTTCATTTGAAATTCACACCATTTCCTTGAGAACTTGCTCTCAATCTTAAATCTGAGGATCCTGGTCATTAGGAACCTCCTTTTGAGTATCTTCTGCCCTTGGACCTTTTGTAAGTGTCCTTCCTTGCTTAGTTATTTTTGTTTGGCTCTTAACCGAAAAGTCAAGCGTTTGCGATAAACGCATTGACTTTTAGATAGACCTTGTACGCTCAAGCCATGGTTCGCAACGAACATGGCTACGTGATCGTAATTAGGTAGGTGTTAAACCCTCAATAGGGCACCTCCTAATTACCACGTTTACTTAGTTAATTGTCGGGTCAAAGTAATTAACATAAAAGTCAAACGGGTCAGTTTTTAAATAAAATTCATAATTGATAATATAGAAGCTATAAAATCAGTTTTGTCACTTTAATAACTTGGTAAATATTAGTTGAACATGTCTAAGCATGTTCAACCCGACAATTCTAAGTTTAGAATCGGTTCGGAACTGAAAGTCGCAAAAGTAGACTTTTGCTTTGACTTTCAGTTCAGACCCGAATTAGCTTAGTTTGATTATGCCTTAGGGTTCCTTTGTGACCATATTATATGTTAGTATAACCCCCTAAAGTTATACTACTTGGTCCTTTTGAATTTAAGTTCATATGCATGTTTCCGTTATATGCCTAAAAGTTGACCATTATGCCCTTTTGATATTAAAACGAGATTTTTGAAAATGTGATAGGACAAAAACCTTTATTATTGAATAATAAACATGTCCATAAAATTTCACATCAGTTCGTGGTCTAAAATGGGAGTTTTGCGCAAATTTTGACACCAAACCTTTTACCTACTGATGTAATATAATATTTTAGGATTTTTGGAAATTTTTATTAAATTTTAAGATGATCATAACATAGAATTCTCGCATAGGCTCGGTAATTGACGATAACGCCCTTTTTGCTAATAAAATAAGTTTTATACATCCTTTACATGTCAAACCTTTTTCTACTGATTTTATATAATAAATAAGTTATTTTAAACTGTAAAGGCTGGTCAAAATCTCATATTTCCCTATTTAAATCGACTATCGTCAAATACCGACTCTTATGCGATTTAGGCGCATAGTATGGTTTAAAACCATATTAGGCTCCTAAAGCTTGATACTGATGCGTGCGAAGTGTCGTATATATTAGGTGTATATTTTAAGCCCCTGTAACACTTATTTTAGCCAAGTTTTAAATTTATAAAACACGATATTTTACTAACACTAAACACACATATGGGCAAGTGCACCCATCGTGAGCGTAGTATAGCGTTGGTAAGATACCGAGGTCGTCCAAGGACACAAGAGCTTTTAGTACCGGTTTATCCTCAACGTCTAACCAAAATAAAAAGTTAGAAAAAAGGTTTTAAACTAAGAAAAATAAAAACTAACTAAAATGCTGAAAATAAAAATAAAAGTAAAAACAGATAGACAAGATGAATCACTTGGTTCCGACTCGTATCTAGTATAACCTTTGATTATTTCCGCACTTTTGCACATAATTAAGAGATTATCTTAGTTATTGTAGTAGGCCCCTCTTTTGAAGGTGACGTTACCCTCACCCCAGTAGTTTGAGTCAGCAAGGATACAATCCTAAAAGGGTGGATTATTGGAAGATAATGAATTAAGTTATTAATGCAGTATTATGGTAGGCCCCGCTTTTGGCGGTGACGTTACCCTCGACTAAGTAGTCTGAGTCAGCAGGGATACAGTCCTAAATAGCCGGGTTATAGTATTAATAGTAGTTAGCTTATGAGGGGATCAAAGAGTTTGGACCCCCGCCATCCAATACCGTGAAGCATTGAAGGAGGTCCTACTAAATTTGACCCAGGTCCATTGCAGGACCTCTAAACGCTGAACAATGGCAAGACCTTTACCAAACCGTTCCCTTAACCCCCGACCAGGTAGCCAACATACCTCCATATAGACCGTGGAGATATGAATGGTGAAAATCCTTTATTTTATATAGACAGTAAAATAATGCCAAGACACCACAGACAAACGATAAGGAAAGATCACCTTCAACATAAGTAACTAGTTATTAAAGTCATTAATAGAAAACCAAATAAAAAGTGCTAAAGATTAGAGATAAAAAGTATTATACTCGACACTTTGTCTTCACCAAGTGATGTAAGAGACTTAGGCAAACATGGCCTTGATTGTCAAGAACTCTTACGATCAATCTTGGATCCCGAGATGACTCACACACTCTATGATGGACAATGGATGATGGTGGTGGATGATGGTGTTATGGTGGTGGTGGGTGGTGGATGAAGTGTGAGAGAGGTGGTGTGCCAAGGGATGAGTTGAAATGAAACCAAGCACTCCTATTTATAGGCTGAACAGAGGGCTGGGCACGGCCCCGTGTCCGCTGGGCACGGCCCCGTGCCTGTCTGACACTCTCTCTCCTCATTAATTGTAATTCGCAATTACAATTAATGCGCCTGCAGTACTTTCGCCACGCCCCCGTGCTCACTGGACACGGCCCCGTGGTGGGCAATAGAAGCATCTATAGATTTGTCTTTTCTGCTGCTTCTTGGGTACGGCCCCGTGCTGGCTGAGCACGGGGCGTGTTCAGTCTTCTGCCTTCTCTATTTTGTTTTGGAAGATGCCGTTGAGGGGTCGGGCAGTCCACTAATGTTCCTTTCCTTGTATTTATGTTGGATTTAGCTGTCTTTTTTTGCTTCTTTTGTGTTTTTGAGCTCATTTAATCCTGAAAATACAAAAGGAAGACAAAAACACTTTTTTTCCAATATTAGTACTTAAAAAGGGTTAGTTTTATGCCTCATTTGATGTAATTTATATGTTGCATTTTACACACATCAAATACCCCCACACTTGAACTTTTTCTTGTCCTCAAGCAAAACTCTTTAATATGTGGCTTACACTCCCAAATGGAATAGGTAGAAGAGAAGGTTTTGGGCTTGTCGTAGAGTGTCGGGATTTCCAAGATCTTTTTGGGTTTTATTTTTATCTATTTACAATCCTATTCGTAATGATTTATTTAGAACGTTTCATAGGAGAAATTACTTATTTGGGCATAACATGCCTTTTTAAAATTTAATTTATATACAAGTTCACATACCTCACGGGAGAAATCACTCACACTCGGCCGAAGGTGTATTTTTAGTGAATCACTCGAGAGCGGCATGGAACTTATTCCTACCATAAGCTTGCCAAGCAATCAATCCTCCTCCTTTTTAACTTTTATACCTTTGTAAATATCAAGAGGACTTTGTGGGTGAAGGGTTAGGCTTGGGTTGAAGGTGGGTGGTTGGGTTAGTGGTTAGTAGAAAAAGGGCGAAAAGCGTAACAAGTGTCGGTTTTCGTAAGATTTTCTATTTTTGTAACCTTTTATTTTGATGAAGCTTTTATTCAAACAAAGTTATTTTTGATGAACTTGTTTGTTTATTTTCTTTTTGCTTCATCATCAACACATTTTTTTTTTTTTTTTTGATCATACGAAAAACCGAACTTGTTACTAAAACAAAGGGTAAAAAATGAAAAAGGTTTTGGTGGGTGAAAGGGTGTTGGGTTATGAAATGAAAAGGTTTAGGCTCAAAGGGGCTAACTAGGGGGTTTTTTGGGTAAGTGGTAAAAGAAAAAGAAAAATAAAGGTGTAGAAATAAAAAGGTTAGTTCTAATGCCTCTATCATTTACTTACTCGGGTTTAAGTTGATAAGGACCGGGAATGTATCGTCATGGCAAGTTCTAGAGTCGTAAGAACCAAGCGGCTATTCACACAAGAAACGAAAAATGAACATTTAGTCTAAAGATGTAATTTTGTATGCTCAATAAAGGCTCAAAACTCACTTTTGTGGGAATGGGTTTTTATGTGACCAAGTATATATAATCAAATTTTAACTAAGCTTGCCATGCCTTTTCATAATTTTCTTATGTTGGTTCTTTTTATCACTACGCTATCGGTTGTAAATTCGTAAAAATATAACCTTTTTGAAAACTTGAATTTCCCGAGTTAAACCTAGACAAGTAAAAAAAAATGAAATTTTTTGAAAAAAATTTGGGGTGATTAGCGGTTCCAATAGAGTTTTGTGTAAGGCTTGCATTTAGGACTTGCAAAATTTCAAGGTTTTAGCATCCCCCCCACACTTAAATTACACATTGTCCTCAATGTGTCCCAAAAATAAATTTTTAGGTTGATTAGATGTGTAAAATTGTGTTAAAAAGCAAAAATTTTGTGTTACTGGGCGCTGAACACGGCCCCGTGTTGTCCGGGCACGGCCCCGTGTTCAAGTGCCAGTAACAAAATTAGATCAAGAGAAACAGAAGCCTGGACACGGGGGCGTGTTGGATGAACACGGCCCGTGTCCAGTTACCTGAACTGGGCAGTTTTCTGCAGGGGGTTCAACACGGGGCCGTGTTGGTTGGGCACGACCTGTGTTGAACCTGCTGTAATGGAGAAAATTGTCGGGTTGCCTGGTTCTTGTGCATGAAGTCATTTTTCTCGTTCCCCTTTTCATCCCTTACCATCATGAGTGTGTTTTATTCATTATGAACCATCCAATCTTTGAAAACCATCATTTCATTGCATCATAGAGATAGCTTACATAGTCCTAAAATTAAACTAGATAAAACCAATAAATATTAAATCATGGAGTTCTAGCCTCTATTTTATTTTAATTAGCAAAATTTCCAAGAGACTACTAATCTTGGTTAGACAAGGCCTTTTAGAACTCCTTCTTCCGGGTGCGGTTCTCCTCACATGTCGGCGAGCCACTCCTTCACCTCCCTTGGAAGGAGAAAAGAAGGCTCATTGGCATTGGTTTGAGGAGTCTCGATTTCCACCGGGATCTCTTGTTGGTGTTCCATGGGAGGTTCCACTGGCAAATCTTCCCACCCGGTAGGGTTGTTAATTCCGAGCGCCAGGTTCCAATCCTGTTGAGGGAGGACTGGTTCCATCGGAGGTGTTACAAGAATATTTAACCTCTGGTGCAAGAGGTTAATTTCTTAGAAGCTGCTTTCGAGTCCCACCGTAAGATCGTTAATACGGTCGATTAGGACCTCCTCTACCGATGTCATTTCATCGAGAGCCTCCCTTAATGCTACCACATAGTGCACAAGTGTAGCTTCAATGGAGGGCCTCCTTCCTCTTCGGCTGTTTGATGAATGCACGGAAGATGTTTCGCTGTTTTCACTCGACATCCTAAAAATAAACTGAAAAATAGTTTATTTTATGAAACAGTGACCGGACACGGCCCCGTGCTCATTGAGCACGGCCCCGTGTTCATCTTTCTGCAGAATTTTGGTGCAAGGAAACTTGAAATTTTAAGTTATTTTCTGAACTTGTGGGGTCTTTCTAGACATCAATAACTTAAAACAATGTTACATAACATATTTTTACCAAGATTCCTTGAACAAAACTCATCAATCCCTACCACAAAGTTGGAAGAATTCAAACTTTTAATGGTAGTTCTTGGAGAAAGATGGAGAAGAAGGAAATGGCTAAAAGAGGAAAGGACAAGATGGGTTGTTGGAACCTTCTTTTAGACTTACCTAGGATAGTTTGAGAGAAGATTCCTTCAAATCTCTGTCCCAAGTTGGTCCAAATGTGCAGAATTCTTGGCTGCATTTATAGAAAATGACAGCATCCTGGACACGGCCCCGTGTCCATTGGACACGGCCCTGTGTGCCGGTGGAGTCCTGACACAGTTTGTCCGTATTCTGACGTACTGATCAGAAGAGAATCTTTTGGTGAACACGGGGGCGTGTTGGCTGGACACGGCCCCGTGTCGAGGGACTATTTTATGAAGTTGTCTAGTTCTAAGGACCTCGTCGGAATCGGGTGGTTCCTGATTGGTTGGAACAACCCCAAAGTGCCTAAGATACCTTAATTGTCCTAGACTAAGGCGAGAACGCAAGAGGTTGTCGGTGAGGGTAATTCCTATTTTCATTCTAGGTGGACAAGTCCAACCCTTTCCCGGGCTCTCGTTAAAGAAGGTGTATGCCGAATCGCTCAGGTCTATGTATGCACCGAATGAAGTCGATGGGGAGTCCTTCACGGCACAATCGGCACAGGGACGACTATCGTCCATGTCTTTGCTAGGTATGAAGGTATTTTTGGGAGCAACGAGGTTGTCAGAATGCGGTTCCAACATTTCTTCATGGTTATTGTCTTGGGGTGGATCAATAAAGTCCTTCCCAAGCTCTTCTAACCAATTCAGAATTAGCTCTTCTAGTTGAAATAACTCGTCAAGGAGCATTTCTCCTAGAATATCTGGCTGGGCGCATTCGAGGGAGAAATAGTGCTTATTTTTACTTTCGCCCCTCTTAAGGTTATAAGGAATCAGTGGGTCTATGTAGTGGGGCCTATAATTTAGAAAGTAACATTTTAATTCTTTATGTTCGCCACCACATAATTGACACCACGTACCATAAGAGTGCCGAAAGTAAAAACAATTACTATCACTCATGTTTATGTCAGAAATTACCAACCGCCGGGATCTAACGGTTCTGTTTCCAGTAACTGAAACTTGGGCACGGGGGCGTGTTGAGTGGGCACGGCCCCGTGTTCAGCTTACTGTCTGACTTAAAACAGGATTGCTAGTTCCAATGATTTAGCACGGGGGCGTGTTCAGCGGGCACGGCCCGTGCTGAGCTCTGCAGAAGCTGAAAAACTAAGAAAAATCCTAAAAAAATGAAAAATAAAAAGAAAAATGATTAGGCCGTTGATTCCTAACTTTCTTAAAATCCTTGTGTCCCCGGCAACGGCGCCAAAAACTTGATGCGTGCGAAGTGTCGTATATATTAGGTGTATATTTTAAGCCCCTGTAACACTTATTTTAGCCAAGTTTTAAATTTATAAAACACGATATTTTACTAACACTAAACACACATATGGGCAAGTGCACCCATCGTGAGCATAGTATAGCGTTGGTAAGATACCGAGGTCGTCCAAGGACACAAGAGCTTTTAGTACCGGTTTATCCTCAACGTCTAACCAAAATAAAAAGTTAGAAAAAAGGTTTTAAACTAAGAAAAATAAAAACTAACTAAAATGCTGAAAATAAAAATAAAAGTAAAAACAGATAGACAAGATGAATCACTTGGTTCCGACTCGTATCTAGTATAACATTTGATTATTTCCGCACTTTTGCACATAATTAAGAGATTATCTTAGTTATTGTAGTAGGCCCCTCTTTTGAAGGTGACGTTACCCTCACCCCAGTAGTTTGAGTCAGCAAGGATACAATCCTAAAAGGGTGGATTATTGGAAGATAATGAATTAAGTTATTAATGCAGTATTATGGTAGGCCCCGCTTTTGGCGGTGACGTTACCCTCGACTAAGTAGTCTGAGTCAGCAGGGATACAGTCCTAAATAGCCGGGTTATAGTATTAATAGTAGTTAGCTTATGAGGGGATCAAAGAGTTTGGACCCCCGCCATCCAATACCGTGAAGCATTGAAGGAGGTCCTACTAAATTTGACCCAGGTCCATTGCAGGACCTCTAAACGCTGAACAATGGCAAGACCTTTACCAAACCGTTCCCTTAACCCCCGACCAGGTAGCCAACATACCTCCATATAGACCGTGGAGATATGAATGGTGAAAATCCTTTATTTTATATAGACAGTAAAATAATGCCAAGACACCACGGACAAACGATAAGGAAAGATCACCTTCAACATAAGTAACTAGTTATTAAAGTCATTAATACAAAACCAAATAAAAAGTGCAAAAGATTAGAGATAAAAAGTATTATACTAGACACTTTGTCTTCACCAAGTGATGTAAGAGACTTAGGCAAACATGGCCTTGATTGTCAAGAACTCTTACGATCAATCTTGGATCCCGAGACGACTCACACACTCTATGATGGACAATGGATGATGGTGGTGGATGATGGTGTTATGGTGGTGGTGGGTGGTGGATGAAGTGTGAGAGAGGTGGTGTGCCAAGGGATGAGTTGAAATGAAACCAAGCACTCCTATTTATAGGCTGAACAGAGGGCTGGGCACGGCCCCGTGTCCGCTGGGCACGGCCCCGTGCCTGTCTGACACTCTCTCTCCTCATTAATTGTAATTCGCAATTACAATTAATGCGCCTGCAGTACTTTCGCCACGCCCCCGTGCTCACTGGACACGACCCCGTGGTGGGCAATAGAAGCTTCTATAGATTTGTCTTTTCTGCTGCTTCTTGGGCACGGCCCCGTGCTGGCTGAGCACGGGGCGTGTTCAGTCTTCTGCCTTCTCTATTTTGCTTTGAAAGATGCCGTTGAGGGGTCGGGCAGTCCACTAATGTTCCTTTCCTTGTATTTATGTTGGATTTAGCTGTCTTTTTGCTTCTTTTGTGTTTTTGAGCTCATTTAATCCTGAAAATACAAAAGGAAGACAAAAACACTCTTTTTCCAATATTAGTACTTAAAAAGGGTTAGTTTTATGCCTCATTTGATGTAATTTATATGTTGCATTTTACACACATCAATACCTACTGATGTTATGAATTAATTTTTATACTTCAACCGTAAATAAAAGTTTTGAACTCAGATTTCCAAAAATTAACCCTTAAAGCATATGTGAAATGACCAAAATGCCCCTACGGTGCATAGTTTGGCCATAAATGATAAATTTCATATATGTGAGATATCTTACTGATATAACTTTTTAAAATAAATATTTTTACTGATCATTTTAGAGCAGAACCTCAGATTGTCATTTAACCTCTTTTATAATCTTTAAAATGACCAAAATACCCTTTCGGGGCTTAATTTGAATTTAAATTCGTTTTGGGCATAATAGAAGGTATCTTACTGATATCACAACATATTTAAGGCATATTAACTTGTGGAACATGTTCATGACTCATTTGGTTACCCGTTATGCATTTTTCACATTCGGTATGGTTTATGTAACTAGTTTGCATAAATTAACCGAAACGGGTCAAACCTTATCATTTTCACTTCAATATCCAGAATGTGTTTAGTTTACCCATATTATACAAGTCTTCATACTTGTCGGGTCTAAATCACATTCTAATCCGGTCTGCGCTTAATCTTGCGTTTTGAACCGTAAACCTCTCCTTAAAACTAGCCGGTCTAAGTTACAACTTAAATAAGACCCGTTAGGAATCTAATAGGTTAATAAAACCTTCGTTCCAGATTGAGAGCCCTAGTAGAGGTACTTGTGCTTGCTGATTAGAATATACAGCTGAGTATAAATTGCATTTTAAGCTCAGATAAATACTTTTAACTTATTTTCCCTTATACGGGCTTGGGATACGGTATTATAAAAATTACCGCTTGGTCAAGTGTAGAAAACTTTTAATCGGAGATGATTAAATTGCATAATCCCATTTTAATCAGTATTGCTTGATAACAAATAACATTTGGGGTTAATGACCATGTCCTGGATATCCTTGGCTCATTTAAAAAGTGAATGGCCACAACTTAAGCACAAGGTTTAGGCATAACACCTCCTTTTGCGTATGTAAAAGATATACTCACTCGTAAGGGTATCTTCTTGTGAGTTATATTTGTGGTGTGTCGATTAATCTTGATCGGTTTGTATAATCACCGACCCTAAATGTTGGACAAACATGTAAATCTGATACAAGATTGTTAATAATATAATTGTCCCAGGTTATAAAAGAACTTTTGTGCCTTATCCATTTAAATCAATTTTCTTAAACATTTTCAAAATGAGTCAGTTAATTGTATTTACCAGTGTAAACTGACGTATTTTCCAAAAAGGTTAAGTGACAAGTACTGTACATAAATTGGCTGGGAGATTAGGATGATAATAGGGAATCTTGCAAAATTCTAAACGTCTAAAGTCTGTTGAACAGTGTTATATTTCTGTTTTAAGATCCGCCTATGGATCCTCTTACATTCCGTTTGTAATACTTATGTTACTTTCACTCGGTTTGTAATATATTTTACTTTAGACTTCCACTGTGCATTGAACTGTGGTTAATTGACTATGATGATATCAACTACGTCACGATACTCACCACCGGGCCCACCGGTAATACGTGGAAATATCGGGGTGTGACAGGTTGGTATCAGAGCCAACATTGAGTGAATTAAACACTAGCCTTTTGTGTTTAATCTCAATGACACAGTAGCACATTCCTTAACTTCCGAGTCTAGACTTGAACTAGGAATGATCTCATCCCTATTATATGCGTACATTGTTTTCGATATTTATGCATCTCATGATCGTGTCACCAAGTGAAGCTGCCATTGATGGAAGCTCTCCAGATCTGAAGTATAAGGAATGCTATGCTTCATACTACAGCTCAAATAAGCGTACGACCAGTATGGAGAAAAGATCTTTTTGTACCCATTTCAAAATTTAACCAGTTGAAACCAATAACCATATTTCAGATTCTTTACCCAAGACTTTTGAAACTTCAAATGAGAAGCCAGCATTAGAGGAATTCATACCTGATGTCCCTGAAGATCCCGCTCCAAAGATAATACCTATGGAATCAAAGGACTCGTATTTCTTACCTCCAAGTCTTGGAATCCCAGACTTAGAATATACCTATCCTGATCTTATTCATAATCCATATTGTTGATTAACCATAAAATCCTTGGATTCCACTTTTGCAAAGATTTCTAAAATATATAAGATTTCGACCACCCACGAGAACCTTTTGTACCCTTACCGCACTCAGGGACCAAGGAGAAAACTTTCAGAAATAAAATGAAGAAGGAACTTCCTTGTTATATTTCATTACAATAGTAGTCCCTATAAAGGACATATATATCTTTTAAGTCCCCGCGTGGGCGAATTTCTTTGTATAAGACCCGTTTAGGGCAATTATTGTATTTTTGAGACTTTCTAAGAAAAGTTTCCTACTTTACTTTGGTATTAAATAGTATACGTATGAAATATATCCTATATCAGAACATCAATTCAATTTATGATTGCTCTGCTTATATATATCAAAGAAAATCTTAAAGGTATAACCTAGCTTATATGTCATTTTCGACATAGCTAAGATGGTAAAGCCTTTTAAGATAATAGATCCTTGTTAACACCTAAGAACGTGTTAACACACTTGACAAATGTGGTTCGAGAAAATCACAATAGTCATCCCTATATTGGATTCTTCCAATTTCCTGATTTAGCCTAATGATCCAGAAATCATGGCTTATATCATCCTATAAGATGATCATATCATAAACATCCATTAGTGATGAAATGCCTACGGGCTATATCTATTGTCCTAAAAGACAAAAGGCAGTTGTAGTCTTTGACTCTCTATCAAGAAAGGTAATGAACTACGTTCAAACCTTAATGCCCCGATCCCATAAGATCATGGCTTATAAATTCGAAACTGTCCTCATGACAAGGCCTTTAATCCCATGGTTAATAAATCATCGAAGATGATGATTCCAAAATAGACTCCTAAGCAAATTATTGGCGATTGTTTTATAGAAAACAAGCTTCAGCATGTCTGAATAAGATGAAGTCAACAGTCATCCCAATATGAGGAATGATAATACAAGGATGAATGTAACGGCTGCAGAGTTACAAACAATGATAGATAATGCTGTCACCCGTGCCATTGACAGACAATTTAAGGAATCAAGTGGTGCTCGCACCAGGAATCAGTCTGCACCTCATACGGAGCCACCTTCTAAGACACATATATCTCAAAAGGATGATTCTCATCATTCTTCAAATCAGAGAAGTAATCTATCCAGGCAAATTATGCTCAATCAGGAGCCACATGTTAAGACCTGCTCTTATAAATACTTTGTCTCTTGAAAACCAAGGGACTTTACAGGAGAGAAAGGAGCCATTGATTGTATGATATGGCTGGATGGGATGGACACAGTAGTAGACATCAGCGGTTGTGCAGAGCAAGATGTTGTGAAGTTTGTTTCACAATCATTCAAAGGAGAAGCGTTGGCATGGTGGAGATCATTGATCCAAGCCACGGGGAAGACCCTACTTTATAACTTATCTTGGGATCAATTTGTTGCGTTGATCAAGGAAAACTTTTGTCCTTAGCATGAGGTAGAAAGGATAGAAACAGACTTCTTGACTCTGGTCATGAAGGATTTAGATTGTCAGGCATATGTGACAAGTTTTAACACTATGTCCCGCCTAGTTCTCTATTTAGTCACCCCTGAACCTAAACGCATAGCGCGTTTCATTGGAGGCCTAGCACCAGAAATTAAGGGAAATGTTAAAGCATCTAGGCCTACCACATATAGGTCCGCGGTGGACTTATCCTTATCTGTCACCTTAGATGCAATCAGGAATAAGTCTGTTAAGACCTCTAGTGAGGGAAAAAGGAAAGTAGAAAGGAAAGCTCTCACCGATCTGACAAGAAGAAAAAGGGAAGTTCTGAGCATAGGAAAGATTCTGAGTTTCGGAAAAACTCGAGTCAGTCTAATAACAGACCCAAATGCAGTACCTGCAGAAAGCAACATTCTAGAAAATGTACGATTAATCCAAGTGCTAAACTGCGTGGAATTTGCAAGACCAAGGGTCACAAGACTTTAGATTGCAAGGACTTGAAGAACGCGACTTGTTACAACTGTAACGAGGAAGGGCACATCAAAACCAACTGCCCAAAACTTATAAAGAAGCCTGGAGAGGCCAGGGAAACAAACGCATGAGTCTTCCAGAGGAACGCCCAGGAGATGGTGCAGAATGATGACAATATAGCAGGTACCCTTCCTTAACAAGAGGTTCATGCATAAATTTATTTGATTCTGGCGCATGTGACAACTGTGTTCTGCAATCATCGTATAATGTAAAACATTGTGGATTATCAATAAAACAATGTGCTTTGGTGTTATTATATGTGTTATTGTGTTTGATGACTTTACAACTATATTCGATTCCGATTTCAAGCTTTAAATCACTTTCTAGAAGGTCACACGCAAACTGGTGCATAAACGCAACCAGTTTAACGTGACGTACACTCTGGAACTATGACGTAAGCCAAACATACCCTAAATATCCTTTACATAACTTAGAAATAAGTTTCGAAGGATTCGGTATGGCAAAAACATGTTTATTTGAACTAAAGAACTATTTACGACAAAACTGCGAAACTAACGTTGGTGACCGCCTGGATAATATTTAAATCCCAAAAATATTCTGTTATGATTAAAATTTTATTTTAATCAGGTTCGTAATGAAAAATAAATTTAAAACGCCTAAAAACGTTATTTTTCAAGTTTAAGCGCGTACCGCGTGTTTCTGCGCAGCACAGTGCTTCTACTGCAAAACGCGGACAACACAGCCAGTCTTGGCAACTGAAATTTATTTCAGTAATATTTTGGCGAGTTTATTTTTATAGAATAATAAAAATAATTTAGAACGCCATAAACCGGGACTTAAACGCTAGATAAAATACCCGGTATCCAGTTAAACACCCTTTTTAGCCTACATATGGCATGTTTATATAAAAACTTACACTTCACCCCCTCCCCCATCTAATTTTCGGTTGTAATATACATGTGGCCCCACCAATATTTTGCAAGATTACACAATATTTCCTAGATCTCTCAAAAATCCTATTTGATCTTTGTATGACAAGTGTAGTTGCATGCTAGCTCCATATCCTACTTATATCTCCTCATATCTTCTCAACAAGATCATCACTCAACCTCCTCTCTCTCTCCTACCTCCCAAACCGTCCACTCCTCTCTCTCTCCATATTCATCCTTTGCAAACTTTGTTCTTCATTTCAAGCTCCATTTTTAGCCATATTTCAAGTGGTGGTGAAGAGCCAAAGGTGATTCCAAGGTGTTCTCAAGTGATTCAAGCTTCCTATCATCAAAATCTCATCCTACAACCTACTTGAATCTTGAAGGTATAACACTTATGATTAAATCATACTTTTGATTCTTGGTTGTTTTTAATGATGGAAGTTTCTCTTGAATCTTGGGATTTTCACTAAACTTGAAATCTAAAATCAAATGGGTCATGATACAAGTAAAAATGGTGATGTACATATCTGTATGTATAACCATACATATGTATGTGTGTATATGAGTTTAGAAGTTTGTTATCTTGTTAAGTACTTGTTTATGTTGTTACATGTTCTAGAATGGTGGAAAAAAATGCAAGTATTTGGTGATTTATATATGATATGTTAAATATAAATTACATTAGCAAATACATCTGAATATATCACATATTTGATACATTTAGATTAACATAAAATGACGATGTTATGATAAGTATGCTTTTGGCACTTGTACATATGAAAATATGTTGATTTAAAGCTCAAGAGATGATGAAAAATGGCTATATGACAAAACTGTTTTAGATCAGGTTACAAACACTAAAAATAACATTATTTGATGTAATATAATGGCATGAAACTTTGGCATAGGTTTGATAGCTTTGCATGTTGTACATATAGCTTAAAAAGTGGTAAATTATGTGAAATTTGCATGATTTATGTGCTTTGTTTAAGACCTGCACTATCATGAGTATAACAATTATTTTATTCAGTAAATAACATAGGTTGTGTTAAAATTTCAAGTCATTTCGATTTGGGATGGTTCGGGTAACGTTTGATGCAAAACTATGCGGTAAAACGGTCGAAATCGCCTTTTCGGAGTATTTTTGCAAAACTGTTTTAAATCAGTAACCAAACTGATATATTTAGTATAAAAATAAGTATTTTAACTTATATTAAGTTTACTTGGTGATTGGTTAGTCATACGTGACTTCCGACGCCCAAAAATGTCACCGAATCGCTAAAATAAGTGTTTTCCGACATACACTCGAATGGGTTGTTCATGGGTTATTTTATGTGTTACAATGTGCTATGTGTTTTGAAATATATGTATGATCATGTGTTAGTGTTGACAAGATTGTGTGTGTTACGCTCGAGTACATATATACAAATACACCAAAATAATCAAAAATAATAACTTTTCGAGAAATCTCAAAGTTATGTGAAAATTCCAAGTATCGGAGAAACTCATGTATTCTTGTGAGTTTTGATTATTAAATCGTTCTTATCTAATTTAGGACAAATAAACAATTTGAGGGATTGTGTTAACTTATAAAAACGCACCCGAAGGTGAGTACATAGACCCCTCTTTTACTGTTTTTCACACGTTTTGGGGTGAAACACATGTGCCTACTTGTTATTTTCGTGCTTTCCATGTTTTCATAATATATACTTGCTATGTTCATTAGTACACTATTAATACATAATTTCATCTTCTTTTGCTATGTATGTTTACTTGACATGCTAGCGCATTGATTTACATGACTTTTCTGCTTTGTATGTTAACTTAGCATACTTAGTACATTGCTTTCTCATAACATGTTTACATTTGACATGACATTTGGTTTGTACAACGGGACTAAAACACATTCATTAACATTAGCTATGCCGCTCGGTAGTAAGTAATGGTACCATAGGACTCGACAAATCCCGTTCCTAAAATTCTAGGTTTGTTTGGATGGATGGAATGACCGAATCCGAAAACATTTCTTTTGATAACCTTGACTTAGGGTTATCAGTCTATCTCAAGGCTTGAATGTATGCGTTAACTTACCACATAAGTGTTTGTATCAGTAAAACATGCATTTACTTTGCAAAACATAACTTTTTGATATATTCAAAATACCTTGTTTTGTACATTTTTACATTTGGTTTATGTGACTACACTTTACTTACCATACATAACATTTGTTACACATTACTTGACTACATTTGGACTTTTAACATTTGACATGGTTTATACAAGGACTTTTTGACAATTGGTTTAAACATGGACTTTATACACTGGTGGTTTGTTTAAGTGACTTAAGTAACGAGATGGGTGTAGTATGATACAAGCATGGTGGATACGCCGCTGGTACTTCCTATATATAAGTGCTTGTATTGTACTACATGTTGTAGCGTTATTTAGATCATTCAATTTGGACTTATACATTTTACACAAACAACATATTTTTCACAAGACTTTGGTTAACAAAACAATTTACAAGGTTCATGACTAACTTTTATTAAACATTTCTTTAAACTCAAGTCACGAATCCTATTTTCATAAAACCTATGTATCTCACAGGCATTTTTATGCTGACGTACCTATTTTCACATGTGTTTTCAGGAGCTGTTGCTTAGGATGTTCGTGACACACTAGGGCAGACCTGTGCCTTAGAGACTTAAAATAAAGATGGAACTAGTTTAATTATGTGATAAACTCTTCGTTTCAGTTATTTTAAGATAATGTAACTCTTGATTTGATGACTAAATCATAACTTTTAATTACCATGGTTGTGGAACAATAATTCTGTTACAACACTCCCCGACGTTTCCGCCACGATTTGATGTTTTACGTGGTCGGGGTGTGACAGCGCAGATAAGTCTATTGTAAACAATAAATGTTGTAAACTGTTGTATCTGCCTGTTAAGGACTCTAGACATATAACGCGAGGTAGAAATCGGCCGATATACTTTAGAGACTGCTTCAACAAATCTTAGATAGATATTTTATATCCATTAGGAATCACTCTTCTCAATTATCCTTATGGCGAGCTTTCAAGCCGTCCAAAATCATCAATATAATAAAGACAGATGTGACATTTGATCCCCTGTCAAAAAGGTAATGGACTAGGTCCAAACCTCAAATGCCATTAATGGTCTTTTTATGACCTAGGCTAAGTATAATTGATATATATATATATATATCTAAATAACGTTCATTAAGAATGTTAGTACTATATTAGCCTGTATTGTTTAATGATACCATGGTTGGTATATGTTAAGGCCATTAGGATGATGAATAGCGGTTGTTGGATTGCAACTAAGTAATTGTTTCATTTGATGCTAGGAACCAAATCTTGAGTATGACAAACTCGGATGAGACAACCGTCAATCGCGCCAATGATGATGCGACGCATGCTAATGATGCTACAATTGTGAACCTCAAAATTGACAAGGATGTTCTCCAAGCTATGATTGACGCAGCTGTTGGGAAAGCTATGAGAAAGGCCGTGAAAAAGTTCAAAGAGCCTAATGCTACTTGCTCCAAATCCCATTTAAGACTACACTCCCTTACTCACGAGAAGGATCTTGTTCATGCCTCGAATGCAAAGGATGAACCAAAAAGGAAAAGGAAGGAAAATAACTCCCAGAGTTCTAAGAAAAAGGGTAAGCAAGAATCCAACCAGAAACCTGTATGCAAGACCTGCAAGAAGCGCCATTACGGGAAATGCAGATTTGAATCTCAACCTCTACCTTGTGGGATCTTCAAATCAAGTGAGCATAAAACGTTGGATTGCAAGGACATAAAGGATGCAGTCTGCTACGTCTGTAACGAGAAAGGCCACATCAAGACTACGTGCCCTAAATATGCCAAAGAAGGTACGGCTAAGAATAGAAAGCCTGAGAATGAAAGCGCTTAAAATGCCTGAAGTAGTTCACATCAATAATGACACCAGGTACATTCCTTATCATTTATCAGCAATATAAATGTTAAGAGTTCCGTTTGGATTCAGATACCAACAAATCCTTCATAAATTGTAAGTATAGAAAACTTCTAAAATCTTCCATAAGAACCCTAGATATTAAGCGTAAGGTAAAACTTACAGACAAAAATCATAGGAATCATTTCTTCTGTTCATTTCAGAAATCTTCAGTCGTAAAATTCTAGAGTACCCTCTCTCCAGATGGAGTACGTCAGCATATGTGGTTGATATCTTTTTAATCTCTATCGATTGCGAATACCAGATGGTATGACAAAAGCGCCATATAAGGATTGGTGTATCTTAATATGTTCCATAGATTGCTTCTATGCCTGATCAGTATGGAGGTTTAATGCATGGAACCACAAAGATATTCCAATAGTCATATGGTACTAAAGTCAGCTAATGGTATTCAAAGAAGATATCTAGAATGGAATTGTCCAAGTAAATGTCTCTGATTAAGGAATCCGTGGACTCGTAACGTAAATGTGTCACTTATCTGACACAGGCAATGATAAATGAACTGGAGCCAGAGATTTGGAAAATCTCTGTAAGCTCCTTGTATCTTGATTATCTTCTCTGAAGACTACCTTGTTTATGTAACAACCCTTGGTAAAACCAACATCCTTATAATATTTCCGACACCCTATTATATATTAAAATACCCTTATATGTCTTGAAATACACCCCGTATGTGAAAACCGAGCCCGAGATACAATATATTATTTAAAGAAAATATAAAAAGTTTAAATTTAGGGCTGAGGCGGGCCGCGTGAACCCACCCCAAACCCTTACGCGGGCGGTATGAAGGCCAGAACCGGATTCCTTTGATTTCTTTAGTTAAAGCGGGCCGCGTAAGTGTTCTCGAGAGTGTACGCAGGCCGCGAGAGACCTACAACGCGGAGACATCCGGTGATGACACGTGTCGACATCGTGGCGGGTCTACTTGGTGAGCCGGACAAGCTATATGTTGACCACATGTTGACGCGGGCCGCGTAAGAGCCCCTTATCGTTTACGCAGGCCGCGACAGGACTAGAACTAGGCACTATATATAGAACTCATCAGTTTTCGTTTTCTGTCGCTCACATTTCAATCTCAAATCACAATTTCTGTAGGAAAGTTATAATACACGGGTATTATACCCCTAATTAGCGAGGTTCTGCTCCGTTGTAAGTATTATAACCCCAGTTTCGTAACAGTTACGTTGCCCGATTGATTTAGGGTTCTGTAACAACTGTCGTGGTTCTGCCCGACGTAGTTGTTGGAATGCCGTCTCGGGGAGGGTATCATTAATATTTTCAAAGGGTTATGATACTAACCAATGTACATTTGTATAAATTATAGATTATATCCAGGAAACCCTTACGAAAAGCCTAAGACAGCAATATGAGTTTATCCTCTTTTTGATAACCTTTTTGGAATGTTTTACAAAACCTTAATTGTTTTACAATGTGATTAAGCGGTGATTGAGTCTTTGTAGTTCTTCAATTACTGCCGGTATGTTGGGGTTTTGTATATAAAATTTTGTACTACACTATGTGTAGTAAGTCAGGATGACATTAATACGTTACCATTGGACAACGAGTGAGCCAATGGGGAACATGACCCACAAGTCAGGATTGACAGTATGAATGAGTAATTGTGTAGAAATAAACAATGTGATCGCTCTCAATACTGTTTTAATTGATAAAATGTTTCTTGATTAAAATGGGATTCACTCACCAGTATTTCCGACTGACAAATGTTTTTAAAATGCGTTACAGGTAACACAATGTGAACAGCCAATTAATGAAAGCCAGCTGGAGAGCACTGAAGGCTTGGGAAAAATGTGGCCATAAAAGTTACCTAATAAATGATGTTTTAAATTCAATAAAATAGGGTTTGTCCCTATAAATGTATTGTAATAAGAAACTTGGGTTTTGCCCATGTGTTTATTAATATCAAATATGGTGGTTTTACTCTGATAAACATTTCCTAACTACGGTCCTGATGTAAATTCCGCTGCAAGATTAAATTACCTGATACCACCAAACTCTGAGATCGCGTCTGCCCGTTCCCGGGAATCAGGGATCGGGGGTTGCGACAGTTTACCTCCTAAGACAAGTATAGTCAAGATTAACGTCCCACTTAGTGCTGCAGTACTGTGAAATCTCCGTGATTAATTAGTACCACCAATTATGGAATAATCGAAACCCTGATTAAGCGAGTCTTAAGATATAGGTTCATATAGCCTAACTCAATATTCTGAGAGTTCGGTATTGTTAATTAAGAAAGACGGTTCATTTTGCTTATGCATTGGTTACCGTAACCCTATTTAGGCAACAATTAAGAATAGCCATCAGCTGCCCAGGATCGTCGAATTTGTTCAACTAGCTGTAAGGATTAGCTATTCCTTAAGATTAGTTTTAAGCAGTAGTTGGAATAACCATCTCACCTTAAATAAACATTTCTATAATAGTTGTTATGTAAGTATCAAGGCTGCTCCTTTGGAAACCTTGTATAGATGAGATGTTAAACATCTGTTGTTAGACAGAAGTGCAGTAAGTCCGAATTAGCAGGACCTGAAATTACCTTGAAAAACAACGAATAAGATTGTACGAACCCGTAGTCATTTGAAAGTTGCCAGTAATCGGCGGAAAAATCAAGAATTGATGAAAGTCGCAACCCTCTTAAGTCCTTAATAAGGAATAAGATTCAATTGAAAGTATCGCCCTAAGAAGAGTGTGCTAAAATTTTTATACAACAGGCTAATTAAGCTCTGACTATATATATGGGATCATTCGAGGAAATCGAATACATCAAAGGTCAATAGCTTATAAGCTAAAACCTATTTAAGGAACTTGGTGGAACTCGCAATGTGACCCACACTAGTGATTTGAAGAAATGTTTCACCAGTAAGTCGAGACGCATTATCACATAATGATATGCAGATTAATGAAAATTATGGTTTGATGAGAAACCAGTATCAAATAAGGATTGGCAGGTTAAGAAGCTCCAAAAGGATACATGTACTTATTATACAGGTCAACTTGGGTGCTTGGAGAGGCCCCAGATATGCTATAGAAGTTAAGTCCATTATGCGACAAAAAGTACTTCCATCATTTTAGCAAATCTCTAGGTCGAGATTTATTTTAAGGGGATGAGGATGTAACACCTCGTAAAATCATGTCCAATGATGTATTGACACGTGTAATAAACCCTAATAAAGTCAAACATTGAATTTAAGGGACTAATTTTTTCGAAAAATTGAAAACTTTGATTATGAAAGGACTGGAAGTGTTAACATACCTAAAATAAGTTTCTGAATAACCTCGTATGGTATTTATATTCACAAATGAGCCACTTGTTGATCGAGTGTAGCCGTTTGCGTAATTAATTGAAAGTTTGCGCAATAAAGGGTTAAAAGCGTCAACATGTTAATTCTTACCTCTGAGTGACCTTTTAACAAACCGGGAGCTTCATGATATTTGATTTTACTCTCGGTAATGCCAATTAATGGCCGTCTAAGGTTTTTATGCCTTTAAGTGACGTTACGCGCAACTTTGCAAGTTTAAGGGGTTAAAAGTGTCAATATGTTTAATTATACATCTGAATGACCTTTTTGCGAACCCGAAGCATCGTGATGTTTAATAATACTCCCAAGAATTCCTAATGTGGATTAGATAAGGCTTTGATGCTATTAAACGATGATATGCGCAAGTTTGGGCATTAGAGGGACTATTTGCGTCAAACTGCAAAAGTCTATCGATTCGTATGATATCGAACCTTCCGGAATATGATCATAGGTTAAAAATGCCCTAAACATCCTTTACATAGCTTAGAAATAGGCTTAGAGGTGTATGGTGCGCAAAAATAAATTTATTTGATCAACAGGGACTAAAAGCGTCAAAAAGTGTACAAGTTTGCATTTTCGCGCATATCTTACGTTCTGTATATATCCGGACATCCAAAAATTTATGTAATCATTAAAATATTTTATTTTAGTGATTGGCTTGATAAAATTCCATTCATCGCGTAATTTGGTTCGTTTTTCGCGTCCGTTCGTGTTTCGTCGTAATTAGCCGAACAACGTGACCGTACGACCAAACGAACCGACATCCGACATGTTTTTGAGAATGTTTCATGTTCCCTGTGTTTAGGCATCACTATAGAGCCTTAAAAATGGTTTAACGAGCCTTAAATATGTCAGAAATGACATTTAGATGGTGCAGGGGCCAAATATGTCAACAATTGAAAGTTCATGTGAGCTGGACTGGTCCTTACGGACCGTATACAATGGACCTTATGGTCTGTATGCTCTTGTCAGTTACAGAAAACTGAAAACCAGCTTTGGTATTGCTTCCTTGTCTCACATAATTGATTCTAGGGGCTTTGATGGTTTAGAAAAATGGTTTTACACCTGTAATGATCTTGTTAAACCTCCCTAACACTTGTTGATCATCCATGGATCCCTCAAAAACTATAAATAGGGGTGGAATTTCATTTGAAATTCACACCATTTCCTTGAGAACTTGCTCTCAATCTCAAATCTGAGGATCCTGGTCATTGGGAACCTCCTTTTGAGTTATCTTCTGCCCTTGGACCTTTTGTAAGTGTCCTTCCTTGCTTAGTTATTTTTGTTTGGCTCTTAAAGCCGAAAAGTCAAGCGTTTGAGATAAACGCATTGACTTTTAGATAGACCTTGTATAGTCAAGCCATGGTTCACAACGAACATGGCTACGTGATCGTAATTAGGTAGGTGTTAAACCCTCAATAGGGCACCTCCTAATTACCACGTTTACTTAGTTAATTGTCTGGTCAAAGTAATTAACATAAAAGTCAAACGGGTCAGTTTTTAAATAAAATTCATAACTGATAATATAGAAGCTATAAAATCAGTTTTATCACTTTAATAACTTGGTAAATATTAGTTGAACATGTCTAAGCATGTTCAACCCGACAATTCTAAGTTTAGAATCGGTTCGGAACCGAAAGTCACAAAAGTAGACTTTTGCTTTGACTTTCAGTTCTGACCCGAATTAGCTTAGTTTGATTATGCCTTAGGGTTCCTTTGTGACCATATTATATGTTAGTATAACCCCCTGAAGTTATACTACTTGGTCCTTTAGAATTTAAGTTCATATGCATGTTTACGTTATATGCCTAAAAGTTGACCATTATGCCCTTTTGATATTAAAACGAGATATTTGAAAATGTGAGAGGACAAAAACCTTTATTACTGAATTATAAACATGTCCATAAAATTTCACATCAGTTCATGGTCTAAAATGGGAGTTATGCGCAATAGCGTAAATTGAAAGCTTTTTATTAAGGGGTGTCTTGTTCCCACACCCCCTATATCTTATTTTTACATCCCCTAGTGTATACGGGCCGTATACACTTATACGGGCCATATAGAATGTTTTTTAATAGGAAAATGCGCAGAGAATGTTTTTTTTATTTTACTATATACGGCCCGTATATAGTTATACGAGCCGTATACACCTTTATACGATTTGTAAAACGTATACGGCTCAATGGAATTATTTTGGTAGGTTTTTTATGTTACCAAATGTATACGGGCCGTATAACTATATACGACCCGTATATAAGGATGTTTTTTCACTTATCACGTTTTTTCCAGTAAAAATACCACCATTCTAGGGTTTCTAAACTCTTCATCATCTTTAACAACATTGATCGGAACACGCCGCTTAAATCGGAGCACAAGTAGAGGAACCCGACACAAACAAGTTCTCCACAGTTTGTTATTCAGATCTCTGTTCGGTCATCTTTCCAAACTACAACACACGATAACTTTAAACTTTATAGTGTTTGATTTGACCAGGAAATGATTGGAGGTGATTGTTTCTTTTAATAAGCTGTCATAGTTGTCAAATTCGATTTCAACAAATCTTTTCCTTTTCCTTCAATTTCTAGAACATTCTCCGTTACATGAAGACGTGTCAGGTTCTTCTACTAGTATTTTAATGAAGTATTGAAGATTGAATGTGCAAACCCAACCGTTTTTTACTACGGAAACGGTGGCTATGCGAAATACAAACCGCAACCGTTTTTTACTACGAAAACGGTGGCTATGCGAAATACAAACCGCAATCTTTTGTGACTATGGGAAACACAAGTTTTCTTTTTGAGCTTGATGGATGTCCGTTATCTCAGTTGAGGCGGGCATTGTTTAAATCTGAATATAACTAGATGTTACGTGTATCAGCGTTGTTTATCACCTTGTGTGAGCATTGGAAACCCGACAAACAGTCTTGACAACTGTGATAGTTTATCTATCTATGTGTGTCACATCCATCCTGTTATAGCAATCGATATGATTAATTTTACAGATTTTTTTCTAATTAGCGTTGTTAACTACCAAAAGAATGCATACACAAATAGTTCTAGTGGAAGAAGCAAAGACTACTAAAGATGAGTTGGTGATAAATACCGGAGCTGTTATCTCAGTTGTTCAGTACTTTCGTGATAATAAAACAACCAGGCATTGATTTTGCCAAGATTGAAGGAAAGAATCTGGCCATAAGCATTGTGGATTCTCAACGTTATTCGAATGTAAGTGGATCGAGTGATACACTTATCTATTCTGGTCAAGGTGGGCATGTTTCGAATCATAACAGAAGATGGATGCGGTTTGCATATTCAATCTTCATTGCTTCATTAAAATTACAACACACGATAAAATGCTTGGAAAATTGCATCAACTCTCCTATATGTGATCAAACTTGGACATCAGACGTAAATCTTGGACATCAGACGTAAATCTTGATTCAGATCTCTGTTCGGTCATCTTTCCAAACTACAACACACGATAAATTATTTCTGTTGATCCACAAATTCCAACAAATATTTCACTCCAGTAGTTGAAACTTGAGTGCAGGAATCAATTCAAAACCCTCACCCTCAAAATCAACCAGAAACCAAAGGAAAAAGGGCTGATAATGGCTGATGGTTCTTCGTTGAGGAAACCAAACGTAAACGGAGATGATAGGCCTGGTAACTGGAAGAGAAAAAACCCCAGTGACGTCGTCGACGATTATGAATGAAATATTGGCCATTATTCAACCGCGTAATCAATTGTATTTTTTTAGTTGCTTCTCTTGTTAAGTTTCTGAACCAACCGAAATCCACAAATGATGACAGAGAATAAACACTACAAAATCATCTGCTTAATGAAGCTGAATCAAAATGTTAACTCTCGTTTCTTCATCTTCATCTTCAAGAACAACGATGAACAGATGATGACAGATAATACTTCATTAGTCGAGAAACCATACTGTCAAGAAACTAACATCTTTTAATACTTCATTGCGTATGTGCTTGTGCAGTAGAAACCGGTGATGAATTTGTGTATCTAAATCAGGTTCTCTGCCTTAGATCGGTCATTCAGAAGAGTTGGTATTGAACCAAAAATACTCCAAACATTCTAAACCCTACCTGGAAACAAACCAACAAAATCCTGAATCAGAATGTTAACTCTCGTTTCTTCATCTTCATCTTCAAGGATCGTTCTAATAGATTAAAGAGAATAAACCCCTTTTTACCATTTTTTACCCATAGTATACGAGCCGTATAACAATATACGGCCCGTATACAATCATCGTATACATTGTATACGATCGGTAAAAATATTTTTTACCAAGAGTATACGGTCGTATAAACCGCATACGACCCGTATACATATGGTAAAAAATTTCTTTCTTTCCTTTTCATGAGGTAAAACCGGTTTCAACATCAAGGGTTGTATCAGAATCAGGCGTTGGAAGGATTGTAGTAGTAGGACATTGGTACCACTGTGAAAATTGCATCAGGAAGCTCAACTTGAACGGACCAATTATTCGACCGAGTAATCAATTGTGTTTTTTTAGTTACTTCTCTTGTTAAGTTTCTGACCCAACCGAAATCCACAAATTCAAGTCAAGGATCGTTCTAATAGATTAAAGAGAATAAAGCAAGGATGTTGGGAATTCGTATAAACATATATTCGTTTCATAACCTCCTCCTATAAATCAACCACAACTGACAAAGAGCCTGTATTAGAAACCATCCTATGTCTTTTACCAACCGAAGAGGCAACAAGGACAGATAATACTTCATATGTCGAGAAACCATACTGTCAAGAAACTAACATCTTTTACTCATAAACCCTTGAATCCCAACGCTTCATATGTAACCGTAAGGATGATGCATATTTGTACATAAAGATCTCTACACAAACTCTTCTACATCTTTTAACCAATTGTCCATCACTTAAGACCTTGAAAGATTTGTTGAAATCGAAGGAAATAGTAACTAGCAGAAGACGTGTCGGGTTCTTCCAACAAATTGTGTATGTGCTTGTGCTGTAGAAACCGGTGATGAATTTGTGTATCTAAATTAGGTTCTCTGCCTTAGATCGGTCATTCCTTGTGATACATGAACGTTGTATTCTTGTCTTTCAGAAGAGTTGGTATTGAACCAAGAATACTTCAAACATTCTAAACCCTACCTCGAAACAAACCAACAAAATCCTGATAGTCTTCTAGCAGAACCCGACACGTCTTCTATGATGATTCGAAACATTCACGAACCACAATGGACTCAGACTCATACTACTCACCCTCCCCTGATGAAAAGTTTCCCGACGACTCAAGAAAAAAGATTGTATAATAGTATACAACCATTTTTTCTTTTCCTTCAAATCCAACAGTTTCTTCGTAGATTCCGTCGGGTTTTCAAAGTCGGTTGATGAAACCGAAACTGTATTTCTGTTGTTCAGTACTTTCGAGATCTGAACCAACCGAAATCCACAATTCTTGCAAGTTAAATCCACAATCAATGTATACAGGTGCAAGAGAATGGCGGGTGATATAGTAATTTTCAATAATGTAGGAAGGATTGTAGTAGTAGGACATTGGAATCAGGTTCTCAAACAAACCAACAAAATCCTGATAGTCAAAAATATCAGCAACCATTTTTTCTTTTCCTTCAATTTCGAGAACATTCTCCCTGTGTATGTGCTTGTGCTGTAGAAACCGGTGATGAATTTGTGTACACAACTGAACGTTAATTGATATTGTTTTAGACAACAACAGATAATGAACGAATTGTTGGTGGATAACGCAAACAAGTTCTCCACAGTTTGTTATTCAGATCTCTATTCGGTCATCTTTCCAAACTGCAATACATGATAAGTTTAAACTTTATAGTGTGTGATTTGACCAGGAAATGATTGGAGGTGAAGGTTTAGTGCACGAAAAGTTTCTTACGAAATGTACGTGACAAAACAAGTATGTTGGGAATTAAACACATGTACGTGACAAAACAAGGATCGTTCTAATAGATTAAAAAGAATAAACCAACGTTGTTTATCACCCTGTGTGAGCATTGTAAGCCCGACCACTAGCAGAAGAACCCGACACGTCTTCTATGATGATTCGAAACATTCACGAACAACAATGGACTCACACTCATTGTTGCGAATTTGGTTTCTTCGGTACAGGCTGATGAAACCGAAGATTCAGACTCCTTACAACTCTCATCAAATGCCTCACCCTTCCTTTTATTCTATAAATATTAAATAAAGAATAACACCATGCCCGTATTCCCGCGTTGATAGCTTCCTTTTTATTACAGTCATACGACACGTTTTCTTGATCTTCAATCTTTGTTACTTGTTAATGTTTTATTTTTTTCTACTTTTAGAAAGGTTTGAGCAACTTACGACTGTAAAATATCTAGTGTGATTTACACCTTAAATCCCTTAAATACATTTGTGAAAAATCAAATTTTCGTTCCATACGGGCCGTATAAGAGTATACGGCCCGTATACACGTTCGTATACATTGTATACGACCAGGCAAACTTATTTACACATGGTGTATACGGGCCGTATACTATTATACGGCCCGTATGGAATAAAAAAAACTAACAAAGTCTGCTGGCATAGATTTTTTTTCTTTTTTTTTTATTCTATACGGGCCGTATAACAGTATACGGCCCGTATACACCATGTGTAAATAAGTTTTTCCCATGTGTTAATATTACGACCCTTTATTAATTAGACGGCATTTTCGGCATAAAGCCTATTTAAACACAAATTTTGACACCAAACCTTTTACCTACTGATGTAATATAATATTTTAGGATTTTTGGAAATTTTTATTAAATTTTAAGATGATCATAACATAGAGTTCTCGCATAGGCTCGGTAATTGACGATAACGCTCTTTTTGCTAATAAAATAAGTTTTATACATCCTTTACATGTCAAACCTTTTTCTACTGATTTTATATGATAAATAAGTTATTTTAAACTATAAAGGCTGGTCAAAATCTCAGATTTCCCTATTTAAATCGAATATCGTCAAATACTGACTTTTATGCGATTTAGGCGCATAGTATGGTTTAAAACCATATTAGGCACCTAAAGCTTGATACCTACTGATGTTATGAATAAATTTTTATACTTCAACAGTAAATAAAAGTTTTGAACTTAGATTTCCAAAAATTAACCCTTAAAGCATATGTGAAATGACCAAAATGCCCCTACGGTGCATAGTTTGGCCATAAATGATAAATTTCACATATGTGAGATATCTTACTGATATAACTTATTAAAATAAATACTTTTACTGATCATTTTAGACCAGAACCTCAGATTGTCATTTAACCTCTTTTATAATCTTTAAAATGACCAAAATGCCATTTCGGGGCTTAATTTGAATTTAAATTCGTTTTGGGCATAATAGAAGGTATCTTACTGATATCAAAACATATTTAAGGCATATTAACTTGTGGAACATGTTCATGACTCATTTGGTTACCCGTTATGCAATTTTCGCGTTCGGTATGGTTTATGTAACTAGTTTGCATAAATTAACCGAAACGGGTCAAACCTTATCATTTTCACTTCAAAATCCAGAATATGTTTAGTTTACCCATATTATACAAGTCTTCATACTTGTCGGGTCTAAATCACATTCTAATCCGGTCTGCGCTTAATCTTATGTTTTGAACCGTAAACCTCTCCTTAAAACTAACTGGTCTAAGTTACAACTTAAATAAGACCCGTTAGGAATCTAATAGGTTAATAAAACCTTCGTTCCAGATTGAGAGCCCCAGTAGAGGTACTTGTGCTTGCTGATTAGAATATACGGCTGAGTATAAATTGCATTTTAAGCTCAGGTAAATACTTTTAACTTATTTTCCCTTATACGGGCTTGGGATACGGTATTGTAAAAAATACCGCATGGTCGGGTGTAGAAAACTTTTAATCGGAGATGATTAAATTGCATAATCCCGTTTTAATCAGTATTGCTTGATAACAAATAACATTGGGGGTTAATGACCGTGTCCTGGATATCCTTGGCTCATTTAAAAAGTGAATGGCCACAACTTAAGCACAAGGTGTAGGCATAACACCTCCTGTTGCGTATGTAAAAGATATACTCACTCGTAAGGGTATCTTCTTGTGAGTTATATTTGTGGTGTGTCGATTAATCTTGATCGGTTTGTATAATCACCGGCCCTAAATGTTGGACAAACATGTAAATCTGATACAAGATTGTTATTAATATAATTGTCCCAGGTTATAAAAGAATTTTTGTGCCTTTTGCATTTAAATCAATTTTCTTAAACATTTTCAAAATGAGTCAGTTAATTGTATTTACCAGTGTAAACTGACGTATTTTCCAAAAAGGTTAAGTGACAGGTACTGTACGTAAATTGGCTGGGAGCTCAGGGCGTTAATAGGGAATCTTGCAAAATTCTAAACGTCTAAAGTCTGTTGAACAGTGTTATATTTCTGTTTTAAGATCCGCCTGTGGATCCTCTTACATTCCGTTTGTAATACTTATGTTACTTTCACTCGGTTTGTAATATATTTTACTTTAGACTTCCGCTGTGCATTGAACTGTGATTAATTGACTATGATGATATCAACTACGTCACGATACTCCCCACCGGGCCCACCGGTAATACGTGGAAATATTTGGGTGTGACAAATAAACAATGTATATTTCACATAAAATGACCAATTTCATCACGATCAAGGTCTTGGGTTTACAACGATTCGAAACGAAATATGATAAAACGAGATTACAAGTTTCCGAAAATAGAAATATACGACAACCTTTCTAAATACGGAAAGTTTGAAAAGCGAGGTGTTACAGGTTACATGTTTTATTTTAATACAGACACAAATAGATATTGCAGTAGGATGCCAAACTGTAGGCCACTCCTCGTACACGCATATATGCCTTTCTATTTTATTTTTCTTGCGAGAAAGGGATAGGGACAACCAGCAAGGGATTTTTAGGTAAAGTCGAAAGCACCATAGCTTCCGTCATATCAATCTCATGGGGTTTCAATCCATTTGGAAGCTCCCAGTCGAAATGAAACAACAAACTAGCAAGTAAATTTTCCATTATACAAACTCCGAAAGAAATACCAGGGCATGTTCTCTGGCCACCTCCAAATGGAAGGAACTCAAAGTCGGAACCCATGTAACTGATCGAACTATTTTCAAATCTCTCCGGCACGAAGCTATCAGGATTCTCCCAACTGCCGGGATCGGTTCCGCATGCCCGTGCATTTATAAGTATCTTGGTGTTCGCTGGAATGTTATATCTGTCAACCATACAATCCTTCCTGTTTACTTTAGGAAGCAAAATTGGAGAACCATGTAGCCTAAGTGTTTCCTTTATGATCATCTTCATGTAATGCATATTTTGAATGTCAGTGTCTGCAATAGTATTTCCCTTCGCTGTTGCTCTTACTTCCGCTTGCGCTTTCCTCAGGATCTCCGGATTCCTTATTAGTTCGACCATCGCCCATTCAAGTATCATTGAAGAGGTACTGGTTCCACCTAATATCATGTCCTGCAATAAATTAGTTTCAAAATACATGTATTAGAGATAACTTTGGATTAAATCTAAAAACGTTTAAAAAGTATGGTATCTAAGTTACCTGTGTCAAATGAAGGTTAACAAAAGTTATTCCCACACTCTATTTATGTCGACATTCAAATGTTTTATGAGTAGTTAAGATATCTTGACACTTATAGATGAAGGCGGATTTTGTTTCATAGAATTGAATGGATTCAAATGGGAATGTAGGTGTTATTGTTTATGTTGTTCTTTTAACAAAACAGAGAATTTGAATTGAATCTAAATCACGCGGTTCATCTCTTTTTTTCTTTCCAGATACTAGGTAGTTATGTTATTTTTCATATTTTAAATTCCAATTCCATTAATAATTATACCAACTAAACACAATGATATTTCAAAGAAATTCTTTAAAATCTATTTCCAATTCCAATTTCGATATATCCCGCCAAAACGAACACTATAAGTGTATAAAAATGTACCCACTTAAAATGATACGTACACTAACTTGAATTTACAAATCAATTTATTTCATCATCAAGTGAAAAAATGATTTTAATAAATTCATATCTACACTTTTGAGTGTAGCCGTTCATATGTAAATGTTTTCATTCATAAGTTTGACAAATATTTTCTTGTTTTCCTGGAAAAATCAAAATACCTTTTAGATTTACTTTTCTATTTTTACAATTGTCCTCTTCACTCAAAAAAATATAACAAAAAATGTAACAATTTTACACGCGTCTATAAGTTCAAAACAGTTTAAAAATATTACGTGAATGACATGCTTTTATGTGTTATAGGAATACTCAATCACGGTTACCAGAATGATGCCTTTGACGTTATCGTTTGTGATGGGCTGATCCAGATCACTGTTCTCTTTAATCCTTAGTAGAACATCAACTAGATCTTCTTGGTCATTGTCACCACTTCTTCTATTATTTTTGTGCTCCTCCAAGATATCTTCCAAGATAATATCAAGTTGTTTCTGCCTCTTCAGCCACTTAGCTTGCTTCCTCGAAATAACATTAAGGAATTGCAGTCTAGGGTAATATGATGCCATATTGAACGCAATCACAGCTCTCATAATTTCAAATAGTACCTTTAAAAGTGTGGATCGGTCTTTGCAGATATCTCCAACCGTAGCCCTGCAAATCACATCATTCACCAGCTTTACCAGAACATCCCTTAATACCAAAGGTCTTCCTGCTGATGATTTGAGAGATTTACGCATATGCATGATTTCTTCGTCTAGGATAAAGCTATATGATCGGACTCTCTTGGTGCTAAGAAGCTCCAACGTACAAATCTTTCTCATCTGTCTCCAGTAACTCCCGTAAGGAGCCCATGCAATGTCTTGACCTTTATAAAACAATATTTGGGATGCTATGGTAGTGGGTCTGTCAGCAAAGACGACATCGTTTGTCTTCAAAATCTCTTGAGCTAGTCTAGGTGTGGCGATAACAACTGTTGGCACTTGTCCGAGCTGTAGATACATGATCGGGCCATATTTTCTGGCCAAGCTTCCAAGCACTCGATGTGGTACTCCACCTTTGAGTTGGTGTATGTTTCCAAATATGGGAAGTTTTGGGGGTCCTGGTGGCAAGTTTTTTGTTATCTTGAGATTTAAGAGTGCCCAATAGGCCGTGAAGAAAACTAGTGAACAAGCGATGAGGGCGAATATGGTAAGAGGTTCCATCGCTTTTGTGTTTATCGCTTCAACTCAGGGGCGGATTTATAGCAACAGGAGGGGGCAAAATGCCCACATAATAGCCCAAACACAATGTTCAAAAAATATATGTTTCAATTCTAAGGGGCAGAATGTGGACCTCAATAGTTCATTTAATAATTATTAGTAATTTGTTTTTTTATGCAAAGTAATTCGCGTGACAATATAAAGTTTCTCTAAAATTAAATCAAGCAATTATTTGACACTACATAATCTTCTTCGATGTGCGATACGAGGTTAAAATATTATATTAGTCATCTTTTTTAATTCATTTTTCAAAAACTACAAGTAATAGTTTAAACTGTTACCCGTAGTTTTTGAAAAATGAATTAAAGAAGATGACTAATATAATAATTTAACCTTTAAAATATTAGCAATGTGTTGTAGCAAAAAATTTTTATGGAAACACTTCTTTTAATTCAAGAAACCTTGGGCCAGTGGCGGACCCAGGATATTTTTTTTTTTTTGGTGCGGAAATTTTTTAAAGATATAGACCCCTAGCTATATAGAAAAAAAAAAACGGTTCATAGCGGGTCGGATCAGGTCGGGTCAAGTCAGGTAAAACAAGTAAACACAATCAAACAAAGTTTCATAACGGGTCGAATTAGATCGGGTCGGGTCCATTTCAATTTTCAAACAATCAAATCATACTTCCTAACTTCCTATCACATTAAGAGACAAAAAAAAACATTAAAGTTCAAACCATCCTTTCTTCTATTTCTCTTCATCATTAAATAAAAGAACAAAAAAACTTATTTAAAACATACATTGGTCTTTAATTAGAATAATCATGCGAAAAAAAAGTGGTTCAACCCATTTCCTCTTGAGAAATCACGGCATAACTTCCCTACTCATTGTTTCTTCGTAATCCTATCACATACAAAATAAACAAGGATCTTCAAGTGTTCAACCATAGCCCATGTTCCTTAATTTTCAATTCAAAATTTTGAATTTCAAGCCCTCGCTAGTAATTGTTATTTACCAACCAACAATCATATAATCAACAAAACCACCCAACTAAAGACTAGAACAACCCAAAAATACATAAAAACACATAAAATTTTAAACTTTTTTAACAAATATATATATATGTTTCTATTGAAAAAACCCAATATAACATCAAAACAAATCGAATTACCTATTTGACAAAACTAGTAGCTGGGTTGGGCTTGAATGGTATTAAGTTATTGGACTTGATGGATTGAATTTAAGTTTTATTAAAGGGGTTAGTGGGCTAACTTGTTTACATAATTTGATCGGGTTTCAATCCGTGTTCACAATTTTTTTATATAAATTCCTAACATTTTTTTTCTAAGGGGTGCGGATGACAATTTATAAGTGGTGCAGTCGAAATTTTTCAAGGAGTGCGGACGAAAATTTCAAAGGGGTGAGGTTGGGATTTTTCGAGAAAAATACTACTAATTTTTTTTTTTTCAATGGGGTGCGGCCGCCCACCCACCCTATAAGGTGGGTCCACCCCTGCTTTGGGAAAAAAAAAAAAAATACAACCCAACATGTATTCAGTTATTTAACGTTGTTTTAACATGAAACTCAATAATTAACTAATAATCTTTTTTTTTTTTAATTTGTTTTACATATGCCCAATAAATTCACGTGATAGAACCATTAAAATTGGAATACAACCATGTGACATATCATTTGTCTCCGGTAACTCTTGTAAGGAGGCCATGCAATGTCCAGAGCTTTATAAAAAGATAATCTGCTATATATAGCAGTGGGTTTGTTAGCAATCACCACATTGTTTGTCTTCAAAATCTCTTGAGCTAGTTTTGGTGTGGAGATAACGACTGTTGGCACTTGTCCGAGCTGTAGATACATGACAGGGCAATGTTTTCCGGCCAGGGCCGTCCGAAAATGTTAAAAAAAATTGGGACTGGGCGAGATAAAAACTCTGGACCCTACCCGCCCTGCTAAAACAAGAATTTAGGGCCGTTGTTGCATCACTCAATAATTTGATCAAACCCTTTTCAAAATCCAACATCATTGTTGTTGTTGCCTCACTCATCCCCGCGTCATTGTGTTTTTCTACCACCCCTCCTACCTTAATCAACACTTAGTGTTTATTTTAATTGGGTTTGAATGTTTGAACATTTGAGCCAGGGGGTTGGGTTTAGTTGTTTAAACATCTTGGCATTTAAAATTTGAATCAAATTTAGGGCACTTAAACAGATTAGGCCGGTTGGTACTAAAGAAACTCAAGCAAATTTCAGCCGGTTAAAGTACTAAACAGATTGGCGAGGGCCCTTTTTGGGTATACTTTGGACTGAACCGATTCAGGTATCGTTATGAACCAAACCAATTCGATTAAGTTCTAATAAAAACTTACATCTAAAGGTAGAGAAATATAAGTATGTCATAACATTATATTTAGAATTTTGTAAAACAATATAAATACATTAATACCCTATTACATTACAAGTACTATATATAACGAACCAAACAGACATTACGTTTAGAATTTTGTAAAACATTATACATACATTAGTACCCTATTACGAGTACTATATATAACAAACCGAACAGATTCAGGTCACTTTCGAATAATTTTTAAAAAGATTATTTTAGATGTTAAGAGAAAAACAATATAATTTATAACTAATAATATATTAGAACAATAAAAGAATTTAGGGAGAAGTCTAATCACTTTAACCCGCTGAGTTCAAGTTCCACTGTTGTACAATAACTTTAGCTTTTGGTCACCAAGCTACTGGTGTATTAGCTTTCTATCGAGAGCCTCCAACTTCTAACTTCCAGCTTCCTGTTTCCGGTTTATGTTTATTCTTCTTTGTTACTCACTTGTTAAAGCAACAAGAGCTTGGACTTGGCTTGTATACTGTTTATTAGTTAAGTTATATACATTTTTAAATATTTTATCACTTAATATACATTATTCAGTTATTTTTTCTTAGTTCTATATAGTGATAATAGTTGATAGTGATAATAGTTATTAGTATATAATATATGTGGCATATTAAAAAATTGTAAAAGTTGTTTAAGGTTTGACTTGATTCAAGTTTTCAACTAGCTAATCAAAACGACAAATTAAGGTTTTTGTTACATAAATAGGTGATTTCTTTCTCTATTTGAAGTTTAAATTATTCTTGAAAAACTCAAAAACGGAGGTGTATGTGGAAGGATGTTAGCCGAAAGTTTGAAGGGAGAAAAAGGGGAATGAAGTTTTGAATTTATGTTGGTGAAATGTTTAGGTGATGTTGGTGACTAGGTGATTTATAATTCATGCAAGAATTTCTTCCAACAAACAATCTTATTAACCATCAACCCATGGGCCGACATCATTAGACAACATGTGGGCATGGGGGGCCCATATGTTGACCGTCATTTATGGGGGGGGGGGGGGGGGGGGGGGGGAATAAATTATAAAATTTGGAAGTTGAAGGTTTTAAGTGTAACTTGATGGTTTAAGGAATGGTTAAATGGGTTTAAGTGTTTTTAAGTGTTATAAGGTGTTTAATGAGTTTAAGTAGTCTATTGATGTCAAAATATGTCTAGCTAGTTCATATTTGGTGTTTCGGTAGTGTTCGAATAACTGTTCGGTGCTTGTTTCGTTATCGGTTCGCAAAAAAGTTTAAGTTATGTAATTTATAAGGTATTATATGTTTTTTTTTTGTGTTTTAAAATTACTCCCAATACTTTTAAAGTTGTTTTTGATGTTTAAACATATTTCTGGACTTGTGTAAGTTGTCGGATTCAGAATCCTGCTAAAAATTGTCATTTATGGTCCAAAACGGACACTTTTAAATTCGTTAAATTTTTCCAGAAAGTGTTTACTATTATACTTGTTTTCTCACTTGGGATTTGATATATTTTTTATGTCAGTTCTACATCTAAGTCATAAATCTACCATTTAGCTGAGTACTGAAGCCGTGCTGACACAGCCTGTCTAACCGGTGAGTTTACTAATTGTTTTGACGCAATGCTTAAATGATTTCACAATACGATGAATGAAATGCAAACATAAAATGTTAACGTTTAAAACATATAATGGCAGACAAGAATTAATTATTTAATAGTACGGAAGTTACCAGATTTGTGCCGTTTGTCACACGATGCGTATTATACTACAATTTGATACAACATAGGCGTATACGATCGTATATCGCATAATAAGAAAATTTGTTTTTATCGTGTTTTTCTCGGTTCGACGTGTATACGTGTCGTTTTTTAACGAACTTTCGCATATTTTGTCATTTTACGAAGTATACCTTCAACATGTGTCGTTTCGGTGACGTTCGGTTGCGTGTTATTATCGTATTCTATGATTACATACAGTTTTGTTTGAGGTCCACTTGTATTGTATAGTTCCGTGTTATATGTGTACGTGTGTTGAAATATCATTAGTTGCGTATTTTGATGTATTTATGCGTATTTTGGCGTATTTAATCGTATTGTTGCGTATTTTAGAGAATTTTGACATAATAGAGCGTATTTTGACGTATTTTAGCTTATTTTAACGTATCTTAGCGTATTGCAACGTATTTTAGTGTATTTTGATGTATTTTAGCGTATTCTAACGGTTTTTAGTGTATTTTAACGTATTTTAGCGTATTGTAGCACATTTTAGAGTATTTTAGTGTAGTTTAACGTATTTTAGCATATTTTGAGGTATTCTTACGTATTTTTGCGTATTTTAAAGATTTTTAGCGTATTCTAACGTATTTTAGCGTATTTTGACAAATTTTAGCATATTTTGACATATTTTAGCATATTTTGGCGTATTTTAGAGTATTTAGCAAATTTTCTGGTTTTTTAGCGTATTTTAACTTATTTTAGCGTATTTGAACAGTTTTTAGCGTATTTGAACGGTTTTTAGCGTATATTAACGTATTTTAGCGTATTGTAGTGTGTTTTAGATTATTTTAGCGTAGTTTAACGTATCTTAGCGTATTTTAGCATATTTTGAGATATTTTTACGTATTTCTGCGTATTTTAGCGTATTTTAACGGTTTTTAGCGTATTCTAACATATTTTAGCGTATTTTGACATATTTTAGCGTATTTTAGAGTATTTTAGTGTAGTTTCGCATATTTTAGCGTATTTGAACGTATTTTTGCACATTTTTAAGTAATTTTACGTCTTCTAGCATATTTTACAAATAAATTATTACTCTTTAAAATTACAAATTAAGAAATATAATGCATTGTCTTGTCAATAAACAAATTTATTCTTTAAAATTACAACTTAATCAATACAATACACTGTGTTGTTAATAAACAAATGGAATAAATTAAACAAATAAATTTTCCTTTAATTATACAAATGATTCAATACAATGCACTGTGGTGTCAATAAACAAATGGAATAAACTATATAAATAATTTTTTCTTTAACTATACAAATTAATAAATATAATTCACTGTCATGTCAATGTTAGGCTTCGTTATCGTTTCATACCACGCTATCCGTTCCGTGTAGTTTTCCGTCCAAAGTGTTGCTTCTTCGCCCGCATGTCTTCTCCAGAGATAGTTCGGTGACGGCATTGGATAGTCCCCTTCAAGTTTGACGCGGATGAAATGACCATCATTAACACATACCAGTGAAACGACCTGATGGGGGACACGTCCGCGCTCTGGATGATAGAAGGGGAATACAATCGAACAGCCTTTGTGTCTAATATATGAACAATCACACAAACCTATGGGTAGGAAGGAGTCATGCCTGAGGCATCTCCATCCAATGCTCTATGGGTGCTCTTCCAACCCCGGTAAAATTTATTGTCTCTAGTTGTGCGTCAAAGTCCACCAGTAAATCACTCTCTAAGATGTACCTCCACAAAGCTTTGTTCGCACCCGTCAGCTCTACAACTAGTAGGCTCCGAATAAACCCAATGTAGTCTTATTCCAACCCTGAACCCATATCTGCCACCGAAACCCACCATGTCCATCCGACTTGACATCTTTTATTCTTGAAATGTAAGGGTGGAACACTTTTGGAATTTAATTTTTGAATCTGTGGACATATTCAAGCGTTCCATCATCAGTGATTAACAGAAAGCCATGGTCCTCGCAAGGCTCTTTTTTTCGTGAAACCGTTGAATGACTGCGTCGCATTAACGACCTTTGAGACTTTAGAGATATTGCAGACGTAGACAATATTAGGAATCTTGCGACGGTACATAAGGGTTGTGTCAAGGAGGGTCACACCTACTTTGTTGTTCGGAAGGCCCAACTGAGCTATCTCTTGCAGGTTGTTCTTTTCTTTGTTGTTGGACCTTGGACGTTGGCCGCCCATGAGTGTTTTTTTTGTACGATAGGCGGTTTTTGTCGCTCATAAATGGATTTATCACCGCCTTGATCTTTGATATGATGCTTTTTTTCACTTGCGGGGGTTGGGTAGACAATTTCTGTTTCACATATTCTAATTCTTTTTCTACATCAACCTCTTCATCATCAAAAGTTGATGGATTCAGGTCAAGTTTTCTCTAGAAAATGTTTATATCTTCGAGCTGAATAATGTGTTCTGCAAAACAAAAAAGGGCATTAGACAAGCATATTAAATTAATACACCAAAACATTTTTTATAAGTATATAAGTATCTGTATTTTGCAATCTCTCCAGATGACAGGCACATAACAAACTGCAACCCATGTGCAGCTGGCAGCCACATGTTGATCTGAATGACCCCAACGTGGTTAGTCTCCGTGTTAGCTCGTTTTCTAATAGGTTAAGAGCATGGATGGAAACTTTACAAAGTAGGTTGCGAAACAAAGGAATCTCAAGGTTGTTGTTCATTCTCTTGGTGTGGCTTTCTTCCAAGCATTTCTTTATTTGTGTATATTGCTTTAGTACCAAGGTGTCCACCTTTTTCACCAACTTAAACAGAGTGCATTTCGGTGTAGTGAGCTGTTTCTTTAATGCAGCATGTGCGCCTTCAGCTGTGTTTATTGTAGTTTGGTAGAATGTCAGGGTTTGATTGGTCAATGCAGATACGAACAAATGGCGGGAGGTGTTTAACATGTTGTCCCACAGGTAATCAAAAACATCTGAAAAAATTGACATATTCAAATTACATATCTATTTAAATGAATGTATTAACTTAAGAGAAAACATGCGTTTACGTTGTTGATTGAGAATGAGTCTCTAAAGGTTGATGAGGGTATAATCGTATAACTCCTCGTTAGCGGAATCACACATTATTTTCCGCTGATGAACAAACTCCTCCCAATCTGGTTGAGTAAACGAATTCTTGCAGTGCTTCACAATATTTCGTAAGATGTGGAACCTATAGAGATATCTATGTGCGGTACGGAATATTTTTCTACACGCGTTTATCAGTGCCTGTTCCCTTACACGCAGCTCCATGCACTCGTGCAGCACGGATCTAACCCTCTCCATGACCCAGACGTACGTTACCTCCTACTCATTTGAAGAAATGCATGCGCAACGCAGAAGGTTTGGTTTGTCGATGTCATACCCACAACTTGCAAAAAATGGAAGATTGGGTATGTATTAATGACTTTAATAATTAGTTTTTTATATTGATGGCGAATTTATTCAACTATTCTTCATATGTCGTTATCCACATATTCATGTCTTTACGGTCTATATAAAGTATGTTAACTACTTGGAAGGAGTTTATAAGGGTGGTTGGGTAATTCTATGTCTGGTTCAGTGTATAGATCCTGCGAGAAATTGGTGTAAGTTTAGTACTACTCCATGGATTAGCCGGGAATGACTGGCCCGACTGAAAGTAAGAAATCACTTGCACCCCTTATTCACAAACTACTATTAAAACTTTAAACCAACCCCGAGAGGCCTGTATCCCTGCTGACTCAGACCAACGGGTTAAGGGTGCTAGCTGCCCGTAAGGGGGCCCACCACATTTGCATTAATAACTTACTTAATTATCTTTCAATATTCCGATTTAGTGGAATTGTATCCTTGCTGACTCAAACCACTAGGTTAAGGGTAACGTCGCCTTCGAAAGAGGGGCCTACTACTACAAATAAGATAATCACTTGAAATGCCCAAAGTGCGAAAATCATCAAAAGGGTACATGGAAGATAAGTCGGATCCAAGTGATTCTTTCTTGTCTATCTATTTTTTATTTTATTTTATTTTGTGTTTTTATCTTTTTATTAGTTTAAAAACCTTTTCTCAAAGTTTGATTCGATTAGACGTTGATGATAAGCCGGTACTAAATGCTCTTGTGTCCTTGGACGTCGGTATCTTGCCATCACTATACTGCGTCCGCGATGGGTATACTTGCCCTAGCGTGTGTGTAGAAACTTCAAATTGGTGAGTAAAAAGAGTAAAAATATAACTAAAAATATAGACACCTGCACGCATGTTAAGTTTTTGGCGCCGTTGCCGGGGACACAAGGATTTAAGCAAAGATTTTAAGGAAGCTTAAAATCGACGGCCTAATCAAATTCTAACATTTTTTCAAAACTGCGCGCTCGTTTTTAAAATTTTTTTCTGTTTACAGTAGGTTAACACGGGGCCGTGCTGTTGGGACACGCCCCTGTGCTGCAAATTTTTGGTTAGGCCCTAAAGTGTGAGATTGACGCATCAAATTAACACAACAGGCTATGGTTACGAACTGGGCTATACCGGGTTAGTTTTTATTAGGTTTTGGACCTTTATAGGTCACTTGGGCCAAGCTTTAGGCCATGTGGGCCAAGCAGGCCCAAGGGAAGCCCATGTAGGGAAGTGGGCTTGAGTAGATATATAAACAAGTTTTCAACTTGTTTTAGGGTTTGAGCCTTATTGTTTCAGATTTTCCTACAGAGAGAGAGAGAAAGAGAGGTGATTCGATTGTGAAGAACACTTGTACTAGATAGTTTTGCTTGTTCAAGTAACAGAATCCTGTGCAAGTGTTGAAAGGTGATTTGGTGTGTTCTTCATATTTCATATATTCAGTTTGTCTTGAATCTCACCAAGTTTGGGTTCCGCACAAACTTGGTGATTGTTTGATATCATTGAAATATCCCAATATCCGGCTTACGGGACTTACAAGTGGTATCAGAGCCATTAGAACCTGTTTCTAGGCTCAGTGTGATATCAAAGATTCAAGATTTTGAAACAGCAGTTAAAAATCGTCAAGAACATTCATCGTGTTCTTCGCGTTCTTCGTAGTGTTCATCGAAATTTTATCAAAAAATCACTATATTTTGGTGTTTTGATTTTTTTGAAAGTTGTTAAGATTTTAAATTTTTTTTTTATTTTTGTTAAGTTTGAAAAAGGATTTAATCAATCCCAACATTTTCGAAAAATCTGGTTGTTTAGTTGTTTTGAAAAATTCTTGTTTCCAAATTAAAAAAATAGAAAAAGTAAAAACATTTTTCAACTTTCTATTCGTGAATTATCAAGGTCTCGACTCAAACTCCAAAGTTTTCGAAATATACAAAGGCTTCTATATAATTTCACAGTTTCGAGTCATCTTCACCCAGGTTTCGACTAAGCAGGTTTCGACTTCACATCTTCACAGAAGGTCTCGAGTCGAAACCACCGTTCTGACTCGTCCGACTCGCAACCACCTTTGTCATTATCACATCACCTACAACTCGGATAAACATCTCATTCATCACCCTTCATCGTCATACTTACCACCTGCGTTCATCATCAACCAACTCCGACTGCCATCCACGGTTTCGAGTCACCACGTATACCAGTCTCAATCACCGTTTCGACATAGGTTTCGAGTTCCGATTCCGACACATATAGGTTTCGAGTTGCACGTCGAGTCGCAACCATCTCACCTTCATCATGCATCACGAGTCGCAACCAACCTTTACGATTTCAAGTTACACGTTTTCGAGTCTATTCGTTGTTCCGAGTCACTACCTCCATTGTTTTCGACTCAACAGATTTCCGACTCAACACGTTTCGAGTTCCCTGTTCCGAGACCAACCATTTCGAGTCACACGTTTCGAGTTCAACATTTTCGAGTCAAGTGGGTTGTTCATCTTCAAGTAGTTTGCGAGTTCCACAACCTGCAACTTCATTTCAACATCATCATCTTCATTACAGGTCCCCTCTCGAACCACCTTACACCTCTGTCATCATCATCATTGACAACCAAGTTATATCATCATCATAAGTCATCGTCGTTCTTCATCACCGTGCATCACCTCCGACAACCATCCGACGTTCATTCATTCTTATCAAGACCTGCAACTCTTCGACCACCTTCACAAACCACACAATCATCATCGTCACCACCGTACCTCCTCCGTCCGTAGAAAACCTTCATCACTCCATTAACCTGCTATGTCATTTTGTTCACCTCCAGTCATCCTGGGCCGTACCGGGCTAGTTTATATAAGGTTTTGGACCTTTATTGGTCACTTGGGCCAAGCTTTAGGCCATGTGGGCCAAGCAGGCCCAAAGGAAGCCCATATAGGGAAGTGGGCTTGAGTAGGTATATAAACAAGTTTTCAACTTGTTTTAGGGTTTGAGCCTCATTGTTTCAAAATTTCTTACAGAGAGAGAGAGAGAGAGAGGGGGGTGATTCGATTGTGAAGAACACTTGTACTAGACGGTTTTTTCTTGTCCAAGTAATAGAATCGTGTGCAAGTGTTGAAAGGTGATTCGGTGTGTTCTTCATATTTCATATTTTCAGTTTGTCTTGAATCTCACCAAGTTTGGATTCCGCACAAACTTAATTGGTGATTGTTTGATATCATTGAAAGATGCGGCTTACGAGACTTACATTTTTCTAAAAAACTTTTTCAAACTCCTAGATACAGAACTGAACACTGGGTCGTGGTCAATCTTCTGTTAAATTTTTAAATTCTGTTTTCGATCCCGAGGCTCGCTATTCTTCTAGGTATCTTCCAATACAGACGATTACTACTCAGAAGACTACACCTATTATATTGAGGATGATAATGAGGAGCCTTATTGTACCATTTGTGGAAAATCCCATTCGGTACAATATTGTGACCTTTTTAGACCATCAACCTCATACACCACACCAAGTTCTTCATACACCACTTATGAGGAACCAAGGTTTGAGCTCCCAAAGTCAACCTTTTGGGATATCAATCCGTTTGAAGATTACGGCACTCCACCAACACTCATTCCCGAAGCCGCAAGACTCATAGAAAGTATGAAAAATCTAGAACTCTTACTTAACAAATCTAGAGAAAAAGAAGAGGCTATTTGCACTAAAGAGGTAATAATCGAAGAGGTAAAAATAGAAGAACAAAATGAAAAACTCACGCATGAACCAACTCAACAAGAAGGTAAGTCTAAAACTAATGATTCAAAAATTGATCAAACTTTTTCGGAAATGCACGTTTTACAACCTTCTTTTGAAAATCATTGTTTGGTTTCTTCACATGCCAATTTTTTAAAGGAGTTGAACACTTCTACTAAAATCGAAGAATTAGTAAGCGTCACGTTAACAAATGATCAAACTTCGCTAATAAAAGATAAATATCATGAAATGAACATAAAACCGGTACCATGTTTTTTTTCAAAATGTCTTTGTTAGTAATGTGCTAATTGATAAAGATGTTTGCGTTAATATAATGCCAAACTATATTTTTGAAAACTTAGGTACAAGTGATTTTTCTCCTCTTAAAATTCCTATTTTTCTCTCAAATCGCAAAACGATTAATACCACGAGAATAGTTGAAGATGTCTTAATTCAAACAAGCCAAGAGGTGGTCCCAACCGACTTTGTCATTTTAGATGATACCCCCACATGTTGGGACAACCATTTTTAAAATCCCATCAAGCCTTGACCTAACGGAAGCAAAACAACCTACCACTTCGATTAGGGGCTGACAAAAGGTACGCCGATCTTGACCAATCAATGAAATACCCAATTCATGATGACGACCCCTTAATCGAAGATAAAGCGGAACCACCCAATACGGAAGAAGAAGAAGAAGAAGAGTTCGTCGAAGATGAAATTGCCATAGAGTAAACCTTTTCGGCCATCGACCTTAATGAAGAAGAAAATAAGCGGTCTCTTGAAAACCCACCGTCACTTGAACTCAAGGAATTAGCTAAAGTTCTAGAATACGCATTTTTAGACGAACATGGTAAATTCCCCGTCATCATTTCTACTAAACTAACACTCTTTGTAAAATAAAAATTAATAAAACTTTTGAAAAAACATAAAAATGCAATTGCATGGAGGCTCATGTATATCAAAGGAATTAACCCATCCATGTGCACCCACAAAATTTTGATGGAAGATGACTATAAAACGGTAATACAACCACAACGTAAGGTAAATCCAAATGTTCAAGAAGTGGTTAAAAATGAAGTCATCAAGCTACTAGACGCCGGACTTATCTATCCCATCTCCGATAGTCCATGGGTAAGTCCCGTCCAAGTAGTTCCAAAGAAAGGAGGTATGACGGTAATAACGAACGATAAAAATGAATTAATACCAACGAGAACCGTCACCAGATGGAGAGTTTGTATCGACTATCATAAGTTAAATGAAGCAATAAGGAAAGATCACTTTCCTTTACCTTTCATCGACCAAATGTTAGAAAGGCTATCCGGTCATAAATTATATTGTTTTCTCGATGGTTTCTCCTGTTATTTTCAAATTCCAATAGCACCGGAGGACCAAGAAAAAACAACTTTTACATGTCCCTATGGAACTTTTGCTTATCGATACATGCCTTTTGGTCTATGCATTACCCCCGCTACGTTTCAACGTTGCATGGTGGTTATCTTCCACGATATGATAGAAAAAACTATGGAAGTTTTCATGGATGATTTTTCTATCTTTGGAGATACATTTGACCAATGCCTCGATAACCTTGAACGAATGCTATCCCGATGTGAGGAAACTAACCACACCCTTAATCGGGAAAAATGCCATTTCATGGTAACGGAGGGAATAGTACCCGGTCATAAAATCTCAAACGAAGGAATGGAAGCAGATCGAGCCAAAATAGACACTATTTCCCGATTACCTCCACCTTCCTCCGTTCGAGTCAGTCGAAGTTTCTTAGGACATGCCGGATTTTACAGGCGATTTATCAAAGACTTTTCAAAAATTTATAGACCTCTAACAAAATTACTTGAAAAAGACACACCATTTGTCTTTGACGAGGAATGCAACCAAGCATTTCTAACCTTAAAAGAAATGTTAGTCAATGCACCAATCATGATAGAGCCAGATTGGAAATTACCTTTTGAAATCATGTGCGATGCAAGTGACTTTGCAGTTGGAGCCGTTCTAGGACAACGGAAAGAAAAACATTTTCACCCAATATACTACGCAAGTAAACCTCTTAATGATGCATAAGAAAATTATACAACAACCGAAAAAGAGTTACTAGTCGTAGTATTTGCTTTTGATAAATTTTGTTCCAATCTTGTTCTTTCTAAAACAATAGTCTATACGGATCACGCCGCCATTCGATACCTCTTCAAGAAACAAGATGCCAAACCAAGTTTGATCCGGTGGATTCTTCTCCTCCAAGAATTCGAAATTGAAATAAAAGATAAACGAGGAGCCGAAAATACCGCCACCGACCATTTGTCACGCTTAGAAGATCCCGCTTTGAAGTCGACTCGAGAAGATCACATCAACGAAAAGTTCCCCACCGAATCTTTGGAAATGGTTGAATACCAAGAACAAACATGGTACGCCGACTATGCTAACTACCTCGCTAGTGGCATCTTAGTCAAAGGTTGGTCACATCAACAAAGTAAAAATTCTTTGCTGATGTAAGACACTTCTTTTGGGAAGACCCACATATTTTTAAAATGTGTACCGATCAACTTATTCGAAGATGCGTCCATGGAAAAGAAGCAAGACAAATTCTTCGTCATTGTAATGAAGGATCGTATAGAGGACATCATGGAGTTGCTAGCACCGCACGAAAGGTACTCGATTCAGGATTTTATTGGCCAACCATCCATAAGGATGCATACAATTTTATTCAAACTTGTAATACATGCCAACGAACAGGTAATATCTCTACAAGAAACGAAATGCCCCAAAAAGGCATTCTTATTTGTGAAATTTTTGATGTTTGGGGTATGAATTTTATGGGGCCTTTCCCACCGTCAAAAGGTAATAAATACATTCTTGTAGCAGTCGATTATGTGTCCAAATGGGCAAAGGCCGAAGCTCTTCCAACCAAAGATGGTAGAGTCGTAATAAGATTCTTAAACCGACTATTTTATCGTTTTGGTGCTCCAAAAGCACTAATTAGTTATAGAGGCACCCATTTTTGCAACCATCAATTGTATAAAATTTTTACAAAATATGGGGTCTATCACCGCATTTCAACCGCATACCATCGTCAAACCAACGGTCAAGCCGAAGTAACAAACTGTGGGTTAAAAAGAATCTTAGAAAAAACCGTAGATAAAAACAAGAAAGATTGGGCGGATAAATTAGATGATGCTTTATGCGCCTTTCGAACCGCCTACAAAACACCAATAGGCACCACCCCATATAAGCTCATCTATGGGAAAAATTGTCACTTCCCGGTAGAAATTGCTCACAAGGCCAATTGGGCGTTTAAAAACCGTAAACCTAGACTATACCTTGCTGGTAAAAATAGATTCTATCAATTAAACGAATTAGGCGAATTAAGAAATCAAGCATATTCCAGTTCCGAAATTTATATGGAACGCATGAAAAATATACATGATAAAATAAGCAAACCTAAAGAATTTTGGAAGGGGGATCAAGTGCTATTGTTTAATTCAAGGCTTCGATTATTTTCGGGAAAACCTAAGTCAAGGTGGAGGGGACCTTTTTCCATCACCCAAATCTTTCCACATGCAGAGGTAGAAATTAAGCCTCCAAACGGTGTACCATTCAAGGTAAACGTACAAAGGCTTACACCTTATCGAGGCTTCATCGAGGAGGAGAAAATTGAAATGGATCTTCAAGAGGTAGACACATGATCGGTAAAACGACCAAATATTTATTTAGTACTTTGCATATTTTTTTCTTTTTAATCAACTTGTAGGAACAATTGGAAATCATCAACCATGAAGATTTGAAGAAAAACAGGTAAGTACCAAAGAAACCATAGAAAAAACGGTCAAACACACGTACATGGATAAAAAAAATAAGGTTACCGGCTGTCTAACCACGGGGTCGTGCCCACCTGACACGCCCCCGTGCCCAAATGCCTAGATACACAAAAAAATAAAGACCCAGCACGAGGCTGTGCTGCAGCAGCACGGGGCCGTGGCCGTCTAACTATTCGGATATAAAACCCTTCAGTCTTCACTTTTTCAAAGAAAACACGGCCCGTTTCTCTGGCACACCAGTTCCGGCCGATTTTCCGACGATTTTCCACGTTCGATCGATCCAATCCAACCACAAGGTATGATTCTAACAACATTATAGTTAGTTTAATGATTTTGCATGTAGTTTAACACCAAAAAACTCAGGTTTAATCTAGGGTTCTTGAACTATACCCGTGCTAATCTTGAATTTTTGTTTAGATCTTTTTTTAGTAGTTAGTTTTAGTAATTTTGAAACTAAATGTTTGAACATTGTTGAGGAAATCGATTGATTCACACTGTTTTCGCCAAACCCTTGTTCTTGACGGGAAATGTTAAAATCAGAAGGGTAAATGGGCGTTTTTGGTAAAAATGGTTACTCGGGTTTCTTAATCAGGGTTAAGCGCTACTGATGAACTAAAAATTTTGAATTTTTCGAAGCCGGCTCGAAAACCTTAAGATTTGTAGAAACAGTGAGTTTGACACGGGGCCGTGGTGTCTCAGCACGGGGTCATGCCCAACCTGACCCTCAGACACGAGGTCGTGTCCGATTAACACGGGGCCGTGTTCAGAGATCCTGATATCATAAATTTACATGCTTTTCGTATGTATCAACCGTCTTACTGGTTCTTTCTTGCCGGATGGCTCCACACAAGTTTTTGAGGTTCAAAACTGATGAGTTGGAGTAACAAAATCGCTAGAAAATCTTGAAAGAACGTGATGAAGAGCCACCAAGGTAGGTTTGTTACGACACGCTCGATGTAGTGGGACAAAGGGAGAGATACGACTCGCCCGTGACGAGTCCACACCGAATCTTCCTAGAAACCCAGCTCCGGTCCATACATCAATATAACATAGAGTTCTTAAGCACCCTCAAGTTCAAAAGGACCGAGCTGGATTTGTTTGATTCGGATGTTGTGGAGTTTAGGTGTAGAGCGGAATGGTATAACATCTCAGTCGCCCAATTCGGTATCAATCTTAGGCTATACACCGAAGAAGACACGGCTAAGCCCGAGTTCATGGGCATTGATAAGAGACGGCCACTATAACCCAAGCTCCACCAAAAGCACAAAAATTAGGGACCCGCTTACCCGCTACATTCACCGGATCCTAAGTGGTTCTTTGTGGCAAAGGGATAATAGTGGCGGGGTGGTGAATCTACGAGAACTTACTGTCCTCTATTGCCTCGTAACTCACCAACCTATCGATGTCGCCCACATCTTGCTTCGAAACATGGCTGCCAATGCTACCGCGGACACCCGGACACCGATTTTCTATGGGGGATGGATCGCTAAGTTGTTCAAGCATTTCATTCAATGAACCCCATCGTTATTCAACATAGGTGTCGGTACTACCAAGGTTGATCTCGCAATATGCCGTAGCATGAATCTCATCATTGATTGCCCCGACGGTACCATGCGCTTTAAGGACTCAAAGGGTCGGAATCCCAACGACCCAGACATGATATTAGCAATCGAAGACATACCGAACCGTCCTCGTCCCGGACAATTCCCTAGATCCTCATCCCGAGGAGGGACTGATATTCCTGACTTTACAAATTTATATAATATTATGTAGGAAACCCTCCAAGTCTCGAAGAATGCTTACAGCTTAGGCCAAAGCTCAAGCACCCGGATCGGCGGCATGGAACGCAACATTCACGCCATGCAGAATTATATCACCTACATTCGGGATTATACGGTGATTCGAGATGATGATGAGGAGGTGGAGGACGAGGGGCATAGGATGGATTTAGACTTGGCAGCGGTGGCGGCTGGCGACGTGGGTATCATGCAGGTTAAATGGCTCACCTTTTGAATAATGTAAACATTTCCTTGGGCTGCGTCCCATTTAAGACAATTTACTTTCTATTAGACTATTTTATCTTCTACACGTTGTTTTATGTTTGTGATGATGTGGTGGTTAAAATTTGAACGTTGGTAAACTAGGTTTTATGATGGTTTTTTATATTATGTTGTGTTGTGGTAGTATTGTAGAACACAGGTACCATGGGAGGCTTGGATACACTAAGCATAGTGGTCCCTAAGCCGGGAAACAGGAGCAAAACATGCATTATTAGCTGAAACAGACAAGTAGCATGGGGTCGTGTCCACTCGACACGCCCCCGTGCCCAAGCTACTAATGTCAAAAAGTTTTTTTTTTCAAAACAGTGACACGGGTTGTGCTCACTCGACACGACCCCGTGCTCACTCCACTGTAACTTTTCTAAAAACCCAGTAACTGGCACTCTAAGCATGGTCCGTGTTGATCCAACACGAGCACGTGTCCAGTGCCCAGTAACTGTGAAGTTTTGTTATTTTCCGCACTTTTTACATATTCAACCTAAATAAATCCTTTTTGGAACACATTGGGGACATTGTGTAATTTAAGTGTGAGGGGGAGGTTAAAAGCTTGAAACATTTGTCCTGAAACAAGCCTTACACAAAACTCGTTTAAAACCTTGAAACATTTGTCCTAAAACAAGCCTTATCTTAGTTTAGTTGGGAAAATAAGTTCTAAAACTGATGTTTTTATTAATTTACACCTAAAAACGTCATGATAAAAAGAACCAATTAAAGAAAGTTATAAAAATGGGCCCAACAAATCTTTGTAAAAATTGACTTGTCTATATATAAGTTTTACACTACAACCCTTTTCCCACAAAAAGTGAGTTTTGAGCCTTTATTGAGCACAAATATACATCTATACTAATAGCTCAAATTTTCGTTTCTTTTGTGATAAGCCCATTTGGTTCATACAACTCTAGAACTTGCCAAAGCAATACATCCCAAGTCCTTATCGACGCTAACCCAAGTAAGTAAATGACAGAGGCATTAGGACTAAACCCGTTTTTTATCCAAACACCATTATTTTTCTTTGTTTTCTTTTCAAAAAATACTCTCCCTAGACAAACCATTTTGAGCCTTAAACCCTTTGGTTTCTTAAACCCGCAAACAAATTTTGCAAAAACAACCACCCATCCAACCTTTTTATCTTTTCACATTTTATTTTCTACGGCTATTTTGAAAATTACAAAATAAGTGACTTAGTTATCCTGTTCCAAAAAAAAAAAAAAAAAAACTATGTACCTACTTAAAATAAATTAAGCAAAAATAGTATTGCTTATGATTACTTAGTTTTAACTAAGTCACAATAAAATAAATTTTTCAAAAAGCCGACATTTTACTATTTTAGTCACTTTCAAATAAAAACACCTACCCGAGCCATAGCCTACCCTTTAAACGTCCTCTCGATTCCTACAAGGATTAAAAATCGTCAAAAAGGAGGAGGTTTGATTACTTGTCAAGCCTATAGAAGGATTAATTTCCAAATCGGGTACGAGCATTCTCACTTATACATTTTCGGCCGAGTGTTGAGTGATTACTTGTGAGGTGTGTAAAACGCGTATATAACCAAAAATATTTTTATAAAAGCATGCTATGCCAAAAATAAATATTTTTTCTTAAGTGGTGTTGTAAATAAGTCATGACCAACAACAAAAGACAAATTTCAAGCTTAACATGGGGTTGTGCTAAAGCAACACGGGGCGTGGTCAACTCTTGGATCTCTAGAAGAAGTACAGCAACTACATTGGACACGGGCCGTGCCGTTGACACACGGGACCGTGTTAGTACAAGTCTGACACTGAAGTTAATGTAGAAGAGATAGACTGATGGCCATGGGGCCGTGCCAGGCGGGCACAGGCCGTGGTGGACCTTCTGTTTTCAGCTATAAATAGGGATGTTTGGTTTCACTTACACTCTTCCATTGGCAAACCACTTCTCTTTCACTTGCCACCACTCCACCACCACTACAACACCATCATCCACCACCATCATCCATTTTCCATCTTTTAGAGTGTGTGTGTGTAGTCTTGGGATCCAAGATTGATCGTAAGAATCTTTGTGAAACAAAGGCCATGCTTGGCTAAATTCTTACATCACTTGGTGAAGACATATCTTTTGTGTAGTTCTTTTATGATTTCCAATCTTTGGCTACTTTTTAATTTGGTATGTATTAATGACTTTAATATTTAGCTTTTTATATTGAAGGCGAATTTATTCAACCATTCTTCATATGTCGTTTATTCACATAATCATGTCTTTACGGTCTATATAAAGCATGTTAACTACTTGGAAGGGGGTTAGAAAGGTGGCTGGGTAATTCTATGTCTCGTTCAACATATAGATCCTGCGAGAACCTGGTGCAAGTTTAGTACTACTCCATGGATTGGCCGGGAATGACTGGCCCGACTGAGAGTAAGAAATCACTTGCACCCCTTATTCATAACCTACTATTAAAACTTTAAACCAACCCCGCGAGGACTGTATCCCTGCTGACTTAGACCAACGGGTTGAGGGTGCAAGCTACCCGTAAGAGGGCCCACCACATTTTGAATTAATAACTTACTTAATTATCTTTCAATATTCAGACTTAGTGGGATTGTATCCTTGCTGAATCAAACCACTAGGTTGAGGGTAATGTCGCCTTCAAAAGAGGGGCCTACTACTATAACTAAGATAATCTCTTAAAATGCCCAAAGTGCGGGAATCATCAAAGGGGTACATGGAAGATAAGTCGGATCCAAGTGATTCTTTCCTGTCTATCTGTTTTTATTTTATTATTTTATTTTTTGTTTTTATTTTTTGTTAGTTTAAAAACCTTTTCTCAAAGTTTGATTTGATTAGATGTTGACGATAAGCCAGTATTAAAAGCTCTTGTGTCCTTGGACGACCTCGGTATCTTGCCATCACTATACTACGTCCGCGATTGGTATACTTGCCCTAGCGTGTGTGTAGAGTGATAATAGAATATCGTGTTTTATAAATTTAAAACTTGAAATCAGCGAGTAAAAAGAGCTAAAAATATAACTAAAAATATAGACACCCGCACGCACGTCAGCGTCGACCATAAGCATAATAATCTCAACATTTCAAAGGACTTGTCATGACATAAAAATATATTCTGGACGACATTGGTGGAAGGATCCGCCTGTATGTAATAGGTCATCTTTTTTTCCCGGGGGACTTGTTCCAGCCTTTGCATGGGGGTTGTTTTTTTTCTCGAACTTTGTGGCCCTGATCTTTTGGCGAGCGTTGTGTATGTCTTACGAAACACATTTGTTTTCAGGGCTCTGATCGGTTACGGCTTTGCAGATTGTATGGGGCTGTTTGTCTTGATCTGTCAACTCTTGCACCAGTCTAAACTCATTAGGAGTAAGTCTCCTGGCCGACGTGTAACCCTCTTGATGTTCAGCAGCGCCGTGGTTGTGGGTCTCGTTAAAATTTTTGCGAAGATAATCTATCCGCCAGCTCGATTACTTTCGTGATTACTTTGGTCGAGACGACCTATCACCATAAAAGGGGACACACATTTTTCGTTGCCGGTTTTCCTAACCGTGGCCTTACTCTCAATCTCGCCACTACGACAACGTTGTATACATATCTAGTGATCCTTGGACCGTCTGGTAACAATAACATATCCGTTGGCTAAACCCCTTCTTTTTACCCAACCTTCCAAATCATCGAGGGATATAAAATTCTAAGTGAAAAATACATATAACATTTATAATAATTTTTAACAAAAAAAATATAACATTTATAATTCATTTACAAAAATATATGAAAACAATATCCATATCAATCTAAAAATATATCAAATAATTTAAAAAAATATAACGTGTTTTTAATGTATTTTTAATATATTTAAAAAAAATATAACTATTTTAATTAATTTTATTAAAAATAAACATTTTTAATTAATTTTTTATCCTATTTAAAAAATATAACAATTTTGAATTTATTTTTTATTCACAATTTTATTATAATTTAACATTTAACAAAAATATAATCTTTTAACCAACAAAATATTACATTTATAATTCTTTTTAAAAAATTATATAACAACGTCATCCATATCAATCTAATAATATATCAAAAATTTTTAATAAAATATAACAATTTTTAATATATTTTTATAATATTTTAAAAAATATAAAATTTTAATTAATTTTATAAAAATATTACATTTTATAACTGATTTTGTTTCCTATTTAAAAAATATAACAATTTTTAATGTATTTTTACTGACAATTTTATAATAATTTTTTTACAGAAAAATATAACATATAACATTTATAATTCATTTCAAAAATCAATAACAACGTCATCCATATCAATCTAAAAATATAACAAATAATTTAAAAAGAATATAACAATTTTAATGTATTTTTTATTATACTTAAAAAATATAAAAATTCTATTTAATTTTATAAAAATAAAACATTTTTTAATTAAATTTTTATCCTATTTAAAAAATATAACAATTTTAAATGTATTTTTTATTTGTAATTTTATAATTATTTAACATTTAACAAAAATATAAGTTTTTAACCAACAAAATATAACATTTATAATTCTTTTTAAAAAATATATAACAACGTCATCCATATCAATCGAATAATAAAACAAATATTTTAAAAAAATGTAATAATTTTAATGTATTTTTTATTATACTTTAAAAAATATAACAATTTTAATTAATTTTATAAAAATACAACATTTTTAATTAATTTTTTATCATATATAACTAAATATTACAACTTTTAAAGTAAGTTTTGTTAACAATTTTAGAATAATTTTTAACAGAAAAAATATGACATTTAACAAAAATATATATCATTCGTACCTGATTAATTTTGTACCAAACTTCAGGGTAAGCAGGTTGCTCGTCACCCAATGACCCTTGTACGTAAGAAGGCTCACCAACGTCTTCTTGTATTCTCGAGTCACCACTAACGAAAAAGTTATTGTCATTTTCTTACTGTCCGTACGAGGCACCGTAACCGGCTTCATAATATGGAGATCCATAACCATGATCATAGCTAGGCACAACTAATTGAAAAAAACAACGGTTATGTCATAACGACACATCTAAAAGCCTTCAAAATAATAAGTAAATTTATTTTTACCTCGTTCAGATCTGGCAACAACGGTTGACGGGGCACAACAAACAAAAAAACAACGGGTAAAAGGTAATGGTAAGTTTAACGCCGACTAAAAAAAAGTAAATATATACTTACCTCGTTGAGGTCTGCCAACAACGATTAATTATGATGGGGATGAAAGCCGGACACGACCTCCTCCGCGTGATCATCATTTCCTCTCCCATCGTAAGAATCAAGAACAGACCCCTTCTAATACAAACGGTGTGCTAAGTATTTCATAAAAAATAGAACAAGTTAAAAAAATGCTATACCACACTGCTTTCCGGAATAAACGTGCTCGTGTTTGTGTCAGACGACTCGCCGAAAATGTGGTTGAACCAAGACATGTTGTTAGCGAATGTGAATATATAATGAAGAGGATATATACCATCGTCTTCTTCATCGTTTAAATAGGGGAAGCAGAATGCAAATTTACAATTCAATACGGGTGGTATAGGCCTATACGACCCATATAGAGCTGAAGTCGATCAGTTTCTGTCACTTTTGAGTGACAGAAAGCAACCTCGTACTATAATACACATCGTATAGGCCTATACGATGCATATTAGGGTTGCATGTGAACCCTTTATGTCAGCTTTGAAGGACGACCTAGTACTAATACGCATCATATAGGCCTATATAATGCGTATTACTGCGCATGATAGGGACATTGTCGGCCTTTGACTGACCTTGAAGTTTGAATTTCACCTAATACGCATTTATAGGCCTATACGATGCGTATTGAAGGTGTAGATTTAATTTTCCAAGGTGTGTCAATAATGCGACCCTTATTTTAATGTTAGACTTAACTGTTTGTTTTAGTAATGTTAGACTAACAATTCTATGCATTGATATTACTGTTCCAGTCTAGCATTGCAATTAACAGTCTTAAGGTTAGACTTATTTCTTTAAACTTAATAGTAAAACTACAACGTAGCTAGATTAATAGTTCTATGCATTGGTATTAGTGTTCATTGGCATTGAAATTGAACTTGAATATATTGGTATTAGTGTGCATTGGCATTGAAATTGAAATTGAAGTTGAATGCATTGGTATTAATAGTTATCAGTCTTAATGCATTGGAATTGAACTTGAATACATTACACTTAACACTCATTAGTATTAACAATTTTATGCAATGTAGTCGGATTAACAATTGTATGCATTTGCATTGAAATTGAACTCTAAACGTGCAATGTTTGACTAGATAAAGTCAAACTGTGTTGGGTTTGACACTTTGGATTTGTCAAAGTGCAATGTTTGATTAACGGTAGATTATTCACATTTTGATGCATATGGTTTTGAATTTGGATTTGTCAAATTGCAAAAAATAAAACTCAAGGTGTAATATATTATTAAAACCAAATGGAGGCATACTACAATTAGGAAAGGGTAATTTAATCTTTTCACATGTTTCTAAAGGTTAATTAACACTCAAAGGACATGAGGGAGGCAAAGTGGAACATTTTGTAAGCTGGGAGAGACAAATAGCAAAAACTGGAAGATTAGGAGGCATATTGCAAGCATTCTAAACCATAAGGAGGCAAATTGTAGTTTAATCTCAAAAAATTAACACTTATAGAGTGGGATAGAAGATGATACCATGTATAATACATTATGTACATTATATATACACACACTGGTGGACCCATGATTTATTTTTTTGGGTGCGATTAGAAGGTTTAACAATACTTTTAAGGGGTGCGACGGGAATTTTGCCTTAAATAATACGCTAATCCCCCCATGGTTGGTTGTAGGACTGCTATTGTATATACATATATGTGTATGTAATTTAAACATTACCAAGTGCCTAGTGGTTTTCCTCTACCACTTAAACCTATTAGATCATTTTGAATTTTGCTATCCTTGCAGCATGATCAACATCACCGGTGAATATGTCCTTCTGTTTTTTAACCATTGCTAGGGCTCTTGCTTCTTGAGCTCTTTTCTTAGCTCTTATTTCACCTGGTTCAATCATGTCAGGTTCATCATCATTCTTCTTAGCTCTTTTTGTCATCAGAAATTAGGGTGTAGGGGCAGAAGTTCCAAAGAGTTTGGCATCAAAGCTGTTCAAATAATCTTAGAACATGGGTTCTACAATGTCTTTGAAGGCATTTTTGAGCTCCCCTGCTGGCAATGATGAGGTGGTTATAAACTCACTAGTAGTTTGGTTTTATGTGGCTGGTGGTTATTGAGTAAGAGAGTTATGTATTTGGGTGAGCTCATTTTGTGAGGAGGCTAACTTTGGGGTATATTCTAGTTTAAGCTGGACTTTAGCTTGGGGCATTTTAGTGACCAACTCTTTGAGTTTAGAGACTGTAGCACCCAGCTGTTCTGTCATATCCCAAAATTGTTAGTTTTGTACATCACAAATTAAGGGACTCATCTACTCCCTCACTAGAGGTGGTTATATCAGTAGGTGTTTGTGGCTTTTCAAACATAAAACCGCTTCCTGATACCCCTTTTCTTGGTATTGGGGTCTTTCAGCAGTTTAGCCATCCAATACTTGAGCAACATGAAGGAACTCAGTTGCTGTTTCCTGCAAGGTGGTCTTAATTATGTTTCCAATGTCTTCTTCAAAACCAATGGGTTTTTCAAGAATAGTGGAAGCCACCACTACAATCACCTCATCAAGGTCTACATGTGAGAGATGAACCTCTTCCTCTTGTCGGTGAGAGCTAGAATCCATGTGTACCAGGGCTTCATGTTGTGGTTGCATCTCTGTAACAAGTGTGACAACCCGAGATTTCAATGTCTTTCCTATACGCATCACTTGTTTCATAATTCTGTTTTTACAATTTGTTGTACGTGGTGTCGTGTGTGGTTTATTTGAATGATTAAAGTGTTCTGATGCTTGGTTGTTAAATGTGTAATGTTTAAATGTTTAATGTGTAATAGAAACCCAAGATGACGAAGAAGGTTCTTCGCCATAACTCTTCGCCACAACCTTTGCTGGACAAAGAATTGATTCTTCGTCGCCATCCATCATGACGAAGAAGGTCTTCGTCAAGCGGGACCTTCGTCGAAAGGGCCTTCGGCCCAAACAACTCCTTGAGCCCAAGCCCAGAAACTCCTCATGTGCGCGTATTTGTGGCTGTAAGTATAGTATTTTGGGACTTTTAGAAACATAATCAGAACCCTAAGCTTTTCTCTCCTTCCCTTGCACGCTATGGCTGTCATATTTCTTTCTTGAAGCTTTCATGGTTTTCGTCTTGTCTACCTCGGTTAGTTTGTCGCTACCAATGTTTTGCTCGATTCCCTGGTTATATGTGATTGTATGGTTACATGATATTTTGTTAGATCGTATCTTTACATGATAAATTAGGGTTGTATGTTCATAAGAATTATCAATGAAACCACGTATCTTTTGTTGATCTGATCTGATTTTTGGGTATATATGTTAGTAATCCTGATCGCATATGGTTATTATATGATTTAGGGCATTTATTTGATGTTGATATTATGGTGTTATTGGTTTGATGATGAACAACAATTAGGTTTATTGAACTTGGAAAATAACTGTCGTTTGATCCGATATTCATGCCAAAGATGTGTAAATTGTTATTACGAGATTAAAGGAAGATTATAACTGGCGACGAAGAACACGGCCCGACGATGGATAGTCCTTCGTCAGAAGATTCTTTGTCAAACCCTTGGACGACGGAGAATGATTCTTCGTTGGCACGATCTCGACGAACCATTTAGGTTCTTCGTCATGATCATCCTCGACGAAGCATAGTACTTCGTCGTGAGGATTCTTCGCCGTGCAACAGGTCAGAATAGTAAACCGTAACAGTTTAAAATGTATGTGATAATGGATACTTGTGTTTATAAAAATACTAATTGTTGCCTGATAACCATGCTAATTAAGAATGAGAAATCTGATCTGATTCGTGTGAATAGCAAACTTGCGTGTTAAATATTATTATACGTTATGCACATGGGATGTGGACTTGTATGAGGACTGAATGCTTGCTATATGATATATGGTGATCCTTGCGGTGAATGCAGTCTATGACAATATGTGATTTGAGTATTGTGAAACTGATGTTATTAGTAACTACTGTTGGGAACATGAACTTGTGCTATGAATGCGTATGAAATCTAAACGTTTGCTATGTGTTACGTGTCAATGGCATTACTTGTGATTCGCTGAATATGTGATTTGGATATGTGTTTAAGAAACTGATCAACTTTGGTAACCACGGTAGGGTTTGGTTGACCAACTTGGAACGGGTGATGTAACGTAACATACCGAGAAAATCTAAGGTGAGTTCACTTCTCTTGAGCTTGCGTCCCGGTGGGTGGGACAATCAGTTGGGTATTCCTGAGAGGAATAAGCCTTTGGGTAAATCAGTTGGGTATTCCTGAGAGGAATAAGTCATTTGGGTAAAAACTGGAATGTTGGATAATACACTCAATTCCTATCACTATTAAGTCCCATCTTGTTTATTACCTGAGAGGTAACGGGGTATTAGTTGATAGCGTTATTTAGGTTTGGCACCCTCACCCCGTACCTGAGAGGACGGGTGTGAACTAATGACCCAGTCATGACCAATGCTTAGATAGGGGCATTGGGGAAGGGCAAAAATAATCTGGAGCCATCTTGTACGATACTCGAGTTATTATCAACATTACTTTCTGAATTGTTAATAAGCTGGATTAAACACTTGGTAACCAAACGTTTTCATAAAACTGTGAACTCACCAGCGTTGTCTGATACACTTGTGTGCATGCTCGCAGGTTATAGGTATGTGTGGTGTGGAACTTGCTGTCTGGGATGCTGGAGTGGTCATGGGTCAAGATACATGGAAACTTGAAACAAGACTAGTTGGTTACATACACTTGGGTTTTGGATTAAACTTTGTATTATGCTTCCGCTGAACACATAACGAGTTGTAAATAATGTTTTGTAACACTTTATCTCAATGAATGAAAGCTTTTATTTGAAATCTTGTTATGAGTTTAATGTGATTAGTTGCTAGATCCTGGTACGTCACACGCCTCGCGGGGGATTCCGCATGTGGTATTTTGGGGATGTGACACTTTGGTATCAGAGCCACTAGTTATAGTGAACTTGGTTTTAAAAATGTTTTTATAAAACCAGACTATAACCGAACAGTTCTGAATACGTGAATACGACCATGACACTCAGCTCCAGATTGCAAGGTTCGTCTTTTTCACCTGCTGCTTACATTACATGACTAGTACACATTTGTTTATGATGTAGTGTACGGACTCACACTCATCACTATAGCATGATTACATGAATTGCTTGCTTACATTATGATGCGTTGATAGTATGTGATAATCGTTGGATTTCTGTGATCTTATCATTTTGATAACCCCCGTTTGATATCTGAGTTTGAAGAACCATTTGACATGAGTTAGGAGGAACTGAGATGAGCATGCAAATCACAATATTATTGTGGGTGCACACATAATAATAATGCGGGGTGCATGTGAGTCCCAGTGAGGCTTAACAAGTGAAAAAGGGGTTATGTTCTGTTATTTAATCAATGAGAAACATAACAAATCTATAGGAGTCACAACAGTGATTGTCTCCTACTCGAACGTGATCTTTTCACTCCTCTCCGAATCCTTATGAATCTCGATGCTATCGAGTATCACATGAACACTCCTCTGAACGCCTAGCGAACTGTGTAGAATGTTAGGTGCTAGTACGAACGTCTCTGAGTTGGATGTCGCAGCGTCGAATGATTGGTCTATGCCTTTCTCACTTTTCTTTGTTTGCTGGAACTTAACGTATTGGCGCCTTAAATCCCGATGTGCGATCACTTCTGCAACACTCTAGCAACATACCGTGTATTACTCAATCAACTTGCAAGATCGATGGACAAGAGGATGAGCATAGTACCTTACCGACCTCAGTATTAGGACGACCCTGACTACCGGCAACGAACACCAGCAAATTAACTTCGATCGAATCCTTAACCCTTGTCAGCGACTTATGGGAGTCAACTCTTACGAATCAGTCGGGGCATAAGCGATGCCAATTAACTATAGTGTGGAATGTATAACTGCCAGCACAATGAGTAGCGCTTTAGGACGTGGCGCAGAATGTGAAAAGGTGGACCCGGTTGGTGAAAGATCGTAGAGCTCTGTTTCAAGCAATGACATTAGAGGCAACAGTCACGGCAACATCAAGGTACTCGTAATTGTAGCCAACCGTATGGAAATGAAGGTGCCTACGACATGGATTGGCCGTTGTTAAATCAAGACGACAACAACTAAGGGAACGACGACAGTACTGGAAATTCTAGTAACCAAAACAACAACACTGGAAATGATGCTCATGGAAGGGCATTTAGGATTGGCGTGGGCGACGCCAGGATTATAGCAACATGGTGGCCTGCACATTCTTGGTAACTAATCGTCTCGTCCCTGTTCTGTTCAATCCTGATATTTCTTGAAACCGAATTTGTTGTGGAATCGGCTGATGGCAAGTCAATTGAAGCCTCATATGTTCATTGGGATGCAAACTCGACCTTGTGAGACAAGTGTTCTACCTCGACCTTCCTTCTACTATCCTGGATAGTTTCGATGCAGTAGTTAGTGTGGATTGTTTATCCAGATATCGCGCATATATACCATGTGAAAAGAAAATTTTGCGTCGCTATATGCTCTAAAGCGTCAGAGTGGTGCAAAGGTTAGCGCCATTTCAGCTATGAAAGCCCAGAAGTTTCTATGGAGGGATTACCCCGCTATGTTAGCAACCGTTACTGATGTTAAGGCTAAGGAAAAGAGGATCGAGGATCCACCAATTGTTCGTGATTCCTCTCAGTGTGCTACCCGAGGAACATTCAGGTTTACTTCCACAATTGTAGGGAAGAATCTCAGTTTGATCTCGCACCAGTGGCAGCCCTGATTACTCGTACTCCTTACCATCTTGCACCAGGGGGGTTGTAAGAACTGTCTAATCAACTACTGGAACTGATGGACAGGAGTTTTGTCGGATCTAGTTTTTCGCTTTGGGGAGCCCCAGTTATATCCGTGAAGATAATCTTCTTCGTATGTGTACTGACTATCGAGAACTCAGCAAGGTGACAGTCAAGAACCATTCGCCTCGACCATATATTGGCAACCTGTTGACCAGTTGCGAGGGTTAAGCTCCTATTCGAGGGTTGACTAACGAAGGAACTATCATCAGATGGAAGTCCAAGGGGAGAATGTTCCTAAAACGACATATCAAACGCAGCACGGCCATTACGACTTTGTATTCCGCGACCCTTGGGTTAATCATCACACCAGCAGCTTTATGGATCACATGAATCAATCGTGTTTATTGATGACGTTTTGAATCATTTCCAAGAGAAAGGAACACCATGAGCGGCACTTATATATTATGTTAGAGCTCCTGAGGGAGGAGCCACCCCATGTGACGTCTTGTTAAGTGTGATTTCTGGACACGAGAGGTACACCTTCTTGGTCACTTAGCCAACAAATTGGGAATTCACGTGAATCTCGCTAAGACCCACTTCATTAGAATTGGTCGGCAGAAAGGAGTCCTTCGGGGATACAACAATTTCTTGGTCTCGCTAGATACTATCGCAGGTTCATCACAGGATTTTCGAAGATCGCGCAACTTTAATCTCTTTAGCACAGCAGGGTGCTGCGTATTCGTGGGAGACAAAATAGGAGAACGTCTTTTCAACTTTCAAATCCCAACTCTGCAATGCACTGAGCATCGTCTTTACCCGAGGGTATGGGTGATCTAGTGGTATACCATGACGGTTCGAATCAGAGTTCCAGTTACACGCTGACGCAACACGAAGAAAGTAATGACTTACGTGGTGGACTACAAGAAGAATTGCACGAGTCACAACCTACGATGGAAGCCATGGTCTTTAGATTTAAGTTGGAGGCATTACTTGGACGGTACCAAATGCACTACGTAGACCAATCACAAGGGCCTCTCATGTACCCTTGTTTCGAAAGAGCTAAACATGTGATGATATCGCTGGATGGAACCTTTAGATAATTTCGACTGTGAAACCTAGACGTGTATGAGCCTCGCAGCACACCATCGACTCTAACCTACCCGATCAGATTCGCCCTGTTCGAACCGAAGCACTGAAGGAAGAAAATTTTCAAGTTGGGTCCATGCGGGGCATGGAGGAGCAACTTTTGGCAAGTCAGACGATATTCGCTACTTCATGGAACGAATATGGATCCCACTATACGGCAACCGTAGCGAACTTGTGTTGAACGAAGCACACCAGCCTCGATATTCTAGTCGTCTGGATTTTTATAGGGGATATTAGGGTCTATAAATCTGGTACTGGCAACCGGGCATGAAGGTCCATATAGCGATGTATGTGAACGATGTTTGACTTGTGCGAAAGTCAAGGTGGAATATCAGAAACCTTCTGGTTTGTGTCAGTAACCGGAAATATCCATATGGAAATAAGAACCGGCTGCCATGGATTTTGTCACTAGCCTACTTGAAACCCGAAACGGAAACAATATCACCTGGGTGATCCTTGATTGTCTCATGTAACCATTACACCTTCTTGCAATCAAGGAAAATTGACAAGTCTTCATATCCTGTGAGTAATTACCCGTGAAGGATTGTTTCTAGGCACGGGGTACCAACTTCTGCTACCTCTGATTTTGGTCTATACCTGATTTAAGACAGGCAATACACAACACCCTTGGCTTACGTCTCGACATGAGCATTGCTTATCACCGTCGGACAAACGGTCAGAGTAATCGAACCATCCAAACACTCGAAGACATGTTGCGAGCATGTGTGTGATGGACTTTAGTAAAAATTGGGAGGACACTTACCTTTGATTGAGTTCTACTGTAGCAGTTACCATTCTAGTATTCAGACAGCTCTGTTGAGGCATTGCATGGATGATAATGCCAATCTCTTTGTTGGACTAAGGTGGGTGACAACCTAATCACAGGTCCAGGACTTGTACTCGAAACCTCTGAGAAGATTGTTTAGATAGGGAATCGTTTAGCGGCAACGTGTGACTGCCAGGAAACGCTGGGAGTTCGCTGCAGGCGAACGTGTCATGATTGAAAGTCTCACCTTGGGAGGGTGCGGTGCGCTTTGGGAAGCGTGGCAAGATGAATTTACGTTACGTTAGGCCATTCAAAATTCTGGAAAGCGTCAGTGACATGGCCTACAAACTCGAGCTACCTGACGAAATGGGGTTACGTACACGATGTCATTTATGTCTCGAATCTAAGGCAGTGTTTGTTTGATGAAACACTTGTGATACCTTTACTAGAGCCTAAGGTTATCGACAAGTTGCAGTTGTCGAGGAATCCATCGAAAACATGGACCAGGAAGTCAAGGTTCGTTATCTTAGTCGAATTCCAATCGTGAGAGTTCGTTGGAACTCAAGACGTGGACCGGAGTTCACGTGGGAACGCAATGATGAGAGGAAGCTTTAGTATCCTCAGTTGTTCAAACGGTTGAATCAACTTCCAATATAATTGGTGAATTTCGGGACGAAATTCTCTTTCAAGTTGGGGATGATGTGGCACCCGAGGAAAATCCACAGTCATCCTGATTTATCCCTGGCTGCTTTGGGGTAATTATCAAATTTCGGGACGAAATTTCTTTCAAGTTGGGGATGATGTGACAACCCGAGATTTCAAGGTCTTTCCTATACGCATCACTTGTTTTAGAATCCTGTTTTTACAATTTGTTGTACATGGTGTCGTGTGCAGTTTATTTAAATGATTAAAGTGTTCTGCTGCTTGGTTGTTAAATGTGTAATGTTTAATGTTTAAATGTTTAATGTGTAATGGAAACCCAAGATGACGAAGAAGGTTCTTCGCCATAACTCTTCACCACAACCTTTGCTGGACGAAGAATTGATTCTTCGTCGCCATCCATCACGATGAAGAAGGGTCTTCGTCAAGCGGGACCTTTGTCAAAAGGGCCTTCGGCCCAAACAACTCCTTGAGCCCAAGCCCAGAAACTCCTCCTGTGCGCGTATTTGTGGCTGTAAATATAGTATTTTGGAACTTTTAGAAACATAATCAGAACCCTAAGCTTTTCTCTCCTTCCCTTGCACGCAACGGCTGCCACATTTCTTTCTTGAAGCTTTCGTGGTTTTCGTCTTGTCTACCTCGGTTAGTTTGTCGCTACCAATGTTTTGCTCGATTCCCTGGTTATATGTGATTGTCTGGTTACATGATATTTTGTTAAATCGTATCTTTACATGATAAATTAGGGTTGTATGTTCATAAGAATTATCAATGAAACCACGTATCTTTTGTTGATCTGATCTGATTATTGGGTATATATGTTAGTAATCCTGATCGCATATGGTTATTATATGATTTAGGGCATTTATTTGTTGTTGATATTATAGTGTTACTGGTTTGATGATGAACAACAATTAGGGTTTATTGAACTTGGAAAATAACTGTCGTTTGATCCGATATTCATGCCAACGATGTGTAAACTGTTGTTACGAGATTAAAGGAAGATTATAACTGGCGACGAAGAACACGGCCCGACGATGGATAGTCCTTCGTCAGAAGATTCTTTGTCAAACCCTTGGATGACGATGAATGATTCTTCGTTTGCATGATCTCGACGAACCATTTAGGTTCTTCGTCATGATCATCCTCGACGAAGCATAGTACTTCGTCATGAGGATTCTTCGCCGTGCAACTGGACAGAATAGTAAACCGTAACAGTTTAAAATGTATGTGATAATGGATACTTGTGTTTATAAAAATACTAATTGTTGCCTGATAACCATGCTGATTAAGAATGAGAAATCTGATCTAATTCGTGTGAATAGCAAACTTGCGTGTTAAATATTATTATACGTTATGCACATGGGATGTGGACTTGTATGAGGACTGAATGCTTGCTATGTGATATATGGTGATCCTTGCGGTGAATTCAGTCTATGATAATATGTGATTTGAGTATTGTGAAACTGATGTTATTAGTAACTACTGTTGGGAACATGAACTTGTGCTATGAACGCATATGAAATCTAAACGTTTGCTATGTGTTACGTGTCAATGGCATTACTTGTGATTCGTTGAATATGTGATTTGGATATGTGTTTAAGAAACTGATCATCTTTGGTAAACACGGTAGGGTTTGGTTGACCAACTTGGAACGGGTAATGTAACATAACATACCGAGCAAATCTAAGGTGAGTTCACTTCTCTTGAGCATGCGTCCCGGTGGGTGGGAGAATCAATTGGGTATTCCTGAGAGGAATAAGCCTTTGGATAAATCAGTTGGGTATTCCTGAGAGGAATAAGTCATTTGGGTAAAAACTGGAATGTTGGATAATACACTAAATTCCTATCACCATTAAGTCCCATCTTGTTTGTTACCTCAGAGGTAACGGGGTATTAGTTGATTGCGCTATTTAGGTTTGGCACCCTCACCCCGTACCTGAGAGGACGGGTGTGAACTAATGACTCAGTCATGACCAATGCTTAGATAGGGGCATTCGAGAAGGGCAAAAATAACCTGGAGCCATCTTGTACGGTACTCGAGTTATTATTAACATTACTTTCGGAATTGTTATTAAACTAGATTAAACACTTGATAACCAAACGTTTTCATAAAACTCTGAACTCACCAGCGTTGTCTGATACACTTGTGTGCATGCTCGCAGGTTATAGGTATGTGTGGTATGGAACTTGCTGTCTGGGATGCTGGTGTGGTCATGGGTTGAGATACATGGAAACTTGAAACAAGACTAGTTGGTTACATACACTTGGGTTTTGGATTAAACTTTGTATTATGCTTCCGCTGAACACATATCGAGTAGTAAATAATGTTTTGTAACACTTTATCTCAATGAATGAAAGCTTTTATTTGAAATCTTGTTATGAGTTCAATGTGATTAGTGGCTAGATCCTGGTACGTCACACGCCTCGCGGGGGATTCCGCATGTGGTATTTTGGGGGTGTGACAACAAGCGGTTAAGATGCGCCCTTTTCTTGGTACACTGGAAGTTCTGCCTCTAATAGTCTTTTCTCAAAAGTGATGGTTAGGCTAGTTTGGCTGGTTGGAGGCACTAGAGACCGTAGTGAAGATGTAATCAAAGTCTCTGGCTGAGTTTGTGTTTCAGCCAAACTCTCTGGGACCTCAAGTTCCCAAGTTGTCTTTGTTTTAGTTCTTTTTGAGGGGGTGGCTGTGGTTCTTTTTGTGCTAAAGACTTCTTCCTCTTATTGGTGATTTTTTTGTGGGTTCCTCAGGGATGGGTTGTTCGCTTTGGTCAGCAAAATCATTGGGCTCAGGTGGTTGTTATGCCTCACTTCTGGCTGTGCAGGGTTATTTCCTTGCACATGATAAGCTTCTTCCTAAATTAATTTTTTCTTAGTTCTGACCTATCCCCTCCTTATAAATGTTTCAGCCAAAAGTGATTTGATGCCACAACCCTCTTGTAGATCTTGTTTAATGTCAAATACCTGCGTCTTTTATACCAGTCATTTTCATTATTAGGTAGCACGACTGTTTGAGATACTTTATGTTTGAAGTTTGAAATGTAAACTACTCATACGCACGTAGGAGTCCTACATAGCGTATAAGTAGTATGCATGTAAGAGTCATGCGCAAAGGTCCTACACCTATAAATAGGTGAGTGATGCACATGAGCCCATAACTTGGTTTTGGAGAGCTTTGTGATTGTTTGTGATTCTTGATAACCTTAGGAGGTTAAGCTTAATAGTACAATCATGGTGTGTAACAACCCATATACTGGAAATCCAAACTTAGAGAAGTGGTTGACCCATTTGTGGGAACACATCTTGTGATCAACCCTTGTTTATCAAGAATATTGTTGTTGGCCTGCAAGGTCTATATGCTAGGCCTTAGTGATTAGCCAAAATTTTTTAGACTTTGCACGTACCAAGAGTTGGTGATCCCATGTTAAAATACTATGCGTCTTTATATGTATTTTATTATTATAACGCCACCTTTTAAAAAAGATCAGTCACCCTAATTAATCACAAGTGTCATTAGCACCCGTGAGGAGCACTTAGATATATCCTTGCTACCTTTGAAATGAGATAAAGGTATGCCAAATAGAGAATCGCAAGCCATGAGAACAATGTAAAACAAAGAAGAGTATACAGATGTAATAAACCCAATATTAGGGGATTGTTACTTAAAAAAAAACCTTTTCCGAACATTGGTTAATAAATTATCTTTATTCGGATCTAATTATATTTAACCTTAAAATCACATCTTGTAAATCTAATAAAAATTGTGGTATCCTAACCTCACCGCTTGCCAATAACATAACTATAATTCATCCAAGTGAATTCGAAGATCCAAAGCAACACTCCACATGCTCTTAATATTCTCTACTACTCATCTAATACTTGCTTTTATTTTCTTGTTTTAATATAAAATTAACAAAAGATAAATAATCAACTAGTTGGTAATTTAAAGTTAACTATTAAAAGTCGTATCCTTTGGGTTTGATACTTGGTTTTTACATAAACTGTATGTATGCTTGCCGATTGTGTGTGTCTAGTCTAAATAATAATCATTTCAGATAAATTTAAAACTAGATGAAAGTGTCTAAAAGTTATTAAGTTAACCCACCTAATAGGTGCTAAAAGTTATTAAATTAACTAGACCAAAACACTACGACACAGACACATCATGTTTTGGATGCCGATGTCAGGAATACGGTTATTTTAAGAAAGAACTAACAAGTTTATTTCTCGTCTTTTGTTTCTATCTTTTCTTTTATTTTGTTTTGTTCTGTACGTATGGACTCACAAAGTCCAAAATATAGGTACATGGAGTTTTTCGATTTTGCTGAGTATTATGCTCAACAACGATGTGAGTTTTGGGGTGGTCCACGTACATCTCATTTATGTGTTATATATATAAATAATAACGCCACCCATTAAATAATGATCAATCACCCTAATTAATCACATGTGTCATTATCACCCATGAGGAGCACTTAGATATATCCTTGCTACGTTTAGAGTGAGACAAAGGTATGCCAAGTAGAGGATCGCAAACCATAGGAACAACGTAAAAGAAAGAAGAGTAGTTGGATGTAATTAACCAACTATTAGGGGATTGTTCCTTAAAAAGAACCTTCCTTTAAATTGGGCAATGAATTATCTTTAATGGGCTCTAATTTTATGTTAACCTTAAAGTCACATTTTGTAAATCTAATAGAAAGCCGTCAGTAGCCTGAGCAAGGAGTCGGATCTTTGAGCTAATTAACCTCACCTCTTGACAATAACATAACTCTAATTCATCCAAAGTGGATTCGGTGTTCCAAAGCAACACTCTTCGTGTTATTGATATTCTCTACTAATCATCTATTACTAGTTTTTATTTTCAGGGTTTTATATAAAATTAACAAAATATAATTAATTAACTAGTTTGTAATTTAAAGTTAACTATTAAAAGTCGTAATATTGGGTTCCATACTTGGTTCTTACATAAAATTTACTACAAACGATAGGTACGCTTGCCTATAGTGTGTCTAGTCTAAGTAATAATCATTTCTTATAAATTTTTTATTAGGTGAAAGTGTCTAAACGTTATTAACCCACCTAATCCGCGCTAAGAGTTATTAAATTAACTAGACTAAAACACTACGACATTTTCCTTCATTTTCTGGGGCAAATTATATTTAACCATTGTGGATGATTTCGGTAAAAGTGTTTGGGTTTCTCTCATTAAACATAAAAGTGATGGTAGTACTTGATTGGTAAATTTTGCAAGATGATAGAAAACCAATTTAGTAAAACTGTCAAAAGAATAAGGTTTGGCAATGTTGGGGAATTAACTTCAAACATCATGATGGATTTTTACACCAAGTGAGGTATTTTGTTAGAAAACACATGTCCTTATACACCTCAACAAATGGGTTTGTTGAATGCAAGTATAATCATTTGCTTGACATAGCTCGAGACTTACGGTTTGAAGCTAACTTACCTAAGAGTATTTTTTTTTTTGGGGGGGGGGGGGGGGGTTCTAATAGCTGCTTATATTATCAATCGATTGCAAAAATCAAAAACCCGAACCTGAACACATGATGGTTTTTGGTTGTTTTAGTTATTTTTGGAGTATTGAAACAAAGGGTGACAAGTTCAGAGTGAGAGGGAGACCCGAAATTATTTTGGGTTATCCCCAAGGGACAAAAGGTTACAAAATATTTGACATCCAAAGAAAAAGGATCGTCGTGTCACCAGATGTCAAATTTCATGTAAACACATTCTCCTTTTTTCCTCAACACAAACTCAAAATGATTATGATATTTTCATTCTCATGAAACCCTGAACAATGGACCCGGCTCCGGCCCACAAAAACTTGGAAGATGAGGATAAACATGGGTCTCAAGAAAACAATAATGAAAATGGTAGAATTACAAACAATGAAGGGATATCTCATCAAATTGAAAATAATTATGAAGCACATATTGGTATGGAGAGCTCATGGTCAAAGAGGGATCGAGCTCAGCCCAAATGCTTCAATAAATTTCTCGATAATCTCCCCCTTCGGTTGACCATGCACGCGCTGCATCAACTCAAGACACATCAATGCTACATCCTATTAAAAATTATCTTTCTTATCTTAAATATTCTAACACTCATAAGGTTTTTTTGGCAGCCATCACCATAACCGATGACCCGAAAATTTTTTAAGCAAGCCATGCAAAATGAAAAATGGATTGAAGACATGGAGAAGGAGATTTAAGTTCCTAAAAGAAAACAAAACATGGACCCTTGAGTCATTACCGAAGGGAAAACATGCCATAGATTCTAAATGGGTTTATAAAATCAAATATAAGGTAAATTGAGATGTCGAAAGATACAAAGTGAGACTCATGACAAAGGGGTTCACTTAAATTGAAGAAGTAGATTTCCATGACACGTTTGCTCCGGTGGCAAAAGTAGTTACCGTTCGAACATTAATGGCCGTGGCACACAAAAAATAATTGGCACATTCACCAACTTGACGTTAAAAACACCTTCTTACACGATAATCTAGATGAAGTGTACGTGAAGATACCGCAAGGTTTTTCTTAACAGAACAAGAATTGGGTATGTAGATTACGAAAATCCCTTTGCGGTCTCAAACAAGCTTCACGGAATTGGTATTGAAAAATTACCATGGTTCTTCTTGGCCTTGGTTTTTGTTCAACCAAGTCAGTTCACTCGCTTTTCATCTACAAAAATAATGACACTTTTGTTGCTAGCCAAATCTATGTTGATGATGTCATCATTGTGGGGAATGATTCAAAGAAGTTAGAAGAAATCAAACAATGCTTACATGCCAAGTTTACATCAAACACCTCGGTGAGGTATAGTATTTTCTTGGCATCAAGGTGGCCAAGACTACATGTGGGCTCGGTTTGAGCCAACGAAAGTACACCCTTGATATTTAAAAAGATAGTGGCTTGGGAGGATGTCGCCCGAGTTCCTTTCCCATTGAACAAAACTTAAAGCTTGTTATGGATGATCAAGAACCCAAGGTTGATTCTAGTCTTTATCGGCGCCTCAGTGGAAGATTACCTTACCTTCAGGCCACTCATCCAGACATTGTTTACTCGGTTAACACCCTTAGCCAATTGTTTCAGACCCACGATATAATAATATGGATGCAGTGTGTAGAATTCTACGATATCTCAAGGCCACTCCTGGTTAAGGCATAGTTTTACCTAAAGAAGGAGGTGCGAATTTGGTTGCATACTCTGATTCGTATAGGCTTGGTTTTCCTCACACAAGGTGCTCTCAAACAGGTTACATATTACTTCTTGATGGTGCTCCTATCTCGTGGAAAACCAAAAAGAAATAGGTCGTTTCACGCTCTTCCGCTGAGGCCGAATAGCGGGCCATGGCTACCACTATTAGTGAAATCATCTACGGATGCGATTACTTTTGAAGGAACTGGGTTTCCCCAACTTGAATCCACTACTCTTTTCTGCGACAACTAGGCTGCTCAACATATTTCCAATAATCCCATTTTTCACGAACACACTAAACACGTTGAATGGACTGCTGCTTCATTAGAGAGCGAAAAGAAATTTGTCCTATGCCGATCGACTCGAAGCTTCAACTTTCGGATCTTCTCACATAGGGCCTTTGTAATATTCAGAATTTTAATAAATAATATAGTAGATAAATACAAGTTTAGTTATTTTTAGATGTATAGTAATAATAATAATTTAAAAGTCTTTATGTTAATGTTAAATTAGTTATTATAAAAAAATGAAAATGAATAGTGTTTTTATGCATATGATAACTAGTCTAAGTTCCCGTGTGTTACACGGGTGGCTAAACAGGAAAACTAAGTCTTTTAAAATTGTAAAGTAAAAATTATAATATTATATACGTTGAATTATTAACGAAAATGTTAGAGAGTGCAAGAAATAATTGAAATACATGAATAGGACAAAAAAATCACAACTCATTGAAGATCTCTTTATAAACAACGTTAGTTGTTTTATTCGTAGGTTTATCGACGTTGTCAAGTATTAGTAGCTTTACTCCATCTTGTGTTTTAACTCTTGATAAAGCAACATACAATTAACCATGTTGTGTTTTCATACTATTTATAATGTGTTATTGAACAACTTGTAGTGTCTCATCAGATTCAAAAACAGTTTTATAAAAAAAACTTTAAAGAATATAAAGGTGTGTGTATGCATAACCAGTTTAAAACATAATATTAAACTACTGGTCTAAGTACCCTTGTGTTACACGGGTTACTCAAAGTAAATTATGTCATTTAACAGACGTTGATAAAGCGATATACAACTGGGGGTGGAGATACAATAGGAAGTTTATTTGGCTAGGAAGGCTAGGAAGTGATCTTGACCATCCATTAAGTTAATCAAGGGCTAAGATTAAATCAGGGAAATTGAAAGGAAGAAAAGAGGCGCGTGAGTTTGTTCAAGGGCATTCTAGTCAATCCAAGCCAATAGTTTCTCTCTCCTCCAATTCCCCCCCCCCCATTTTTTAAACGTTAATAACTCTTTCATACGACATTATTTTTTTATAAAAATTGCACCAAAAAAACGAGCGTTTTTTTATCTTTAAAACGAGTATACTATTGCTATATTTAAAAAAATAAAAAATTAAACCCAGTTGTGTAAAACGCAATAGAAAAACCACCAGTTACGTAAAACGCAATGAAAAAAAAACCCTAAAAAATGACATTTTTCTAAAACGCAATACACAAAAAACACAAAGAAATGACTTATTTGTAAAACGCAATAGCCATAAAACACAAAGAAATGTCTTATTTCTAAAACGCAATGGACTGAAAACACATAAAAAAGTGTTTTACCTAAAACGCAATGCACAAAAAACACAAAGAAATGTCTTATTTGTAAAACGCAATGGCCAGAAAACACAAAGAAATGTTTTATTTGTAAAACGCAATGGCCAGAAAACACTTAAAAATGTCTCATTTCTAAAACGCAATGACCTAAAAAAACAAAAAAAAGTGTTCTCTGTAAAACGCAATGGACTGAAAACACCTAAAAATGTGTTTTACCTAAAACGCAATGACTAAAAACACTTCAAAAATGTGTGTTACCTAAAACACAATGACTAAAGATACTTAAAAATGTGTTTTTTTCTAAAACGCAATAGCCAGAAAACACATAAAACTCTCTTATTTCTAAAACGCAATGGACACATAAAACTGTTTGTGAACTGTTTGTGAATTGTCTGTGAACTGTCTGAATTGTCTACGAATTACTGTCTTCGAAATGAGCCAATTTCTGGAAAATTAATTTTTCTGATGCGTTTTTAGTACAGCAATTTAATCGAAAAAAAATTTTTCGAGCGTTTTTAGTACAGCTCAACCCCAGCCAGGGGCTCTGCCCCTTGGACCCCGCCAGGGGCTGCCGCCCCTGGGACCCCGCTACCAGGGGCTGCCGCCCCCGGACCCCCGCAAAGATCGTAAAACGCAATGACTAAATAAAAACCCAGATCATGAAAATGAAATTAAAGAATTTACATGGATCGAAGCCGATTTCTTCATCAATTGACGAAATTTGAAATGATAGAAACACTTATCAGCGATTGAATCGATCAAATCGAGTGATTATCTTCAAAATCACCAGAAAAAAACGAGATTTTGAATGAAATTAAACTGGGTTTTCTTCGAAAAAGGCTGAAGAACACGTTGATCGGGTGGTTGAATCATTGATTGATGACGAAAATCACACTATAATGTAGTGATTATTGAGATAGTAAGTGAAGAAAAGGTTGGAGATGGTGGGTTTTGAAAATGGTGGGTTTTGAAGTAACTGGGGAGAAGAAGAAGGAAGAAGAAATGATGAGATTGACTAAAATACCCTTTCTCTTTATTTTAAAATTTGCCACATGTCATAATCCTATGGCTTCCTATCCTTCCTAGCCAAAATTAACTTCCTATTTGATCTTTTCCCATACAACTGGCCATAGGTGAAAACTAATTATTTATCTTTTTATGAGATTAATCATGTTAACTCAATATATAAAAAGAGAAAGAGGATTGTATAAAGTAAATGCTTCTTTTAATTGAGATTGCATACACGTAATAATAATGAAAAATTAAAAGTTGCTATTATAGTACACAACAAAATTTCAAAGTTTTTACAAAGGACTCAAAAAGCTAACAAACAATCATAGCATCTCTTAAGAAGATTCAACAATAAAAAAATATTAACCCTATGATTATATCGTTTAAATCATTAAACAGAGTGATACATTAAAATATATTAAAATTGTTGAAACTCACAGTATAATAAGCATTCATAGAAACTTGATTCTTTTCTCCTAGTAAAATTTCTTTTCAAAACTTCATGCCCTATTTTATATTCCAAGTAAAAAATTTATGTCCTATTTTATCTTCCAAGTTGCATTTTGAAAAGCAAACTGCAACAACAACTTTAGCACATTAAATTAGCATTTGAGCTACAAATAAGCATCTTAACTCCTACATTTAAAAAAAAACTAAAAAATTAACCTATGAAATCAATATCTATAGCACAAGGAATGCAAACAAATGATATAATATAAAACCGTGACTTACCTGCATAGCAACCAAAATCATGAACGTTAATTTGAACATAATAAAAAAAATGTGGATGGTTCAGAAACATAAGGTACAATGTTTGAGTAAAAAGACCAAGTGCATCACCCAATAGTTAATTGTAGAGCAATAAAAAAGTGGTTGCCTTCACATACATGTACATATCTAGAGTTCATTCAAGCTAATAAATTCATGAAAATCCACATCTTGAACTGCCAAAAGTTGAGCTAAAAATTTGCAAACTATATAAAACACATCGTTGGCTAAACCTTACTAATCTTTATTTCCGAATCAACTAAATTGGTTCTATTTTTAAACAGAGATGAGGTTGTGCAAAGTATGGCGTTTATTCTCAGATAAAGCCTCCTCTAAGATTTCGCCAAATGTTGTAGCATACGAGCTAACTTTCAAATCCTGCAAAACCAAAGGTGAACAAAAAATAAAGCCACGCGTTGTGTAAGTTGTTATGTAATAAAAACTATAGAACATCACGTAAAATTAAACCAAAATCTCAATCATTGTCTACATTATAGAACCATGTAAATTTTTTTTAACACCAATAATACTATAAATTTAGGTACACCAAGTTACTCGTTTTCCGTTAGTCGAACGAACTATGAAGATAGTTATTTTGTAGGGAGAATTAGTATTTTACCAACGATGTGGATGGGTCAATGGGTACATACAGTGGTGAATTATTTACAACCCTTGTCACCAAGAGTGACCAACTAAAGTTTCAAATTAGAGTGCCACAAAGACATTGCAGCCTCATCATCAATGCTTTCGCTTCTTGTGAGAAATCCGAGCCTAATATCGCTCACTTTGATCACCTTGGCCTATATCATACGCTCACCTATATGTTAGTTCGCAACTTCATAAGTTATCATTTAACAATATATCCACTCTACTATAATCAATCATCTAGCCAAGATAAAAATTCAACCGTTTTTATTTCCGACTCCAGCCAAGGCCGAAGTTCAGCAACAGCAGCTGCATCCCTGACACAAATAAAAAATTAACATTATGACTTACTTATATTATGGAAAATGCAAATGGTTCTGATTACTTTTATACATATTTTACTAACCTTATTGCTCCACCAAGACCCAAAGAGATCCTGTAGACCATCCAACATGTTAAGGCAGTTAAAATGTAAACAACAACAAACCAAACATAAAATCGAGATTATTCTTACTACAAATCATCTGTTAATGTGGATATAGATCACAGATAGGATAAAAAATGACCTGGTCTATAATACAGATGTCTCCAACTTTGGATTTGGGAGAAAACCACTCATATTTTCTTGGTCCAGGGACCACCAGAAAGAAAAGACTACTATTTGTTTTTCTTACTCGCAAACTATGAATCAAGAAAGTTAATAAAGTAACTATATAACCTTACTTGAGTGTGTGATGAGGCGAAAAAGAAAGCTTCAAAAATATCATATAATTCACAAGTTTTATAATCCGCAATAGCTTCAGATGGCATCCTAAGGTCTTGCATTGTCAACCATGCCATGATATGAAAAATACCTGTCCTGGCACATCAAGGTCAAAGTCAAACAATTGTTATCCAAATGTGTCAGGTTAAGAAAATCGCCCAATATCTATACTTGAAGTCAGTTAATTTAAAATAAGTTAATACACACCATTCTCCACATAAATCACCTGTTTTACCCAAACACTCACAACAGTTAGTTGAGTTTATTATACTTCAAATTGCATTAATCACTTTTATCTTCATATCCACAAACGTCTAATAATTTTGTTACGTGTTAGTAGCATTCAAAGTCAATTCCTTTTCCATTTTTAGAACACAAATATTACTATATAGAACACATATATTACTGTATAGAACACAAATGTATGATAGATAACTATCCTACTTGAAACTCAGGGTTACTGAATTATGTCTATGCAAAGATTAACCTAAAAGTACAAAGTCAATTGAAAGAAATACAAATAGAGGCGACAGAGCATATGTATACAACTTACATCGTTGAGCACAAAGACCGACACCGGAATTGAGAGAATGAAAACAGTTACACATATGAGCTTTACATTCAGCATCCGGTTCTTCACGGAATCCAATCGGTAAAAGTATAAAGAGCCATCGGTACTGAGGGAATCAAAACGAAATTTAGGGAATCAAAATGGCCAGAATCGAATCGCCATCACCACCCTCTTTCACGCACTTGCTATTTTCACACAGCATCGACAAACCAAAAACATTGCTCCCTTAAACAAAAAGGAACCCATATTCTAATAACACGAACTTTAAGCAAATTTGAGCTAGTTGAGGCTGTGAGATCTGAAATTCTTCTTGTCGTCGTTATGGCTTTCCTGTTAGAAAATATAGTTAAAAAGCCCTACTATTAGTAGACCTCAACAACAAATTATATATAACATGCTTATTTAATTAGTTCTTAACAGAGGTGTATGTAACTCCAAATTTTGCGAAACTGAAATAGAGAAACAAATGTAATAACTTAGACTAAACTACTTAGTGCCACTCTGTAATCAGCAAATGAAATCTAAGCTAAATCTCTACTTAGCAAATACTAATTCTCATTAATTGATGTTATGTAATGGTGATTAAGAATCACTTTTATTTACTTCTATGATATTCAGGGGGCATAACTTCAACAATATCTGGGTTCACTACTTCACTTGTTAAAATTATGGGCTGTACTAAGGAACATTAGATGCGGTCCGAGTGAAATTAGTCAAGTGGGTAAGAAGTAACCTATCAATCAATAAACTTAAAAAGAAAACGTATAAATCAGACCAAATTTGAGCCCTAAATTACTTTTTATTAGGGTATAAGATCGGAAAGCATTCTTGACATAGAATATTATCAACATCGATCAAGCGTAGTTTCGTATATTGCAAGAAGAAAACAAAATAGAAACCTAATGAAAACGCAAGAAACGAACCTTCTTCATAGCCAAGCATTACAACCTTTGTATTTCCTCCATTAACTTACCCATGGCGCTTCATGTCTCATAACCTTCTTCATAGCCAAGCATTATAACCTTTCCAGCTCAACTGTTCAAAGTGATACCTTTGTTCTTGGTTCGTAGGGGTTGATCCTTTAAGGATGTGATTTGATGGTTGTTCATCCTGAGGAAATTTTTACAAAAATAGATAAGTATGCTAACTATAAGATATGCGACTGATTTTCCAAATATTGATCTATTCGAATCAGCTTTGAATATTTTTTGTTGAGCCACCAAATGAAAAAACACCACTTGCTGATGCAGTTGTCAAGTTAATAGGTTATGATAATCCTGAATCAAGCTGCATAACAACTGAAAAAAAACTTGTGTAAGATTCAAGCAACAAATAAATTCATTTACAACGATTAACTTATTTACCTGGTTGGGCCAACTGATTTTGCATAAGCACTAACGTTTGCTTTAATTGTTCCAAAAGTTAGGGAAAATTGTAGGTTTATTTTGAGGGGTAACTGTATCAACTACGAAGGTTGGTTGAGAAAGCACAAATGATTGAGTATCTCTACTCAAGGAAGTGTTCGTATAACATATATTTACTTGGAACAAAATAAAACAACATTAGACAATTTAACTTCACAATATTTCAAATAATCTCAATAAGCCCCATAAACTACTTTTTAATAGGCCCTAACTATCTGCACACCCAGTTTGCCTATCTGCACACTTAGGGTTTACCTACACCGCGTATTGACCTATACGCAGCGTATAGGGTTACCTCTATACGCTGCGTATAGAGCTATACTCAGCGTATATAAACCATGGATTTCAGAGCCTTATCAGCAATCATTGCACAGAAAACAAGGGTTATATACGCTGCGTATAGGTCTATACGCAGCGTATATAAACCATTAGATTTTTTTGAGTCATTTTGGTAGGTTTGAGGGGTCATTTTTTCACAAAGTTTAAATACGCTGCGTATAGACCTCTAAGGAGCGTATATAAAGGTCTGAAAATGTCTTTTATACCCTTGTGTTGAGGCTATACGAAGCCAAATACAAGGGTAGTTGTGTCATTTTTGTCTCATACGCTGCGTAGGGACCTTTAAGGAGCGTATATAAACCTCCATTTTTGTATTTTTTTATTGTGTATTCCTTTGTTTATTTATAAAAAAAAGTAAATTAATTGTGTGTATTTTGGGGTATTTCCATGTTTATTTATAAAAAAACAATATTATTAAAAATAATACAAATATTATGAATTATAAGAATTAAAAATAATACAAATATTATGTCCCGTATTGACCTCGTATAAGCCTATAAGTGTGATATCGTATCGTATAGGTGTGGTTTAGGTCCCGTATTGACCTCGTATAAGCCTATAAGTGAGATACCGTGTCGTATAGGTGTAGTATAGGTCACGTATTGACGTCGTATAAGCCTATAAGTGTGATATTGTATCGTATAACGTAGTATATGTCACGTATTGACTTCGTATAAGCCTATAAGTGTGATATCGTATCGTATAGTATAGCGTCGTATAGGTCACGTATTGACCTCGTATAAGCCTATAAGTGTGATATCGTATCGTATAGGTGTAGTATAGGTCACGTATTGACCTCGTATAAGCCTATAAGTGTGATATCGTATCGTATAACGTAGTATAGGTCACGTATTGACCTCGTATAAGCCTATAAGTGTGATATCGTATCGTATAGCGTCGTATAGGTCACGTATTGACCTCGTATAAGCCTATAAGTGTGATATCGTATCGTATAACGTAGTATAGGTCAAGTATTGACCACGTATAAGCCTATAAGTGTGATATCGTATCGTATAGCGTCGTATAGGTCACGTATTGACCTCGTATAAGCCTATAAGTGTGATATCGTATCGTATAGGTGTGGTTTAGGTCACGTATTAACCTCGTATAAGCCTATAAGTGTGATATCGTATTGTATAGGTGTGGTTTAGGTCCCGTCTAATCCTATATGCATATACAAGACCTATAGGAAACCTATACGAGACTTATACTACACTATACGATACGATATGATACTATACTATACAATAACACCTGTATAGGCCTCTATACGATACGATATGATGCAATACGATACGATACGATGCAATACGATAAGATAATTTAATTTAAACGATAACAATATAATATATTTGTATTATTTACGAATAATATTGTTTTTTTATAAATAATTTTCTTTTTTTATAAATAAACAAAGGAATACGATAATTTAATTTAAACGATAACAAAACAATATATTTGTATTATTTACCAATAATATTGTTTTTTTATAAATAATTTTCTTTTTTAATTTTTATAATTCATAATATTTATATTATTTTTTATTTTTATAATTTATATTTGTATTATTTACCAATAATATTGTTTTTTTATAAATAATTTTCTTTTTTTTTTATAAATAAACAAAGGAATACACAATAAAAAATACAAAATGGAGCTTTATATACGCTCCTTAGAGGTCCCTACGCAGCGTATGAGACAAAAATGGCACAACTACCCTTGTATTTGGCTTCGTATAGCCTCAACACAAGGGTATAAAAGACATTTTCAAACCTGTATATACGCTGCGTATAGGTCTATACGCAGCGTATATAAAGGGTAGTTTTTATTTTTAACCCCAAACATGAGGTTAAATTATCTTTTTAACCCTTATTGTATATATACGCTGCGTAGAGACCTCGTATAAGGTCTATACGCAGCGTATATAAAGGGTAGTTTATATAGGTGTGGTTTAGGTCCCGTATTGACCTCGTATAAGCCTATAAGTGAGATACCGTGTCGTATAGGTGTAGTATAGGTCACGTATTGACGTCGTATAAGCCTATAAGTGTGATATTGTATCGTATAACGTAGTATATGTCACGTATTGACTTCGTATAAGCCTATAAGTGTGATATCGTATCGTATAGCGTCGTATAGGTCACGTATTGACCTCGTATAAGCCTATAAGTGTGATATTGTATCGTATAACGTACTATAGGTCACGTATTGACCTCTTATAAGCCTGTAAGTGTGATATCGTATCGTATAGGTGTGGTTTAGGTCCCGTATTGACCTCGTATAAGCCTATAAGTGTGATATCGTATCGTATAGGGGTAGTATAGGTCACGTATTGACCTCGTATAAGCCTGTAAGTGTGATATCGTATCGTATAGCGTCGTATAGGTCACGTATTGACCTCGTATAAGCCTATAAGTGTGATATCGTATCTTATAGGTGTGGTTTAGGTCACGTATTAACCTCGTATAAGCCTATAAGTGTGATATCGTATCGTATAACGTAGTATAGGTCACGTATTGACCTCGTATAAGCCTATAAGTGTGATATCATATCGTATAGCGTCGTATAGGTCACGTATTGACCTCGTATAAGCCTATAAGTGTGATATCGTATCGTATCGTATTGGGGTAGTATAGGTCACGTATTGACCTCGTATAAGCCTATAAGTGTGATATCGTATCGTATAACGTAGTATAGGTCAAGTATTGACCTCGTATAAGCCTATAAGTGTGATATCGTATCGTATAGCGTCGTATAGGTCACGTATTGACCTCGTATAAGCCTATAAGTGTGATATCGTATCGTATAGGTGTGGTTTAGGTCCCGTCTAATCCTATATGCATATATAAGACCTATAGGAAACCTATACGAGACTTATACTACACTATACGATATGATACGATACTATACTATACAATAACACCCGTATAGGCCTCTATACGAGACTTATATACTATACACTATACGATACGATTTGATGCAATACGATACGATACGATGCAATACGATAAGATAATTTAATTTAAACGATAACAATATAATATATTTGTATTATTTACGAATAATATTGTTTTTTTATTAATAATTTTCTTTTTTTATAAATAAACAAAGGAATGCGATAATTTAATTTAAACGATAACAAAACAATATATTTGTATTATTTACCAATAATATTGTTTTTTTATAAATAATTTTTTTTTAATTTTTATAATTCATAATATTTATATTATTTTTTATTTTTATAATTTATATTTGTATTATTTACCAATAATATTGTTTTTTTATAAATAATTTTCTTTTTTTTATAAATAAACAAAGGAATACACAATAAAAAAATACAAAAATGGAGCTTTATATACGCTCCTTAGAGGTCCCTACGCAGCGTATGAGACCAAAATGACACAACTACCCTTGTATTTGGCTTCGTATAGCCTCAACACAAGGGTATAAAAGACATTTTCAGACCTTTATATACGCTGCTTAGAGGTCAATACGCAGCGTATTTAAACTTTGTGAAAAAATGATCCTTCAAACCTACCAAAATGACCAAAAAAAATCTAATGGTTTATATACGCTGCGTATAGACCTATACGCAGCGTATATGACCCTTGTTTTCTGTGCAATGATTGGTTATCAGGCACTGAGATCCATGGTTTATCTACGCAGCGTATTGGTCAATACGCAGCGTAGATGGTTAACCCTATACGCTGCGTATTGACCAATACGCTGTGTAGATAAACGCTAATTTTGCTAGGGTTTGGTGTGCCAATAGGCACTTTAGTGTGCCAATAGGCACACCCTTTTAACATAAAACAATTTTAGTCTTTGAAATACTAATGTAAATATTATATTGATTAGACATCAAATTTAGTTCTTACTCCTCGGTTTTGGACCGAAGGTAACTAAATAGTTTAAAACCAAACCGAATATTTAAAAGAAACCATTTTACTCCACCAATTTTAACTAACCGAGTAAATATTTTCAATTGTGACTTACCCATTAAAGCAATTTATTAGCATAGAAAAGTTCACATCTTGCAACAAAGAATACTAACCAACTGAGTGACTGACTCATTCAAGTTTCTCCTATAGATAATAATTTTCATGAAAATTCAAGATCAAAAGTATACCTTTGGACCGTCTACTTAAAACCCAACACATATAAAACAACTATTGGTCTCTGTCTAAAAGGAAAGTTTCACACGGGCATTTCATCGAGCAATTGGTGTGCATTTATCAAAAACATTGTAGAAATCTAGTATTTAATTCAGTTGAGCCCCATAATAATAATATAAATAAGAATTGGTTTAATTTAAACATTTTAATGTAAGATCGAAAAATAATTAGAACCTGCAAGGCTGATAGTCATTCAATTCTTTGAGTGTAGCAGGTACATCAGACGACACTTCTCCACCATTAGCATCTTCTTTCAACATCTCTGTTACACATATCAAAATCAAATTAACAGGATCTGATTTTCAACATATAATACCAAAGTAAAGATTGAAATGAGCAGAAGTTGGTTTAGAATTGTTACAACTTGTAATATTCTAAACACCACTAAGAAGATAACAACATTATAGGCACTTATTATTATATTTATTAAAGACCAATCTTGAATAAAATGGCATAGACATGTTTAACACAATATAATTAGCAATCTTAACTATCTAATCTCGTAGTGCAACACCATCGGGACAGGCTTTGCGACCATCAAATAGTAGAATCAGTACACTCACTCGATCCAAATCAATTACATATATAAATAGAAGAACAACAATCGAATAAATATCAAAGAACATTACATCTTCGGTAATGGCAACATGACGATTAGATCTGGTTAATACGGTGACATAATTAGGGCAAGAAGGGCGAATGAAACATACCTGTGTGAGTGATATCCATATTGAGTTTGAGGTTACAGATCGAAAAGACTACTAACGTACCAGATTACACGATTAAAACAATGTGTTTGTCAAAACAAAATCCAGCATAAAAATCATACAACGAAATTAGGGTTTTCTTATAACAACTACAAAATCACAAACAGAGATGGAATCCAACTTACCGATGCTTCACTTTCAAAGGATGATGAAGATAAAACAAAGCAGGCGACTTGAATGATCTTTTTAATCCTCCGATTATAAGCAGTAAATTGTATATAGGCCTTAAAATTGGAAACGGTTCCATAATTTAGCAACAGATCTTACGGTAATTGATGAATCGTTCAGCTTTCCATATATAATTAAGAAGCGTTTCAAAGAAGAAGGAAGGAATTGTGAGGCGGTAAGAAGAATTCATTGAGAATTCAGAGAGAATTGAGAGAAATGGCGCCTAAAAAAACCAATTATCTGGCCAAAGAGCATTGCCACATCATGGTCAACTGGTCAACATTATTTTGCTTTAGTATAAGAGATTGATACATATGCTTATTTCAAATCCCTGTTAATATTTTGCGGCCAACCTTTCTGTTCATCTATATCTCATTGATACCTGATTCCAAAAGTTGAACTTCAAATCCCTTCTAACTAACCGATATATAAGGATGCGTTATTTGTTCACTGTTAGTTATAAACTCGTCGAAACAATAGAAACCACTTTGAAATTACTCCATTGTGCTTCTCAAGTTTCCATCTTAGCCACCGTCACAGTCCGTCGTGAACGCCACACCGCCCATCGTATTCCGTTGTGGCCACCATTGTTGCTTTAGTTCTCCGATCAAGACCATGTACCAAATTATCATCAACCTCTTCGTCTTGTTTTTGTTAACGTGCTAAGTAAAGTTCCGCATACACAGCCACGACTCGGACCGCACTCCGTCTTTGGTCTAGCTCCATCGTCACGCTACTTCACCGTGTTCAGGTCAGTTTGATTAGCGACCCGAATACCAAATCCGGGTTAGTCTTTCGTATACCATTTCTTAGAAACCTTGATTTACATGTTTATCGATTTGTTCCGGCATACAGGCCGCGACCATCCGTTGCTACTGTTTGACGTGTTTCCTTTTGATCATCCGAAGTTCTAGCTGTCGTTGGCGTTCGGTCAGATCCGTTTGGCGATTAAGGTACCCAATCGAACCCCGTCTGATTCGAACTTTAACGTTTAATTCTGTTTTGAGTTCCTGCCGGCAACTAAAGTTTATTATTAGAACGTTGAATGGGGCGATGAAATAACCAAACCAATAATTTCGAGAACCATCCTGTGCTTTGTTCCTTCGTGAGGCTTCTACTTTCTTTGGATATGATAATTATAAGAAATTACATATTTTAACTAGATTTTTGTCATAACAAATTCATCATCCTATAATTGATTCTAAAATTTTAAAAGCAAGTCGAAACAACTGTTATATTTATAAGTTATTAATACAAGTAACTGATAAGTGTAAATTATGTCTTCAACTAATGTGTTTTAGTTATTTACAATCATGACCCAATTTCTTTTAAGAATTAAATTGATCTAGCAAATGTTCTTCTGTATACAACATAAAACTATTTTGAATATGAAATAATAATATATATAAAGGTACGTACATGCATTTTACTAAATCTATGTAGTGGTTTTTTTCAAATAACTATATATTAATCATATGAAAATTATCACAACCGCCCTTTTGTGGTTGGGCATGTGGGTTAAATATCCAACCCAGGTCTATATAGAAAATAACAGTAGGTGGAATAATTGTTTATACGATTTAGCCACAGTTTTTTTTTAACTCAAAATAAACCTTGGTCGCGGGGAACTTCTTAATGAACAAATCAAGTAATGGTCATAAAGCTGATTTGGGTTATAACGGGACTATAGGTCTTTGGCTATTGTGAACGACTAGATTTAAGACGATTTGATTTTGCTTGCTAATAAGGTACGAATTCTGTTTCGTTTACATCATAGTATTTTATTCAATCCGTTACTTTGTAGTACGGATATTTTGGTTAGATTTTTTTTTTCTGTTTCGTATCGTTATATGACTAGTATATATTGTAGCATGCAATAGACCTTATACCTTGTGCTCGTTATTGCATCTTCCCTTTAAACTTATGTCAAAATGCATTTATTTTTATAAGGCTTTATACACTGTCACCCGAGCAATTATATGTTTAGACTTGTTGTTGGGGCGTCAACGACATGGCACTCTTCGTGACGGTGCGTAACTAAAGTTCACGGCGTCTCTAGTTTGTGGTTGTGTAGCACCTGGCCCCTAGAGGCGAATAGATCGATCTTAGCTCTGACTCCTGACGCCCGACTCCTGACTCTTGTTGAGATGGAATAATGTGTGTACGCCTACACGCACCATCTCGGCACATGGACTATAGCCATGTATGCCTCAGTTTAGGCTCGTGGGTGCTTCTATATTACGTGACTTGTTTTACTGTTATATGTTGTCACGTATGTCTTGTCTCTGTTATGATATATTTGATATGTTTATATGCATCACATTATGTTCCGTATCTGTTATCTGTTCAATATAAGGTTTGGAATTCAAGTTATAAAAGTATTTGTTTCAGTGCCAGGATTTAAGTCTCTGTTTTCAGCATTTGTCCGGTGTCTGCCTCAGTATTTGTTTTAGAACTGTTTTGTTTCTAGTATCAGGTTGCATAATCTTTACAAGTATTGGATTACTATGTTTTCAAAACTCAGGTTATCTAAACTATTTTGTTAATTAAATATATATACTTTCAAATTAGAAATATAGTTGTTTTGACTAAATAATAATTTGTTATGAAATTCGAGTTATCATTAGATTTTGATTTAAATCTAAGTTTATTCATAATATTGTAATTTCGATAATTTTCTTGTTTAAAAGTAATTGGTTTTTTTTAACAATATTATATTATAAGTAAAACATTTCTTTGAGAGAAGGAAAACTGTTTTAGTTTCAAATGTGGTTCAACGTCAGTCTTAGTTCAGCTTCCGTTATGTGGTGTTTCGTTCCCATTTGTTCGTCTTTACATGTACTGTTGATTTCTCCGTTACTGAGCGTCGTAGTTTCTTTCTTGTGTTTGTCTTATTGGTTTGACAGGTAATTTGGGAAACGTGGGGAATAAGTGAAGAGTGTCGTGAAGATAAAGATTTATTTTTATTTCGGTAATGTCATGAAAATGTAATTAGGATCTTTTGTTTTCAACGTTATGGAATGGTTTTAGTTTTGATATCTGTATAAGTGACACGTCAGGCTGTCCAGGTTGGGGTGTTACAGCCTTGGTGCTTCACAACTTCATTTCCTTCTTGACAAGCGAAGCATTAAAACTTACACATTCCATATTGAGAGGGAGTAATGGATTTCAAAATTATATGGTGTTATCTCCACCATATTTACATGCATATTAATCTCCCTATTTTCTACATTGATTATTTAGTTTCCTTCTTTACTGGTTTTGTATTTAAACGGAGACTATATCCTTCTTCTAATATATCAAAAGTTTCAACAAAATAAATTAAAGAAGGATACCTTGAAATCTATGATGATAAGTATCCTCTTTTATTTATTAGTTATCGATAGAAGATAGGTTCACAATGTTTAGTGTAGAAATGGTTACATGTTTTAACTTAATACAGACACTAATAAATATTGCGGTAGGATGCTAAACTGTAGGCCACTCCTCGTACACGCATATACGCCTTTCTATTATATTTTTGTTGCGACAAAGGGATAGGGACAACCTGCAAGGGAATTTTAGGTAAATTCGAAAGCACAATAACTTCTGTCATATCAATCTCATGGGGTTTCAATCCATTTGGAAGCTCCGAGTTGAAATGAAACAACAAACTAGCAAGTGCATTTTCAATTATACTAACTCCGAAAGCAATACCAGGGCATATTCTCTGGCCACCTCCAAATGGAAGGAACTCAAAGTCGGAACCCATGTAACTGATCGAACTGTTTTCAAATCTCTCCGACCCGGAGCTATCAGGATTCTCCTAACTGCCGGGATTAGTTCCGAATGGCCATCCATTCGTTCAAGAAATAGTTCTTCTATTGTCAAATCCTTCAACGTCAGATCCTCTCTTGCACAAGAACACTCTCGCACAAGTATCGTCTATCCGATCTCGAGTGTTTAGCTTAGATTGTGTTGAAACTCTCTTCGGTTGTCATTGTTTCGTAGTAAAACCACATTTATTTACGTTTGTGTGCACGATTATGGTTCGGTTTAACGGATTCCGCACGTTAAACCAAATTCACCGTAGAGCTAGTGATCGATTAGGATCCGAACCTGAACTCACAATTGTTAGACATTAGGGATGCCATTGATATGAAAGAGTTGCCAAACTGTTTTTGATCATTGTGGATTAGGGTTTTGGATCGTAGAACCGGAAACTGTAACTATTATATTGAAAACTGCGATTTTAGTTTTGATTAATATGTGCGTTTCTTAGTCCGGAGAAAGTCACAAAGTCTGTGGTTGTCAAGAATCCGAGTTTATCATTAAAACATGCCATCCAAGTTTAAATATGACACATGATCTCCGAGTTTATGATTATCAAATGTATGGTCCGAACATGTAAATCAATTTCTGAGTTTGTGGAAATGTTTGTGTCCGAGTTTTTATGAAAGCTAGTGTCCGAGTTTATATATCAATGGATGGTCCGAGTTGAATGAAAATAACCCATCCGAATTTATGTTAAATAAGGGATTAGAATTTAGGAATATTATGGGGTGGGGGTCCGAACTTATTTAACATAGGTGGTGGCCGGCTTTACCTAAGGTATAAACATGTTCTGAATAGTTGATAACATGTCCCAATTTAAGGTATGATAAAACGGGGTCAGTGTTTAATCAATGGGTCGGGCCCATATTATGTTGGTTGGCCGAATTTGTTTGGCATGTGAATGATCAGAATTAATATGAATAAGAAAAATAGGATTATAGTTTATTTTACTTTGCATACTAAGTGGGCTGATATTATATTAAAGTTTGGGCCGGCGATATCAATCCTTGGGCAATACAGTTTCTGAGTTTAACATTGGTCTAAATATCTAGGAACATTCAAATGTGACTTTAGTTCAATAATATAATATATGTGAATGGGTATTAATGTATATAAGGTCTCAAAGGGTGGTTTACCTATTATATGTGGATGTGTATTATATATGAATTATGCCCTCCGAACTTAAGAATATATATGTGAACGAATACTCCGAATGTAGGGAGATGGTTGGTTGTGTGAGTGTATGTGAAATATGTGTTCTCAAATCACCAAATGTTGTCACCAGAGAAATCACTGTGTGCTAAACCTGTAAACCTGATCATACTAAACACTATTGTTTGGACTTAGGGTATTACAAAACCCTACTCGTATACTTACTTACATGATACATGATACTGTACCTTAGGTCGTGTGTAACGGACCTAACACTTAATTAAAGCGTAGAAGTATGTAACATATACCGAACAAACTAAGGTGAGTTCACTACTCTTTCACAAGCATGTGTCCTAGGGGTTAAAACTAACTACAATTCCTGGGAGGAATACTTTTTAAACTATTATCCCTGGGAGGAATACTTTTTTTATATGCTGTAGTTTAAACTCGATGTTGGTTAATAAACTCAAATTCTATCACAAAAGTCCCTACTTACTACCGAGCTAGTTGCCTGGGAGGCAACGAGGTATTAGTTGATAGCGCTATTAGGCTTGCTACTCCTCACACCGTGCTAGGAGTCGGGCGTGAACAAATAACCTTAAACACTTTGATCAATGATGATAGACATTGATGAGGGCACAACAAACAGAACACTCAATCGGTACCGAGTTTATTATTCGTAACATGTCTTTAAACTAAATACTTACATGATTTTCGTTAAACAAAACTGTGAACTCGCCAACTTTATGTTGACACATTTTTCTGCATGTTTGCAGATTGTTAGATACATCATGCTTTAGACCTTGCAGTCTTGGGGAGCTGGGAGTGTCATGGGGCATGCTACTTGATGCAAACGATTAACAATATACAATTTAAAACGATTTGTTCAGATTATTTTGAAACAGTTACATTTGCTTCCGCTGAATACATGTTAAGATGTTATTTAGAAATTATACTATTCATGTTGGACATGACGTTCGTGTTTAATAATAATTTACTATTAGTTCAACATGATTAGTGGCTAGATCCTGGTACGTAACACGCCTTGCGGTGAAATCCACATGTGGTAATTTGGGGGTGTGACACTTGGAGCTTCACAACTTCGTTTCCTTCTTGACAAGCAGAGCATTGTTAACTTACACGTTCCATATTGAGGGGGAGTAATGAATTTCGAACTTATATGGTGTTATCTCCACCATATTTATATCCATATTACTCTCTTTATTTTCTACCTTGATTATTTAGTTTCTTTGTTTGTTGGTTTTATATTTAAACGGAGACTATATCCTCCTTCTAATATATCAAAAGTTTCAACAAAATAAATTAAAGAAGAATACCTTGAAATATATGATGATAAGTTTCCTCAAATTATTTTTATTTATTAGTTATCGATAGAAGATAGGTCCACAATGTTTAGGTTAGAAATGGTTACATGTTTTATTTTAATACAGACACAAGTGAATATTGCAGTAGGATGCCATACTGTAGGCCACTCCTCGTACACGCGTATATGCCTTTCTATTTTATTTTTCTTGCGAGAAAGGGATAGGGACAACCTGCAAGGGATTTTTAGGTAAATTCGAAAGCACAACAGCTTCTGTCATATCAATCTCATGGGGTTTCAATCCATTTGGAAGCTCCCAGTCGAAATGAAACAACAAACTAGCAAGTGCATTTTCAATTATACCAACTCCGAAAGAAATACCAGGGTATATTCTTCAGCCACCTCCAAATGGAAGGAACTCAAAGTCGGAACCCATGTAACTGATCAAACTATTTTTAAATCTGTCCGGCACGAAGCTACCAGGATTCTCCCTATTGGATTAATCAGTTGTTTACGGTTAATGGGTCACGCGGTTAGCACGTTATCGGATCATGGGTCAAATGATCCAGTAGCTAAGGGTCATGTAAAATTAGAAATGAGTCTAAATTATATAGTTGCGTGTTTCTACATGGGAATAAGCTAAAACTACAAGGGTCACGTGAACTGAAGATTGCATGAAGATTAATATTATGTGGGAATTTCTTAAATAATAAAACTTGGTCAAGGTTGACCGGGTTTGTTGGATGAGATCGTGTGAGCTTGGGATAGTTGGAATATACCTCTAAAATTCAGCTAGGGGCTTTATTTTACATGTGTTTATTTTTGTTATAAATAGGGAGTAGTTCTAGTAGTTGTTTGTACACCATCTTTCATCTTCGAATAAACAACAAAAGCTTTCAAATCATTTCATTAATATTCGTGAGTTTTGTGAGTGAAGTTTGATGGGCCTGTAACCAACACTCCCAACTGCCGGGATCGGTTCCGCATACCCATCCGTTTATAAGTATCCTTGTGTTCACTGGAATGTTATATCTGTCAACCATACAATCCTTCCTGCTTACTCTAGGAAGCAAAATTGGAGGACCATATAGCCTAAATGTTTCCTTTATGAACATCTTCAAGTAATGCATATTTTGAATGTCAGTGTCTGAATAGTATTTCCCTTTGCTGTTGCTCTTACTTCCGCTTGCGCTTTCCTCGGGATCTCTGAATTCCTCATTAGTTTGACCATCGCCCATTCAAGTGTCATTGAAGAGGTACCGGTTCCACCTTATAGCATGTCCTGCAATAAATTAGTTTCAAGATATCTGTATTAGAGATAACTTTCGTTTAAATCTAAAAATGTTTAAAAAGTGGGGTATCTAACTTACCTGTGTCAAATGAAGGTTAAAAAAGCTATTCCCACGCTCTATTTGTGTCGATATTCACACGTTTTATAAGTAGTTAAGATATCTTGACACTTATAGAAGTACTATTTGATATTATGAGGGCGGATTTTGTTTCATAGAATTGAATGGATTCAAATGGGAATGTAGGTGTTATTTTTTATGTTGTTCTTTTCAACAAAACAGAGAATTTGAATTGAATCTAAATCACGCGGTTCATCTCTATCTTTTTTTTTTTTTTTTTTTCCTAATACTAGGTAGTTATGTTATTTTCCATATTTTAACTTCCAATTCCATTAATAATTATATCAACTAAACACATTAGTAGAACATCAACTAGATCTTCTTGGTCATTGTCACCACTTCGTCTATTACTTTTGTGCTCCTCCAAGATATCTTCCAAGATAATATCAAGTTGTTTCTGCCTCTTCAACCACTTAGCTTGCTTCCCCGAAATAACATTAAGGAATTGCAGTCTAGGGTAATATGATGCCATATTGAACGCAATCACAACTCTCATAATATCAAATAGTACCTTTAAAAGTGTGGATCAGTCTTTGCAGATATCTCCAACCGTAGCTTTAGTGGTCCTGGTGGCAAGTTTTTTGTTATCTTGAAATTTAAGAGTGCCCAATAGGCCGTGAATAAGAAAACTAACGAACAAGCGATGAGGGCGAAAATGGTAAGAGGTTCCATCATTTTGTGTTTATCGCTTCAACTCAGGGGTGGATTTATAGCAGGAGGCAAAAGGCCTGCATAATAGCCCAAACACAATGGTCAAAAAGTATATACATTTCAATTCTAAGGGGCAGAATGTGGACCTCAATAGTTCATTTAATAATTATCCGTAACTTGTATTTTTTATGCACAGTAATTCACTGTGACAATATAAAGTTTCTTTAAAATTAAATCATGCCATTATTTGACACTACATAATCTTCTTCGATGTGCGATACAAGGTTAAAATATTATATTTGCCATCTTCTTTAATTCATTTTTCAATTAAAAAAGATGGCTAACATAATATTTTAACCTTTAAAATATTAGCAATGTGCTGTAGCCAAAATTTTTTATGGAAAAACTTCTTTTAATTCAAGAAACCTTGGGCAAAAGCAACATACAACCAAACATGTATTCAGTTATTTAACGTTATTTTAACGTGAACCTACATAATTAACAAATAATCTTTTCTAATTTGCTTTACATATGCCCAACAAATTCACGTGATAGAACCATTAAAATTGGAATACAACCATGACACATATCATCTGTCTCCGGTAACTCTTCTAAGGAGGCCATGCAGTATCCAGAGCTGTATAAAAAGTTCATCTAGGATTGTTTGTCTTCAAAATCTCTTGAGCTAGTTTTGGTGTGGAGATAACGACTGGTGGCACTTGTCCGAGCTGTAGATACATGACAGGGCAATGTTTTCTGGCCAGAGCCGTCCGGAAATGTTAAAAAAATTTGGGCCCTGGGCGAGATAAAAAGAACTCTGTGCCCTACCCGCCCTAGTAAAACAAGAATTTAGGGAGGCTGTTGCATCACTCAATAATTTGATCAAACCCTTTTCAAAATCCCACATCATTGTTGTTGTTGCCTCACTCAGCCCCGCGTCATTGTGTTTTTCTACCGCCCCTCCCCCCTTAATCAACATTTAGTGTTTATTTTAATTGGGTTTGAATGTTTGAACATTTAAGCCGGGGGTTGGGTTTAGTTGTTTAAACATATTGGCATTTAAAATTTGAATCAAATTTAGGCCACTTAAACAAATTAGGCCGATTGGTACTAAAGAAACTCAAACAAATTTCAGCCAGTTAAAGTACTAAACAGATTGGCGAGGGCCCAGTTTGGGTATACTTTGGACTGAACCGATTCAGGTATCGTAATGAACCAAACCAATTCGACCAAGTTCTAATAAAAACTTACATCTAAAGGTAGGGAAATATAAGCATGTCCTAACACTATATTTAGGAGTTTGTAAAACATTATAAATACATTAATACCCTATTACGTTACAAGTACTATATATAACGAACCAAACAGACGTTCTATTTAGAAATTGGTAAAACATTATCCATACATTAGTACCCTATTACGAGTACTATATATAACAAACCGAACAGATTCAGGTCACTTTCGAATAATTTTTCAAAAGATTATTTTAGATGTCAAGAGAAAAACAATATATGTTTATAATTTATAACTAATAATAATAATATTAGAACAATAAAAGAATTTAGGGAGATCTAATCACTTTGACCTGCTGAGTTCAAGTTTCACTGTTGTACAGTAACTTTAGCTTTTGGTCACCAGCTACTACTGGTGTATCAGCTTCCTATCGGAGCCACCAACTTCCGACTTCCAGATTCCTGTTTTCGGTTTATGTTTATTCTTCTTTGTTACTTACTTGTTAAAGCAACAAGAGCTTGGACTTGGCTTGTATACTGGTTATTAGTTAAGTTACATACATTTATAAATATATTTTTATCACTTAATATACATTATTATTTAGTTATTTTTTTCATAGTTCTATATATAGTGATAATAGTTGTTATTATTATATAATATATATGACATATTAAAAAATTGTAAAAGTTGGTTAAGGTTTGACTTGATTCAAGTTTTTAACTAGCTAATCAAAAGGACAAATTAAGGTTTTTTACATAAATAAGTTATTTCTTTCTCTATTTGAAAGAACTAATCTCATTTTTGGGCAAAAACGACTGACCCAATATGTAGTGTCCCTTTCTTTTTAATATTACTTTTAGGGGCTCCGTGTTGTAAACAATTAAGCCTGCTTCTCTCTGATTAAGCCCATTTGTTGAGTTCTAAGCTTCTCCCATATTTTATTTTTAACCTTCTCAGTTGTCAGCCATTGTTTCCTTTTAAACTGCTAACACACATCTATTTTTACTATTAATTAAGAATAAAATGCTAAATTAGTCCATGAGTTTAGGTCACTTTTGCCGCTTTTGTTTAAAAATAAACCTTTAGAATTTAGGTCCCTAAGGTTTCAATTTTGATGCCATTTTCATCCAAAAAGAAAACTGGGTCAGAATTTTCTGTTATCCTTCACATTTTTTTTCGAGTTTCTCATTTTAATGAAGGGTAGAATTGTCTTTTTATCCCTTAAATTATCTTAATTAAAATGAGGAAAACGACAAAAAAGGTATAGGTTAACAGAAAATTCTGACTCAGTTTGCCTTTTGGATGAAAATGACACCAAGAGACCCGGATTCAAAAGATTTATTTTTGGACTAAAGTAGCAAAAGTGATGTAAACACAGGACCATTTTGGCATTTTACTCATTAATTTATATCATTATCTGCTATAGATTTGAACTCTAAACAAATAGAAAGAGTTTTTTATATCTAGATATGCTAGGCGCATATCCTTTAGTAGCCATTGTTCTTTAACTTGCCTTGTAAAAGTAGCAAGGGCATCAAACGAGCTTCAAGTGAACTCATTCTAGCAGCATTGATACCGTCTCATAGAACACTACGATCATAGATTTTAGGTTTCCATTTTTGGATTTTTAGCTTGTAGATATAAGAAATTTTGTTTAGATCATTGTGCTTTTTTATTTTTATTTTTGTTATTGTGACTTTTTTTGCGATTTATTGTGTCTTTTTTTCCTCGGCATTGTGTTATATTTTGCGATCCATTATGTCTGTGTACAATTTCTAGATTTAAGAGACTTTGTAGGATAATTTACACATAAAAGTATATATTGTTTTTCTTTCTTAATTGAATTTGTATATTATTTTTTTGCACTCAAACCATATTTTGGTCTCAAACACCTATCGCTCGTGCTTATTTTCAATTGTCTCAATTCTATTACTCCAAAATCCAAATTAGATACACCCGATCAGGCATAAAGTAGGTGAAAATAATTCAGCTAATTATTTCAAAGAAAAAAAAATCAAAGTCATTTAGTTATGGAAGTCCAAAGAAAACCTTGAAATATCTCAAGTCACACTAGTTATTTAGATACATACTGATTTGTTTTTAGAATTAAAAACACAGAAAATGATACACTAAATGGTAACTTTATGTTTTGAGTCTTGACAAAGTTAAGGACTTAAGCCTTTTTTTAGATCGATGTTCTAGGCTAGCGTATTATTACTCAGAACATGAGTTTTTTTTTTTTCAAAAAAAGAAATCTTAAATTACATGTTAAATAATATTAATCACCTATATGTGATTAAGAAATGTTCAAAACTAGTTTTACTTATAAAAAAGAGTAAATTACAATTTGTTTCCCTGTGCTTTGAGGACGCTTGCAATATGCCTCCCTATCTTTCAATTTTTGCTATTTGGCTATCCCAGCTTACAAAACGTTACACTATGCCACCATACCGTCGTTTGACCATTATATTAAGGGGTATAATTGTAAAATGGCAGCCCAAGCTGAATTCACAGTTTCAACTCCTACAATCCATTGTTATGATCGATTTCTTTGGATATTTCTTGTTTTAGGTTAGTATAGAACCTAAGATTTTACATGATTAGACATATTGCACTTGGAACTGAAATTGAACTTGGAAGTGAACTGTAGCCGGAGTTACTTGATTTTACTTGAAACTGAACTTTATTGTGGCCAGAGTTACGGTCAACCACACCAACAACCACTGTGTAGCTCGGTGGTTCTTCGCTTTTTGAACAACTGGACCTTCAATTTCTGGTTTCAGGGGGATTCTTCTACTACCCCGCCATCAACACCATCACCACTGTCTACCGCTATCACCACTCTCTCCCATCATCACGATCGTCACCCACCTTCACCCGGACTAGGTTTCTATGTTTAATTATGTTATGTTTTTTTTTGTATAATTATGTAAGGTTAATTTGTATAATTATTATAATTATGCTAGGTTGGTTTGTATAAATACTGAGTGATGAATGGCATTTTCTAGTTTACTAGTTCTGTGATCATGGTTATGTGTTCTATTGTTTTTTTTTTCTTTTTTTGAGTAAATTACAAAAATCATCCTTTATGTTTACACCAGATTGCAAACTATGTTCTTTATCTTCAAAACGTACAAAAAGCGTACTCCATGTTTGCGAATCCTAACAGGTTATGTCCTTTAACCTAAACTCAGTTAGTTTTCATGGTTAAATCTGACAAAGTTGACCCCACATGAGGGTATTTTAGTCATTTTACCCTAAATTAAGTATCAATGTTTAAAAAAATACACCCTCTCTACTCTCTCTCTCTCCCTCTCTCTAATGTCAGTCTCTCCCCACCACCCACCACCTCCACTTCCCCCTCTACCTCCGCCTGTGACCATCAACCAGTTCCCACAATCACTAGTCAAAATTAGGTTTACACATGATATCGATCAATACAACAAAATAAACTAATAAAACCTTTTTTAATTTAGGACAATCAAAAGCATCTAAAAAAGTCTTAAAATCAACAATATCATTAGGTCCAACACAAAACCTGTTACTAAAACGCAGATCTGGTCGATCTGGAGTTCAATCTCGCATTCAACACATAAACTCAATCATCGTCAAAATGATCCTCTTCGACGCCCGAACTGCAACATCGTCGGCGATTCTTATATATCAGAACTTAGTCGCCTCCCTTTTATTTGGTCTGCGGTGATATGTGCCTTCACCACGTAATCCATACACCACCCACGTCTCTGTTTATTTTAATTTCATGCATCTCTCTTTATTTTAATTTATGTTATTTAATGTTAGTGGGTTAGTGTAGTAGTGGTCTAGTTAGTTAAGTCTTTCAGTTTCTTTTGTTAGCCTATAAAGGGCATGTGATGATTTGGTTTAATGTTATGTGAGAAAATTACTTCGAAACCTCCTTTATCTTCTGTTACTCATTTCAATCTCATCTTATCTATATTTGATACATATCAGTTGATATCAGAGCAGCCTTGATCCATAGATACTCGCAACAAATCCAATGCTGAATTCCGCCAAGAGATGACCGAAGTTGTGGCTCGTCATGAATCCAATTTCGATCAAATCCATGCTACTTTGCAAACCTTGCTTACGAAGGTTCAATCCTTTGAAGTCTCACTGAATTCGGTAAATACCGTACTCGCAAAGTTTCAAAACCTTGAAGTTTCACCAAATAATGGGGTCGTTAATGGAGTAGACTTGATCGTCAACACCAACAACCAAAAATCTTACTTGAAGCTTCACTTCCCACGTTTAAGAGGAGATGATCCGCAAGGTTGGATCTACCAAGCCGAACAATATTTCGCTTTTCAAAAGGTGGACGTCGGTGATCAGGTCAACTTGGCATCCTTTCATCTTGATGGGATTGCCCTTCAATGGCATCGTTGGATCTCGAAATTCCGAGGGCCCTTGACATGGAATGAATTTACTCAAGCTCTTTTAGGTCGATTTGGACCAACCGACTATGAAGACCTGTTTGAAGCTTTATCCCGACTACAACAGACGACTATCGTGGCCGTTTATCAAGAGATTTTTTAGAAGTTTCGCATTAAATCGATGGTTTGCCAGAAACCTTTCTAGTTAGTTGTTTTATTGCAGGTTTGAAGGTCGAAATTAGGTTGGATGTGAAGACTAAGAAGCCACGAACCCTGTCGGAGGCAATAGGTGTGGCTAGATTGGTTGAGAAGCGGAACTCAATACAAGGAGAACTCGGCCATGATATTGTCACTTCTCCTTCATTTCCGACTTCCGCGGCTGGGTGCTTGGGCCACCACCAACAAAACAAACGATAGCATCACCTTCTACCATCCATCGCCTTACTATCGCGGAGGCACGAGAACGCCGGGAAAAAGGGTTATGTTATTACTGTGATGAAAAGTTTGTTCCGGGTCATCGATGCACAAAACCAAAATTCTTCATGATAGAGGCATCCGTCGACGAGCTTAACGGAGGAACCGGACCACTGTGGCTCCTTGCGGATAAGCAGCGTTCGAGCGGGGGAGAATGATATGTGCCTTCCCCACGTAACCCATGCACCACCCACGTCTCTGTTTATTTTAATTTCATGCATCTCTCTTTATTTTAATTTATGTTATTTAATGTTAGTGGGTTAGTGTAGTAGTGGTCTAGTTAGTTAAGTCTTTCAGTTTCTTTTGTTTGCCTATAAAGGGCATGTGATGATTTGGTTTAATGTTATGTGAGAAAATTACTTCGAAACCTCCTTCTTTATCTTCTGTTACTCATTTCTATCTCATCTTATCTATCTTTGATACATATCATGCGGATACCCATAAATCATAGATGGTGAATCGCCAGAATTCAGTTTGAAGACGGGGCAGTGGTAGGGGTTTGGTTGTGTGTGTCAGAGAGAGAGAGAAGGGGTAGAGAAAGGGTGGGGGCAGTGGTGGGAGTGCACTGAACTAGAATGCGGTGATCTGAACCAGAGGATGACGACTAGGGTTCCGATCCGAGAGAAACAGAGGAGGCGTGGGAATGGAAGTTCTTGGTGGCCAGAGTTGGGCGGTGGTGGTTCACCGGAGAAGAAGACTAGATGATGGGGGTGGTGGGGGTGGCGGTAGGGTGGTTAGAGAGAGAGAAGAAAGAAGAGGTTTGTTTATAAATGTGTGGTCTGTGTATATATTTATAAATATACATATATAATACTTTTTAAACATTAATAATTTATTTTAGGGTAAAATAGACTAAAATACCCTCATTTGGGGTCCATTTGGTCAGATTCAACCATGAAAACTAATTGAGTTTGGGTTACAGTACATAACCATAACCTGTTAGGATTTACAAACATTAAGAACGTTTTTTGTACGTTTTGAACGTAAAGGACATAGTTTGTAATCTGATATCAACATAAAGGACAATTTTTGTAAGTTACACTTTTTTTTCAGTTTATTGTTAGGGATCATGAATGTGGTTTTTTGTAGTTTAAAGATTCTGTGATCATGGTATTGTGATTAGTAACAAGAGATGATGATTCATGTATTGGGGATCATGAATGTGGGATAGAGTGCAATATATATTATAGAATAAGTCAGTTGCAACCTTCACAATATTATGCATTAAAATGTTACAATTTAACTTTGGAGTTTGACTTAATAAAATGTTACAATTTGACTTAGGATTGTTTTAACAAGATGATCAATCATTATAGGTTGCATAGTCTAACACTGTGTATAACAAAGTGTAAAAAGTCCAATGTGAAAATGCATGTCAAACAGGTTCAATGTGCAAATGTAATGTCACACCCCGACCACGTATAACATACAAAACGTGGCGGAAAACGTCGGGGAGTGTTGTAACAGAATTAATTGTTTCATAACCATGGCATTCAAAGTTGTATTTTATTTATCAACATAAGAGTTACATTGTCTTAAACAGGAAATAAAGAGTTCATAACATAGTTAAACTAAGTCTATCTTCATTTTAAGTCTCTAAGGCACAGGTCCGCCCTAGTGTCACGATCATCATCCTATGCAAAAGCTCCTGAAAACACATGTTAAAATAGGTACGTTAGCATAAAAATGTCTGTGAGATACATAGGTTTTGAGAAAATAGGATTCATGACTTATTAGTTTAAAAAAAAAGTTGTTTAACAAAAGTCAGTCATGAACCTTGTAAATTGTTTTGTTTTGTAAATCATTCAAAAAGCGATGATATGTATAAATAAGAGAATAATGTAAGGTTAAATGAATAACCAAGTAAAATGAGTTTGTATAAGATAAGTTGTTTTGTAAATCAATGTCTTGTGAAAATAAGTTGTTTATGTAAAACGTAATATGTCAAATAGTGAAATGATTTAAGTAACGCTACGACATGTAATGTCATACAAACACTTATATGTAGGAAGTACCAGCGGCGTATCCACCATGCTTGTATCATATTACACACGCCTCGTTACTCAAATCACTTACTCAAACCAACCACCAATGTAAATTGTTTATGTATAAATGAATTGTCATGTGTTAATGTGTAAACCATATTGAAATGTCTATGTCCAATGTAAACCACTAAATGTGTATATCAATGTCAGAATGTTTATGTTTAATGTCGATCATGTAATGTGTACCCAAAAATATCATGTATGGTAAGCGAAATATATCAACTAAACCATATGTAAAATGCACAAAAACAAGGTATTGAAGTAAAACATGGTTTAAATCAAAGTTATGTTTTGTGGAACAAATGCATGCTATACTGATACAAACATTTATGCGGTATTGTGAAAATGCATACATCCAAGCCTTGAGACTGTGGCGATAAACCCTTAAACAAATTAAAGGTTTACCTAAGTTATGTGTATCGAATTCGGTCATTCCTTTCATCCAAACCTACCCAGGATGTCCGGAACGGGAGTTGTCAATTCCTATGGTACCACTACCTACTAACGAACGGCGTAGCTAATGTTAATGAATGTATTGTTCCATTTTAAACAACTCAAATGTCATACCAAAATGTAAGCATGTGATGAAAACTACTGTACTAAGTATGTAACAAGTGGACATATATAGTATATGACGTGAAACAAATGTACTAAGTATGCACACAATGGACATACATAGCATGAAATGTAATGTGAAACAATGTACTAAGTATGCACACAATGGACATACATAGCATGAAATGTAATGTGAAACAATGCACTAAGTATGCACAAAATGGACATACATAGCATGAAATGTAATGTAAAACAATGTACTAAGTATGCACACAATGGACATACATAGCATGAAATGTAATTTAAAACAATGTACTAAATATGCACACAATGGACATACATAGCATGAAATGTAATGTAAAACAATGTACTAAGTATGCACACAATGGGCATACTTAGCATGAACACAATGAAATCATGTACTATAAGTGTACTATTGAACATAGCAAATATATGATGTGAAAGCAGGAAAGCATGAAAGTAACAAGTAGGCACATGTGTTTCACCCCAAAATGTTTGGAAAACAGTAAAAGAGGGGGTTCTATGTACTCACTTGAGATTGCTCAGAAGTCCTAAGATAACCACCAAGCAATGCTAGAGATCTCGGAATCAAACGGCACCTAATATAGGTAACTATGTTAATAAACCGGACCTAAATCGGAGGATCGTATAGAATGAGGGTTCGTAAACCAAATGAGTATGGAGACTCGTGTAATATGGTTTAACAAAGTCTACATACTAAATGAAACCTAACATAAGTGCTTACGACCCATTACGACCCGTTTCGGTAGCTTATGCTACTTTAACGCGTCGTTCGCGTGAAACGCGTTCGGACCGCCTAACTAGTCCTATGACAAGTAGAATATGCCTTAACATGCCTAATATTGTCGCCAAATCAGTTTAGATGTCAAAAGTTATGTCACATATGTTTATAATGAATTTTGGCATCAAAGGGGTATTTTGGTAATTTACCTAAGGCATATAAACTACCTATCATACAACTACTTTAAACGTCGTGACCATAAGGTATAACCTCGGAAGGTTATTCCCTACCTACTATGGTCACCTAATGTATTTGGTCGGATCCTAATGATCGACCAAATGGGTCGGGTTCGAAGGTATAAGCGATTTATTAGATCGCTTACCCTTACGACCCTAGACAACGTGGTAATCAGTAGGCATAGTCACAAGGGACTATAACCATCGTGATTACAATCACGTTGCGAAGTTCAAACGAACTTCGCATTGACCATAAACTGGTCAACGTAGAAAGTCAAACAAAGTTTGACTTTCGGACTCGAAAAGCAATAAAAGAACGAAGGAATACTTACGAAGGGTCCCCGAATGCTAATCTTGATTCAAGTAGCTCAGGTATGAAACAAAGGTTTCAACTTAGAGCTTCTCAAATCAGATTCTAGTGGGTTTTGAAGTTGGGGGATGTGGGTATTTATAGGATTTCCCGAACCGTTAGGTTCGTTTCTTGGAAACCGTGATCGAATCTAAGGCGTACACTTGTTGGAATGTTGTGGTGACTAAAAATGGCCCCTCATGAACTGAAAGGGCAAGTGTGGGTGTGTGGTTGGGAGCTTAACAGCTGTAATGATTAATTGTTCTTATCTGATCTGGGAGTCTGACGCGGGCCACGTAAAGGATAGCCCTGGTTTTACGCGGGCCGCCTGGCCTGACTGGTCAGAAACCAACTTTCATAAATGACAGTTTTGGTCCCTGTTACGTATTTAAGCCATTTCCGACACGTTTAAGGCCCGTTAAGCCAACGTTAAGGCCCTAAAATGATGCCTAAACATTGTGGACATGAAACATGCTCAAAAATATGTCGGATGTTGGTTCGTTTGGTCGTTCGATCGCGATGATCGCTTAATTACGACGGAATGCGCACAAGCGCGAAAAACGATCCAAAATGTGTGACGAATGGATTTTTCTTATGCCAAACACTAAAATAAAATATTTTAGTGCTAACATAAATTTTTGGATGTCCGGATGTGTTCAGAACGTAAGTTATGCGCGAAAGTGCAAACTTGTGCACTTTTTGACGCTTTTAGTCCCTGAATGACCCAAAAGTATATTTTAGCACACCGAACCCCTCAAAGCCTATTTCTAAGCTATATAAAGGATATTTAAGGTGTGTTTAACTTATGGTCATGTTCCGGAATGTTCGTTACAGTTCAAATTGGCATACTTTCGCAGTTTGTCAAGTTTAGTCCCTGTAAGCGAATTTACTTGTTTTTGCTATACCAAAGCCTTCAAAACTTATTTCTAAGTTATGTAAGGGTTATTTAAGGTATGTTAAGCATACGTTGATGTTCCGGTGTATTTGTCGCATTAAACCGATTACGTTTACGCACCAGTTTGCGTATAACTCTCCAGAAAGCGATATAGAGTTTGAAATTGAATAAAAGTCAAAACATGAAAAATGTAAAACACAACCAAACAAACATTGGGATCAAGTAACATTGTTTTATTGATAATTGAACTGTTCACAATGATTACAAGGACAGATGTTACAGTCTCCCCTACTTGTGGAAATTTCGTCCCGAAATTTATTTAGAGGAAACTCGTGGGAAAAGATGCGGATATTTCGCCTTCATTTGATCTTCGCGTTCCCAAGTAAACTCGGGTCCATGTTTAGCTTCCCAGAGAACTTTGACCAAAGGAATGCGCTTGCATTTCAGCCACTTGACTTCACGTTCCATGATTTCCACAGGTTTCTCGACAAATTTCAGTGTTTTGTCAACACGAATTTCGTCAAGCGGTATGTGGAGGTTCTCATCAGCTAAACACCTCTTGAGATTGGACACGTGAAAGGTTGGATGAACATTTCCAAGTTCAGGAGGTAACTCAAGTCTGTAGGCTACCTTACCGATTCTTTCAACGATCTTGAATGGTCCAACGTATCTAGGTGCAAGTTTTCCTTTCTTTCCAAATCTGATCACACCTTTCCAAGGTGAGACCTTAAGTAATACTCGATCAACGACTTGAAATTCCAAGGGCTTGCGTTTTGGGTCCGCGTAACTCTTTTGACGGCTTCTAGCTGTCTGAAGGTTATCACGAACTTTCTTAATCTTGTCAGTTGTCTCTAAAATGAGGGCAGGTCCAGTAAGCTGAGCCTCCCCGATCTCATTCCAGCAGACTGGTGAACGACATTTTCGACCATAGAGAGCCTCGAAAGGAGCCATGTTGATGCTGGAGTGATAACTGTTGTTGTAGGAGAATTCAATCAACTGAAGATGTGAATCCCAACTACCACCAAAATCGATCACACAAGCTCTAAGCATATCCTCCAGAGTCTGGATTGTTCTTTCAGACTGACCATCCATTTGCGGATGATAAGCTGTGCTCAGATTAAGTTGGGTCCCCATAGCAGATTGCATGGTTCTCCAAAAATGAGAAGTGAAACGAGCATCTCTGTCAGAAATGATGTTCAAAGGAACACCATGTCGAGCTACAATTTCATCCACATAGATTTTAGCAAGTTTGTCAGCAGAAAAATCCTCACGGATTGGCAAGAAATGCGCTGACTTAGTAAGACGATCAACAACTACCCAGATGGCATCATGACCTTTCTTTGTGCGTGGAAGTTTGGTAACAAGATCCATAGTAATGTTTTCCCATTTCCAAACTGGGATCTCTGGTTGTACCAATAAACCCGAAGGATGTTGATGTTCAGCCTTAACCTTAAGACAAGTAAGGCATTTTGATACGTATAAGGCAATGTCTTTCTTCATACCAGGCCACCAATAGTGAATACGAAGGTCCCTATACATCTTATCTGAGCCAGGATGAACAGAATAACGCGACTTATGGGCTTCATCCATAAGCAAGGTGCGAAGGTTATCTTGGCTTGGGACCCACAAACGGTCCATGAAGTAATACGATCCATTATCCTTCAGTTCCAGATCAGGTGTTATGTGATAGGGAAATTCCTTATCCATTAAACCTTGTGAAACACAAGATTGTTGAGCCTGAGAAATGCGGGCTTGGATATCAGATCGAGCTTGAATAACAGATTGAACACGAACATAATGAAGCTAAGTACGTTCCTTACGACTCAATGCATCGGCTACGACATTCGCCTTACCAGGATGGTAGCGAATTTTGCAGTCATAGTTGTTTAGAAGCTCGACCCAACGTCGTTGCCTCATGTTGAGTTCTTTCTGATTGAAGATATGCTGAAGACTTTTGTGGTCCGTGAAAACCACACATTTTGTACCGTACAAATAGTGTCTCCAGATCTTTAGAGAGAAAACAACTACACCCAACTCAAGATCATGAGTGGTGTAGTTCTTCTCATGTATCTTCAACTGCCTCGATGCATATGCTATGACTTTGTTCCTTTGCATCAGAACACAGCCAAGACCCAATTTAGATGCATCGCAATAAACGACGAAATCATCATTGCCCTCAGGCAAAGTCAGAACAGGTGCGTCGTAAAGTTTTTGTTTCAAAGTCAGAAACGCTTCCTCTTGTTTGACTCCCCAATTAAAGGGTTTGTTCTTCTGAGTTAGAGCAGTTAGAGGAACTGCAATCTTTGAGAAGTTTTCAATGAAGCGGCGGTAATAACCCGCAAGACCAAGAAAAGAACGAACTTCAGTAGGAGTAGTAGGCGTATCCCAATCCTTGATCGCACTGATCTTGGAGGGATCTACATGAATACCTCGTTCGTTGACAATATGTCCTAAAAATTGAACTTCTTTAAGCCAGAATTCACACTTGGAGAATTTGGCGAAAAGTTGCTCTTTCTTTAGGAGTTCCAAAGTAAGACGAAGATGTTGCTCGTGATCAGCTCGCGTCTTAGAATAAATCAAGATGTCGTCAATAAAAACAATGATGAACTGATCCAAATAAGGCTTGCAGACCCTATTCATTAAGTCCATGAAAACAGCAGGAGCATTAGTCAAACCGAATGGCATGACTGTGAACTCATAATGCCCATAACGAGTGCGGAACTCTGTCTTGGGAATATCTTCCTCATGCACACGAAGTTGATGATACCCAGAACGTAGATCAATCTTCGAAAAATACGAAGCGCCCTGTAACTGATCAAAGAGATCATCGATGCGAGGTAGGGGATATCGATTCTTAATGGTAAGCTTGTTAAGCTCACGATAATCGATACACATCCTAAAAGATCCATCCTTCTTCTTGACAAAGAGAACGGGAGCACCCCAAGGTGAAAAGCTAGGACGGATAAAACCTTTGTCAGAGAGCTCCTGAAGCTGCTTAGACAACTCTTGCATCTCAGATGGTGCAAGACGATATGGAGCTCTGGCAATGGGATTTGCACCAGGTACGAGATCAATGCGGAACTCGACTTGGCGTGCTGGGGATAGACCAGGTAACTCTACAGGGAAAACTTCAGAATAATCCCGAACGACAGGAATATCTGAAATAGACTTACCCTTGCCTTTATCTGCTGTAACATGTGCTAAGAAGGCCACATAGTTCTTCCGCAGATATTTCCGAGCTTTAAAACAAGACATGAGCTTGAGACCACCAGACGGTTTCTCACCATGAACCTGTAGGATCTCGCCTGTCGAAAGCGGCACACGAACGATCTTCTAGAAACAAACTACCTCTGCGTGATGCTTGGATAACCAGTCCATACCCACAATGACGTCGAAGCTTCCAAGTTGCATAGGCGTGAGGTTGATAGGAAAAAGATGGTCGTTAAGGTTCAACTGGCAGTTGCGTAGAACAGAATCAAGAACAATGGGTTCACAACTAGCAACTTCTACTGTCAAGGGTTTTCCTAGTTTCGTTCTAGACACGCGAAGCATTGGCTCAAAAGACAATGACACAAAACTCTTGTCGGCACCAGAATCGAAAAGAACAGATGCAAGCTGATTATTAATAAGGAACGTACCATTCACCACATTATTGTCCGCCTGCGCCTCTTGGGCATTCATGTTGAAGACTCGTCTTCGAGCAGGAGCCTGAGCTGGATTCGCATTCACCAATCTTGGACATTGATTACGGTAGTGGGTCAGATCCCCACAGTTATAACAAGCACCTGGTGGGTAGTGTGGTCGTGCAGTTTGACCCTGTTGCTGAGCAGGAGGCTGAGCAACTTGTTGAGCCGGGTTCTGAACTGCCTGATTTTGAGCAAACCGACAAACATTGGCAAGATGACCCGACTTCCCACAGTTATTACAGAAATGGCAGTGATGTTGCGGCTGATGGTGACTGTTGCATCTATTGCACAAAGGTGCATTCCCTGAATAGGGCTTCTTCGCTGGAGGCTGTGCGGGTTGGTTGGGAGCTGCCTGGTTAGCTTGGGCAGTGACATTATAGTTTTGGGAAGCCTTACGCTTCCTTGCCCTTTTCGATGAACCAGAATCCTTCCCATTCTTGTTTTGACCTTTCTTGCTATCTTCCTTGTGAGACGACTGTTTCTTGCCCTTATCACCCTTCCTGTGTAACTTATTCTTCCGAATCTGCGACTTAGTCAATGTCGCTGCTAGCTCAATAGCCTGACGGAGTGTGGCAGGGTTACTACTAGTAATGATGTCTTACACTGAGTCAGGTAGGCCGTCGATGTACCTTTCGATAGCCTTGTCGAGTGGGGTAACCATTGTTGGGCAAAGCAAACTCAACTCCTCAAATCTATCAGTATATGCCCTGTGCTCGCCACTGTCTTGTTTCAAGTCATCGAACTCTCTTTCCAAAGCTCGCTGTTCATGACGAGGACAGAACTCCCTCATCATAAGGGCCCTAAGTTCAGCCCATGTTTGTGCTAGTGCAGCTTCTGCTCCACGGTCTCTCATAACCCCGTTCCACCATGTGAGAGCCCTCTTCTGAAACACACTCAAAGAAAACTCGACCTTGCGATTGTCAGGACACTGCACGTGGCGGAAAGTATTCTCAATGCTCTCGAACCATTGAAGAAGCCCAGTCGCTCCCTCAGAACCACTAAACTTTAGTGGTTTAGCCGAGTTAAAATCCTTGTATTTGCATGGAGCATTGTTGTTGTTGTTGGCTTGGTTCCATTGAGCAAAGAGGTTTGGGAATTGAGCAGCCATTTGCTGCGCAATGATTTCTGCCAGTTCGGCAGTCGCTATCTGATTTTCGCATCGAGGAGGCATTCTAAAAGAGGAAAACATGAAAGGAAACGAGTGAGATGATTGGATGAAGAGAATGATATGAAACAAAATCAACAAAAGCAAAGATGGGGGTCATTCGTCCGCATCACAAAGCAAACAAACGACACACAGTGACTAATCAAAGTAAATGGGTGAAAAATAATGTATCGCGAAGACATGCTCGCCTATAAGTGAACACTCACCCCAAGAGTTCCCAGGTAAGAGTGACTGGTCCGATTATGTGGATTTGTACGAACACTCTAGCCTTAGACAGAAAACCCAGGGTACAGGCATTCACACTTCCAGTTTGCACGTGTTCACACTATTTAGAACCCAAAACTTTGGCGAGATTTTGAAAACTCAAAGGGGTTCAAAACCATATAACAGAGGGTTCAAAACCTTACAATAGAGGGTTCAAAACCTTGTAATAATTTATTCAAAAACAGATGATTGATTTTCAAAAATCGATTCGGAAAATTTGGTTTTTTGTTTTGATAATCACCTAAGGATAGGTGATGTGTATGTTTTAAGATCTTAACACAAGTCAACTTGTGTTAGGGTCCTAGAAAGGTTATTGTCTAGGTCAAAGAATTTCTAATAACCTAATTCCCTATAACCATTGGCTCTGATACCAACTCTTCTGTCACACCCCGACCACGTATAACATACAAAACGTGGCGGAAAACGTCGGGGAGTGTTGTAACAGAATTAATTGTTTCATAACCATGGCATTCAAAGTTGTATTTTATTTATCAACATAAGAGTTACATTGTCTTAAATAGGAAATAAAGAGTTCATAACATAGTTAAACTAAGTCTATCTTCATTTTAAGTCTCTAAGGCACAGGTCCGCCCTAGTGTCACGATCATCATCCTATGCAAAAGATCCTGAAAACACATGTGAAAATAGGTACGTCAGCATAAAAATGCCTGTGAGATACATAGGTTTTGAGAAAATAGGATTCATGACTTATTAGTTTAAAAAAAAGTTGTTTAACAAAAGTCAGTCATGAACCTTGTAAATTGTTTTGTTTTGTAAATCATTCAAAAAGCGATGATATGTATAAATAAGAGAATAATGTAAGGTTAAATGAATAACCAAGTAAAATGAGTTTGTATAAGATAAGTTGTTTTGTAAATCAATATCTTGTGAAAATAAGTTGTTTATGTAAAACGTAATATGTCAAATAGTGAAATGATTTAAGTAACGCTACGACATGTAATGTCATACAAACACTTATATATAGGAAGTACCAGCGGCGTATCCACCATGCTTGTATCATATTACACACGCCTCGTTACTCAAATCACTTACTCAAACCAACCACCAATGTAAATTGTTTATGTATAAATGAATTGTCATGTGTTAATGTGTAAACCATATTGAAATGTCTATGTCCAATGTAAACCACTAAATGTGTATATCAATGTCAGAATGTTTATGTTTAATGTCGATCATGTAATGTGTACCCAAAAATATCATGTATGGTAAGTGAAATATATCAACTAAACCATATGTAAAATGCACAAAAAACAAGGTATTGAAGTAAAACATGGTTTAAATCAAAGTTATGTTTTGTGGAACAAATGCATGCCATACTGATACAAACATTTATGCGGTATTGTGAAAATGCATACATCCAAGGCTTGAGACTGTGGCGATAAATGTGACAACTAGCCCAAACCGGTAATTTCCGTACACATTAATTATTGCTTAATGACTGCAATTATGTGCTTAATTGTCAGCAATATCTGATTTCATACTAAACAAGTGAATTCATGCACGTTGTATACTACAAAATATTGCTTTATGCATAAACGAGAGCGTTTCGTCAGAAATACTAGTAAACTCACCTGTAAGACACACCGTGTCAACAAAACTGCAGAAAGCAGTCAGACAATAAAATTGGAGCCTAGGTGTAGGTCCGACAACAAGAATGCATTAAAACCCAAGAGTACATACAAGGGTTTAATATATATGCAATACGAAAGCAAAAATAAGCACTAAAAAGCACCCGAAACGCACTTTAAGTGCAGAATTTATATAATTCAGCATTTGGACATATGAATATTATGCAGAAATGTCGTTTTATTATTCAGAATATTTCCCCAAGTGTTGGGAATTGAAAGAGTACAAGAAAGGTACTTAAAAGACACTAAAAAGTGTAATTTAGCACTTTAACGAATCGGTATCTAACCGAACAACCGGACAATACCCGGAACACCAAAATAATGCTAGAAGCATTGTTTTTATTTTTTCTAAGCCAGTTAGGGTCCCCGAGTACCCTAACACCCGTTGTAAATTACAGTACACATGACACTAGTCTTGAACATCTAATTAACATAACTAGACTACCTAACTAAATAGTTAGAAACCAACCCATGAACCCCCCCCCCCCCAACGATTTCGGTTAGAATGAGGGGACACCCTCTTACATATTTGATTAAAATAATCCCTCTTGTTCCATATCTAGAGTACACAATACACCATGGATATTAGTATGTGATGGTCCATAAGTATGTATGAGAGATAAGCATCCACAATCACTAAACACTTAACAAAAACTTCTTTCTTCTCTCCCTTTCTTTGTGTGTTCGGCCGAAACCCACCAAGACACCACCACCATTACTTGATCATCCTCAACCATTTTAAGAGCATACATAGGTGTAAGAAGGTCATTAACGAAGCTCGGTGCAAGCGGATCTTGAAGGACCTTCTCCATTTGCTTTTATCCATCTCTTTTGCCCTCTTGAACTTCCCTAGCCTTGAGCTAGTAGTAAGTGTTCTAAAAACATCCTCTTGTTCTTGTTTATGATGGTTAATAGATGATTTAATGGTTAAAAATCAAACACACACAAGAACATAACACAAAGTCTACTAAAATGATAAATAAGTTGGATAAAAACTGTAATGTTGTGTAAAACTTGTAAGACTTGTTTTGTGGTGATTATTTAGTGCCGATCTATGTTGTGGTAGCTCGGATCATCATCTAACTCGGATTTGTCATGTTCAAGAATCATGGCATAGAGTTTGTTAAAGTATGAAAAGGGGTTAAATGATGAAACACTACTACACACTAAACATGAACTTGTGTAAAAACAATTTTTCTTATGAAATAAGATTCTAAACATGTAGATCTAAAGATCTACAAGGGGTTTTTCGGAAGAACCAAGCAAAAATATTAGTCTTGTTTAAAACCCGGATCTTACATGAACTAAATATATTTTTAGTAAATAAACAAGTGTGTAAACACTTGTGTAACAAGGAAGTTCAACAAAGAAATATTTTTGTGAATCTTGACTAGAAGTTGTGAAACTTCATATTCTTTAAAAATAAAGTTTTTAAGAAACTAAACTTATTTTTTAAAGATAACAAGACTTACTAAACATGCTAGTAAGTTACTACACATTTTTGTAAATATTCAAGTTCATGAAATGGAGAAATTGGTGATTATTGTTGATGAATATTGTTGGTAATTGTGGTTGATGATTGATGATGATTTAAAAGAAAATAAACACACGTTTTGAAAACGTGGGAAACCTCCATTTTTAGGGGAAACTCTGTCAAAATTTTTATAAATTTTGACACTTAGAAAAAAATATAAGTTTTTGAGAAACTTATCCCCTAAAAATATACCTCAAAACATTACCAAGGTTTCCCTAATTTTTGATGATAAGAAATGGTGATTTCTTCAAAAATAAAAATGGATATTATGTATATATATTTTGAGAGAAAAATATATATTATGTTATCACCAGCTTTTGTGCTAAGTGTATATAGTATGTGTTATACGTGCTAGTGTATTAAGACTTAAAAATACACTAAATACTCATGAGGAGTATAAACATAAAAATACACATACAACATACAAGATACATAATTCGGGTGCAAAGTGCAAAACACAAAAGACTTATATTTATTTTTGAGAAAATAATATAAGTAAGATACGGAATATTTTTAACACAAGAATATATACAAAAGAGAGTGACTGTACTTGTGCGACGCAAGTCTAGTGACTAACGTTAAGAAAACGCGTATAGGTTACGACGTTAATTAAGCAAATCCGGTGGAGTTTACGACGCTAGGAACGCAAAGTTGTGAGTTCATGCTCCCCCTTTTCTCTTTAACTGTTTTCAGTTTTTATAACTACGGGGGGTGAAATACATGTACAAATGTACAAAATTTATACTTGGTATGATATAAATACAAGAAGTACACTTACTGAGAACGAGAACCAAGTGTGACGAAATATAAGAATATGAGAAGCGCACTTGGTGAGAACGAGAACCAAGTATGAGGCGCTATGAGAAATGATAACAAGAAACGCGCTTGGTGAGAACGAGAACCAAGTAGGATGCGTTATGAGAAATAGTGTCACGAATAGGGTACAGAAGCACCATTAATCGTGTACATACTTAGACCGCAGAACAAAAGGTTAGATCTAACGGGTGCCTGGCAGCCACACTCTCGGTGAGGGCGAGAATCGAGTAGTGCTTTTGTGTCTCAGAATATACCAATTAAATGCCTTAGGTATGGTGACTTCCTATGTCGTGCCACATGTTAATGGCTTTGCAACCCATTAACAGTCTGATATTTACAGAAATACTGTATTTACATAAAATTCATACCATACTAAAATTGATATATAACTTGAAGTACGTGGGGTACTCAAGAGGATTGATATATAACTTGAAGTACGTGGGGTACTCAAGAAAATTGATATATAACTTGAAGTACGTGGGGTACTCAAGAGGATTGATATATAACTTGAAGTACGTGGGGTACTCAAGAAAAGATTGAATTATACATGGGTACGTGGTGTACACATGAAACTGAATTTATATATGAAAACTTGATTTTTACATGACGTAAACTATGTTTTCATACAAAGTATACAAACGTGAAAAACTAAAACTGCATGAATTCACACCAACTTTATGTTGACGTTTTTCCAAAAACTCACATGTATTTTAGGTAACTAGGATGGATGTGCGCGTGGTCTTGCTTATGCTCGTGGATGTCGCTTGTGTTTAACTTTAAATAAAGTTGTAAACTTTTAAGACAATGCTTTATGCGACTTAGCGATGTAAACGCTAACGTATGTTTTCAAATTATGGTATTTGAGGTTATTTTCTTGAGCATGTAGTATGTTTACTCTTCGTATGCAATGAGAACCTTTCATGATCACACCTCGTGCTTCCGCCGCAGAAAGGGGTGTGACAGATTGGTATCAGAGCTGCGATTGTAGTGAATCAGGATTCCTTCTCGAGTGTAGTCTACCATCTCTAGGATCCATTCACGAAAACAATTTTCAAAGAGTTTTCATTGCATAAAACGTCCCGCGACATCCACTACCTGAAACTGTCTACATGAGTCTAGAAAAGACACTACGAGACTTAGAGTGTACTAGAGTAGCACTTGTCGTTGACTAGAAATTACTTGCAATTATGTGTGATAATTAGCATGTACTAGAAGTAGAATGTCACAAGTATACGTGACTTTACCTGAAAGCGATGGCCCATCTGAAGGAAGAAATACGAGGATGAAACGAACTGTGCGGATTGTACAAGGAGTTACGTAATTATGGATGCATACATAATTATGGAATTCAGTGCACAAAAATCACAGCAAGTTTTGTCACGTGTAGATTCCCTCAGTGCAAGCCTACTAAGTACTCTGCTAAGAGTAATAATTGTTTGATGTCACTTATGTGGTATATACTAGTGAGTATATATACTACTACTGTCTAATATGACGATATCAAACAAATGCCTAAACCTATTGGGTTGTGTTCTTTAGAACATGGCACCCAGAAGAGCTGTGAACGCTCGTGACCAACCTCCCCCACTTCCAAGAACTGCTGAAGAGCTGAACGCTCTACTGGAGGAAAGGATCTCCGCTGCTATCGCCCACTACGAGGCGAACCGTACTCAAGACAGTGGTGGCCCAAGCAACGCTAGACGTAATGGGAATGGAGATTCATCTGGAGGCGACGCAGTTCAAGGCTGCACTTTCAAGCAGTTCCTCGACTGCAAGCCGATGAACTATGAAGGCACAGGAGGTGCAGTAGCATTTGTGCGCTGGACGGAGAAGACTGAAGCTACTATCCGCATGAGCAAGTGTACCGCGGATCAGCAAGTCACTTTTGCTACCGGATTGTTCGTCGATGAAGCTCTGACTTAGTGGAACCTGCAGGCCCAAACTTTGGGTGATGATGCCGCTTATGGCTTAACTTGGGAGGAACTGAAGGAAAGAATGAGAGAGAAGTATTGCTCTCGTGCTGAAATCCAAAGTCTGGAAACGGAGTTCTGGCACTTGACCATGGAAGGTGCGGATATTAGCAGTTATACTCGAAGGTTCCACGATCTGTCAAGAGTGCTTCCCTACATGGTGACTCCCGAATTTAAGCGTGTTGAACGCTACATTTGGGGACTGGCCCCAGAGTTTCGTGGCATGGTGACGTCGGCCAAACCACAAACAATTACTGAGGCTGTAACTCTGGCTGTCAGCCTGACTGAAGATTGTGTTCGTATGAAGAAGTTATCATTGAACCCAACAGAGAAGACCGAGACACATGCTGAGTCGTCCGGCGACAAGAAAAGAAAGCATACAAGTTTGAATCAGGCAATTCGTAACAACAAAGGTTCCAACAAGAAGCGTGACCCTAACCCGCCTCAAGGGGCGAAACCTCTTGCAGCCATGAACTACGCTCCAGCAAGGGGATACCTGGGCACCTTGCCCAAATGCCATTGGTGTAAACGCCATCACGAGGGAGCTTGTCGCATCTCAAAATTTGACAAGTGTGGAAAGCTGGGTCACCGCACTGAAGACTGTTGGAGTAAGAGGAACGGGAATGGAAATCGTAATGGGGCTAATGATAGGAACAATGGTGGTAACGGGAAATGGCAGAACCAAGGATGCTTCAAGTGTGGAAGCAATGATCATTTCATGAAGGACTGCCCAGAGAGAAACAATGCCCAGGCCCGCGCATTTGTAATTGGAGCAAGGGACGCACGCGAGGACCCTAATGTGGTCAACGGTACGTTCCTCATTAACAATCACTTTGCATCCATATTATTCGACACTGGCGCCGATTATAGTTTCATGTCTATGGAATTTAAACGCATACTTGGAATAGAATCTAGTAGATTAGAAATTCCTTATTCCATAGAACTAGCCAATGGTAAACTTGTTGAATCGGGCGAAGTTGTTAGAGGCTGCACACTCGAACTTGGTGAACGAAGATTTAGCATCGACCTCTTACCTATTCAATTGAGTAGCTTCGATGTAGTAGTCGGGATGGACTGGTTGTCCAAGAACAAAGCTGAAGTCATTTGTCATGAGAAAATCATTCGCATCCCTCTGGCGAATGATGAAACTCTCATCGTACATGGAGAAAGACGAAACGCGCCTCTACGAATCATCAGTTGCATGAAGGCACAGAAGTGCTTAAGGAAAGGATGTGTCGCTTTCCTAGCACACGTTATAGACAAGAAGGCTGTGGAGCCAAAACTTGAAGACATTCCTGTAGTGAAGGAATTTCCTGATGTGTTCCCTGAAGATCTGCCAGGACTACCTCCGCAATGACAAGTCGAATTCCACATAGACTTGGTTCCAGGAGCCGCTCCTGTAGCCAAGGCACCCTATCGACTTGCACCATCCGAAATGCAAGAATTATCCACACAACTCCAGGAGTTGTTGGATAAAGGATTCATAAGGCCAAGCTTCTCGCCTTGGGGAGCTCCAGTATTATTCGTGAAGAAGAAGGATGGAACACTGCGGATGTGTATCGATTACAGGGAACTGAACAAACTCACGATCAAGAATCGGTATCCGCTACCAAGGATTGATGACTTATTTGATCAATTGCAAGGATCAAGCTACTATTCCAAGATCGACCTTCGATCTGGATACCATCAGCTGAGAATTGACGTGATTGTCGTGGGTCACGCAAATTTAATCCCCAAACAACTATAGATAGTGGTAAGAGGGTATCGAACTCAGGGAGTATGTGGAAAATGTGTCGATTGTATAGCTTTGTAATTAAATTAATATTAAACTAAATTGCAGAAATTAAATTTCAAGAATTTGGATTGTTGTTTTAGAAAACTAAATTAAAAACTAATTCAAATCAAAGTTGGTTGTAAAACAAATTAGGAGAGAACAATGATCATCTTAGGTTTCAGTTTCTTTAAACAATTGTGTGCAATTCCAACTAGAAAGAGTTACATAGACATAACTCGTGTATAGATGATTGAAGTGATAAAAGGGGACAAAGTACTCGGATTATATAAACGCGAGGTTGTTTCCCGATGACCAATTAACCAATAACCAACCCTAACCCTTCCCGTGATATCTCGATTGCCAACGGCACCAAGAACGTACGATTAAGACTAGAAATTGCAATATCGATTAACAAATTACAAGCAATCAAACATACACCATGACATTCAAGCAACGCAAGTTATCATTCTAGAAATTCAGAATTAAAACACACAAAAGTTCAAGAAACATTCACCTAAGATGATCACCGAAGAGTTTAGCCGGACATGGCTCGGTGAATCATCATCATAATCAAACCAATGTTCATACGAATCGAAAATACAAAACCGGATGATAAGAATTGTTCACAAACCAAGCAAGTAGCCAAAAATCGCCCCAAAGATGATCCCAAACCGTCCAATGATCGAATCATGAAAAGACACCCAAAAACTAACTTAAATGTGGCAGTTACATGTTTTCACGCAGCCGCCACCGTAAATTACGACTATACCGTAATTTACGGTGGACATCAAAGGTTTACGGCACAACTAGTCTGATTTACGGTGGGGTAATGTTGACTTTTGTTTCCAAAGTGTATGTGTTGTCAGCCCATATGTGCCGCCCCCTTCTCTTGATCTGTGCACGTGATTTCAAGCTGCCAAAAACCCCAAAGTCTCGAAGTTTGTGTGTATGTATGTTCCCAAAAAGGCTGCCTCCATTAAAGAATAATGATAATGTCTTTGACTTATGGAGAATTCCTTTTGAAACAAAGCCGCCTTCAATATGTGTATCATCAGCCCATGTGTTATTATCATTAGAGTTTGGCCCATTTGATCCATACGTGCACGTGATGTTGTCAACTCAAGATGTGCCGCCCACTATATCCAATCATATGCGGCCCATCTCTGATCTTCAAAGTCAAGCCCATGTGATGTTTCCTTTTCTTTTTTTTTAGATGTGCTGCCCCCTCAAGAATCCAATCAAATGCGGCCCAATCACAAGTCTCCATGTGCGGCCCATTCCACCAAGAGTCTTGTGAACAAAGCCTCATGTGCATATGTCGGCTTAGATGATGTGATGATGATGTTTGTTTGTTGACCATGTGCCATCAAATAAATACAAACCCTCCTAAACCGGCCAAGATCTGTTGAGAAGTGATGTTTATCTCAAATGTTCACGTGATGATGATCATTATTATTCCAACTTCCAAGTTCATGTGACTCACGAAAACCAAAGAAGTCTGCCGCCAACCTTTTCCCAATGTGTGTAGTTTAATGTTGTTGTTGACTATTGTTATTATTAAAAAAATAATAAACCCCACAAGTCAGCAGCCCTTCATGTCAACGTGTATGATGATTATGTGTGCCGGCCGTAAAGAAGAAGCCCAACAGTCTCATCTTTGCCGTCAAAGCCCATGTGCGGCCCAAATCAAGCCAAGTTCACGTAATACTTGTGATGTTTGTTTCTTCACATGTTGTGTGGTCCAATTTTCATCATAGTGGCTCCCCCCATATATCGGCCCAATGAAACAAAAGCCCAGCCGCCCAAGATGTTGATCAAATTGAGGTGATGTTGTCCTCACAAAGTCAAAGCTCACTAAAATCCACATTTTAAACATTATAATGCCTGCACATCAAATCATCTAGTGATTATCATGTTCAATTAATTAACCAAAATAAGCATGGAATGTGCATGTATTTAGATCATTTAAGGGTTGTCCCATGGACCACCCGTCAAGAATCCAAGAGGAAAGCGTACCCAAGACTGCATTCAGAACGCGATATGGACACTACGAATTTCTGGTGATGCCATTCGGGCTGACGAATGCACCAGCGGTCTTTATGGATCTAATGAACCGCGTATGCAAACCATATCTCGATAAATTCGTGATTGTATTTATCGACGATATCCTGATTTACTCGCGAACGAAAGAAGAACATGAGCAACATCTCAGAACCATCTTGGAACTACTGAAGAAAGAGAAGCTTTATGCAAAGTTCTCCAAATGCGAATTCTGGATTCGCGAAGTACAATTTCTTGGTCACGTTGTGAATGAGAAGGGCATTCATGTAGACCCGTCCAAGATTGAAGCGATAAAGAACTGGGAAGCTCCCAAAACCCCAACTGAGGTTCGTCAATTTTTGGGCTTAGCGGGCTATTATCGGCGATTCATCGAGAATTTCTCAAAAATAGCTCAACCGCTAACGACCCTTACTCAGAAAGACAAGAAATACGACTAGGGTTACAAACAAGAAGAAGCCTTCCAGTTACTTAAGAACAAGCTCTGCGATGCACCGATACTATCATTACCCGAAGGCACTGAAGACTTCATGGTATACTGCGACGCCTCACGACAAGGCTTGGGTTGCGTGCTCATGCAACGCCAGAAAGTCATCTCTTACGCTTCAAGACAACTGAAGGTGCATGAAAGAAACTATACCACGCACGACCTGGAGCTAGGTGCGGTAGTATTCGCCTTGAAGATTTGGCGACATTATTTATATGGTACTCGATGTATAATTTTCACAGTTCACAAAAGCTTACAACACATATTTGATCAGAAGGAATTGAATATGCGCCAGCGACGTTGGGTCGAGCTGCTGAACGATTATGACTGTGAGATTAAGTACCATCCTGGAAAGGCAAACGTTGTAGCGGACGCGTTGAGCCGAAAAGAAAGGGTTAAGACCATAAGGGTTCGAGCATTGGAAATGACGATTCGAACGAACCTCACTGCACGCATTCGGGATGCACAACAAGAAGCTCTTAAAGAAGAGAACCGTAAAGCTGAATACCTATGGGGTATGCTGAAGTACATGGTGCCAAACGAAGAGGGAGCCTTATACTTCAAGAAGCGTATTTGGGTTCCACTCTATGGTGGCATACGAGAAGTCATCCTTGATGAAGCCCACAAATCGAGATAGTCGATCCATCCAGGATCGGACAAGATGTATCAAGACTTGAAGGAATATTACTGGTGGCCGAGACTTAAAAGCGACGTTGCTGTCTATGTTGGAGAATGCCTAACCTGTGCTAAGGTTAAGGCAGAATATCAGAAACCGTCCGGCCTACTACAACAACCAGAAATTCCCGTGTGGAAGTGGGAACAAATCTCGATGGACTTCATAACGAAATTACCCAGGACCCCGAGAGGGCACGATATGATAGGGTAATAGTTGATCGATTAACGAAGTCTGCGCACTTCCTACCGATCCGAGAAAAAGACAGCACTGGAAAGCTTGCTGAAATATACTTAAGAGAAATTGTGGCACGTCATGGAGTGCCAATCTCGATCATTTTAGACAGAGATGGACGCTTTGTCTCAAGAATCTGGCAATCATTTCAGGAAGCCTTTGGATCTCAGTTAGATCTAAGCACGGCATTCCATCCGCAAACAGACGGCCAGAGCGAACAGACTATACAAACGTTAGAAGATATGCTCCGCGCATGTGTCATGGATCTAGGCGGCAGCTGGGATACTCATCTACCTTTAGTTGAGTTTTCCTACAATAACAGTTATCATACGAGCATAAAAGCCGCGCCGTTCGAAGCTCTGTATGGCCGCAAATGCCGATCGCCCTTATGTTGGGCAGACGCTGGAGATAAGCGTATGGTTGGTCCTGAACTTGTACAAGAGACAACCGACAAGATTGCGCAGATCCGAGAGCGCATTAAGGCGGCTCGAGAACGACAAAAGATCTACGCCGATCCGAAAAGGAAATCAGTAGAATTCAAGGTGGGAGACAAAGTGTTGTTAAAAGTCTCACCTTGGAAGGGCGTAGTCAGATTTGGAAAGCGTGGGAAGCTGAATCCACGATACATCGGACCATTCAGAATATTGAAGAGAATTGGTACCGTGGCATACAAGTTGGAGTTACCGGAAGAACTTAATGGAGTACATGATACGTTTCATGTATCCAACCTGAAGAAGAGTCCAACACAAGAAAGCATGATCATCCCGATGGTTGAAGTGCATATTGATGAAGCCCTCCGATTTACAGAACAACCCGTTGAGGTTACCGACTGGAAAGTCAACAAGACCAGGAGGAGCAGTGTGAAACTTGTCAAAGTACGTTGGAGCTCTAAGCATGGACCCGAGTACACATGGGAACGTGAAGACCAGTTCAAAGAAAAGTATCCCCACCTATTCAAGAAGACTCCTGCGAGAGTTAGTTCAACCTGAATTTCGGGACGAAATTCTTTTAACGGGGGGAGACTGTGACAACTGGCCCAAACCGGTAATTTCCGTACACATTAATTATTGCTTAATGACTGCAATTATGTGCTTAATTGTCAGCAATATCTGATTTCATACTAAACAAGTGAATTCATGCACGTTGTATGCTACAAAATATTGCTTTATGCATAAACGAGAGCGTTGCGTCAGAAATAATAGTAAACTCACCGGTAAGACACACTGTGTCAACAAAACTGTAGAAAGCAGTCAGACAATAAAATTGGAGCCTAGGTGTAGGTCCGACAACAAGAATGCATTAAAACCCAAGAGTACATACAAGGGTTTAATATATATGCAATACGAAAGCAAAAATAAGCACTAAAAAGCACCCGAAACGCACTTTAAGTGCAGAATTTATATAATTCAGCAATAATTCAGCATTTGGACATATGAATATTATGTAGACATGTCGTTTTATTATTCAGAATATTTCCTCAAGTGTTGGGAATTGAAAGAGTACAAGAAAGGTACTTAAAAGACACTAAAAAGTGTAATTTAGCACTTTAACGAATCGGTATCTAACCGAACAACCGGACAATACCCGGAACACCAAAATAATGCTAGAAGCATTGTTTTTATTTTTTCTAAGCCAGTTAGGGTCCCCGAGTACCCTAACACCCGTTGTAAATTACAACACATATGACACTAGTCTTGAACATCTAATTAACATAACTAGACTACCTAACTAAAAAGTTAGAAACCAACCCATGAACCCCCCCCCCCCCAACGATTTCGGTTAGAATGAGGGGACACCCTCTTACATATTTGATTAAAATAATCCCTCTTGTTCCATATCTAGAGTACACATTACACCATGGATATTAGTATGTGATGGTCCATAAGTATGTATGAGAGATAAGCATCCACAATCACTAAACACTTAACAAAAACTTCTTTCTTCTCTCCCTTTCTTTGTGTGTTCGGCCGAAACCCACCAAGACACCACCACCATTACTTGATCATCCTCAACCATTTTAAGAGCATACATAGGTGTAAGAAGGTCATTAACGAAGCTCGGTGCAAGCGGATCTTGAAGGACCTTCTCCATTTGCTTTTATCCATCTCTTTTGCCCTCTTGAACTTCCCTAGCCTTGAGCTAGTAGTAAGTGTTCTAAAAACATCCTCTTGTTCTTGTTTATGATGGTTAATAGTTGATTTAATGGTTAAAAATCAAACACACACAAGAACATAACACAAAGTCTACTAAAATGATAAATAAGTTGGATAAAAACTATAATGTTGTGTAAAACTTGTAAGACTTGTTTTGTGGTGATTATTTAGTGCCGATCTATGTTGTGGTAGCTCGGATCATCATCTAACCCGGATTTGTCATGTTCAAGAATCATGGCATAGAGTTTGTTAAAGTATGAAAAGGGGTTAAATGATGAAACACTACTACACACTAAACATGAACTTGTGTAAAAACAATTTTTCTTATGAAATAAGATTCTAAACAAGTAGATCTAAAGATCTACAAGGGGTTTTTCGGAAGAACCAAGCAAAAATATTAGTCTTGTTTAAAACCCGGATCTTACATGAACTAAATATATTTTTAGTAAATAAACAAGTGTGTAAACACTTGTGTAACAAGGAAGTTCAACAAAGAAATATTTTTGTGAATCTTGACTAGAAGTTGTGAAACTTCATATTCTTTAAAAATAAAGTTTTTAAGAAACTAAACTTATTTTTTAAAGATAACAAGACTTACTAAACATGCTAGTAAGTTACTACACATTTTTGTAAATATTCAAGTTCATGAAATGGAGAAATTGGTGATTATTGTTGATGAATATTGTTGGTAATTGTGGTTGATGATTGATGATGATTTAAAAGAAAATAAACACACGTTTTGAAAACGTGGGAAACCTCCATTTTTAGGGGAAACTCTGTCAAAATTTTTATAAATTTTGACACTTAGAAAAAAATATAAGTTTTTGAGAAACTTATCCCCTAAAAATATACCTCAAAACATTACCAAGGTTTCCCTAATTTTTGATGATAAGAAATGGTGATTTCTTCAAAAATAAAAATGGATATTATGTATATATATTTTGAGAGAAAAATATATATTATGTTATCACCAGCTTTTGTGCTAAGTGTATATAGTATGTGTTATACGTGCTAGTGTATTAAGACTTAAAAATACACTAAATACTCATGAGGAGTATAAACATAAAAATACACATACAACATACAAGATACATAATTCGGGTGCAAAGTGCAAAACACAAAAGACTTATATTTATTTTTGAGAAAATAATATAAGTAAGATACGTAGTTAAAAATATAGAATATTTTTAACACAAGAATATATACAAAAGAGAGTGACTGTACTTGTGCGACGCAAGTCTAGTGACTAACGTTAAGAAAACGTGTATAGGTTACGACGTTAATTAAGCAAATCCGGTGGAGTTTACGACGCTAGGAACGCAAAGTTGTGAGTTCATGCTCCCCCTTTTCTCTTTAACTGTTTTCAGTTTTTATAACTACGGGGGGTGAAATACGTGTACAAATGTACAAAATTTATACTTGGTATGATATAAATACAAGAAGTACACTTGGTGAGAACGAGAACCAAGTGTGACGAAATATAAGAATATGAGAAGCGCACTTGGTGAGAACGAGAACCAAGTATGAGGCGCTATGAGAAATGATAACAAGAAACGCGCTTGGTGAGAACGAGAACCAAGTAGGATGCGTTATGAGAAATAGTGTCACGAATAGGTTACAGAAGCACCATTAATCGTGTACATACTTAGACCGCAGAACAAAAGGTTAGATCTAACGGGTGCCTGGCAGCCACACTCTCGGTGAGGGCGAGAATCGAGTAGTGCTTTTGTGTCTCAGAATATACCAATTAAATGCCTTAGGTTTGGTGACTTCATATGTCGTGCCACATGTTAATGGCTTTGCAACCCATTAACAGTCTGATATTTACAGAAATACTGTATTTACATAAAATTCATACCATACTAAAATTGATATATAACTTGAAGTACGTGGGGTACTCAAGAGGATTGATATATAACTTGAAGTACGTGGGGTACTCAAGAAAATTGATATATAACTTGAAGTACGTGGGGTACTCAAGAGGATTGATATATAACTTGAAGTACGTGGGGTACTCAAGAATAGATTGAATTATACATGGGTACGTGGTGTACACATGAAACTGAATTTATATATGAAAACTTGATTTTTACATGACGTAAACTATGTTTTCATACAAAGTATACAAACGTGAAAAACTAAAACTGAATGAATTCACACCAACTTTATGTTGACGTTTTTCCAAAACCTCACATGTATTTCAGGTAACTAGGATGGATGTGCGCGTGGTCTTGCTTATGCTCGTGGATGTCGCTTGTGTTTAACTTTAAATAAAGTTGTAAACTTTTAAGACAATGCTTTATGCGACTTAGCGATGTAAACGCTAACGTATGTTTTCAAATTATGGTATTTGAGGTTATTTTCTTGAGCATGTAGTATGTTTACTCTTCGTATGCAATGAGAACCTTTCATGATCACACCTCGTGCTTCCGCCGCAGAAAGGGGTGTGACAATAAACCCTTAAATAAATTAAAGGTTTATCTAAGTTACGTGTATCGAATTCGGTCATTCCTTTCATCCAAACCTACCCAGGATGTTCGGAACGGGAGTTGTCAATTCCTATGGTACCACTACCTACTAACGAACGGCGTAGCTAATATTAATGAATGTATTGTTCCATTTTAAACAACCCAAATGTCATACCAAAATGTAAGCATGTGATGAAAACAACTATACTAAGTATGCACACAATGGACATACATAGCATGAAATGTAATGTGAAACAATGTACTAAGTATGCACACAATGGACATACATAGCATGAAATGTAATGTGAAACAATGTACTAAGTATGCAGACAATGGACATACATAGCATGAAATGTAATGTAAAACAATGTACTAAGTATGCACACAATGGACATACATAGCATGAAATGTAATTTAAAACAATGTACTAAATATGCACACAATGGGCATACATAGCATGAAATGTAATGTAAAACAATGTACTAAATATGCACACAATGGGCATACTTAGCATGAACACAATGAAATCATGTACTATAAGTGTACTATTGAACATAGCAAATATATGATGTGAAAGCAGGAAAGCATGAATGTAACAAGTATGCACATGTGTTTCACCCCAAAATGTTTGGAAAACAGTAAAAGAGGGGGTTCTATGTACTCACTTGAGATTTCTCAGAAGTCCTAAGATAACCACCAAGCAATGCTAGAGATCTCGGAATCAAACGGAACCTAATATAGGTAACTATGTTAATAAACCGGACCTAAATCGGAGGATCGGATAGAATGAGGGTTCATAAACCAAACGAGTATGGAGACTCGTGTAATATGGTTTAACAAAGTCTACATACTAAATGAAACCTAACATAAGTGCTTACGACCCATTACGACCCGTTTAGGTAGCTTATGCTACTTTAACGCGTCGTTCGCGTGAAACGCGTTCGGACCGCCTAACTAGTCCTATGACAAGTAGAATATGCCTTAACATGCCTAATATTGTCGCCAACTCAGTTTAGATGTCAAAAGTTATGTCACATATGTTTATAATGAATTTTGGCATCAAAGGGGTATTTTGGTAGTTTACCTAAGGCATATAAACTACCTATCATACAACTACTTTAAACGTCGTGACCATAAGGTATAACCTCGGAAGGTTATTCCCTACCTACTATGGTCACCTAATGTATTTGGTCGGATCCTAATGATCGACCAAATGGGTCGGGTTCGAAGGTATAAGCGATTTATTAGATCGCTTACCCTTACGACCCTAGACAACGTGGTAATCAGTAGGCATAGTCACAAGGGACTATAACCATCGTGATTACAATCACGTTGCGAAGTTCAAACGAACTTCGCATTGACCATAAACTGGTCAACGCAGAAAGTCAAACAAAGTTTGACTTTCGGACTCGAAAAGCAATAAAAGAACGAAGGAATACTTACGAAGGGTCCCCGAATGCTAATCTTGATTCAAGTAGCTCAAGTATGAAACAAAGGTTTCAACTTAGAGCTTCTCAAATCAGATTCTAGTGGGTTTTGAAGTTGGGGGATGTGGGTATTTATAGGATTTCCTGAACCGTTAGGATCGTTTATTGAAAACCGTGATCGAATCTAAGGCGTACACTTGTTGGAATGTTGTGGTGACTAAAAATGGCCCCTCATGAACTGAAAGGGCAAGTGTGGGTGTTTGGTTGGGAGCTTAACAGCTGTAATCTGCTGATTAATTGATCTTATCTGATCTAGGAGTCTGACGCGGGCCGCGTAAAGGATAGCCCTGGTTTTACGCGGGCCGCCTGGCCTGACTGGTCAGAAACCAACTTTCATAAATGACAGTTTTGGTCCCTGTTACGTATTTAAGCCATTTCTGACACGTTTAAGGCCCGTTAAGCCAATGTTAAGGCCCTAAAATGATGCCTAAACATTGTGGACATGAAACATGCTCAAAAATATGTCGGATGTTGGTTCGTTTGGTCGTACGATCGCGATGATCGCTTAATTACGACGGAATGCGCACAAGCGCGAAAAATGATCCAAAATGCGTGACGAATGGATTTTTCTTATGCCAAACACTAAAATAAAATATTTTAGTGCTTACATAAATTTTTGGTTGTCCGGATGTATTCAGAACGTAAGTTATGTGCGAAAGTGCAAACTTGTGCACTTTTTGACGCTTTTAGTCCTTGAATGACCCAAAAGTATATTTTAGCACACTGAACCCCTCAAAGCCTATTTTTAAGCTATATAAAGGATATTTAAGGTGTGTTTAACTTATGGTCATGTTCCGGAATGTTCGTTACAGTTCAAATTGGCATACTTTCGCAGTTTGTCAAGTGTAGTCCCTGTAAGCGAATTTACTTATTTTTGCTATACCAAAGCCTTCAAAACTTATTTCTAAGTTATGTAAGGGTTATTTAAGGTATGTTAAGCATATGTTGATGTTCCGGTGTATTTTTCGCATTAAACCGATTACGTTTACGCACCAGTTTGCGTATAACTCTCCAGAAAGCGATATAGAGTTTGAAATTGAATAAAAGTCAAAACATGAAAAATGTAAAACACAACCAAACAAACATTGGGATCAAGTAACATTTTTTTATTGATAATTGAACTGTTCACAATGATTACAAGCACATATGTTACATGTAAGTCAAACTGCAAGTGTTTTTGTCAAATAGGTCAAACAGGTTCAATTTGAAAATGCAAGTAAAACCGCAAGTGTGTTTGTCAAGAAACTTCATTATAATAGAGTGTTTGTCAAACAGGTTCATTATAACAGTTTGACTTAGTGTTTGATTTAATGTTAGACTTAATGTGTTGATGTCGTGGGCTAATCAAAAGAAAATATTTTTTACTTAAATACCAATACTAGTACGGGTAAATAAGGTCGTATCCGTAAGGAATTTGTGGTCAATGTAGAAATAATTAACTAAAGAACTATTATTATCAAAATTGGGGGGTTTGTTTGTTTGAGGAAAAAAACACACAAATTGTTACAAAAAGTGTTTTCAGTGAGAATCCTGATTACCAGTTTAACACGAAAACTTGTTTACTGATTCAAACACCACATAGACATGGCCTTGGAATTAATGAATTTGATTAACGGTTAGGGACAATTTTTAATAATGACTATAACAACCTAACAATCCGTTTAATTATACCAAATACCAACCCGCTAATGATGTAAGGAAATCACCAATACGCTTGATAAATGACAAATAACTCAAATATAATAAACGTTTACCAAGATCAACACAAGTGATCAAGAGTACCAGTTACAAGAATCAGAAAACAAAGTTTAATGCATAAAAATCTGGTAATCGTTCATCCATGGGAAGTCATGAAGAGTTTAGCCTTGCATGGGAGTCATCACAACTTCAAATCTTGATTTGGTATGAGTTTGCATAATGAAACTGAATGATTGGGGTGTTAGGACTCTGAAAATCGGCTATGGAGAGCTCTGGGATCGTTTGGAACGATTGGAAGCTGAATGAGGTTATCATTTTGCAATTTAGGTTAAAATCTAGGTTTTCCCAAAATGACACTTTCCACACGTCGCGGGAGAGTCTTCTAATCCTTCCGCATGGCGCGGGTCGTCTAAGGTGCTCCCACGCGTGGCGTGGGGATAGGGATGGCAAAAATGCTCAAGCACGACGGGTATACCCGAAACATATGGTCCGGGTATACCTGAAGTCCAATGGGTATGGGCCGGGTACGGGCTTAAAAAAAGAAAAAAATCGGGTACGGGTATGGGATTTAGTGATACCCGCCCGATATCCGGCCCATTTACCTGAATAATACATGATACCTTAGTACATGTACTTATTATCTTCCCTAAAGTCATATGTGGATATGTATTTGGCAGGTGCTTAGTGAACAAATAACTTATTTTTGAACATGTATATTGGATATGGAAGCTATCACCCTTTATTATATGGATGTTTATGCAATTAGGTGGTCCTGATACAAATACTTAATTAAGTAATCGTTTTGATTTAGATTAGTATATGTGGTTTGAATATGATATGTAAGTTATTAATCATATTTTCATTTGTTATAGTCATTAAAATAGTAAATTATATAAACATCAAAGTAAAAATTGCACATTTGTCCCAACGGGTATTTTTATGAAATTAACGGGTATACCCGATACCCGCGGGTATGCCCGACACCCGCGGGTATGCCCGACACCCGCGGGTATGCCCGATACCCAACAGGCAACAGGTCGGGTACGGGACAAAGATTTACAACCGGGTACGGGCCTGGGATTACCAATACCCGGCCCAAGCCCGACCCGTTGCCATTCCTACGCGGGGGAGCCACTTTTCTAACATTTGTGTTGTGGTTTTCGGGGTGATCCGTCGAACCCGTTGACGTGGTGTGAGTGTGGGTATATTTTTTAGATATATTTAATCACTTTTTACTCGTGATCATGCTTTAAATTTATAAAACACGATACAATACAATCACTCTACACACGTTAGGGCAAGTGCACCCATCGTAGAAGTAGTATAGTGATGGTAAGATACCGAGGTCGTCCAAGGACACAAGAGCTTTTAATACCGGCTTATCGTTAACGTATAATCTAACCAAATTTTGATAAAGTTTTTGAAAGTTATAAAAGATAAACTAAAAATAAAAATGTAAATGTAAGGAAAAACAAATAGACAAGAAGGAATCATTTGGTTCCAACTCCTCTTTTATGTATCCTTTTGATGATTTTCGCACTTTGGGCTTTTTAAGAGATTATCTTAGTTATAGTGGTAGACCCCTCTTGTGAAGACGACGTTACCCTCAACCTATTGGTCTGAGTCAGCAGGGATACAGTCCCACAAGGTCGAATTATTGAAAGATAATTAATAAGTTATTAATGTGAAAAGTGGTAGGCCCTTTGTTGGTCCTTGCTATCAAACCCAGAAGAACATATGATAAGGAAAGCCAAAACTGGTTCAAAACAGTTGATCACAATAAGCAGTACTTGAACAAGATTCTCCCCTTGAAAGTGGTTATCTAGCAACTGATAAACTCCAAAGAACTTGTGACACCTGTGTATTTTAATCTCTGTACAATTAGTGAAACAAGGTGTTTTTAACTCCAATATTTGTTTAATTATTTGTGACATTAGTACGTTTTCAATCATTGTTCAATTGCGAACTCTCAAACTTGTTCTAGAAGTGAAATCGTAAACCGTTAAGTAAACGTAATCAGTTTAACGCGACGTACACTCCGGAACAGTGTGATATACTAAACATACCCTAAATACGTTTTACATAACTTAGAAATAACTTCCGAAGGGTTCGGTATGGCAAAAACATGTCTATTCAAACTTAAGAACTATTTGCGAGAAAACTGCGTAACGAACGTTGGTGACCGCCCGTATAAATATTAAAATCCCAAAAATATTCTGTTATGATTAAAATTTTATTTTTAATAATGTTCTTGTTGAAAAATAAATTAAAACGCTTAAAAACGTTATTTTTCAAATTTAAGCGCATACCGCGTGTTACTGCGTAACACAGTGCGTACACTGCGAAACGCGGACAACGCAGCCATTATCAGCAACTGATATTTATTTTAGTAATATTTGGCGAGATTATTTTTATAGAATAATAAAAATAATTTAAAACGCCATAATCCGGGATTAAAACGCTAGATAAAATACCCGGTATCCAGTTAAATACCTGCTTTAACCTATATATATATATATATATATATATATATATATGTAAACATATTATATGCATACAAATGTGTGTGTTGTCATGTATTTATGAGAGAGAGTGCCACCTCTCATGCATGCTTGCCACTTGTTGATTTGCATGTGCATGTTATCTTCCATGTCTCCATATCTTGCTCTTTCCAACACAAGATCTTCCCATAACCAAGACACAAATCTCACACCACTCTCTCTCTCTCTCTCTCTCTCTCTCTCTAAAACTCGGCCGAACACCCCCATTTCTCCTTCCATTTTCGTTTTTCAACCTTCTCCTCAAGATTCAAGTCTCTTCCAAGCTTGTTCCAAGCACTTTTGAAGATCCTAAGGTGATTTGAAGGTGTATCTAGCAAGAACCAAGCTCCATATCATCATACTTTGTCAAAAACCCAACAAAAATCTTGAAGGTATATATATATATGTGTGTCGTGTATATGCATATATGTATGCATGCACATGAGTTTTGTTCACTAGTTCATAAATCATACATGCATACATCCTGTGATGATGATATAAATGATTAGATGAACATGATGTTTTAGATTATATGAGGATGAAAAAAATGTGTGTTTTAATACATTTAAACTCATGGATAATGATAATAATATGTTGGTCATGCATTAGATACTTGTACATAAGCATGCATGTTGATTAAATGCTCAAGAAATGATGAAAATGTTTTGTTATGACAAATATGATTTTAATCAGAATATAAACATTAAAAATAATGTTATTTGGTGTATTATAATGGCATGAAACTTTGTCATAAGTTTGGTAGCTTTGCATGTTGTACATGTAGCTTAGAAAGTGGTAAAATATGTGAAATTTGCATGATTTATGTGGTTTATGTGAGACCTGCACTATCATGAGTATAACCACTATTTTATTCAGTAAATAACATGGGTTATGTTAAAATATCAAGTCATTATGATTCGGGATGGTTATGGTAACGTTTGATGCAAAACTATGCGGTAAAACGGTTAAAAATCGGCTTTTCGAAGGATTTTTATAAAACTGTTTTAGATCAGTAACTAAACTGATATTTTTGATATAAAAATAAGTATTTTAACTTATATTAAGTATCTTTGGTGTTTGGTTTGTCATACGTGACTTCCGACGCCCAAAAACGTTACCGAATCACTAAAATACACGTTTTTCAATATACATTAGAATGGGTTGTACATGGGTAAACTTTATGTGTTACAATGTGTTATGTGTTTTATATTGTGTGTATGATGATATGCTAAGACTTGAAAAAATTATGTGTATTACGATATTAATTATATGTCACGTTTGGGTATATATTACGACGCGCAAATCGTAGATATATTGCTTATAACATGATGAGGGTCACCAATAAAATCGTTCAAGTCGCAAAGTTCTTAAAATATATATATATGAACTCATATATATATATATATATACACACACACACACACCAACATAATAAAAAAATAATAAATTTTCGAGAAAATCTCAAAGTTATGTGAAAATTCTAAGTATCGGAGAAACTTAGGTTTTTTGTGAGTTTTTGATTATTAAATTGTTCTTACTTAATTTAGGACGAATAAACAATTTGAGGAATTATGTTAACGCATAAAAACGCACCCAAAGGTGATTACATAGTTCCCCTATTTTACGTTTTTCAAATGTTTTGGGGTGAAGCATACGTGCTTAACTTTACTTTCTGTTTTCATGACATTATACACATTTTGTTACATTGTACATATAATACATTATTTTCAAGACATTTTACTTGGCATATTGACTTAGTATGTCTAGTACATGATTTTCAAACATTTTCATGACATGCTTACATTGAAAAGGACATTTGGTATGTTTAACGGGTTAGTAGTACATTCATTAACATTGATCACGCCGCTCGATAGTATGTAATAGCGCTATAGGACTTGACAAATCCCGTTCCCGCTTTCTAGGAATTTCGGAAGGGGAATGACAGATTCTGAATTCATTTTTGATAAACCTTGATCCTGATAAGGGTTTATCCGACAGTCTCAAGGCTGGAGTGTATGCGATAGACAAACCGTATAAATGTTGTATCAATAAAAGCAATGGTTTTCAAAACATAACTTTTGATTTAAACTTTTGGTTATTCAAAGACCTTATTTTATACATGACATTGGATTTCATAAGACATTTGTTTATACTTGACATTAGACATTGTTTACACATGACATTTGACATTCAAACAAGACATTATTTGTTGGTTATTGATAAGTGCTTTTATTATGTTACATATCATGGCATTTTCTAAACCATTTTAACAAGGACAAGACATGACATATTTTGTACATATTATTTTCATTTGGTTATTTATTTAACCGTAGACTATTCTTTTACATCATCTGATTTTCGTATTGATTTTCTTATGATTTTATAAAAGAAAATATTTTCAAAGGTTCATGACTACTTACGTTAAACATTTCTCTAAACATTCAAAGTCATGAATCTTCAACACAAAAATACTATGTTTCTCACAGGCATTTTTATGCTGACGTATTTACTTTCACATATGTTTCAGGCTCTATTACGTGACGACTGCTGATTGCTTCACATAGGATGGACATGGGCCTTAGTAATTATAAAACATGAACGGCGATTGTATTGTTTGTTGATCTGATTCCAAGACAATGTAACTTATTGTGTAATAAAACAATATTCTAAATTCCATGTGTTGTGAAACAATGATTCTGTGACACGACTCCCTGACGTTTCCGCCGTGGGTTGTTGTATTACGCGGTCGGGATGTTATAGAAAAGTTGGTATCAGAGCTCATGGTTATAGGGAATTAGGTTATTAGTAAAATTTTGACCTAGTCTATAACCTTTCTAGGACCCTAACACAAGTTAGCTTGTGTTTATATTTTTAATGCAATACTATCACCTATCCTTTGGTGATTACCAAAAACAAGCACACAAATTTCAATTTCATTCGAAATTTAATCATCTATCCTTAGGTGATTTGTTTTTAGGCTTTATGCCTTTATAGTTTCAATTCTCGTCAAAGTTTGGGTCTTAGTAATGTGAACACGTGCAATCTGGAAGGGTGGGTGCATGTACCCTGAGTTTTCTGTCTAAGGCTAGAGTGTTCGTACAAATCCACATCATCGGACCAGTTACTCTTACCTGGGAACTCTTGGGGTGAGTGTCCACTTATAGGCTAAAGCATGTCTTCGCGATACATTATAAAGATCTAGTTACTTTGATCAGTCACTGTGTCGTTTGTTTGTTTTAGGTAACGAACAAATGATCACAATCCTTATGATCCGTCGATATTTCTTTTAACATTCAGTTTTGATTATCCAATATCATCTCACTTATTCCCTCTCTTGATTTTTTCCACTCCCTTTAGATGTCTCCTCATCGCAGCGATACTCAAAGGTCTGAACTGGCTACTACCATCGCCCAACATATAAGCGCAATACTCTGTGGTACCATTGGGATAGCCGTCTCCATGTCTCATCTCAATGACGAGACTACTCACGAGGCTCCTAAGAAGACCAAAGTCAAGCCTTCAAGAAAATCAAGGAAGCGTAAAGCTTCAAAGAATCTTACAATAATTGCTCCAAATCCTCCGCCTGACCAAGTGGGACGTAGCCAGGTAGCCGCGCCACCAGCTAAGAAGCCAATTAAAGGAAAGGCTCCCCTGTGTAATCGATGCAACCTTCATCACCATGCCAGTGTCCGATGCCGAAAATGTTCAAACTGTGGATGTTTTGGACATACAGCTAAAGTTTGTCGTTCAGCCACTACGTCAAACCAAGCTATGGCAGTTCCTACTCAACTTACCACAACCCCTCATGTGACACCGAGTTGTCCTAACTACCCACATGGAATCTGCTTCAATTGCGATTATCCAAAACCCATCAATTGACCTAACTGGTGAAAGTCGACTCAACGTATGGGCACAAGATTTACACTGGAAGTATCAAGGCTAGTGTTGATGTCTGAATAAACATTTAAACTTTTATGTTTTCTGTTTATATCTTGCTCTTTCCAACACAAGATCTTCCCATAACCAAGACACAAATCTCACACCACTCTCTCTCTCTCTAAAAATCGGCCGACGTTTCCGCCGCGGTTTGTTGTATTACACGGTCGGGGTGTTACAGAAAAGTTGGTATCAGAGCTCATGGTTATAGGGAATTAGGTTATTAGTAAAATTTTGACCTAGTCTATAACCTTTATAGGACCCTAACACAAGTTATCTTGTGTTTAGATTTTTAATAAAATAGTATCACCTATCCCTAGGTGATTACCAAAAACAAGCACACAAATTGCAATTTCATTCGAAAATCAATCATCTATCCTTAGATGATTTGTTTTTAGGCTTTATGCCTTTATAGTTTCAAATCTCGTCAAAGTTTGGGTCTTAGTAATGTGAACACGTGCAATCTGGAAGGGTGGGTGCCTGTACCCTGAGTTTTCTGTCTAAGGCTAGATTGTTCGTACAAATCCACATCATCGAACCAGTCACTCTTACCCGGGAACTCTTGGGGTGAGTGTCCACTTATAGGCTAAAGCATGTCTTCGCGATACATTATAAAGACCCGATTACTTTGATCAGTAACTGTGTCGTTTGTTTGTTTTAGGTAACGAACAAATGATCACAATCCTTATGATTCGTCGATATTTCTTTTAACATTCAGTTTTGATTATCTAATATCATCTCACTTATTCTCTCTCTTGTCTCCTCATCGCAGCGATACTCAAAGGTTTGAACTGGCTACTACCATCGCCCAACATATAAGCGCAATACTCTGTGGTACCATTGGGTTAGCCGTCTCCATGTCTCATCTCAATGACGAGACTACTCACGAGGCTCCTAAGAAGACCAAAGTCAAGCCTTCAAGAAAACCAAGGAAGCGTAAAGCTTCAAAGAATCTTACAATGATTGCTCCAAATCCGCCTAACCAAGTGGGACCTAGCCAGGTAGCTGCTCCACCAGCTAAGAAGCCATACAAAGGAAAGGCTCCCCTGTTCAATCGATGCAACCTTCATCACCATGCCAGTGTCCGATGCCGAAAATGTTCAAACTGTGGATGTTTTGGACATACAGCTAAAGTTTGTCGTTCAGCCACAACGTCAAACCAAGCTATGGCAGTTCCTACTCAACTTACCCCAACCCCTCATGCGACACCGGGTTGTCCTAACTACCCACATGGAATCTGCTTCAATTGCGATTATCCAAAACCCATCAATTGACCTAACTGGCGAAAGACGACTCAACGTATGGGCACAAGATTTACACTGGAAGTATCAAGTCTAGTGTTGATGTCTGAATAAACATTTAAACTTTTATGTTTTCTGTTTATTTCCCGGGAACCTTGGAAACACTATGGTTGTCTATAAATAAATTTGTTATTTCAATTTTATTTACAAAACCAATGTGATTACGTGTATGTGTGACATACCCCTACAATACCGTCACCAAGGAACCATATTCCTTGCAAAGCAAACTACTCTCATAAGTTTCTTCCATTTCGTGATCACTCGCGATCTCCACAAAAATCCTAAGTACTCGTTTCTCCTAAAGAAACAAAGTACAAGGTGCAAGTTATAACTCTTAACAAATACTCGAAATACCACTTTAAACCCCTAAGGATATTTTCATGAGTCCTTAATTGGACTTATGCAATATATCTATGTGCATATCATATGATTTTAAAAGACATCTTACATGATTTCAAGGGCATTTCACATGGTTTTAAAACATTTTATAAACGCATCTACATAAAATACCTACTGCATTATTTCAAAAATATTATCGATGTTTTCAAAAATCCCATACATAATTTCAAAGACATTTCACGTAATCTCAAAACATTTCAACATGGCATATTTACCTAATATATCAAGTGCATGATTTCAAAAACATTATATATGATTTCAAAAATATTAAGCGTGTTTTCAAGGATCCAATGCATAGTTTTCAAAGACATTCTGCTTCATATGCTTACCTAGCATATCTAGCACATTGATTTCATGAACACTTTTGCTTCGTATGTTTACTTAGCATACCTAGTACGAGGTTTTTAAAACAATTTCGCTACACAATCCCAAATCCTTATAAGACCTTCCTATCTTTATAATCAGATTCTTAAGGATGTTTAAATTACTAATTGAAGTCCTTAATTGGATTCCTGGTGTACTTTAAATGCATATGTACAGCTGATGAACAAGTTAATAACCAAGTTGACGACCAAATTGACTATTATGTGATTATGTGTTTACGTGTTTAGATGATTCAAATTCTTGTTATCCAAATCCTTGTAAAGTCTTACATATTTTCATATGCTAGATTTCTCAGAGGGATATCCAAAGTACTATCTTAAATCCTTAAGGGACTTTTCTATGCAAATTAGTCAGACTCTTGGATTCCAATGTGCTTTTCCTAAACAATTATTTAATTCAAAGTTAAAGGGGCCCTTTAGTGGTTCATTTAAAGAGATCGTTCGTCGATCTAGGTAAAGAGATCATGTGTTGATCTAGTTAAAGAGATCGGTCGTTGATCTAGTTAAAGAAACCACCTGGTGGTCTAGTCAAGTTATTTCATGTTTGTTCGTTTGATATTTTTCCCTTACACATCATAAAATGAACCGTGCGGACTGTGCAAGGAATTACATAATTATGGATGCATACATAATTATGGAATTCAGTGCACAGAAACCATTGCAAGTTTTGTCATGTGTTGAAACCTATAGTGATAAGAATAACAAAACGGGAACAATGTAATAAGGACACCATGGATATGCCACTGGTACTTCCTATATATATAAGTGTTCCTCATTACATTGCAAGCGTGGCGTTTGTTTAAGTTGCTAGAAGTTCTGGACCTGGACCAATGTTGTTTATTCTTACATTCTCCGACTTCAACTTCGAGCAGACACAAGTTTCCTCTAATTAAATTTCGGGACGAAATTTCCTAAAGTAGGGGAGACTGTGACACCTGTGTATTTTAATCTCTGTACAATTAGCGAAACAAGGTGTTTTTAACTCCAATATTTGTTTAATTATTTGTGACATTAGTACGTTTTCAATCATTGTTCAATTGCGAACTCTCAAAATAGTTCTAAAAGTGAAATCGTAAACCGTTAAGTAAACGTAATCAGTTTAACGCGACGTACACTCCAGAACTGTGTGATATAATAAACATACCCTAAATACCCTCTACATAACTTAGAAATAAGTTCCGAAGGGTTCGGTGTGGCAAAAACATGTCTATTCAAACTTAAGAACTATTTATGACAAAACTGCGTAACGAACGTTGGTGACCGCCCGTATAAATATTAAAATCTCAAAAATATTCTGTTATGATTAAAATTTTATTTTTAATAATGTTCGTGTTGAAATATAAAATAAAACTCTTAAAAACGTTATTTTTCAAGTTTAAGCGTATACCGCGTGTTACTGCGTAACACAGTGCGTACACTGCGAAACGCGGACAATGCAGCCATTATCAGCAACTGATATTTATTTCAATAATATTTTGGTGAGATTATTTTTATAGAATAATAAAAATAATTTAAAACGCCATAATCCGGGATTAAAACGCTAGATAAAATACCCGGTATCCAGTTAAATACCTGCTTTAACCTATATATATATATATATATATGTAAACGTGTTATATGCATACAAATGTATGTGTTGTCATGTATTTATGAGAGAGAGTGCCACCTCTCATGCATGCTTGCCACTTGTTGATTTGCATGTGCTTGTTATCTTCCATGTCTCCATATCTTGCTCTTTCCAACACAAAATCTTCCCATAACCAAGACACAAATCTCACACCACTCTCTCTCTCTAAAACTCGGCCGAACACCCCCATTTCTCCTTCCATTTTCGTTTTTTAACCTTCTCCTCAAGATTCAAGTCTCTTCCAAGCTTGTTCCAAGCACTTTTGAAGATCCTAAGGTGATTTGAAGGTGTATCTAGCAAGAACCAAGCTCTATATCATCATACTTTGTCAAAAACCCATCAAAAATCTTGAAGGTATAAAATTATTTTTAAAATCCTTGTTCTTGGTTTTTGGTGTTATTGATGATGATAGAAGTTTCTCAAGGTTCTTGAATTATTCACAAACTTGAAAACTAAAACAAATGGGTTTTTAAACAAAATAAAAATGGAAGTGTATATATATGTGTATGTGGCTGAGAATGTATGTATATACACGATAGAGGTTGTGTTTTGATTCTTGTAAATCCTGATTGATGTGATTATAGGAAGATTAATGCATGCATGATCAAAAAGGGTATTTATAAAAGTTCACATGATTGAAGATGAATATATGAATGATGGATTTGAAATTATGTAAGTATATATATATGTGTGTCGTGTATATGCATATATGTATGCATGCACATGAGTTTTGTTCACTAGTTCATAAATCATACATGCATACATCTTGTGATGATGATATAAATGATTAGATGAACATGGTGTTTTAGATTATATGAGGATGAAATAAATATGTGTTCTAATACATTTAAACTCATGGATAATGATAATAATAATATGTTGGTCATGCATTAGATACTTGTACATAAGCATGCATGTTGATTAAATGCTCAAGAAATGATGAAAATGTTTTGTTATGACAAATATGATTTTAATCAGAATATAAACATTAAAAATAATGTTATTTGGTGTATTATAATGGCATGAAACTTTGTCATAAGTATGGTAGCTTTGCATGTTGTACATGTAGCTTAGAAAGTGGTAAAATATGTAAAATTTGCATGATTTATGTGGTTTATGTGAGACCTGAACTATCATGAGTATAACCACTATTTTATTCAGTAAATAACATGGGTTATGTTAAAATATCAAGTCGTTACGATTCGGGATGGTTATGGTAACGTTTGATGCAAAACTATGCGGTAAAATGGTTAAAAATTGGCTTTTCGAAGGATTTTTATAAAACTGTTTTAGATCAGTAACCAAACTGATATATTTTATATAAAAATAAGTATTTTAACTTATATTAAGTATCTTTGGTGTTTGGTTAGTCATAGGTGACTTCCGACGCCCAAAAACGTTACCGAATCACTAAAATACGCGTTTTTCAATATACACTAGAATGGGTTGTACATGGGTAAACTTTATGTGTTACAATGTGCTATGTGTTTTATAATGTGTGTATGATGATATGCTAAGACTTGACAAAATTATGTGCATTACGATATTAATTATATGTCACGTTTGGGTATATATATTACCACGCGCAAATCGTAGATATATTGCTTATAACATGATGAGGGTCACCAATAAAATCGTTCAAGTCGTAAAGTTCTTAAAATATATATATGAACTCATATATATCTATACTACTTTATAAAGCATATTAGGACTTCTTAAAGTCTATATAAATTCTCTTAAAACACCCCTAAAACATAATGTACAAGTCTTTTAAGCACCATTAAACATCACTTACCACTTATACCTTTTTACTCAAATAAACACGGATTGAGATCTACGCCGTCCATTTTCAAAGAAACACATCACATGGATTGGGATCTGCACCGTCCATTCAACTTTCAATTCCCGCTCATCCTAATTCCCCATACACCCGTCTTCTTTTCATTTTCATTTGCAGATAGGGGGGAGAGAGAGCGTACGAGAAAACAAAAGAGAGAATTCTAGAAAGAAAGAGAAAAAGAAGGATCCAGGGTTTGTTATGGTTCAATCAACCAGATCTCCACAAACACACATACGGAATCAATCAGATCTCGAAAACTACACATACGGAACCCTAGATTTTCTTGATCTGGAACCCTAGCCTCCCTCCTCCACATCTCCAATACGCTATCTTCCCTTACACGCACAAAGATGATGTTGGACGACAAAGAACCGGAGATGAAGGAAGAACGACTATGAAATCGAAAACACTCAGGGTTAAACACCGATTTGAAGAAACTTTAACAGATTTGCAGGTTTGTGTGTACTTTTGTTCTCCATCTTTTTTTTAGTTTTTGTTCTTGTTTAAATTAGGTTCTAGGATCTGCTATTTTTTATCTTGTTCTCGATCTTGGTTCAGTTCTTATTCTTGTTGTTGGTGAAAACACCTGTTGGTGGTTTTCATATACAGGAACCATCGCCTCACTTTTTTAATTTAGATATGCTTTAAGACACATGTTCTCTCTTTTCAGGAACCTCCACATCTCCAATACGCTATCTTCCCTTAATTTAGAGAGAGAGAGAGATAGCACGTACCTGGTCGACCTAAGCTCTGATCTCCTGTGCTGATGCTAAAATAACGTTTAGGGTTCTTCAGATCTTGAATATACCAGCTGCCTTGAAGTTTGAATTCGCTTTTAGGGGTATTTCAGATATCTAAGGTCATTTTTGTTGAATATTTTCTCATATCTAAGGTCATTTTTGACGATTTTGGTTGCTCTGTGTTAGATGAAGCTGGGGCGAGCCAGGGAGGCTACGGGACCGAGGAAGATGACAAAAATTTGTAGATCTGAGTATTCTAGCAACATTCAGGAGTTTTACATTCAGATATGTGTTTGTTTCTTCTTCAGATCTGAGTTTTACAATCAGATCTGTTAGGTTTGTTTACTTATTATGATTTTTAGTTTTCAATTTGGATTCATTTGTTGAAATAATGGTTTAAATAAGATAAATTGATGTTACAACATTGATTTTCTGAAATTTTGCTCGAACAAGAAGTAATTTATTAACTGTCGACCTTAATTTGTTGGATATGGAGTTGTTCTTTAGTGTTTTTTTTTTTCTTTTGGTTTGATTTTGGAGTAAACCCTAGCTGTTAAGTGTGTTTTGTAGCAACTTTTAACTATATAGAGTTATGAAGTGGTTAAAGATATGGACTGGTTATTTGTTTTATTTTTAGATATTGTTGAACTATGAAATAGGCTGGGGTTGAAAGGTACAGATGCTTGGTTACCACCGTGCTGGAATCTACGGAAATTGTATATTAGAGGACTTAGCAAAGGGTATCAATTTAGTTCATATCCCATGGTAATTTTTAGACGACTTGCATTTTTATTTGAAGTAAAGTGTGTCTTCTACAACTATTATGAACATGCTTTTATATGCTATGTTAATAGTCCTTTAAAAATAATCAGTAGAGAGAAGAGAGGGTAATCAAGCTTGCCATCAATGCAAAACTAGATACAAATGAATCAAAGGTATCCATGTTATGAATTTTATAAGTGTCATTTAGTGAATATCAAAGAACTTAACTGGAAGTTTAAATACCAGGGAGTCCAAGAATGATATGGAATCATACTTGGTGTCAGTTCAGAGCATGATCCGCCAAGAGCTGAGTCGTGCAAGAAAAGGTAGGCGTGAACAACGTCGACGAGCTTGGTGGCCTCTGCTTTCGCACCTCGAGGCAATAACAGGGGTCGTATGGGTCCCGGTCAAAGTCAAGGTCAGATGAAGTTCACAAGAGTTTTCCATTCAGGAAGCGAATCTTTGAAAAGGTTCATTGTGTTGTTCTGTAGATGCATGATGAGAGTCAACTGCATTTCAACATCATTAAAGTTGGTTATGATAACTTACTGTTACATTTTGCTGTAGGTTTAGGATTTAAACTAGAGTGAAGATTAGGAAGTGTCGGTAACTAACTGTTACATACTTATTCAACCTGCATCGTCAGTGGACATGGCTACCAGTTGTTGTGAATATGCATGCGGAAAGTTTCCAAACAATTTAGAACTGATGATGGGACTCTTCAGCTGTTATGTTCGTGAATATTCTTTTGTGAAACAGCAACAGGTTGATGATATCCCTATTTATTTCACATTTATAATTATTTTTTCCAAAATGTATAAAGTTGTGGATGTTAATTTTTTGTTTTTTGTTGATGTAGATAGCCATCAAAATGTATAAAGTTGCTGGTGAAGAGAAGTTTTTGCTCTTGGCAGTTTGTAGCATTCAGTTATTGGTTTATATTATATAGTTTTATACCCGATTAACTATATTCTATAAATGGTATAAGATATTTGGTTTTGATAGGTATTTTGTGGAAATGAAGGAGAGAAACTTTTGCAATTAGCTGAAGGTTTACTTAAAAAAACATTGCTACCCATAGCTTGCATGAGCCTGAAGGTGCAGTTTGATTTTATTCTTCTTATTATTATTAATAAGTATGATAAAAAGTAAACACAATTTATTGATATTATAAAACGAATGGTATTGATTGCAGCTCTTAGTGTATATATTTCACTCTTGGAATAGCAAGCCAAATATAGTGATGCTTCAAAAGTTCTTTCTGGGAACTTAGGAACACGTATAATGATTGAAGTTGATAAAATACAAATACAGGTACTATCTGCTCCTTTATTACTGTAGTAGTATTGTTCTTTATGATGTATAAAATAAGGTGTAAATTTATGTAAGTTATAGCGTCATGTTTTTGTTGGTACCTTATATACTTGTGCTCTTTAACTTACAAGTTGACAGGGGAGACTTCTTGCTCGGGCAGGTGATTATGATGGAGTTACAGATATATTTCAGAAAGTTTTAAAATTGTGGTATACTTTCATATTCTATTCACGCATGTGTATAATTTAGTTTATGTCTTTGTATTGGAGAGTACTCAGATTTGTTGAAGCAACTCACACGTGCGAGTCATCAGTTCAAAGTGAATGTCGAGTGAATGTCGTTACAGTTTCGATCACTTGCAAAATCGAAAACGAAAAATCGAATGTATGCCAAAGTGATGAGTTTCGAAGCTGGTACAGTTGGGTGTGTGGTGAGTTTCGAAGCTGGGCTTTATGCCTATCTATGAAGTCCCACACTAAACAATTGAAGACCTGTTACATGGACCTTTTGGCTGCCACATTGGACTCAAGCGTCGGGCTTTATAGCTGTTTTTGGGGCCTGGGGTTTATGGGTTTTTTGAAGGCCCAGATTGGGTTGGATATATGTTGGTGTAGCGGTTTGGATAGTCTCGCTGGAGGTTCTCTTTGGGCCGATCGGAGCCCCTGTTTGGAATGGGTTATTCACTGTTGGCACTGGTTAGCTACAAACCATGGTGCAATGTAGAAAAACGGTTATCCGCAAGCTTAAAGCCGGGATATATGGATATATAAAATGGAGTTTGGATCTTTATATACTATTGTGGTATGCCTCGATGTAGTTCGCCTTGTTTTGATAGGCACTTTTGTAAAGGTTTTTACCAACTTTGGTTAGGTTGCATTGTTAGTGTCATTTTTTGTTACGCTAGGTTTTTTTGTTTGCCTAAACGAGGTTGGATGATTTCTTATTTTTGGTCCCCAAAGTATGTTTTGGGGATGATACGGGTGTATGCCCCTTTGACTCTATAATTTTTTCATTGGTTTTATGTTATGTTTGCCGGGCTTTGCCCTTTATTCCAAAAAAAGAAAAAAAGTCAAAAAATAACAGACACAAACCCAATTCATTTTGCAACAAAAGCTATCTTTACATCAAAGTAGTTTTATGCATCATGTGATTTAGGATTATGTACATTGAAAATGAGAAATAGATTATTATATGAAATATAGGAATGAACTGGTGGGTTATTTTAAGAGAGGTTCACTGTTGTCTTACTTAAATAATAGAAGTGATAGAAATAAAATTTTGCTGTCCCACATCGATGGGAAAACCAAAAACAAGTATAAAAACGATATTATGATGAAACCTTGTGCTTTTTGGCCCTAATTAATTAAGAAGGGGTAAATTAAGCATTTTTTTGGTTTAAAATCGTAGTGAAAAGTGTATATATTCAAAAATGAGTCTTTAGTTTTTTTTTTTTTGTCTAATTTGAAATGAAATTTGTAGATGTTTAACAAGAAGTCGTTAAACGAACCGAACTAGCCTCATCAGCCACTTAATCAAAACTGATCTAGCATCACTAACTGGTACCGATCTAGCCTCACTAACCAATAAATCAAAACCGATCTAGCCTCACTAACTGCTACCGATCTAGCCTACTCACTAACCGATTAAGAAGAAACCAATAATAGATTAAGAAGAAAACATTATAGGGATGAGTGTGGTACTGGTACTGAAAATACTAGTACTAAAAATCGCCAAAAGTGGGTACAAGTACCGAACCGAAAGTACCGGTACCGAAGACTCCAAGATGAGTACTGAATCGTTAGCGAAAATAATTCGGTACGGGAAATTTGGCACCAGTACCAAATTTGTCGGTTAATTGAAAGTTTGGTTATCATTGTCGGTAAATTGAAAGTTTGGTTAAGGTTATCATTGTCCGGTTAATTAAAGTTTGATTAAGGTTATGGGTTTGGACCCAAACCGATTCAAAGTGACCTATGTACACCCTTGCTAAACTGAAGATATTTCATATGAAAGGAACAAAAATCACTACACAACATACCGAACCAAACCGATTATTCACATGTTTATATATTTTTAGCTTTTAGAACTCCAGTTATCATGTACCGCAATTTTAACTTTTTTAGATTTAAATGACTATATGTAAGTGATAATATTATATAAAAGTCGTTAAATGAGTCCAAGTAAATTGTTACAATTTTGAAGGAATCTTAATGAAGGGATTGAATTGATTTTGTACATATTATTTTCATTTGGTTATTTATTTAACCGTAGACTATTCTTTTACATCATCTGATTTTCGTATTGATTTTCTTATGATTTTATAAAAGAAAATATTTTCAAAGGTTCATGACTACTTACGTTAAACATTTCTCTAAACATTCAAAGTCATGAATCTTCAACACAAAAATACTATGTTTCTCACAGGCATTTTTATGCTGACGTATTTACTTTCACATATGTTTCAGGCTCTATTACGTGACGACTGTTGATTGCTTCACATAGGATGGACATGGGCCTTAGTAATTATAAAACATGAACGGCGATTGTATTGTTTGTTGATCTGATTCCAAGACAATGTAACTTATTGTGTAATAAAACAATATTCTAAATTCCATGTGTTGTGAAACAATGATTCTGTGACACGACTCCCTGACGTTTCCGCCGTGGTTTGTTGTATTACGCGGTCGGGATGTTATAGAAAAGTTGGTATCAGAGCTCATGGTTATAGGGAATTAGGTTATTAGTAAAATTTTGACCTAGTCTATAACCTTTCTAGGACCCTAACACAAGTTAGCTTGTGTTTATAATTTTAATGCAATACTATCACCTATCCTTTGGTGATTAACAAAAACAAGCACACAAATTTCAATTTCATTCGAAATTTAATCATCTATCCTTAGGTGATTTGTTTTTAGGCTTTATGCCTTTATAGTTTCAAATCTCGTCAAAGTTTGGGTCTTAGTAATGTGAACACGTGCAATCTGGAAGGGTGGGTGCATGTACCCTGAGTTTTCTGTCTAAGGCTAGAGTGTTCGTACAAATCCACATCATCGGACCAGTTACTCTTACCTGGGAACTCTTGGGGTGAGTGTCCACTTATAGGCTAAAGCATGTCTTCGCGATACATTATAAAGATCTAGTTACTTTGATCAGTAACTGTGTCGTTTGTTTGTTTTAGGTAACGAACAAATGATCACAATCCTTATGATCCGTCGATATTTCTTTTAACATTCAGTTTTGATTATCCAATATCATCTCACTTATTCCCTCTCTTGATTTTTTCCACTCCCTTTAGATGTCTCCTCATCGCAGCGATACTCAAAGGTCTGAACTGGCTACTACCATCGCCCAACATATAAGCGCAATACTCTGTGGTACCATTGGGATAGCCGTCTCCATGTCTCATCTCAATGACGAGACTACTCACGAGGCTCCTAAGAAGACCAAAGTCAAGCCTTCAAGAAAATCAAGGAAGCGTAAAGCTTCAAAGAATCTTACAATAATTGCTCCAAATCCTCCGCCTGACCAAGTGGGACGTAGCCAGGTAGCCGCGCCACCAGCTAAGAAGCCAATTAAAGGAAAGGCTCCCCTGTGTAATCGATGCAACCTTCATCACCATGCCAGTGTCCGATGCCGAAAATGTTCAAACTGTGGATGTTTTGGACATACAGCTAAAGTTTGTCGTTCAGCCACTACGTCAAACCAAGCTATGGCAGTTCCTACTCAACTTACCACAACCCCTCATGTGACACCGAGTTGTCCTAACTACCCACATGGAATCTGCTTCAATTGCGATTATCCAAAACCCATCAATTGACCTAACTGGTGAAAGTCGACTCAACGTATGGGCACAAGATTTACACTGGAAGTATCAAGGCTAGTGTTGATGTCTGAATAAACATTTAAACTTTTATGTTTTCTGTTTATATCTTGCTCTTTCCAACACAAGATCTTCCCATAACCAAGACACAAATCTCACACCACTCTCTCTCTCTCTAAAAATCGGCCGACGTTTCCGCCACGGTTTGTTGTATTACACGGTCGGGGTGTTACAGAAAAGTTGGTATCAGAGCTCATGGTTATAGGGAATTAGGTTATTAGTAAAATTTTGACCTAGTCTATAACCTTTATAGGACCCTAACACAAGTTATCTTGTGTTTAGATTTTTAATAAAATAGTATCACCTATCCCTAGGTGATTACCAAAAACAAGCACACAAATTGCAATTTCATTCGAAAATCAATCATCTATCCTTAGATGATTTGTTTTTAGGCTTTATGCCTTTATAGTTTCAAATCTCGTCAAAGTTTGGGTCTTAGTAATGTGAACACGTGCAATCTGGAAGGGTGGGTGCCTGTACCCTGAGTTTTCTGTCTAAGGCTAGATTGTTCGTACAAATCCACATCATCGAACCGGTCACTCTTACCCGGGAACTCTTGGGGTGAGTGTCCACTTATAGGCTAAAGCATGTCTTCGCGATACATTATAAAGACCCGATTACTTTGATCAGTAACTGTGTCGTTTGTTTGTTTTAGGTAACGAACAAATGATCACAATCCTTATGATTCGTCGATATTTCTTTTAACATTCAGTTTTGATTATCCAATATCATCTCACTTATTCTCTCTCTTGTCTCCTCATCGCAGCGATACTCAAAGGTTTGAACTGGCTACTACCATCGCCCAACATATAAGCGCAATACTCTGTGGTACCATTGGGTTAGCCGTCTCCATGTCTCATCTCAATGACGAGACTACTCACGAGGCTCCTAAGAAGACCAAAGTCAAGCCTTCAAGAAAACCAAGGAAGCGTAAAGCTTCAAAGAATCTTACAATGATTGCTCCAAATCCGCCTAACCAAGTGGGACCTAGCCAGGTAGCTGCTCCACCAGCTAAGAAGCCATACAAAGGAAAGGCTCCCCTGTTCAATCGATGCAACCTTCATCACCATGCCAGTGTCCGATGCCGAAAATGTTCAAACTGTGGATGTTTTGGACATACAGCTAAAGTTTGTCGTTCAGCCACAACGTCAAACCAAGCTATGGCAGTTCCTACTCAACTTACCCCAACCCCTCATGCGACACCGGGTTGTCCTAACTACCCACATGGAATCTGCTTCAATTGCGATTATCCAAAACCCATCAATTGACCTAACTGGCGAAAGACGACTCAACGTATGGGCACAAGATTTACACTGGAAGTATCAAGTCTAGTGTTGATGTCTGAATAAACATTTAAACTTTTATGTTTTCTGTTTATTTCCCGGGAACCTTGGAAACACTATGGTTGTCTATAAATAAATTTGTTATTTCAATTTTATTTACAAAACCAATGTGATTACGTGTATGTGTGACATACCCCTACAATACCGTCACCAAGGAACCATATTCCTTGCAAAGCAAACTACTCTCATAAGTTTCTTCCATTTCGTGATCACTCGCGATCTCCACAAAAATCCTAAGTACTCGTTTCTCCTAAAGAAACAAAGTACAAGGTGCAAGTTATAACTCTTAACAAATACTCGAAATACCACTTTAAACCCCTAAGGATATTTTCATGAGTCCTTAATTGGACTTATGCAATATATCTATGTGCATATCATATGATTTTAAAAGACATCTTACATGATTTCAAGGGCATTTCACATGGTTTTAAAACATTTTATAAACGCATCTACATAAAATACCTACTGCATTATTTCAAAAATATTATCGATGTTTTCAAAAATCCCATACATAATTTCAAAGACATTTCACGTAATCTCAAAACATTTCAACATGGCATATTTACCTAATATATCAAGTGCATGATTTCAAAAACATTATATATGATTTCAAAAATATTAAGCGTGTTTTCAAGGATCCAATGCATAGTTTTCAAAGACATTCTGCTTCATATGCTTACCTAGCATATCTAGCACATTGATTTCATGAACACTTTTGCTTCGTATGTTTACTTAGCATACCTAGTACGAGGTTTTTAAAACAATTTCGCTACACAATCCCAAATCCTTATAAGACCTTCCTATCTTTATAATCAGATTCTTAAGGATGTTTAAATTACTAATTGAAGTCCTTAATTGGATTCCTGGTGTACTTTAAATGCATATGTACAGCTGATGAACAAGTTAATAACCAAGTTGACGACCAAATTGACTATTATGTGATTATGTGTTTACGTGTTTAGATGATTCAAATTCTTGTTATCCAAATCCTTGTAAAGTCTTACATATTTTCATATGCTAGATTTCTCAGAGGGATATCCAAAGTACTATCTTAAATCCTTAAGGGACTTTTCTATGCAAATTAGTCAGACTCTTGGATTCCAAAGTGCTTTTCCTAAATAATTATTTAATTCAAAGTTAAAGGGACCCTTTAGTGGTTCATTTAAAGAGATCGTTCGTCGATCTAGGTAAAGAGATCATGTGTTGATCTAGTTAAAGAGATCGGTCGTTGATCTAGTTAAAGAAACCACCTGGTGGTCTAGTCAAGTTATTTCATGTTTGTTCGTTTGATATTTTTCCCTTACACATCATAAAATGAACCGTGCGGACTGTGCAAGGAATTACATAATTATGGATGCATACATAATTATGGAATTCAGTGCACAGAAACCACTGCAAGTTTTGTCATGTGTTGAAACCTATAGTGATAAGAATAACAAAACGGGAACAATGTAATAAGGACACCATGGATATGCCACTGGTACTTCCTATATATATAAGTGTTCCTCATTACATTGCAAGCGTGGCGTTTGTTTAAGTTGCTAGAAGTTCTGGACCTGGACCAATGTTGTTTATTCTTACATTCTCCGACTTCAACTTCGAGCAGACACAAGTTTCCTCTAATTAAATTTCGGGACGAAATTTCCTAAAGTAGGGGAGACTGTGACACCTGTGTATTTTAATCTCTGTACAATTAGCGAAACAAGGTGTTTTTAACTCCAATATTTGTTTAATTATTTGTGACATTAGTACGTTTTCAATCATTGTTCAATTGCGAACTCTCAAAATAGTTCTAAAAGTGAAATCGTAAACCGTTAAGTAAACGTAATCAGTTTAACGCGACGTACACTCCAGAACTGTGTGATATAATAAACATACCCTAAATACCCTCTACATAACTTAGAAATAAGTTCCGAAGGGTTCGGTGTGGCAAAAACATGTCTATTCAAACTTAAGAACTATTTATGACAAAACTGCGTAACGAACGTTGGTGACCGCCCGTATAAATATTAAAATCTCAAAAATATTCTGTTATGATTAAAATTTTATTTTTAATAATGTTCGTGTTGAAATATAAAATAAAACTCTTAAAAACGTTATTTTTCAAGTTTAAGCGTATACCGCGTGTTACTGCGTAACACAGTGCGTACACTGCGAAACGCGGACAACGCAGCCATTATCAGCAACTGATATTTATTTCAATAATATTTTGGTGAGATTATTTTTATAGAATAATAAAAATAATTTAAAACGCCATAATCCGGGATTAAAACGCTAGATAAAATACCCGGTATCCAGTTAAATACCTACTTTAACCTATATATATATATATGTAAACGTGTTATATGCATACAAATGTATGTGTTGTCATGTATTTATGAGAGAGAGTGCCACCTCTCATGCATGCTTGCCACTTGTTGATTTGCATGTGCTTGTTATCTTCCATGTCTCCATATCTTGCTCTTTCCAACAGAAAATCTTCCCATAACCAAGACACAAATCTCACACCACTCTCTCTCTCTAAAACTCGGCCGAACACCCCCATTTCTCCTTCCATTTTCGTTTTTTAACCTTCTCCTCAAGATTCAAGTCTCTTCCAAGCTTGTTCCAAGCACTTTTGAAGATCCTAAGGTGATTTGAAGGTGTATCTAGCAAGAACCAAGCTCTATATCATCATACTTTGTCAAAAACCCATCAAAAATCTTGAAGGTATAAAATTATTTTTAAAATCCTTGTTCTTGGTTTTTGGTGTTATTGATGATGATAGAAGTTTCTCAAGGTTCTTGAATTATTCACAAACTTGAAAACTAAAACAAATGGGTTTTTAAACAAAATAAAAATGGAAGTGTATATATATGTTTATGTGGCTGAGAATGTATGTATATACACGATAGAGGTTGTGTTTTGATTCTTGTAAATCCTGATTGATGTGATTATAGGAAGATTAATGCATGCATGATCAAAAAGGGTATTTATAAAAGTTCACATGATTGAAGATGAATATATGAATGATGGATTTGAAATTATGTAAGTATATATATATGTGTGTCGTGTATATGCATATATGTATGCATGCACATGAGTTTTGTTCACTAGTTCATAAATCATACATGCATACATCTTGTGATGATGATATAAATGATTAGACGAACATGATGTTTTAGATTATATGAGGATGAAATAAATATGTGTTCTAATACATTTAAACTCATGGATAATGATAATAATAATAATATGTTGGTCATGCATTAGATACTTGTACATAAGCATGCATGTTGATTAAATGCTCAAGAAATGATGAAAATGTTTTGTTATGACAAATATGATTTTAATCAGAATATAAACATTAAAAATAATGTTATTTGGTGTATTATAATGGCATGAAACTTTGTCATAAGTATGGTAGCTTTGCATGTTGTACATGTAGCTTAGAAAGTGGTAAAATATGTAAAATTTGCATGATTTATGTGGTTTATGTGAGACCTGAACTATCATGAGTATAACCACTATTTTATTGAGTAAATAACATGGGTTATGTTAAAATATCAAGTCGTTACGATTCGGGATGGTTATGGTAACGTTTGATGCAAAACTATGCGGTAAAACTGTTTTCGAAGGATTTTTTATAAAACTGTTTTAGAGCAGTAACTAAACTGATATATTTTATATAAAAATAAGTATTTTAACTTATATTAAGTATCTTTGGTGTTTGGTTAGTCATAGGTTACTTCCGACGCCCAAAAACGTTACCGAATCACTAAAATACACGTTTTTCAATATACACTAGAATGGGTTGTACATGGGTAAACTTTATGTGTTACAATGTGCTATGTGTTTTATAATGTGTGTATGATGATATGCTAAGACTTGACAAAATTATGTGCATTACGATATTAATTATATGTCACGTTTGGGTATATATATTACGACGCGCAAATCGTAGATATATTGCTTATAACATGATGAGGGTCACCAATAAAATCGTTCAAGTCGTAAAGTTCTTAAAATATATATATGAACTCATATATATCTATACTACTTTATAAAGCATATTAGGACTTCTTAAAGTCTATATAAATTCTCTTAAAACACCCCTAAAGCATAATGTACAAGTCTTTTAAGCACCATTAAACATCACTTACCACTTATACCTTTTTACTCAAATAAACACGGATTGAGATCTACGCCGTCCATTTTCAAAGAAACACATCACACGGATTGGGATCTGCACCGTCCATTCAACTTTCAATTCCCGCTCATCCTAATTCCCCATACACCCGTCTTCTTTTCATTTTCATTTGCAGATAGGGGGGAGAGAGAGAGTACGAGAAAACAAAAGAGAGAATTCTAGAAAGAAAGAGAAAAAGAAGGATCCAGGGTTTGTTATGGTTCAATCAACCAGATCTCCACAAACACACATACGGAATCAACCAGATCTCGAAAACTACACATACGGAACCCTAGATTTTCTTGATCTGGAACCCTAGCCTCCCTCCTCCACATCTCCAATACGCTATCTTCCCTTACACGCACAAAGATGATGTTGGACGACAAAGAACCGGAGATGAAGGAAGAACGACTATGAAATTGAAAACACTCAGGGTTAAACACCGATTTGAAGAAACTTTAACAGATTTGCAGGTTTGTGTGTACTTTTGTTCTCCATCTTTTTTTTAGTTTTTGTTCTTGTTTAAATTAGGTTCTAGAATCTGCTATTTTTTATCTTGTTCTCGATCTTGGTTCAGTTCTTATTCTTGTTGTTGGTGAAAACACCTGTTGGTGGTTTTCATATACAGGAACCATCGCCTCACTTTTTTAATTTAGATATGCTTTAAGACACATGTTCTCTCTTTTCAGGAACCTCCACATCTCCAATACGCTATCTTCCCTTAATTTAGAGAGAGAGAGAGAGATAGCACGTACCTGGTCGACCTAAGCTCTGATCTCCTGTGCTGATGCTAAAATAACGTTTAGGGTTCTTCAGATCTTGAATATACCAGCTGCCTTGAAGTTTGAATTCGCTTTTAGGGGTATTTCAGATATCTAAGGTCATTTTTGTTGAATATTTTCTCATATCTAAGGTCATTTTTGACGATTTTGGTTGTTCTGTGTTAGATGAAGCTGGGGCGAGCCAGGGAGGCTACGGGACCGAGGAAGATGACAAAAATTTGTAGATCTGAGTATTCTAGCAACATTCAGGAGTTTTACATTCAGATATGTGTTTGTTTCTTCTTCAGATCTGAGTTTTACAATCAGATCTGTTAGGTTTGTTTACTTATTATGATTTTTAGTTTTCAATTTGGATTCATTTGTTGAAATAATGGTTTAAATAAGATAAATTGATGTTACAACATTGATTTTCTGAAATTTTGCTCGAACAAGAAGTAATTTATTAACTGTCGACCTTAATTTGTTGGATATGGAGTTGTTCTTTAGTGTTTTTTTTTTCTTTTGGTTTGATTTTGGAGTAAACCCTAGCTGTTAAGTGTGTTTTGTAGCAACTTTTAACTATATAGAGTTATGAAGTGGTTAAAGATATGGACTGGTTATTTGTTTTATTTTTAGATATTGTTGAACTATGAAATAGGCTGGGGTTGAAAGGTACAGATGCTTGGTTACCACCGTGCTGGAATCTACGGAAATTGTATATTAGAGGACTTAGCAAAGGGTATCAATTTAGTTCATATCCCATGGTAATTTTTAGACGACTTGCATTTTTATTTGAAGTAAAGTGTGTCTTCTACAACTATTATGAACATGCTTTTATATGCTATGTTAATAGTCCTTTAAAAAAAAATCAGTAGAGAGAAGAGAGGGTAATCAAGCTTGCCATCAATGCAAAACTAGATACAAACGAATCAAAGGTATCCATGTTATGAATTTTATAAGTGTCATTTAGTGAATATCAAAGAACTTAACTGGAAGTTTAAATACCAGGGAGTCCAAGAATGATATGGAATCATACTTGGTGTCAGTTCAGAGCATGATCCGCCAAGAGCTGAGTCGTGCAAGAAAAGGTAGGCGTGAACAACGTCGACGAGCTTGGTGGCCTCTGCTTTCGCACCTCGAGGCAATAACAGGGGTCGTATGGGTCCCGGTCAAAGTCAAGGTCAGATGAAGTTCACAAGAGTTTTCCATTCAGGAAGCGAATCTTTGAAAAGGTTCATTGTGTTGTACTGTAGATGCATGATGAGAGTCAACTGCATTTCAACATCATTAAAGTTGGTTATGATAACTTACTGTTACATTTTGCTGTAGGTTTAGGATTTAAACTAGAGTGAAGATTAGGAAGTGTCGGTAACTAACTGTTACATACTTATTCAACCTGCATCGTCAGTGGACATAGCTACCAGTTGTTGTGAATATGCATGCGGAAAGTTTCCAAACAATTTAGAACTGATGATGGGACTCTTCAGCTGTTATGTTCGTGAATATTCTTTTGTGAAACAGCAACAGGTTGATGATATCCCTATTTATTTCACATTTATAATTATTTTTTCCAAAATGTATAAAGTTGTGGATGTTAATTTTTTGTTTTTTGTTGATGTAGATAGCCATCAAAATGTATAAAGTTGCTGGTGAAGAGAAGTTTTTGCTCTGGGCAGTTTGTAGCATTCAGTTATTGGTTTATATTATATAGTTTTATACCCGATTAACTATATTCTATAAATGGTATAAGATATTTGGTTTTGATAGGTATTTTGTGGAAATGAAGGAGAGAAACTTTTGCAATTAGCTGAAGGTTTACTTAAAAAAACATTGCTACCCATAGCTTGCATGAGCCTGAAGGTGCAGTTTGATTTTATTCTTCTTATTATTATTAATAAGTATGATAAAAAGTAAACACAATTTATTGATATTATAAAACGAATGGTATTGATTGCAGCTCTTAGTGTATATATTTCTCTCTTGGAATAGCATGCCAAATATAGTGATGCTTCAAAAGTTCTTTCTGGGAACTTAGGAACACGTATAATGATTGAAGTTGATAAAATACAAATACAGGTACTATCTGCTCCTTTATTACTGTAGTAGTATTGTTCTTTATGATGTATAAAATAAGGTGTAAATTTATGTAAGTTATAGCGTCATGTTTTTGTTGGTACCTTATATACTTGTGCTCTTTAACTTACAAGTTGACAGGGGAGACTTCTTGCTCGGGCAGGTGATTATGATGGAGTTACAGATATATTTCAGAAAGTTTTAAAATTGTGGTATACTTTCATATTATATTCACGCATGTGTATAATTTAGTTTATGTCTTTGTATTGGAGAGTACTCAGATTTGTTGAAGCAACTCACACGTGCGAGTCATCAGTTCAAAGTGAATGTCGAGTGAATGTCGTTACAGTTTCGATCACTTGCAAAATCGAAAACGAAAAATCGAATGTATGCCAAAGTGATGAGTTTCGAAGCTGGTACAGTTGGGTGTGTGGTGAGTTTCGAAGCTGGGCTTTATGCCTATCTATGAAGTCCCACACTAAACAATTGAAGACCTGTTACATGGACCTTTTGGCTGCCACATTGGACTCAAGCGTCGGGCTTTATAGCTGTTTTTGGGGCCTGGGGTTTATGGGTTTTTTGAAGGCCCAGATTGGGTTGGATATATGTTGGTGTAGCGGTTTGGATAGTCTCGCTGGAGGTTCTCTTTGGGCCAATCGGAGCCCCTGTTTGGAATGGGTTATTCACTGTTGGCACTGGTTAGCTACAAACCATGGTGCAATGTAGAAAAACGGTTATCCGCAAGCTTAAAGCCGGGATATATGGATATATAAAATGGAGTTTGGATCTTTATATACTATTGTGGTATGCCTCGATGTAGTTCGCCTTGTTTTGATAGGCACTTTTGTAAAGGTTTTTACCAACTTTGGTTAGGTTGCATTGTTAGTGTCATTTTTTGTTACGCTAGGTTTTTTTGTTTGCCTAAACGAGGTTGGATGATTTCTTATTTTTGGTCCCCAAAGTATGTTTTGGGGATGATACGGGTGTATGCCCCTTTGACTCTATAATTTTTTCATTGGTTTTATGTTATGTTTGCCGGGCTTTGCCCTTTATTCCAAAAAAAGAAAAAAAGTCAAAAAATAACAGACACAAACCCAATTCATTTTGCAACAAAAGCTATCTTTACATCAAAGTAGTTTTATGCATCATGTGATTTAGGATTATGTACATTGAAAATGAGAAATAGATTATTATATGAAATATAGGAATGAACTGGTGGGTTATTTTAAGAGAGGTTCACTGTTGTCTTACTTAAATAATAGAAGTGATAGAAATAAAATTTTGCTGTCCCACATCGATGGGAAAACCAAAAACAAGTATAAAAACGATATTATGATGAAACCTTGTGCTTTTTGGCCCTAATTAATTAAGAAGGGGTAAATTAAGCATTTTTTTGGTTTAAAATCGTAGTGAAAAGTGTATATATTCAAAAATGAGTCTTTAGTTTTTTTTTTTTTGTCTAATTTGAAATGAAATTTGTAGATGTTTAACAAGAAGTCGTTAAACGAACCGAACTAGCCTCATCAGCCACTTAATCAAAACTGATCTAGCATCACTAACTGGTACCGATCTAGCCTCACTAACCAATAAATCAAAACCGATCTAGCCTCACTAACTGCTACCGATCTAGCCTACTCACTAACCGATTAAGAAGAAACCAATAATAGATTAAGAAGAAAACATTATAGGGATGAGTGTGGTACTGGTACTGAAAATACCAGTACTAAAAATCGCCAAAAGTGGGTACAAGTACCGAACCGAAAGTACCGGTACCGAAGACTCCAAGATGAGTACTGAATCGATAGCGAAAATAATTCGGTACGGGAAATTTGGCACCAGTACCAAATTTGTCGGTTAATTGAAAGTTTGGTTATCATTGTCGGTAAATTGAAAGTTTGGTTAAGGTTATCATTGTCCGGTTAATTAAAGTTTGATTAAGGTTATGGGTTTGGACCCAAACCGATTCAAAGTGACCTATGTACACCCTTGCTAAACTGAAGATATTTCATATGAAAGGAACAAAAATCACTACACAACATACCGAACCAAACCGATTATTCACATGTTTATATATTTTTAGCTTTTAGAACTCCAGTTATCATGTACCGCAATTTTAACTTTTTTAGATTTAAATGACTATATGTAAGTGATAATATTATATAAAAGTCGTTAAATGAGTCCAAGTAAATTGTTACAATTTTGAAGGAATCTTAATGAAGGGATTGAATTGATTTTTAACTTCAAATTTGTCTCTTAAGAAGCGAGTAGTCACGGTCTACATATAATTGAGTCTATACGGACGACCATAACACAATGAAATAATTGTCGTAGCTCACGTACCTTAATAATGAATGCGTTAGTGGGCCACTTCAGAATCATCACAAATTGGATAAAGTTGATAGACCATACCAAAATCTATTACTAGAAATGAGATGCACTTCACAAAACGTGATTTTTTTTTCACTCCATACATTGACCACATTTCTAAACCAATTTGGGTGTGTTTACCTCAAAAAAATGCATCATATCTAGCCAAACAAAAACCCAACGCAAGAGGAAAGATGAGATTCACGGTAAAATAAAAGTGTATTCTCTAATCTAGGTTCGGGTGGCTTCGAATTCAGGCTGGGTTTCGAGTTTCAAGTAAACGAGTATCCTATTGTAAATCGCCACTCCCGCCGCATCGCGCGGGTAAATAGCTAGTATATATATATACACACCAACATAATAAAAAAATAATAACTTTTCGAGAAAATCTCAAAGTTATATGAAAATTCTAAGTATCGGAGAAACTTAGGTATTTTGTGAGTTTTTTTATTATTAAATCGTTCTTACTTAATTTAGGACGAATAAACAATTTGAGAAATTGTGTTAACGCATAAAAACGCACCCAAAGGTGAGTATATAGTTCCCCTATTTTACGTTTTTCAAATGTTTTGGGGTGAAGCATACGTGCATAACTTTACTTTCCGTTTTCATGACATTATACATATTTTGTTACGTTGTACATATAATACATTATTTTCAAGACATTTTACTTGGCATATTGACTTAGTATGTCTAGTACATGATTTTCAAACATTTTCATGACATGCTTACATTGAAAAGGACATTTGGTATGTTTAACGGGTTAGTAGTACATTCATTAACATTGATCACGCCGATCGATAGTACGTAATAGCGCTATAGGACTTGACAAATCCCGTTCCCTCTTTCTAGGAATTTCGGAAGGGGAATGACAGAATCCGAATTCATTTTTGATAAACCTTGATCATGATAAGGGTTTATCCGATGGTCTCAAGGCTTGAGTGTATGCGATAGACAAACCGTATAAATGTTGTATCAATAAAAGCAATGGTTTTCAAAACATAACTTTTGATTTAAACTTTTGGTTATTCAAAGACCTTGTTTTATACATGACATTGGATTTCATAAGACATTTGTTTATACTTGACATTAGACATTGTTTACGCATGACATTTGACATTCAAACAAGACATTATTTGTTGGTTATTGATAAGTGCTTTTATTATGTTACATATCATGGCATTTTCTAAACCATTTCAACAAGGACAAGACATGACATATTTTGTACATATTATTTTCATTTGGTTATTTATTTAACCGTAGACTATTCTTTTACATCATCTGATTTTCGTATTGATTTCCTTATGATTTTATAAAAGAAAATATTTTCAAAGGTTCATGACTACTTACGTTAAACATTTCGCTAAACATTCAAAGTCATGAATCTTCAACACAAAAATCCTATGTTACTCACAGGCATTTTTATGCTGACGTATTTACTTTCACATATGTTTCAGGCTCTATTATGTGACGACTGTTGATTGCTTCACATAGGATGGACATGGGCCTTAGTAATTATAAAACATGAACGACGATTGTATTGTTTATTGATCTGATTCCAAGACAATGTAACTTATTGTGTAATAAAACAATATTCTAAATTCCATGTATTGTGAAACAATGATTCTGTGACACGACTCCCTGACGTTTCCGCCGCGGTTTTTTGTATTACGCGGTCGGGGTGTTACAGAACTGATCAGCATAACAACTGTTAGCCAAAGATCTGATCTGATATAAAGACTGAAGCTCTATCTACTGATGCCTCCTAAGTACTGTTGAAGACCAAAGCTCAGGTCTTTCAAAGAACTGATGACTCAATGAAGAAAGCACCGATGCTCATCATCAGTGCTTAGACTGCAACAGTGGAATGAAGAATCAGTTGTTTAATCTAATCTGTGTCAATGTAATCAGTGTTTGTATAGAACAGTGTTTAGAGTTTGTTAGGAGGTTAGATGTCAATTTCATGGTGACGTCAGCTAGAGATGCTCAGTGGTTTGTCTGTACTATAAATAGAACAGTACTCTGTACTGTTCCATTAGCTTTTTCTTCACACGTCATTCTGTACGAACAAATCATGAGCTCAGGCTGAGGGGGAGTCTAGTGCATGCATGCAATTGTCTTATTTATTGTAATTTGATACAATCATTCGATTCAATGGAAAACATGTTTGCTTATAACTATTCTTCCTTGATTGTGTAATCAAAGTTTATTTCCATATTCCGCTGCACTTAATTCTCTGTTTCATCTTCATTTATAATTAAACTAGACAATCTAAGAAACTTAGATCCTAACAATTGGTATCAAAGCTTTGGACAGTCAAATTTGATCTAACAATCATTTTGACGTTAAAGTTCAGCTCGAATTCATTGATACTTTCAGTTGTTCATATTCAGTTGAAAAAAAACAGAGTAAGGTATAATCACGTATAAAAGTTGATTATTCAAGACCTGTAAAACAACCAGAATGGCATCACAATCACACGACACTCACAACACTAGCACACTCTTCAAACCACCTATGTTGGTCAGATCCTAGTATAACATCTGGCAGTGTAGGATGGGTCATGTTTTGGCACAACAAAACGCCGGATGTTGGAAGTCGGTCATATTTGGTCCGCACGTTCCAATGGTCCCTGGTGCTGAGGATCCCAAAAGCATTGTGCCTAAAAGCCTAGAAATTTATTCTGAACAAGATTACCAAAAAATTGAACTAGCTGCAAAGGCTTTTAGCATAGTAGTTTCAGCTCTTCCCGATGATATTTATGTTGGATTGTTACATTGTAACAGTGCCAAAGAGCTGTAGGATGCACTTAAGAAACAATTAAGTGGTATAGAGGAAGTAATTGAAAATAATAGGGAGGTTTCGAATCAACAGTATGAAACCTTTTGTCATGTGAAAGGAGAATCACTAACACAACAATTTGAATGTTTTAGTTGTCTCATTAGTGAACTGAAACTTGTTAATGTTGAATTGGCTAAATCAACTCTAAATAGTAGGTTTCTTAGGTTACTACCTGAGAAATGGGACACAGTTGCTTTTGTAACCAGAAATTCCATTGGATTCAAAGAACTGACACTGACCCAACTTCATGGTCGACTCCTCACTTATGTGAGAGAGTTGAATCATAAAAAGAAGTTACAGGAGTCTGGAAAGGTTGCTGATGATTATTCTTTCGGTAACACAACACTTCTGGGTCAGGAAGAATCTGGTGGTAGTAAGGATCAGGGTTATGATCATTATATTGGCATAACAGCTGGTTGAGCTTTTAACTGTCACACCCCCAAAATACCACATGCGGTAACCCCGCTAGACGTGTGACGTACCAGGATCTAGCCACCAATCACATTGAACTAACCATAATATGTTTAACAAAATTTCTATTCATTAAATAAAACATCCATAGAACATAATCCCAGTTAAATAGTGACAGCGAAAGAAAGTAATAATTCATTGTTTAAGTGTTTCAAAACCCAATGTATATGAATTCAGTAAACAAGACACGCATAGCCTAGCACTGCGTCCCATGACCACTCCAGCCATCCAGATACCAAGTTCCCATCCAAAGTACCTGACGACCTGCGAGCATGCAACAAGTGTATCAGACAACGCTGGTGAGTTCATAGTTTTACGAAAACATTGGTTACCAAGTGTTTAGTTTAATCCATTGAATTTAATGTTGATAATATCCAAAATACAAGACGGCTCCAGATTATTTTGCCCTTTCTCCAATGCTCCTATCAAAGCATTGGTCATGACTAGGTCATTAGTTCACACCTGTCCTCTCAGGTACGGGGTGAGGGTGCCAAATCTAAGTAGCGCTACCAACTAATACCCTGTTACCTCTCAGGTAACAAACAACGAGGAGGGACTTTAATGGTGATAGGATGAGTATATTATCCAACATTCCTGATTTTACCCACAAGACGTATTCCTCTCAGGAATACCCAAGATTTACCCAAGATCTGTCCCTCTCAGGGATACCCACTGACTGTCCCAACCACCGGGACACATGCTCAAGAGGAATGAACTCACCTTTGATTTGCTCGGTATGTTTAATTACCCGTCCAAGTTGGTCAACCTAAACCCTACTGTGGTTACCAAACAACATCAGTTTCATAATCATTCAAGTCACGAAATTAATACAGTTTGCATTCATTACAAAGATCATGTATGACATATATCAACTACCCAATTCACGCACGAGTACACATCCCATGTGACCACATAACACCTAACAGGGGAATGTCTTAATCACACAATGCAAATCCGATTTCATATCCTTAGACCGAATTATTATCATGAATTAGCTAATCATCGCAAACATTCAACAACCCATGCAACACTGTTACACCCAGTACCCCTTCGGCGAAACACCCCGACGACGAAGAACTAATCTTTCGTCAGACATGGGCATGGCGAAATACCCAAGAGATTTGTCATGAGCCGTTTGACGAAAGATCCATCTTTCGTCGAATCATGTCTTTCGTCGAATCATATATGCAGTTAGAATTCACCAAACACACATACAGTTACAATTCACCAAGCACATGATAGCAGTTAACACACTTTCAACATGAACAGCGGATCAACAATAGCTACTCATGTTTATACTACCCAAAGCATGAACGAGCATTAACCATTCAAGCATAACAGTTTCCATTCCACACATATATAATTGTAATCAAACAATGATCATTAACACACACAAACCCTAACCCCAATTCTACAAGATTCATATATTTCATAATCTATTCATGACTATCATCACATCAATCCCCTAAATAAACATTAACCCTTATTTTGCATTAAACCCTAAACATGAGTCAACCAACACACATGAACAAAGATAACAGAAGGTTTACTCTAATCAAGATAACATTACTAACCGTGGTATCGGGTATCTTGATAAACCAAGTTGGAGAGCTTCGAGATTAAACAATTATCGCCGCACAGGGAGGAAGGAACGAGAGAGTTTTAGGGTTTCTGTTTTTACGTCTAAGCAGTTACAAGGGTTATACATAATCTACACAGTTTGGGCCACGAAACAGATCGGGCCGAAGCCCGTTCCCAACGAAACACCCACTTTCTTCGTAACAGGGTTGGCGAAAGATCCCTATCTTTCGTCGAGGAGCACTTTAGGCGAAAAACTTATAAATAAGCCTTAATTGAATTATAGTTAACATAAAAACATTTTAGCAATCAAGTATTACACATAAAGCACAAATCATTCAGATAAACCACATATTGTATGATTGTGAAGTCAGTGAGTGAATGGGAAAGACCTCGAAATCTCGGATTGTCACATCATCCCCAACTTGAAAGAAATTTCATCCCGAAATTGGACAAGTAATCCAACCCGGCAAGATGTTAACTCAGGATGACTGTGGATTTTCCGCGGGTACCACATCATCCCCAACTTGAAAGGGAATTTCGCCCCGAAATTCGCCAGTCGCATCAGGTTTAGGTTGTTCAGTTGGGAATAAGTGAGGGTACTTGAGCTTCATCTGATCCTTGCGTTCCCACGTGAACTCCGGTCCACGTCTTGAGTTCCAACGAACTCTCACAATTGGTATTCGACTGTGCTTACGAACCTTGACCTCCCGATCCATAATTTTGATTGGTTACTCGACAAACTGTTACTCGACAAACTGCAATTTGTCGTTAATTCTCAGCTCTTGAAGTGGCACCACCAGCGTTTCATCAGATAAACACATCTTTAGCTGCGACACGTGGAAAACATCATGAACGTTACCCAACTCCGCTGGTAACTCTAGCTTATAGATAACTTTACCAATACGCTCCAAAACTTCGAATGGCCCAACATAGCATGGATTAAGCTTGCCGCGCTTCCCAAAGCGCACTACACCCTTCCAGGGTGAGACTTTCAACATAACACGATCGCCTACAACAAATTCCAAGGGTTTTCTATGCTTATCGGCGTAGCTTTTCTGACGATCACGCGCTGCCGCCATACGATTCCTGATCTGAACAATTTTCTCAGAGGTTTCAAGTACCAGCTCTGGGCCTGTGATCTTACTGTCACCCACCTCAGCCCAACAAAGAGGTGAACGACATTTCCGTCCATACAATGCTTCAAACGGAGCTGCCTGGATGCTAGTATGGTAACTGTTGTTGTAGGAGAACTCGATCAATGGCAAATGTTTCTCCCAGCCCTTGCCAAAATCAATCACACATGCTCGCAGCATGTCTTCAAGTGTCTGGATGGTTCGCTCACTTTGACCATCCGTCTGTGGGTGATAAGCAGTACTCATTTCGAGACGTGAGCCAAACGATTTTTGCATCAACTTCCATAAATCAGATATAAAACGCGGATCACGATCAGAGATAATAGAGGTTGGCACCCCATGCCTAGAAACCACCTCATTCAGATAAACAGCATCGAGTTGAGAGAACTTATCCGTTTCCTTGATCCCTAGAAAATGTGCTGACTTGGTGAGGCGGTCCACGATTACCCAAATCGTGTCGTTTCCGCTTTGAGTCTTTGGCAAACCAGTGACGAAATCCATAGCAATCTGCTCCCATTTCCACATGGGTATTTCTGGTTGTTGAAGTAGGCCTGAGGGTTTCTGATACTCAACTTTGACTTTCGCACAAGTCAAACACTTGCTCACGTACGTCGCGATGTTAGCCTTCATCTTTGGCCACCAATACAAAACTTTGAGGTCCTGATACATCTTATCTGAACCCGGATGAACAGAGTATCGAGACTTATGCGCTTCGTCCATCACAAGATCTCTAAGGTTGCCAAACAACGGAATCTATATCTGCTCCATAAAATAATATATACCATATGATCTCTTCTCAAGTCGTTTCTCCATACCTTGTAAGTACTCAACTTCAGTGTTTTCTTCCTTAAATGCTTCAGTCTGAGCCGAACAGATCTGATCAGGAAGGTTTGAACGAATGGTGAGCTGTAAGGCTCGCACACGCTTAGGTTTCGTCTCCTTTCGACTAAGGGCATCAGCTACAACGTTTGCTTTGCCCGGATGATACTTGATGGCACAATCGTAGTCGTTCAATAGTTCTACCCAGCGACGCTGTCGCATATTCAACTCCTTCTAGTTGAAAATATGCTGAAGGCTCCTGTGATCGGTGTAGATAGTGCATTTGATACCGTACAGATAATGCCTCCAGATTTTCAATGCAAAAACCACGGCTCCCAGCTCCAAGTCGTGAGTGGTGTAATTCCTCTCGTGAACCTTCAACTGTTGAGAGACATAGGCTATCACTTTCTCGCGTTGCATCAACATGCAACCGAGACCCTGAATAAAAGCATCACAATATACTACAAAATCCTCGATACCTTCTGGTAAAGACAAGATCGGTGCACTGCAGAGTTTCTGTTTCAAAAGTTGGAAAGCATCCTCCTGCTTTGTTCCCCAAGAATACACAACACCTTAAGGTGTCAGTGAGGTAAGAGGTTGAGCGATCTTCGAGAAATCCTTGATAAATCTTTGATAATACCCAGCGAGACCAAGAAATTGTCGCACCTCCGAAGGATTCTTTGGTGCCGCCCAATTTCTGATAGCGTCAATCTTTGCAGGATCCACGTGTATTCCCGATCCATTCACAATGTGACCAAGGAAATGTACCTCTCGAATCCAGAAGTCACACTTAGAGAATTTCTCGTAGAGTTGCTCCTTCCTCAGAAGCACCAAGATGAGACGCAAGTGCCGCTCGTGATCTTCCTTGCTCTTTGAATAGATCAGGATGTCGTCGATAAATACGATAATGAAATCGTCGAGATATGGTTTCCATACACGGTTCATAAGGTCCATGAAAACCGCTGGCGCGTTCGTTAACCCAAACGGCATAACTAAAAACTCATAATGGCCATATCATGTTCGAAAAGCTGTCTTAGGGACATCCTCCTCTTGGACTCTCATATGATGATAACCCGACCTTAAATCAATCTTTGAGTAGAAACTTGACCCCTGCAACTGGTCAAACAGGTCGTCGATACGTGGTAAAGGATAGCGGTTCTTAACTGTTACCTTGTTGAGTTCTCGATAATCTATACACATACAAAAGGACCCGTCTTTCTTCTTCACAAACAAAACTGGGGCTCCCCAAGGCGATGAACTGGGACGGATAAAACCTCTATCCAATAGTTCTTGAAGTTGATTAGATAACTCTCGCTACTCTCCTGGTGCAAGACGATAAGGAGCACGGGCAATCGGAGCTGCTCCTGCCATAAGGTCAATCTGGAATTCCACCTGGCGATGTGGAGGTAAACCGGGTAAATCTTCAGGAAACACGTCAGAAAACTCACGACCTACTGGAAGGTCCTCGATCTTCCTCTCTTCAGGTTGCGAATCGGTAACAAGAGCTAGAATAGCAAGGTAGCCCTTTCGTAGACACTTCTAGGCTTTCATGGCTGAGATGATGCCAACCATGGCACCACTACGATGACCTTGAATCGATAAAGATTCCCCACTGGGGAGAGGGACACGCACGATTTTCTCTTTACAGAGAATTTCCGCTTGATGCTTAGACAGCCAATCCATGCCAACGACCACATCAAAACTTCCAAGAGTAATGGGGAGTAGGTCAATGTCTAACACTTGACCCATGAGATCAAGTTTACAACCAAAAAGGACATGAGAAGCTTCAATCGATTTACCATCAGCTAATTCTACTCCATGCTTATTTACAAGAGGTGTGGAAGTCAACCCTAACTGACGACTGAACCCCAAAGACACATAACTCCAATCGGCACCAGAGTCGAACAAAACAGAAGCAAAAAGATCGTTCACAGAAAACATACCGGTCACAACGTTGCCATCATTGCGAGCTTCCCCAGTGCCAATAGTAAATACTCTTCCACGTGCCCCGTTCCGACCATTGTTCCCATTATTGTTATTATCAGCGTTGTTGTTGTTGCCAGCATTCTGGTTAAGCTGAGGGCAATCCCGCTTAAAGTGACCCTCGTCTCCACACTGAAAACTGCCCTTACGGTTTCCCTGATTCTGTTGAGGCTGTTGCCTCTCCTGTTGCTGCGGCTGCTGTGGCTGCTTTGGGAGCCAAACCCTACCATCTTTAGCCATATGACCCACCTTGTTGCACCTGTGACATACCCGGGTGCACGGCCCGCGATGGTGGAACATACACTTATTATACTTTGGTAGTTTTCCCTTGTAGGAACCCTGATTTGAATTGTTGCTCTGGTTCTGATTCACAGAAGACGACTGGCTAAAACTGCGGTTGATACTATTGTCTACTTCATTCCACTTACGCTTGCGGTCAGTGGCAGGAGTAATAGCCGTAGCAGTAGTGACAGTGGTAGAAACACGCGGAGGTAGCGAGCCACGCTCCACCTCCTGGTTTGTGATCTTGTGAGCTAAATGGATGATCTGAGCTAAATTGTTGAGATTCGCTGCAGTAACCAAACCCTTCACCTGTGGGACCAGTCCCTTGATGTATAGCTCGAATCTTCGGTGTGGGGGTCGTGATAAATTCAGGCACATAATAGCTAACTCATGGGACCGTTTTGTGCATGCCTCAATCTCAGACCCCACCATCTTCAGATCATAATATTCGTTCTCAAGTTTCTGAATCTCATCACGAGGATAATGCTCCTCCCTCATCAACTCCTTAAAATCGTCCCAAGTAGTGGCATTCGCCATGTCGATACCCAACATCTGGACCTGGGCATTCTACCATGTCAAGGCACCATCCTGGAGTGTGCCTGAAGCATACTTCACTCTGTCCCCAACTGGATAGTTACACATTGCAAACACTGATTCGGCTGTCTCAAACCAACGCATGAGTCCCACAGCCCCTTCAGTCCCACTGAAGGTATGTGGCTTACAATCCATGAACGTCTTGAACGTACAAGCAGGTGGATGGTTTTGATTCGGATTAGCTTGCTGACCAGCTTGATAAGCTGCCAAAGCCTCAGCCACTCGGGTGTTAATCAGGTCAGTCAATTCTGCCTGAGTCATAGCAATGTGTCCACGTCCGTGACCTCGTCCGCTCATGATTCTATATAAGAAGAGGAGAAGGGTTAAGAGTCGAGATAAGGTAGGAGTCAAACCCCACGATGACTTCTACGAACTACTGGTTTACACTAAACAACAGAGCGGGACCCCTTTCACACTCGTTAAGCCTCACTGGGACTCACATGCACCTCACGTTATTATTATGTGTGCACCCATAAAAAGAAGGCAATTTGCATGCTTATCTCAGTGCCTCTTAACTTGCGCTAAAAGTTTCCCCCACATTCAAATAGTAAAACGAAAGGCATTACGGGATTAATAATCACAAGAGTCGAAGGGTAGTGCCATACTATCTAGCTCCACTAAGACATGCAGCACAGGTAATCACATCAAGGTATCAAATATGTTGTTTCATGCAAGTCGTGTGTGTGTAACTACTAAGCAAGTAATGTATAAAGTAAACAGAAGATGAACCTTGCAATCTGGAGCTGAGTGTCATGGTCTATTTTCAAAGTTGTTCGGTTATAGTCTGGTTTTATAAAAACGTTTTAAAACCTAGTTCACTATAACCAGTGGCTCTGATACCAAACTGTCACACCCCCAAAATGCCACATGCGGTAACCCCACTAGGCGTGTGACGTACCAGGATCTAGCCACCAATCACATTGAACTAACCATAATATGTTTAACAAAATTTCCATTCATTAAATAAAACATCCATAGAACATAATCCCAGTTAAATAGTGACAGCGGAAGCAAGTAATAATTCATTGTTTAAGTGTTTCAAAACCCAATGTGTATGAATTCAGTAAACAAGACACGCATAGCCCAGCACTACGTCCCATGACCACTCCAGCCATCCAGATAGCAAGTTCCCATCCAAATTACCTAACGACCTGCGATAATGCAACAAGTGTATCAGACAACGCTGGAGAGTTCATAGTTTTACGAAAACGTGGTTACCAAGTGTTTAGTTTAATCCATTGAATTTAATGTTGATAATCTCCCGAATACAAGACGGCTCCCGATTATTTTTCCATTTCTCCAATGCACCTATCAAAGCATTGGTCATGAATAGGTCATTAGTTCACACCTGTCCTCTCAGGTACTGGGTGAGGGTGCCAAACCTAAGTAGCGCTACCAACTAACACCCTGTTACCTCTCAGGTAACAAACAACAAGGAGGGACTTTAATGGTGATAGGATGAGTATATTATCCAACATTCCCGATTTTACCCACAAGACGTATTCCTCTCAGGAATACCCATGATTTACCCAAGACCTATCCCTCTCAGGGATACCCACTGACTGTCCCAACCACCGGGACGCATGCTCAAGAGGAATGAACTCACCTTTGATTTGCTCGATATGTTTAATTACCTGTCCAAGTTGGTCAACCCAAACCCTACCGTGGTTACCAAACAACATCAGTTTCATAATCATTCAAGTCACGAAATTAATACAGTTTGCATTCAATACAAAGATCATGTATGACATATATCAACTACCCAATTCACGCACGAGTACAGATCCCATGTGACCACATAACACTTAACAGGGGAATGTCTTAATCACACAATGCAAATCCGATTTCATATCCTTAGACCGAATTATTATCATGCATTAGCTAATCATCGCAAACATTCAACAACCCATGCAACACTGTTACACCCAGTACCCCTTCGGCGAAACACCCCGACGATGAAGAACTAATCCTTTGTCAGAGATGGGCACGGGGAAATACCCAAGAGATTCATCATGAGCCGTTTGACGAAAGATCCATCTTTCATCAAATCATGTCTTTCGTCGAATCATATATGCAGTTACAATTCACCAAACACAGATACAGTTACAATTCACCAAGCTCATAATAGCAGTTAACACACTTTCGACATGAACAACGGATCAACAACAGCTACTCATGTTTATACTACCAAAAGCATGAACGAGCATTAACCATTCAAGTGTAACAGTTTCCATTCCACACATATATAATTGTAATCAAACAATGATCATTAACACACACAAACCCTAACCCCAATTCTAAAAGATTCATATATTTCATAATCTGTTCATGACTATCATCACATCAATCCCCTAAATAAATATTAACCCTTACTTTGCATAAAACCCTAAACATGAGTCAACCAACAAACATGAACAAAGATCACAGAAGGTTTACTCTAATCAAGATAACATTACTAACCGTGGTATCGGGTATCTTGATAAACAAAGATGGAGAGCTTCGAGATTAAACAATTATCGCCGCACAGGGAGGAAGGAACGAGAGAGTTTTAGGGTTTCTGTTTTTACGTCTAAGTAGTTACAAGGGTTATACATAATCTACACATTTTGGGCCGCGAAACAGATCGGGCCGAAGCCCGTTCCTGACGAAAAACCCACTTTCGTCGTAACAGGGTTGGCGAAAGATCCCCATCTTTCGTCGAGGAGCACTTTAGGCGAAAAACTTATAAATAAGCCTTAATTGAATTATATTTAACAAAAAAACATTTTAACAATCAAGTATTACACATAAAGCACAAATCATTCAGATAAACCACATATTGTAGGATTGTGATGTCAGTGAGTGAATGGGAAAGACCTCGAAATATCAGATTGTCACATTAACAACTCTGATTCTTACTCATCCAACTATGCTTTTACAGCTAATGGAGAAAACCAGAATTCTGATAATCTGTCCTTTGTACTCAGTGAGCTCCAGTATTTTGATCCAACTGATCTAGAGGAAATGGATATTTTGCACCAACTTGCACTACTGAGTGTTAGAACCAACAAGTTTTATAAGAGAACATGGTGAAAATTTCCAAGGTTACATGGGAACTTAAAAGTAGGGTTGGATAAATCAAAGATTAAATGTTACAAGTGTAATAGGTTAGGTCATTTTGCTAGAGAGTGTAGGAGTCAAAACAATGGACCAATCATCACACATCCTAGCCCTAGACCTCAAAATAATCAAAACACTATGCATTATTCCCAATATGCCCCTGCTGCTCATGTAAACACTGCTCATTATGCACACCCTGTAACACCTGTTCCTGTGCACTATGTCCAAACTCCTGTCCCACAGATACAGTATGGCCAGGCCCCATCTCCTCAGGTTCAGGTGCAACAAGCTGCACCACAACAAGCTACTCAAACACCTGCTCAAACAGATTAGCAAAGCTTCTTTACTCAAGGCTTTGTTGATTCGAGTAGCTTGCCTGAAGATTTAGCTGATGAAAATTTTGCTCTATATGCTATGAATGAAGTTTCTAGTGATGAATTATGTTTTGCAGCATTAGAGTCTATCCCAGAAGGGTTGGAAACTGAAGAAGGGGAATCCAGTGCTAAAACAGTGGATGAAGTTGCTGAAGCAGTGGTTACTACTGTTGTTGGTGAACAACTGTTGGAAGACAAACGTGAACCACTGATGGAGCCACTGTCTGACCCATGGTCTGTTGAAGAAGAGGAGAAAAAGTCCAAAGAATGTGAGAATGTTGTGACTGTGCCATGATGACTGCAGCTAAGGGAGCTTTTGCATGCTTAGATAGTCTTTGGTATGTTGGCAGTGGAGGTTCCAGGCACATGACTGGATGTAGAGCCCTACTCAAAGAATTCAAAACTCATGGAGGGGGTGATATATCTTTTGGTAATAATAGTAAGGGAAAAGTGTTGGGGTCTGGAACAGTTCAGTCGGGAAAAGTCAAGTTTGAAAATGTCAATCTCATTGACAATCTAAAGTTCAATCTCCTTAGTGTCTCACAAATGAGTGACAAAGGTTATGGGTCATTCTTCACTAAGGAGAGTTGCAAGATTGTTGGACCAGAAATGGTCAAAAAGATTGAATAAATAGTAAAAACTGGAAAAACTCAACTTGCTACTCAAAGAAGTGGCAATGTTTATGTAGTTGATTTGTCAAAAGAGAGCCCTATGACTGATGCCTGTCTGTTCTCAGCTGCCTTTAACAAAGAGATAAAACTATGGCACAGAAGATTGGGGCACACAAATCTCAAGATAATCACTGCTTTGTCAAAACAAGGCCTTGTAAGAGGTCTTCCACAAAAATTGTTCACCTGTCCTGAGCATTGTGTTTCCTGTTTAAAAGGCAAACAACATAAAGGCTCATTTAAGTCCACTGAAGAGTCCAAAACAACCAAGTGTTTGCAAATGCTGCACATGGATTTGTTTGGCCCAGTAAAAATCATGAGCCTTAAAAAGAAAAGATACTGTTTGATAATTATAGATGATTTTTCTAGGTTTACATAGACTTATTTCTTACATTCTAAAGATGAGACTGCAGGCATTTTGCAAGAGTTGGTCAAATAGGTTGAAAAGAAATTTAACTTGCCAGTAAAAGTCATTAGGAGTGACAATGGCACAGAATTCAGAAATAGGGAGTTGGATGAGTTTTGTGTGTCAAACGGGATTGTAAGGCTGTACAACATCCCAAGGACACCAGAACAAAATGGGGTTGTTGGAAGAAAGAACAGAACATTGATGGAAGCAGCCAGAACCATGCTTGCAGATTCAGGTTTGCCATTAACTTTCTGGGCAGAGACTATAAACACTGCCTGCTATGTCCAGAACAGAGTATTGATAAACCCCATGCATCAAAAGACTACCTATGAAATTCTGTACAAAATTAAACCACTAATCTCATACTTTAAAGTATTTGGCTCCCCAGGATTCATTTTAAACTTAAAAGACTCAATTTCAAAATTTGCAGCCAAAGTAGATTGTGGTTATCATTTGGGATACTCAACCACTGCCAAGGCATACAACTTGTTTAACACTAGGACTAGGTGTGTGGAAGAGACTTTGAATGTAAAGTTCAATGAACTTTCTTCACTGAAAATCCCTGCAAACCCTGCTGAGTTATTTGATCTTGATAAATTCACTTATGAAAATGTTTCTGTCAAGACTAACAGTACAGGTTCACCTCAAACTCCTCCACCAGACAATGGATATGAAATTATAATTCCACAACAGAAATTCCCATCCATTGCCAGAGCAGCAGATCTTGAAAACAGCTGTCAAAGCTCAGCCATTGCTACATCAACAGTTGTTGACCATAGTAGCCCTTCAACCTCTGCCTCAATATCATCCACCACTGTTTATAAAAATCTGTCAATAGTGGATAAAAATCAACATTGTGTCACACAAATACCTCCTATCCCTCCACCTCCATTTCAAACAGTTGTTAGATCACCAAAGCCACCAACAGTTGTTAGCTCAGATAATTCACATATGCAGCCTTCACCCTTTAATGCCATTATTCCATACAAGGGATATTTAATCTTCCTGAAGTCTCATCCACCAGACCAAATCATTGGCAACATCAGTGAAGGGGTTCTCACCAGAAGTCAATTCCAAAACATCTGTCTTTTTGCTGGCTTACTATCACTCCATCATCCAGTAAGTACCAAGTGGCAATAAAAGACAACAGTTGGGTAGAAGCTATGCAAGAAGACCTCCAACAGTTTAAAAGACAACAAGTATGGGAACTTGTACCACTGCCAGAGGGTGTGAGTCCTATTGGCACAAAGTGGGTCTTCAAAAATAAAACTGATGAAAGGGGCATTGTTGTCAAGAATAAATCAAGGCTTGTGGTTCAAGGTTTCAGACAGGAAGAGGAGAAGGGTTAAGAGTCGAGATAAGGTAGGAGTCAAACCCCACGATGACTTCTACGAGCTACTGGTGTACACTAAACAACAGAGCGGGACCCCTTTCACACTCGTTAAGCCTCACTGGGACTCACATGCACCTCACGTTATTATTATGTGTGCACCCATAACAAGAAGGCAATTTGCATGCTTATCTCAGTGCCTCTTAACTTGCGCAAAAACTTTCCCCCACATTCAAATAGTAAAACGAAAGGCATTACAGGATTAATAATCACAAGAGTCGAAGGGTAGTGCCATACTATCTAGCTCCACTAAGACATGCAGCACAGGTAATCACATCAAGGTATCAAATATGTTGTTTCATGCAAGTCGTGTGTGTGTAACTACTAAGCAAGTAATGCATAAAGTAAACAGAAGACGAACCTTGCAATCTGGAGCTGAGTGTCATGGTCTATTTTCAAAGTTGTTCGGTTATAGTCTGGTTTTATAAAAACGTTTTAAAACCTAGTTCACTATAACCAGTGGCTCTGATACCAAACTGTCACACCCCCAAAATGCCACATGTGGTAACCCCACTAGGCGTGTGACGTACCAGGATCTAGCCACCAATCACATTGAACTAACCATAATATGTTTAACAAAATTTCCATTCATTAAATAAAACATCCATAGAACATAATCCCAGTTAAATAGTGACAGCGGAAGCAAGTAATAATTCATTGTTTAAGTGTTTCAAAACCCAATGTGTATGAATTCAGTAAACAAGACACGCATAGCCCAGCACTACGTCCCATGACCACTCCAGCCATCCAGATAGCAAGTTCCCATCCAAATTACCTAACGACCTGCGATAATGCAACAAGTGTATCAGACAACGCTGGTGAGCTCGTAGTTTTACGAAAACGTGGTTACCAAGTGTTTAGTTTAATCCATTGAATTTAATGTTGATAATCTCCCGAATACAAGACGGCTCCCGATTATTTTTCCATTTCTCCAATGCACCTATCAAAGCATTGGTCATGACTAGGTCATTAGTTCACACCTGTCCTCTCAGGTACTGGGTGAGGGTGCCAAACCTAAGTAGCGCTACCAACTAACACCCTGTTACCTCTCAGGTAACAAACAACAAGGAGGGACTTTAATGGTGATAGGATGAGTATATTATCCAACATTCCCGATTTTACCCACAAGACGTATTCCTCTCAGGAATACCCATGATTTACCCAAGACCTATCCCTCTCAGGGATACCCACTGACTGTCCCAACCACCGGGACGCATGCTCAAGAGGAATGAACTCACCTTTGATTTGCTCGATATGTTTAATTACCTGTCCAAGTTGGTCAACCCAAACCCTACCGTGGTTACCAAACAACATCAGTTTCATAATCATTCAAGTCACGAAATTAATACAGTTTGCATTCATTACAAAGATCATGTATGACATATATCAACTACCCAATTCACGCACGAGTACAGATCCCATGTGACCACATAACACTTAACAGGGGAATGTCTTAATCACACAATGCAAATCCGATTTCATATCCTTAGACCGAATTATTATCATGCATTAGCTAATCATCGCAAACATTCAACAACCCATGCAACACTGTTACACCCAGTACCCCTTCGGCGAAACACCCCGACGATGAAGAATTAATCCTTTGTCAGAGATGGGCACGGCGAAATACCCAAGAGATTCATCATGAGCCGTTTGGCGAAAGATCCATCTTTCGTCAAATCATGTCTTTCGTTGAATCATATATGCAGTTACAATTCACCAAACACACATACAGTTACAATTCACCAAGCTCATAATAGCAGTTAACACACTTTCGACATGAACAACGGATCAACAACAGCTACTCATGTTTATACTACCAAAAGCATGAACGAGCATTAACCATTCAAGTGTAACAGTTTCCATTCCACACATATATAATTGTAATCAAACAATGATCATTAACACACACAAACCCTAACCCCAATTCTAAAAGATTCATATATTTCATAATCTGTTCATGACTATCATCACATCAATCCCCTAAATAAATATTAACCCTTACTTTGCATAAAACCCTAAACATGAGTCAACCAACAAACATGAACAAAGATCACAGAAGGTTTACTCTAATCAAGATAACATTACAAACCGTGGTATCGGGTATCTTGATAAACAAAGATGGAGAGCTTCGAGATTAAACAATTATCGCCGCACAGGGAGGAAGGAACGAGAGAGTTTTAGGGTTTCTGTTTTTACGTCTAAGTAGTTACAAGGGTTATACATAATCTACACATTTTGGGCCACGAAACAGATCGGGCCGAAGCCCGTTCCTGACGAAAAACCCACTTTCGTCGTAACAGGGTTGGCGAAAGATCCCAATCTTTCGTCGAGGAGCACTTTAGGCGAAAAACTTATAAATAAGCCTTAATTGAATTATATTTAACAAAAAAAACATTTTAACAATCAAGTATTACACATAAAGCACAAATCATTCAGATAAACCACATATTGTAGGATTGTGATGTCAGTGAGTGAATGGGAAAGACCTCGAAATATCAGATTGTCACATTAACAACTCTGATTCTTACTCATCCAACTATGCTTTTACAGCTAATGGAGAAAACCCAGAATTCTGATAATCTGTCCTTTGTACTCAGTGAGCTCCAGTATTTTGATCCAACTGATCTAGAGGAAATGGATATTTTGCACCAACTTGCACTACTGAGTGTTAGAACCAACAAGTTTTATAAGAGAACATGGTGAAAATTTCCAAGGTTACATGGGAACTTAAAAGTAGGGTTGGATAAATCAAAGATTAAATGTTACAAGTGTAATAGGTTAGGTCATTTTGCTAGAGAGTGTAGGAGTCAAAACAATGGACCAATCATCACACATCCTAGCCCTAGACCTCAAAATAATCAAAACACTATGCATTATTCCCAATATGCCCCTGCTGCTCATGTAAACACTGCTCATTATGCACACCCTGTAACACCTGTTCCTGTGCACTATGTCCAAACTCCTGTCCCACAGATACAGTATGGCCAGGCCCCATCTCCTCAGGTTCAGGTGCAACAAGCTGCACCACAACAAGCTACTCAAACACCTGCTCAAACAGATTAGCAAAGCTTCTTTACTCAAGGCTTTGTTGATTCGAGTAGCTTGCCTGAAGATTTAGCTGATGAAAATTTTGCTCTATATGCTATGAATGAAGTTTCTAGTGATGAATTATGTTTTGCAGCATTAGAGTCTATCCCAGAAGGGTTGGAAACTGAAGAAGGGGAATCCAGTGCTAAAATAGTGGATGAAGTTGCTGAAGCAGTGGTTACTACTGTTGTTGGTGAACAACTGTTGGAAGACAAACGTGAACCACTGATGGAGCCACTGTCTGACCCATGGTCTGTTGAAGAAGAGGAGAAAAAGTCCAAAGAATGTGAGAATGTTGTGACTGTGCCATGATGACTGCAGCTAAGGGAGCTTTTGCATGCTTAGATAGTCTTTGGTATGTTGGCAGTGGAGGTTCCAGGCACATGACTGGATGTAGAGCCCTACTCAAAGAATTCAAAACTCATGGAGGGGGTGATATATCTTTTGGTAATAATAGTAAGGGAAAAGTGTTGGGGTCTGGAACAGTTCAGTCGGGAAAAGTCAAGTTTGAAAATGTCAATCTCATTGACAATCTAAAGTTCAATCTCCTTAGTGTCTCACAAATGAGTGACAAAGGTTATGGGTCATTCTTCACTAAGGAGAGTTGCAAGATTGTTGGACCAGAAATGGTCAAAAAGATTGAATAAATAGTAAAAACTGGAAAAACTCAACTTGCTACTCAAAGAAGTGGCAATGTTTATGTAGTTGATTTGTCAAAAGAGAGCCCTATGACTGATGCATGTCTGTTCTCAGCTGCCTTTAACAAAGAGACAAAACTATGGCACAGAAGATTGGGGCACACAAATCTCAAGATAACCACTGCTTTGTCAAAACAAGGCCTTGTAAGAGGTCTTCCACAAAAATTGTTCACCTGTCCTGAGCATTGTGTTTCCTGTTTAAAAGGCAAACAACATAAAGGCTCATTTAAGTCCACTGAAGAGTCCAAAACAACCAAGTGTTTGCAAATGCTGCACATGGATTTGTTTGGCCCAGTAAAAATCATGAGCCTTAAAAAGAAAAGATACTGTTTGATAATTATAGATGATTTTTCTAGGTTTACATAGACTTATTTCTTACATTCTAAAGATGAGACTGCAGGCATTTTGCAAGAGTTGGTCAAGTAGGTTGAAAAGAAATTTAACTTGCCAGTAAAAGTCATTAGGAGTGACAATGGCACAGAATTCAGAAATAGGGAGTTGGATGAGTTTTGTGTGTCAAACGGGATTGTAAGGCTGTACAACATCCCAAGGACACCAGAACAAAATGGGGTTGTTGGAAGAAAGAACAGAACATTGATTGAAGCAGCCAGAACCATGCTTGCAGATTCAGGTTTGCCATTAACTTTCTGGGCAGAGACTATAAACACTGCCTGCTATGTCCAGAACAGAGTATTGATAAACCCCATGCCTCAAAAGACTACCTATGAAATTCTGTACAAAATTAAACCACTAATCTCATACTTTAAAGTATTTGGCTCCCCAGGATTCATTTTAAACTTAAAAGACTCAATTTCAAAATTTGCAGCCAAAGTAGATTGTGGTTATCATTTGGGATACTCAACCACTGCCAAGGCATACAACTTGTTAAACACTAGGACTAGGTGTGTGGAAGAGACTTTGAATGTAAAGTTCAATGAACTTTCTTCACTGAAAATCCCTGCAAACCCTGCTGAGTTATTTGATCTTGATAAATTCACTTATGAAAATGTTTCTGTCAAGACTAACAGTACAGGTTCACCTCAAACTCCTCCACCAGACAATGGATATGAAATTATAATTCCACAACAGAAATTCCCATCCATTGCCAGAGCAGCAGATCTTGAAAACAGCTGTCAAAGCTCAGCCATTGCTACATCAACAGTTGTTGACCATAGTAGCCCTTCAACCTCTGCCTCCATATCATCCACCACTGTTTATAAAAATCTGTCAATAGTGGATTAAAATCAACATTGTGTCACACAAATACCTCCTATCCCTCCACCTCCATTTCAAACAGTTGTTAGATCACCAAAGCCACCAACAGTTGTTAGCTCAGATGATTCACATCTGCAGCCTTCACCCTTTAATGCCATTATTCCATACAAGGGATATTTAATCTTCCTGAAGTCTCATCTACCAGACCAAATCGTTGGCAACATCAGTGAAGGGGTTCTCACCAGAAGTCAATTCCAAAACATCTGTCTTTTTGCTCGCTTACTATCACTCCATCATCCAGTAAGTACCAAGTGGCAATAAAAGACAACAGTTGGGTAGAAGCTATGCAAGAAGACCTCCAACAGTTTAAAAGACAACAAGTATGGGAACTTGTACCACTGCCAGAGGGTGTGAGTCCTATTGGCACAAAGTGGGTCTTCAAAAATAAAACTGATGAAAGGGGCATTGTTGTCAAGAATAAAGCAAGGCTTGTGGTTCAAGGTTTCAGACAGGAAGAGGGCACTGACTATGATGAAACTTTTGCCCCTGTAGCAAGATTGGAAGCTATAAGACTGTTATTGGCCTTTGCTGTCAACCACAATATAAAGGTGTTTCAAATGGATATCAAATGTGCATTCCTATATGGTAAGATTCAAGAAGAGGTATATGTTTGTCAACCTCCTGGTTTTGAGGATCCATTCAATCCAAATCATGTCTACAAGCTAAATAAATCTTTGTATGGCTTGAAACAAGCACCTAGAGCCTGGTATGAAACTCTTTCCACCTTTCTTCTCTCTATTGGCTTGACAAGAGGCAAAATTGACAAAACACTGTTTCTAAAATGGAGAGGAAAAGATCTGATGATTTGGTTGAAAAGGATTTTAATTACTCCCAAGAGATTTTCAATGATTTGGTTAAAAATGTTAATAATATCAAAGAAAAGAAAAAAAACCATTTCTGTTGTTTCCAAGGTTTTTGAGCTATTATTTACAGTAGAAAGTACCAAAAGACAATGCACAAGTGCTTGTCCAAGGTGCTTCTTTTCAAATAATAGTTTATCTGCTGAAACTTTTACAAGGTTGTCAGAGTCAAAACCTTCAGAAACACAAACAGAGGAGCCTGAGCAAAATTTGGATGAGTCCACATCTGCTCCTCAGGTTTCTGCTGTTGAGCCCACTGCTCTTGGTGACCACAGTAGTACAACCACTGTTGTGCAATCCCCACCAACACTTCCTAAAAAGACCAAGAAGAAAATTCCCAAAAAAGCCCACCAAACCCTCTAAAAAGGACCCTCTGGAAGATGAGATCCCAGAAGTTAATCCAGTGAGAACACAAAAGTCACCAACAACCACTGTTGCTACTTCCTCACAATAGTTGGTTAGATATCCACTCAAAGCCTTAACTCCCCCTACTTCCTCACAAAAGGAATAGGCTGTAAGTACAGGGACACCACACAATGAAGCATATACCTCACTTGAGGATATGTTTAATAGCCCTTCTCCCAGGGCAAATTCTCTTTCAACTCCTATCCCTTCTTCACAATTACCACCATCAATAATACCTCTGTTTGATGCCATTAAGCTTCAGTCACAAAACAGCCCCTCTCACCAACACATTACTGAGAGTACAACCACAACTATGACTGTGTCTGAAATACCTCAATTAGTTATCCCACAAACAGTTGAGGAGGTTACACTACAGGAGTTTCATGAAATTCCTGTTAGTGGTTCAAGTGGAGTAGCTACTACAGGTGTTGGATCCAGTGACCTACACTTGGACAGTAGTTACATCAATAAGACTCCTTTGAAGGCAACCACTGCTGATGTTATCAAGGTATCCACTGGTGTATTTAAACTAACCACTGGTGTGATTACTAAGGTATCTACTGCAGAGGGAAGTCCCCAGTACCAAGAAAAAGGGGCATCAGTGGATGAACCATTGGAGACTTCTCCTGGTCCAACTGCTGATACAACCACTGCTGGTGGGAAATCAGATGATCCCATTAACTTGGGTGATGGTTTAAGATATCAGGAATTGATGGAGAGACTCAACACAATTGAAACCACTGTTAACAACATGCAAGATATGATTAAACAGTTGGTAGAAGTTTCCAAAAGTTAACCTACACCACAACAGTACTCTCAAGAGCTCTGGAATGCAGTTCAACCAATCATTAAAGCTCAAAGAGAACTTGTAGAAACTCAGCACAACCATCAATTGGCAATTCTCAGAAATATGGTTGATGCAAGATACAAGGACACTCAAGCGACATAAAAGCCATCAAAGAGGCCTTGGTTCAAATTACTGGCTCTGCCCCTGCATCTATCTACAAGGATGATGATGATCAAGATGATGCCAAAATGGGGGAGAAACATGACATGAAGAAGTTTGGCAGACCTACTCCAAGGCAAAAGCCAAATCAAAAGCCAGAAACTGAAAAGAAGTCTTTTGAAACCACTGCTAAAACACATGTCAAAAGAAAAAGGGAGTTGATGAAACCCTTAATGTTCTAGCAGATGAAGTGGAGAAAAACAGAAAGACAATTCAAAATCAAAATGAGATAAAGGAAAGGCAATGGAAAAAGGAACAAGAGGAAAGAAAAGAATGGGAAATAAAGACTCAGAATGTTGGCACTTCCACCAGAAAGAAATGCATTAAACCACCACTTGCCAAATTCTCAAAACCACCACCACAAAAACAAACAACCAAGAAGCAAACCACTGCTGGTCTCAAAACCACTGGTGGATCAGAAAAACCACCCACTGCTACACCCAAAACTACACCTTTACCACAAAAACCACCTGCCAAAAAGCAAAAGACAACAGTTGACACTTCAACAGTTGTAATGACAACACTGGTTGAGACACTAGTTGTTTCAACAGCTGTTAGTCAGTCATCCACCACTTCAAATATTCCTTCCCAAGCCATAACCATTTCTGTTTCAAAACCCCAAACAAAAATTCCTTCTCCAACAAAGGTTTATACCAGAAAAAGAAAATTTCAGGTGCATGATGATGACATACCAGCACGTATTCCTATTTCATCTGCACCCCTCAATCAAACCAAACCTCAACCATTCATTCCTCCAAAATTAGCAAACCCAATCACTGATCCAAAAACACTTGAAGGACATGATCCTGCAAGAGTTGTTCCATTAGCAGCAAATTATCCACTGGAATTGCCTGCAGTTAAAAATGAAATGAGGCAATTCTATACAGTGGATGATCCTGCAAAAAGAAAATTCCCTTCTCTCTATGGTTTTAGACCCCCAAAGAACTTGGATGAGTATTTAAAACTCAAAGCAAAGCAAGCTGAATTACAAGCTAAGTATGAAGGTCAGGGAGAGAATGATAATAGCATCTCAAGTCGAATGCAGCTTTTAGTGAGCAAAGTCAAGAAATTGGAAGATTATGCAAGAGACTTAAGCAAAGAGATGTCTAACTTACCACCAAATCCTCACCTACAAAAGGAGATGAGAAAAGATCTCTTAGAGCTGATCATGAGAGACAAGTTCTATCCTGCCAAGGTTGAACAATTTAAAGACTGGCCACTCATTGCACTCAAAGCTGAAGCAAGCAGAATTGAAAGGGTTAGAAATGATCCAGGTTTGAAAAGATCTGCACCAAATTGGAATAAGTATAAAAAGACTATTACAGATCTCACCTTGGAATACAAAAGAAAAAAGCAAGAGTTGGTTGCAGCCAAATATGGTTCAGCAAAGTCCATATCAAAGTGGTCTAGGCAGTACACTGACATGGTGTGTGAGAAGCTTGAAAAACGAAGAGAGATAGATCCTACAGTACCAAAGAAACCAGCATACAGAAACAAAAAGCCTGATGAGTCACAACAGCAGACCCTCTCTTTAAAAACATTGTTCACATCATCTGACACCTCCATCATTGCCTTGAATCAAAGAAAAAGGCAAAAGCAGATTGATGAAGAAGAAGATGCACAAAGAGAAGTTGACATCATGAAAGCGGCCATCAAGCAGATGATTCAAGAGAACCCTGACTCAGCAAAGCTATAGGAAATAGCCAAAAGATTCATGAGCAGGCCTCCATCACCAAAGTCATCAAAAATAAAAACTCTCCCAAGAAACCCACTGAACTCAAAAATACTAAAGTGGAAGTCTGATCAAAAGACCCACGTATTGACCTTGCTCAAGTCCAGTGGAGTAGTTGAACACATTACATGAGAGGATGCACTAGGTCTGAGTGTAGCTGACGTCCAAGATCTCTTAGAACTTCAACTTTGCAGGGATGAGGATGATGAAGATTCCCTGAACTTTAAATTACAATTCAAGGGGCAAGTTAGGGAAATGTTGATGACACAATAAAGATCTTGAATAATGAAGAGTTTTGACATCATCTGTTGTAGGGGGAGATTGTTGGTCCTTGGTATCAAACCCAGAAGAACAAATGGTAAGGAAAGCCAAAACTGGTTCAGAACAGTTGATCACAATAAGCAGTGCTTGAACAAGATTCTCCCCTTGCCAGTGGTTATCTAGTAACTGATAAACTCCAAAGCACTGATCAGCACAACAACTGTTAGCCAAAGACCTGATCTGATATAAAGACTGAAGCTCTATCTACTGATGCCTCCTAAGTACTATTGAAGACCAAAGCTCTGCTCTTTCAAAGAACTGATGACTCAATGAAGAAAGCACTGATGCTCATCATCAGTGCTTAGACTGCAACAGTGGAATGAAGAATCAGTTGTGTAATGTAATCAGTGTCAATGTAATCATTGTTTGTATAGAACAGTGTTTAGAGTTTGTTAGGAGGTTAGATGTCAATTTCATGGTGACGTCAGCTAAAGATGCTCAGTGGTTTGTCTGTACTATAAATATAACAGTACTCTGCACTGTTCCATTAGCTCTTTCTTCACAAGTCATTCTGTACTAACAAATCACTGAGCTCAGGCTGAGGGGGAGTCTAGTGCATGCATGCAATTGTCTTGTTTATTGTAATTTGATACAACGTTCGATTCAGTGGAAAACATGTTTGCTTATAACTATTCTTCCTTGGTTGTGTAATCAAAGTTTATTTCCATATTCCGCTGCACTTAATTCTCTGTTTCATCTTCATTTATAATTAAACTACACAATCTAAGAAACTTAGATCCTAACACCCCTTTTGTGAAGGCGACATTACCCTTAACTTATTGGTCTGAGTTAGCATGGATACGGTCCCGCAAGGTCGGATTATTGTTTTAATAGTAGTTAATTTATAAGGGATTACAAGCCTTTCTTGCTTCCCCTGATTCGATGTTATCTGCCACAAGGGAAGTCCTAATAAGCTTGAATCAGGTCCTCGCAGGATCTATACACTGAACGAGGCAAGAACTTTACCCAACCACCCTTCTAACCCCCTTCCAGGCAGTTAACGCACTTTATATAGACCGTAAAGACACGAATGAGTTTATCAACAAAACATGAAGAAATGATTAAATAAAATTCACCTTCAATATAAAAAACTAGTTATTAAAGTCATTAATACTTACCTAATTAAAAAGTTGCAAAAGATTGGAAATCAAAAGTAATACATAAAAGATTTGTCTTCACCAAGTGATGTAAGAGATTTAGCCAAACATGGCCCTTGATTGACAAGAACTCTTACGATGGCTCTTGGATCCCGAGACTACTACACACTCTAAAAGATGAAAGATGGATGATGGTGGTGGGTGTTGTGTTGTAGTTGTGGTGGACTGATGGCAAAGTGTGAGAGGAGTGGTTTGCCAAGGGACGCCATTCACTTGAAGCAAGCACCTCTATTTATAGTTGGAAATAGATGTCTGGCACGGCCCCGTGCCCTCCTGGCATGGCCTCGTGGTCTTCTATTTCTCTCCCTTCATTAACTGCAGATGTCAGGTCTTTGTACTAACACGCCCCGTGGTGACAGAGCACGGCCCCGTGGAGAATGTACTTCCTATACTATCACAGATTCTGCGAATCCTAGAGTTGACCACGGCCCATGTTGACTTAGCACGACCCCGTGTTAGTTTGTCTTTTGCTGTTTACTTTTTCTGCAGGGAATCTTGACTGGGCACGACCCCATGCCTGGTAGGCTCGCCCCCCTGCTTAAGCTTCTTTCTTCGTTATTTTTGTTCTTTTGGATGTGGATGGGGGTTCGGCAGGTCATCTTAATCCTTCCTCTTTGTATTTTTGTTGGTTTTTACTGTTAAATTGTTCCTCATATCCATTTATCCTCTATTGATCCTGTAATCAAAAGTAAACAAATAAACATACTTTTTCCAACATTAGTACCGAAAAAGGGTTGATTTTATGCCTTGTCTGATGTAATTTATATGTTGCATTTTACGTACACTAGCCGTTTTCCTGCTTGGATGTTCCTTTTACCTTGTTTAACCCTGTTAAGCCAATAAAACCCGACACAATGTAAGTACTGTCGCAACACCCGATCCCTAATTCCCGGGAACGGGCGGACGCGATCTCAGAGTTTCGGTGGTATCAGGTTATTAAATCTCGCAGCGGAATTTACATCAGGACCGTAGTTAGGAAATGTTTATCAGAGTAAAACCACCTCATTTACTATTAAAAATCACATTGGTAAAACCCAAATTTCTTGTTACAATACATTTATAGGAACAAACCCTATTTTATTGAATTTAAAACATCGTTTATTATGTAACTTTTATAGCCACATTTTCCCCAAGCCTTCAGTGCTCTACATCTGGCTTCCATTAATTGGCTGTTCACATTGTGTTACCTGTAACGCGTTTTAAAAACATTTGTCAGTCGGAAATACTGGTGAGTGAATCCCAGTTTAATCAAGAAACATTTTATCAATTAAAACAGTATTGAGAGCGATCACATTGTTTATTTCTACATAATTACTCATTCAGTATTTGCCACTCGACCGGATCTATGGCTATGGTCAAATTACCCATTGGCTAACTCGTCGTCCAATGGTAATGCATTGTCATTCAGACTTACTACTACTCGTAGTAAATTTTGTATACAAAACCCCATAATACCGGCAGTAATTGAAGAACTACAAAGACTCAATCACCGCTTAATCACTTTGTAAAACAATTAAGGTTTTGTAAAACATTCCAAAAATGTTAACAAAAAGAAGATAAACTCACATTGCTGTCTTAGGCTTTTCGTAAGGGTTTCCTGGATATAATCTATAATTTATACAAATGTATATTGGTTAGTACCATAACCCTTTGAAATTATTAATAATACCCTCCCCGAGACGGCATTCCAACAACTACGTCGGGCAGAACCACGACAGTTGTTACGGAACCCTAAATCAATCGGGTAGCGTAACTATTATGAAACTGGGGTTATAATACTTACAACAGAGCAGAACCTCGCTAATTAGGGGTATAATACCCGACTATAATGTTTATAACTTCAGAATTCGAGATTGAGAATTTAGAATGAGCGACGGAAATTGAAACCCGAGGCCTCCTTTATATAGTTGCTGATATTGACTCTCAGCAGCCCGCGTAAAACACAGGCCAGGGTTACGCGGCCCGCGTCAACCCTGGTCAACACTATAGCTTGTCCCGGTCATTCTCTAGACCGCCACGACAACGACACGTGTTGGCCTCTGGATGTATCCGCGTTTCATGATCTATCGCGGCCCGCGTCGACTAAACATAAACTCTTACGCGGCCCGCTTTAACTAAAGAAATCAGCGGAGTCAATTCCGGTCTTGATACCGCCTGCGTGAGATGTTGGGTTGGGTCTACACGGCCTGCCTCAACTCCCTTATTCTTATTTTTGATTTATTTTAAATACTCTAACGTATTTCGGGCTCGGTTTTCACATACGGGGTGTAATATAAAACATATTAGGACATTTTATAATATACTAGAGTGTCGGAATTATTATAAGGGTGTTGGTTTTACCGAGGGTTGTTACATTCTCCCCACCTTGTTTTAGAGCTCGTCCTCGAGATCTACTGAAACAAATGCGGGTATTTCCTTTGCATTTCTGACTCTAGTTCCCATGTGTATTCAGGTCCTCATTTGGAGTCCCACTTCACTTTGACTAGAACTAGTCTTTTGTGTTTGAGATTCTTGACTTTCCTGTCTTCAATCTGTAGAGGTCTTTCTACAAACTTGAGTTGTTAATTCACCTCTATATCCTTAAGAGGTACTATTAATGATTCATTAGCTAAACACTTTTTAAGATTAGATATATGAAACACATCATGTATTCCTGCCATTTCCTCTGGCAGTTGTAGCTGATAAGCTACAGGTCCTATTCTTCTAATAATCTTAAAAGGTCCAACATACCTGGGACTTAGTTTTCCCCGTTTGATGAATCTTACCACTCCTTTCCAGGGAGAGACTTTCAATAATACTTTATCTCCTACTTGAAACTCCAATGGTTTTCGTCTGTTATTAGCATAACTTTTCTGTCTATCACGTGCTGCTTTCAGTCGTTCCTTGACTTGAATAATCTTGTCGGTTGTTTCTTGTGCTATCTCAGGTCTAGATAGTTGCTTTTCCCCAATTTCTGCCCAACAGACTGGGGTTCGACACTTTCATCCATAAAGTGCTTCGAATGGTGCAGCATTGATATTTGTGTGATAGCTATTATTATAAGAAAATTCTATTAAAGGTAAGTGATCGTCCCAATTACCTCCAAAGTCAATTACACAAGCTCTAAGCATGTCTTCCATTGTCTTAATTGTCCTTTTACTTTGTCCATCTGTTTGTGGATGATAAGCCGTACTCAACTTTAATTTAGTTCCCATTGCCTTTTGGAAACATGACAAAAAACGAGATGTAAAGCGGCTATCCCTATCAGAAACAATTGATAAAGGAATACCATGTAAAGAAACAATTTCATTTACATACAATTTAGATAATTGTTCCATACTAATTGTTTCCTTCATTGGTAGAAAATGAGCTGACTTAGTTAGTCTATCTACAATCACCCAGATTGTATCATTTCCTTTCCTAGTTTTGGGTAATTTAGTAACAAAATCCATTGTTATAAATTCCCATTTACAAACTGGCATTTCTAATTGCTGTAACAAACCTGAGGGTTTCTGGTGTTCAGCTTTAACTTGTGAACAGGTCAAACATTTAGAAACATAGGCTGCTATGTCCTTTTTCATTCCTATCCACCAGAATTTTTTCCTTAAATCCTGGTACATTTTATCACTTCCTGGATGCATTGTATACTTAGACTTATGGGCTTCTTCTAATATACAATGACGTAGATTTCCTAATTTAGGTATCCATATTCTCTTTTTATGGAATCTCCAAATTACATCTGTCCCTTGTTCTAATTCTTTTAGCATACCTTTTAATTTTTTAGAATCATCCTTGATTACTGATTCTTGTGCTTCTCTTATCTGTTCATTTAAATCTACTTGCAGATTTAATTTAAGAGAACGTACCCTTTTTGTCTTTTCATGATACTTTCGGCTTAAAGCATCTGCCACTATATTGGCTTTTCCTTCATGATACTGGATATCACAATCATAATCACTAAGAAATTCCATCCAACGTCTTTGTCTCATATTTAACTCTTTCTGCTTGAAAACATACCTTAAACTTTTGTGATCAGTAAATATGGTAAACTTACTACCATAAAGGTAATGTCTCCAAATCTTAATAGAAAAAATTATAGCTCCTAATTCTAAATCATGGGTTGAATAATTTTCTTCATGGTTCTTAAGTTGTCTAGATGCGTAAGCTATAACCTTTTGTCGTTGCATCAACACACATCCATAACCTAATTTAGAAGCATCACAATAGACTACAAAATCTTCAGTTCCTTCTGGTAATGCTAATATGGGTGTATGGGTTAATCTTTGCTTAAGAATTCTAAAGGCTTCTTCTTGTTTTAATCCCCATTCAAACTTAACAGATTTACTGGTTAACTTAGTTAAGGGAATGGCTATTCTAGAGAAATCCTTAATAAATCTTCTATAGTAACCGGCCAATCCTAAGAAACTTCTAACCTCAGTTGGTGACTCAGGGGTTTTCCATTTAATGATTACCTCAATCTTGGTTGGATCCACATGAATTCCTTAATGATTGACTAAATGTCCAAGGAATTGTACCTGTTCTAACCAAAAATCGCACTTTGAAAACTTAGCATAAAGCTTTTCCTTTCTTAACAAACTTAAAAGTGCGTGCAAATGTCTTGCATGATCCTCTTTACTCTTAGAGTAAATTAGAATATCATCTATGAATACAATTATGAATTTATCCAAATATGGCTTACATATTCGGTTCATCATGTCCATAAATGCAGCTGGGGCATTGGTTAAACCAAATGGTATGACAGTAAATTCATAATGGCCATACCTTGTTCTAAATGCGGTCTTAGAAATGTCCTCTTCCTGTACCTTTAATTGATGATATCCTGACCTTAAATCGATTTTAGAGAAAAATCGGGCTCCTTGTAGTTGATCAACCAGATCATCGATTCTCGGTAATGGGTACCGATTCTTAATTGTAACCTTGTTTAATTCACGGTAGTCAATGCACATACGCATTGATCCGTCCTTCTTTTTAACAAAGAGTATCGGCGCTCCCCACGGCGATGAACTTGGTTGTATGAATCCTTTCTCTAACAATTCATCTAATTGTTTCTTCAATTCTTGCATTTCAGCAGGTGCCAAACGGTAGGGTGCTTTGGCAATTGGTGATGTTCCTGGTATTAAATGGATTCTGAATTCAACTTCTCTATTCGGAGGTAGTCCTGGTAATTCTTCTGGAAATACATCTGAAAACTGAGATACTACTGGAATATCTTTTAAATCCTTTCCTTTAGTGTTAATGATTATAGAAATCAAATACACTATAGAACCTTTTCTCATACAACTTGCAGTTTTCATCACAGAAATGAATTTAGTAGATCTAGAAGATTTATCTCCTTTAATTGTGATGATTTTACCTTTTGGTGAATTTACTTGAATTAACTTTTGATCACATAAAATACTGGCTTTATTGGCTATTAACCAATCCATTCCTAAAACAACATCAAATCCTACCAGATTCATGGGATAAAGATTTGCAATAAATTTCTGATTTAAAATTTCTATGCTTGCTCCCTGCAAGATTTCAGAAATTCTAACAATTTCCCCATTAGCTGTCTCTACTAAGCATTCTTGTGGTAGTTTAGTTAATGATTGATTTAGAAATTTGCAAAACGAAGTATTAATAAAACTTTGGTTTGCACCAGAGTCAAATAATTCTTTAGCAAATATATCATTAACTAAAAACGTACCAGCTATAATGTCTGGGATCATCTTGGCTTCTTCTGCAGTCAAAACAAATGCTCTAGCATTTTTAGTATTCTTGTTATCTGTGGCTGGAGCTAATTTTGGGCAGTTTGACCTGATATGACCTTTTTCTCCACAGTTATAGCATAATCCATTACTGGATTTCCTCTTGCAATTTTCTTCCTTATGTCCTGGCATCTTGCAATAATTGCAGAGATTGGAGCATTTTCCCGAGTGCTTTTTCTTGCAGTCCTTGCAATAGGGTGTAGAGGTAGAACCCATATTCCTACGATTGAAATTTCCGGAACGAAATTCTTGTGTAAGACTTTGTGTTAGGTTTCTCCTCTGATCCTCTTCTCTAGTACGAACTAATTCATCAGTCAAGGTATTTGCTAGTTCTACAGCTTCTTCTATTGTTTGAGGTCTAGCTGCCTTAACTACGTGTCTTATCTCCCCAACTAATCCCCAAATATAACGAGAGATTAATACTGGTTCTGGTGAAGCAAGAGTTGGCACTATTCTAGCATATTCAAAGAATATCTTAGTGTACCCCTTACTATCTACACCAGTCATCATAAGGTTTAGGAATTTGTTTGCTATCTGTTCTTTTTCATTTGGAGGGCAGAATTTCCTTTCTACCTTGTCCTTAAACTCTTCCCATTCCATATTATAGGTTCTATCACTTCCTTTTGTTTGGAGGATAGTGTTCCACCATTCTAGTGCTGCATTCTTAAACAGATTAGAAGCAAACAGTATCTTATCTTCTTCAGCACACTTGCTTATCCTTAAGACTGCCTCAGTCTTTTCTATCCAGCGTAAGGTTGCAATGGCCCCTTCATTGCCAGAGAATTCCATTGGTTTACAAGACCAGAATTCTTTATAAGAACAACCATAAGGCATGGTTCTTCTTCTTTTGGGAATAGGCAATTGAAGTACCGGTCCATTGTTTACACTGTTTTCTGGTTCAACGGGTCGCTTACTGCTATGTTTACTTTTATTATCAGCATCTTTAACAGTTTGAAGAATAAATGGCATTGCATCTATAATTCCCCGTGCCACTATGTGTTGGATAGCACTATTATCCACTTGGTTTCCATTGTTATTGATACTCGGATTATCATTAACCACGTTAATGTTACTCTGGTTATCGTTATTCAGATTTCCTTGATTTTCTTCGTCGGCCATCTGAATTTTAAACATTTATCCCATATTAATATCACAAATAATAGATAATATAGTTAATTACATGACATGAAATTTAACCAAAACCGTCGATCATTGCGACTTGTACTCTATTTTCATATACTATGCGTCTATTACACACTAGTACAGAAATAAAGATTACAATACCAACAGAAAGAAAATTACACTAATAGTAATATGCATCCGTACACACATATTTTATTTTATTATATTTTATTATTATTACTACTACCATTTCCTCCATTCACATTCACGGATATGGATTCATCCAAAAATCCATATTGCGCTCATCGTATTTCCATACGAGACGCTCCCCCACCTGACGCATTCTCTCACTGCTTTCTAAGATTTCCTCCCCAAAAGTCCTAAGTTTTTGGACGTTTTCTGCACTCATTGGTGGTGCAGGTTCTAGGACTAGGTTTGGAATCTGGGGTGCGGGTTCCTGATATGGGGGTTATAGTTCCTGAAATCGGTAAGGATCCTCTAAAATTTCCCTAATATATTCATCTTGGTAATAGGGATCTAAAGGGTCCATACCTGAATAGGCTCCTATAGGTGTGTCTTTAGGAATAGAGTAACGTTGCACATAGTCCCTATTCTCGTCCTACCATGGGTCGTAATTTGGGTCTAGGGGATTTGGTGCAGGTACCCTAGGGATTTCTTCTGGGTTAAAGTCATGCATATCCACCTGATTTTCCTGGTTTTCTATTTCCATGGGTTGATCTGGGTTTTGTGGTTATGGGGCTACTAGTTGTTCCAGACTCGGGTCAGCAGCAGTTGTAGCTAAAATATGGAAATTAGCTAGGCTTCTATTAAGCATATCTTGCGTATGAGCATCTGTCTCTCGCTTAATAGCTGCTAAGGCCCTTTTCTGTTGCAATTTTCGCATTCTCTTCCTACGAGCAAAAGCTTCTTTACTGAACCATCCTCGTTTCTTATTAGGAAATGGTTCCTCCGACTTAGCTCTAAAGGTAAACACTCCTTCTTCCTGATCAGCAGAATACCCAGAAAGGGCAGGCTGTGACGAAGTACCTTCACTCTTAGGTGATTCAGACAACAGACGATTCATGTCTGATGGTCCTTGATCACTCATACTGTAAACTAACAGATAGTCAAATAACACATAACAAATAAATACAGTTATGCATATACTTTCATAATTTATTTCCTAACAAAATTTAAAATTTAAATGTCAGCAGAACACTTCTTTGGCTCAGACTAGTGGCTAGGCTCTGATACCACCTTCTGTCGCAACCCCCGATCCCTAATTCCAGGGAACGGGATGACGCGATCTCAGAGTTTCGGTGGTATCAGGTTATTAAATCTCGCAGCGGAATTTACATCAGGACCTTAGTTAGGAAATGTTTATCAGAGTAAAACCACCTCATTTACTATTAATAATCACATGGGTAAAACCCAAGTTTCTTGTTACAATACATTTATAGGGACAAACCCTATTTTATTGAATTTATAACATCGTTTATTAGGTAAATTTTATAGCCACATTTTCCCCAAGCCTTCGGTGCTCTACATCTGGCTTCCATTAATTGGCTGTTCACATTGTGTTACCTGTAATGCGTTTTAAAAACATTTGTCAGTCGGAAATACTGGTGAGTGAATCCCAGTTTAATCAAGAAACATTTTATCAATTAAAATAGTATTGAGAGCGATCACATTGTTTATTTCTACACAATTACTCATTCAGTATTTGCCACTCGACCGGATCTATGGCTATGGTCAAATTACCCATTGGCTAACTCGTCGTCCAATGGTAATGCATTGTCATTTAGACTTATTACTACTCGTAGTAAATTTTGTATACAAAACCCCATAATATCGGCAGTAATTGAAGAACTACATGTAGGATCGTGAAACGATCTAACGAGTCGATCAGAAGAGTGCTCAGACTGAATCAGAGGCGGAATTCATTGATTCAGTCTTTGTTTAGCTTGATTTCAATATTAAATGTCTCTATTATTGATCAGCTGACAGTTTACAAGCGCTGGAGACGATTCGGCAGAGTTTCGCCGTTACATACAAGACCTTCACACTTGTTCTATGTGGTTTCGCTCATACATCCCCTATATATAGACATGGTGGTTTCGCTTTTATGTACATGTACACATAAGCGAAACCTCATGTGTACAAATAAGCTAAACCTCATGTTCACATAAGCTAAACCTCATGTTCACATAAGCTAAACCTCTACCCAATGTCCCTATGAGCGAAACCTATGATCTATACTCATACATTTCCTATTTTCTCGTAAAATGTGCCCTAATCTATACAATACAATGTAAGACTCGATACAAAACGAAGTCGACAGATGTAGTGCACCAACAGACTCCCCCTTAGATGTTGACGGAGTCGACTATCGAGTCACGACAATGCTATGTCTCCACTTCTTCAATCTTGATCAGTCTCTGGGCTTTTCTCTCTCTATCGGTCTTCTTCAGGAACTTTTCCTGGAATCATGTACCCGGATCTTTCTCTGGTTCTAACTTTCATCAGACTCCCCCTATCATCGAGTTGGGATTGCTGTCTGGAATTTGTTATTACCTTTGAAATCAAATCCTGGCTTTTTCAGTTTAAGCTCTTCTCAGGTTCTGATGTATCTCCTGGCTTTCCGTAGCAACAGGATCAGAAACCTACACAACTCAAACACTCTATTACAACAGACCATGTTGTGATTCAACTTAATGAATCAACTAAACATTCAAGAATTATTTACTTTTAAAATTGAACAAAAAAAATTTGAAACATTCCAAATTCTGATTCAACTTAATGAATCATCTTAAACATTTCAAACCATTTAACCAACCCAACTGTTCATCATGTTTAGCCATTGAGATTTTGAATATCAGCTTTTCAACATCAGTTGTCAAAAATCTTTTTGGATTTTTTCAATAATGAAACATAAATACAATAACATAAATTAAATGCAGAAATGAAATATGTACAAACATATTTTTGTGAGTTTGCGAAAGAGGATCAGATCAGTTTTGAGACACATCACAAGCACCGTTAAGCTTTTAATCGTTTTAAGCTTTAAACGATTCACATAGATTGACGATATTATTGTCCACTTAAACTCAATCTAAAAACTTTCGAAATGCTTACCGATACATTAAGATATATTAAGATAGCACTAAGTTCTTATGGACCCCACGATCTCAGCATATCCCCTCATCATGCAATACACTAACTCAAGTAATGCCTTTAAACTTTCATCAACTGTGATATGTGCGAAAACAACGCAGAATGTTTAAACATTAACAATCAGGTCGATACTTCCGTATACGCAGAGAAAGTCCAATGTTTAAACAAAATAAGAAAAATAAAACAAAGTTGAAGTTGTTTAGGCTTTAACCACCAGATCGATACTCCCGTATACGCAGAGGTGATCCAACGCTTAAACGAAACACCAAAGAAAATAAAGCAGAACATTTAGGCAACAACATCCAGGTCGATACTCACGTATACGCAGAGGATGTCCGATGCTTAAACAAAATAAAGAAATAAAACAAGTTTAAGTCTTTGCAAAATGAAATGCACAATCACAGTGACTTTTCAGCAAAGTTGTGAAAGTTCACAAACTTAACCAGTTTTATGTCTTTCGACAATCAGCGATTACTGAGTAGGCACACAATCAAGAAGGACAAAACTAAGTACTATGCTTTTGACCATGTTTCCCACTAGAACTAGGCTTTTTCATTTTAGGTTTGTATCGTTATCGCAAATCTACTAGTCTAGCTGAGCCTATCGTTACATCTTTAGTGAGACCGTTTATCACATTTTACTTTCCAATTCTTTAGCGTGCTGTGACAGTCCAACTGATCTACTATCATTTCCTCTTTTTGACAACAAAACTCATTTTTGAATTTTTTCAATGTTTTTGACATTTTCAAATTTTCTAATTTTTTTAAAATTTTTACTCCCCCTAAAATCAAAATATGTCTCAATTTTGATTTTCTGGGAAAATTTGAAAACAAACTGTACAAAAAATGTGACAACATGATGAGAATTGCTTCAATTCTCCATCCACCTGACGTAAACAATCAGAACTCCCCCTAACAACAAACTATCTTCCCATTATGATTTCAAAACACTTAAGTTTGTTTTAATCAAAATGGTTTTTCTGAAAAAACAGTTTGTTTACCAATCATTTGTAGATTCAGCGGTCACTTCATCACCTTGTTTTCTTCATACACATGATAGATTTTACAATTTTGATTTTAAATCTCAAACACCACTAGTAGAAAATCAAGTACAACTTAATGTCCCTGATTTACCACATGTAAGGCGAAAAATCACCAGAGTGAAATTTCTCAAGAAATGTGCCGATTCATGTTCCACGCTTACCAACCTGGGAACTCCGGCAAGTCAGGTTTTTCATTTAAACAGATTCACCCAAGCCTGACGGTCCTTGGGTGATTTTGAATTCTTGTTCAACAATGGTGGAAAATTTGCATCATCCATTTTTAGACCAGAATTCTCAACTTTTACCTCAACAACTGGCTCTTCTGGTTTTACCATACCAGAATCATTGCCTGAATGTGGCTTGTCTGACTTTGATGAGCCAGATTCATCGCCGACATGTGGCTCCTTTGTTTCCACAGAAACAGATTCATCGCCACAAACTTTCTTCTTCTTCTTTCTCTCTTTCGTCCTCAGATTTGTATCTGATGAATTCGTCTTGCTTGACTTTGTAGTCGAATGAAGCGATTTATCAGAACTTTTATTTTTACCAACAGATGAACCCGAGGACAAGATCTTCTCGAGATACTCTCTCGCCTTCTTCCTCTTCTTCCTCAGTCTGTCTTTCTACCCCTGTGAAAGTTTAACTTTCTTTTCTTGAATTATCTGTTCTTGAACTTTAGGTTCTTTGGGCTTGACGTTGACTGGAATCTTTGCCAATTTTTGAGACTTAGCCCTCAATCTTTCATTTGATCTCCTTGGGCAATCTTTGGCAATCTTTGGCAATGTGACCTCTAATTTGACAGTTAAAGCATCTCCTCGTCTCATAACTCCAACCTTGGCAGTTAACAGCAATGTGTTCTTGATAACCACATCAGTAACACACTCTGTTATCGTACCAATCACCATTGTCAGCCCAAATGCTCAAATCATAGCATTGTTTAGCTTGGTGATATTCCTTCCTCATGTTTGCTGGATTTGGCTTTTGAGCACTGTGGTCCAACCTGCACCACTTATTGCCAACTATTATTGAGTTTTTGTTTTTAGATTTTTGTGATTTTGTATAATGATTGGATGACTGAACTGATGAGCTTTTATTTTCATTTTGAAAAAATTTCGAATTTTTAATTTTTTGTTTTTGTTCTACAATCTTCTTAACAGGTTTTTGCTTTGAGCACTCACCTATTTCAGTAGATTGCAAAACAGTATTTTTGAAATTTTCTTTTAATTCTAAAAATAATTTTTGTTTAGCTTGTTTTTCATTTTCATCATCAGCTCCTTCATCACAATCCTCAACTTTGACATTGTCAAAGTTTGTGACATTGTCACTTATTGGAACAGAATTGATCGGTTTTGGACATAGATAATCTGGTGTTGATAACGAAGTCTCAAAACCTTTCAATTTTTCTTCAAGCTCTTTGATTTTAATCCTAGCTTTTTCAGCTTCATTTTCAAGCCGAATGATTTTCTGAAGATGAGAGTTTATTTCAATCTGTTTTTCAAGATTATTTTTAAAAATAACAGATTTCTCATATTCTAAAATATTCATTTGACTTTGAAAATCTTTTTCAATTTTCAAAATCTTTTTCCTTTTCTTTCAAAATTTTGTTTTCCAATGTCAAACTGTCAAAATCAATTAACAGTTTGACATTTTCAGATTTCAATTTCTCATAATTTTCCTGCAGTTCAAGAATCTGTTATCATCAAATTTCTTCTCATCCTTCAAATTTTTTATTTCCAATGTCAAACTCTCCAAATCCTTTAAGAGTTTGACATTGTCTGCTTTGAATTCATCACATTTTAAGCACTTCTCGGACATTTTTCCAGCTTCAGCTTTCTTCTCAACCTTAATAGCTGAAATTTCTTTAACCTGCTTCTCTACCACTTGAACATTTTTCTCAGGTTCTTCATTCTTTAAAATTACTTCTGTCTCTGTCTCGTATGTGCCTGCACAAAAAAATTTAACAAAATCAAGAGGATTCATAGTTTTATCTAGATAACAACCCCTCTTAATATCATATTTCATAACATCTTTTGCTACACGACACATATTGACTCTTTTGCATATTTCAACAATCACATCCAAACTTATTTTGTCTAGATTTTTATCTATTACATTCATCAACTCTTTCTTTTTCTTATTATTTTCATACATGTGTGTTTTAAGCTCTCTGATGAATTCATTTGGATAAAAATTTGAAAACCTAGAATTCTTTTACAATTCAATCAAAAATTCATCCCACTCTGAAGGTAACGCGTCTGCAAATTTTGATATCTTTTCAGCATTTGACATCCTTATCTTGTACATTTTTAATTTTTCAATTAGACAATCAAACTATTTTTCCAACACATCCACTGTTTCATTTTTCATACACAAAAAACATTCAAATCTTTTATCCCAAATATTCTTATTTTCATTCTGATATCTACTATCCCAACACCCATCAAACCAATCATTTAACCTTTCAAGGTTATAGTTTTCCTCTTCGTCAAACATTTTAACCACACTTTCTTCGTTAAACGACATGGTTCAAAAATTGTTTTTAGTTCAAAGTCCACAATGTTTCAACTTCTCGGTATTTGCACCTTGTAAATCACCTCGAATCACCTGCAAACAAATAAACAAATGATCAGTTTTAAACGAACTGAATACGTGAAAGTGTGTGTTAACGAAATCAATCTAAGACTCGTGTCGAAGATTTGCGGAATCGTTCCAATGTTGTTTAGGTGAAATCACTGAATGAATGGGCCTGAAAATGAACTGATACAGTTGTTAATAAATGGGTCGATCAAATGTTTCAATATCTCAATCACATGGGCCGCCAAACTTTACAAATTTCAAATCTATTGGGTCTCAAAAGTATATGATAGACAACAACTAGAAACACTACAAATTTATTACACTTTATGAACTTGGCTGACAACTTTCAAAAGCTAACATGCAAACTTACAAACTTACAATTAGCACATGTAACGTTGATGTCAAGTGTGTAGCCGAACTGCTGCCCGTATATTTCGTGAAGATTAATGAGAAAACCAGTTTAAAGTGATCTGTTTCTGTTTCTACACCTTTCTTGCTTTGATTCATGCTGATTTTGTATTTCTGCTGCATTTTCGGTAGTTGCTAGCTCGAATTGACTCACATGACTGTCAAATACGGTCCTACAATTGGTATCAGAGCCAGTTGTGAGCTAGTTGACCCGAATTAAAGCCTTTTTCTAGCACTTTTTGAGTTTCAGACCTTTCCGACGGACAAAATGGACTGAGATTTGGTCATATTGTGTAAAACTGATTAATAACAAACCCTTGAGATTATCAGACCTAAAAACAGCTTAAAAGTGACTTAAAATGGTTTGTGAATAGGTTCCGCTTTTGTGTCATCTTGTGAGGTTTCGCTTTTACGGCATTAGAAATCAAGGGTTCCGCTCATACGAACTATCATATTTCGCTCATAGGGTTCGCTCCAAGTGACATTTTAGTGATTTCGCTTTTATGAACATTAAGTGGTTTCGCTCATAGGTCATAAGCTGGGTTTTGCTCATACGAACATGTGGTTTCGCTTATATGTGCATTTAGTGGTTTCTCTTATATGTGCATTTAGTGGTTTCGCTTATTAGGACATTACTTGGTTTCGCTTTTGTGAACAACTAAGTGTTTTCGCTTATTCATACATGTAGAATCTGATTTCGCTTATTTGACCTGTGTTTGAGTAAAAGTCATGGTTTGAGCATTTAGTCCATTTCGTACGTGATCGAGTGTTGGAAACACAGTCTGTGTTAAAAGTTTTTCGATAAAAACAACTTGTTTGTGAAAAAGTTAAACATTTTTCAAAATTTGTTACTAAAAATGGAAAATCAAGATTTTTACAACTTCTTCGCGGGCAGTGGTATGGCAGCAGGACAAACCTCGAGTAGTGTTATACAAAACGTCAACATGGAGAATGAATTGGGAATGATGCAAAAACCTCCCAAGCTTATGAACATAGATGAATACTCAGGATGGTCAAACAGATTTAAGAATTGGGTTCAGGCTAACCACTTCGAATGTTGGATGAAGATAGAAGCTAAGTATGTTCCACCGGTTGATGGGAGAGGTTATCCAAAGATTATTGGAAGTCTGACAGAGTCAGAAAAGATTGATTTCAAAGCCGAGAAAAAGATGATTAGTATTCTTCAGCAGGCTATCAAAGAGGAGATTTTAGTGTTATTACAACATGAAGACAATGCTCAATCTATGTGGAATGCATTGAAAGTGAAGTTTCAAGGCGGCGTGTCGATGATCAAGAATAAGAAGGCTTTATTAAAGAAGGAGTTTGATATTTTTACCGGCATGAAGGGTGAAACAACCAAGCAACTGATCGATAGATATTGCCATTTAGTACTTGAGATGAAGAGATTAGAAATTGTAAAGAACGATGAAGAATTGATTGATAAGTTGTCTGATGCATTACCTTATGAAGAGTGGGGCACTTATCTGATGATGTTGAAAAATAATTCGGATTTTGCAAATCTGAATCTTAGTGGATTCATAGAAAAGATTGAAGCTCAAGAGTTGGAGTTGCTAAAAATTAGAAAGATGAACTCAATGAATGTTCAACAAGATGTATCTTTGTACTACAGAGGCAGTACTCCAGTTACAACAAATCAGAGCCCAAAGATACAAACTGGTTTCAGTGCTGACACAAGTTCAAGTGTTTCGTCAAATACTCCATAAACAAACAAGCCGTCACCATTTTCGAATGTTGATCCAAATTTCAAAGCTAGTGAACAGTCTTCACCTCAAAGCTCTACAAGTTCAAATAATCAGGCTTATGTTTCTGGGGTGCATTGCAATATCGCGGTGAATATTAAGAATGGAAATGAAATTACTGAAACAGCCGCGAAACAACACATTGCGTTACTTGCTTCCATTCTAGACGCTTATGAAGGATTAGTGGCGGGTAGGATTGGTAATCCCGATATGACAAAAGAGGATTACGACCAGATCGACCCGGAAGAGCTTGAATTGATTGATATAAAATGGGGAATGGCAAGTTTGGTTAGAAGGGCACAACGCTTCATGGAAATTACAGGCCGGAACAGTCTATCAGGTCCCGATCAAAAGTTAGGGTTCGATAAGTCGAAAGTTACTTGTTTTAAATGTAAAGAACGCGGTCACTTCAAACGAGAATGTCCCAACCGTGAAGTAAACAATCATCAAAACCCGTTCACCAACGACTACTACAGGCAAGCGATTTATCACCGACCAAATCAACAGCCAATTGTTCAAAGGCCACAAATTGAGAATAAACCGGAAAAAGCGATGATCGTGAATCAAGAAGATGAGAAGGTAGCTGCAGGTTTCAGCTGGGATAAATATATTCCCGGTAGCGATGGACAGGCAATGATGGCTGAAGTTGTTGAAATTTCTGAGATGGTGTCTGAACCGGAAACTGTTACTGAAGATGTTTCTGTAGTTGTTGAAGAGGTTTCTGCTGAAAATGCGGACAATTTTGAAGAAATAGTTGCTGAAGTTCATTACTCTCAATCTGAGCAGGAGATTTTAGCCAGTTCTTTGAGATCTATCATGCCTCCTAAAATTTTTGAATCTTTTGTAGGTTTCTTTGAAGAACCAAGGACCGGATTGTGTCCAAGATATGAGGAGAAGAAAGAATTTGTTGAAGAAATGATCGATGTGACAAAGGAAATGACCGAAGACACTTTGAAAGAAATTGCTGACAAGGCTCTCATGGCGAAACTGAGAGAGGTAGACACAGAACTTGTGAAACCTGAGTCTGTCGGTACCGAGTCAGTTCAAAAGGAGTCAGATAAGGAGTTGGGAATTGAGGAGACCAAAACTAAGAAAGTGTCTGAGTCAGAGTCCAAAGATGTCGGTATACAGGAAGTGAAAACTGCTCATGAAGCAGAAATTGTTGAGAAAGTGGATTCAATATCTAAAACACCATGCCAAAAGTGTTTACAACCGTGCATGGAGTGTCTTAAAAAAGTCACTAAGTTTCAGGAATTGAAAGAACATGCTGAAATGTTAAAATTTGATCTAGGACAAGTCAAAGAAGCATATGATACACTAGCCAGATCAGTTAAAATGATTAAAGAAGAAAGTGTCGAAAATGATAAAGCCACAAAACTAGCAAAAGCAACACTTTTTGATAAACAAGTGGAAGTTAATTTTCATATTGACACAATCACATCATTAAAGAAAGAATTGGAATTGACTAAAATTGAAAATGAGCGAATTGATAAGAAATTGATGAGCTATGTTGCATCGTCCTATGTTCTTGAACAAATTGTTCCACAACAGCCCAATGCTGCACCGGTCTTTAACAGTGTTCCACCACCAATGTGGAATCATTATACTCAAAAATATCCAGATGGGGTGGAATCTGCATTGAATCTCAAGTTGAAAACAATTGAGGATGAATTGCCTGAGAGCATTGATGTTACATTCTTTGCATCCGACACAGACAACGAGTCACAGGTCATCAAGACTGTTGTCGATCAGGTGTTAGATGAAGAGAGTGATAACTCTGAGGTTGAAGTTATGAAATCTCATTCTGAGAAGTCTGTTACTGATTCTGAAGATGAGGATAATTTTTTAGATCATTTCATACCGAACTCAGACAAGAGTACGAATGATGATCCGATTATTGTGGTTTTCACTATGATTGGAACTGACAAGCTTTATTCTGATTTCGAGTATCCTCTTCAGAATGTGAAAATTGAAAATGTCGAGAAAGTTTTCAAATTGGTTGAAATGGACATTAATGTGGTAAACAACAAAGATTTTTTTTCGAAACCTAAAAAGTCATTTGTTACAACACGTGTCAACAATTCGGGGAAAAAGGAATGGGAAGGTAATGGTAACAAGAAAAATGGTAACAATTTTAAAAACAAAGGAATTGGTTTTGAGAAAAAGATGGCTAAGAAGGTTGTCAAGCCAAAAGATAAAATGAATGATGTTTTTGTTGTTGGACCAAATGTGGATGATGAGAAGGAATACATTTTTAGTCAAAAAGCAGTTGACGATTTTAATGCGGCTAAGAAATTGAAAGTAGAGTCATTCAAGTCAACTTTTGTAGAGTATGACAAAAGAGTTTGTTATCGCTGCAATGAAATCGGACACATGGCAAAACAATGCAAGAAAGTTTTCGAAAAACCTGTCATTAAACCTGTTGTTCAAAAACCTCGACCTAAGTCACCAGTTGACAAAAAGGGTAAAAAACAAATGGTTTCACCAATCCGCATCTTGAAGAGGGGTGAATCTTTGAAGACGGAAGATAAGCCGAAATCGACATTCGAGATTGGTGAATCTTCAAAATCTCAAAAGCCTTCAAAGATTTATCCTAAAACGAAATTTTTTGAAAATCAGTCATGGGTTGTTAAATCAAAACAATCAGTTGAGGTGAAGAAAATGGAGAATGAGTTAAAGTTTGATTCAAAAGCCTTTAATCCTAATGTTCTAAATATTTTTGGGAAAATGGTTGACCGAAAAGTCAAAGGGGTAAAGGAATTTTATGAATCAAAAGTGGTTGCTAATGATAATCATGAATTTGAATCTGAGCTTGATAAGTTTCTTGCAGAATTTCCTCCAATCAAAGAAAACATTTTAAAATCAAAAGTTGAACCAGTTGTTCCAAATGTGACATTCAGTATTCCAAAAATTGATGAGAAGTGTGATGTAATGTTTGGGAGTGTTTCAGAAGTTAAGAAGTCATGGAGTTCATTGTTTGAATAAATTCGCTATGATGTGTGCAGGGGCTGCCCAAGTCGATACTATCAAAGTGGATTATGGATAGTGGAGCTTCAAGGCATATGACTGGGACGCTTGCTTTGCTATATGATGTCAAATCCATAAACGGAAGCTATGTTGGATTTGCCGGGAATCAAGGTGGAAGGATCGTTGGTCAAGGAACGCTGTCAAATGGCGTAATTTCATTCGACAAAGTGAACTTCATAGTAGAGTTAACAAACAATTTACTCAGTATTTCACAAATCTGTGATAAAGCGTTTAGTGTACATTTTACTAAAACTGAATGTGTTGTGTTGAAACCATGGTTTAAAATCCCTGATGAGATGGTGCTGTTGCGTGCTCCGCGGGAGAATGATCTTTATTATCTAGATATGAGTGTCGCAACGCCAACATCACATCAGAAACAGTGTTTTGTGTCAAAAACTAAAGCGACAGAAAAGGATTCGATTATGTGGCATCGAAAGATCGGCCACATTCATGTTCGCAAAATGAACTTTTTAGTACACAATGATTTGGTTGATGGTGTTAATCTGAAGAATTTTCACTTAAATGATGATTGTGTAGCGTGTAAGAAAGGAAAGCAGACTCGGAAGTCACACCCATTGAAGATGATGAATACAATCAGGTTACCTCTTGAGAGATTGCACATGGATCTCTTCGGGCCTGTCAACGTAAAGAGCATCAGCGGAGACTTATATTGCTTGGTGGTGACTGATGACTTTACGAGATTTTCTTGGGTAGTGTGCTTGGAACGAAAAGATCAAACTTTTGAGTCTTTGATGGTGCTTTTCAAGAAAATGGAAACGGTGTATAAACTGCCAATCCGGAGGATTAGGAGTGACAATGGAACGGAATTCAAGAACAACAAGATGTACGAGTTCTGCAACGAGAAGGGAATTCTTCATGAATTCAGTGCGCCGTACACACCACTGCAGAATGGCGTAGCTGAACGAAAGAATCGGACCCTGACTGAGACAGCACGTACAATGTTAGCCGATTCCAAGCTACCAATCTTTTTCTGGAGTGAAGCAGTATCGGCAGCCTGTTACACATTGAATAGAGTTCTCACTGTCAAGAAGTATAAAAAGACTTGCTTTGAGCTGCTGCACCGTTATAAGCCGAATCTTGAGTTTTTTGAGCCATTCGGGTCTCCTTGTACTTTTATTGATGAAAACGGTAAATTTGGCGCTAAATCTAATGAGGGTTTCTTTGTAAGTTATGCTAGCCCACTCAAGAGGGTGTTCGTACCATGCCTGGGTAAGGTGATTCAAGTCCAACACGTGGATTGTCAGAAGCACACTCCATCACCACAACTTCCCGGACAAAGATTCCTGTTCGACTACGATAAGCTCTGGGAGTCGTTTCATCTGCCGGTTGAGCCGAGTGAAGAGGAACTAGCTCTTATGTACCTGTATCAGCAAAATGTGTCACAGGAACAAGTATCTAGACCGCTAGAAGTTTCTCAACCCACCGTGGGTACTCACGATGATGAAGCAGGACCAAGTGGAACAACTCATGAACCACCAGAGGAACCAGTTCCATCGTTTGACGAATCTGACAACTCAGAAGCGGAACCCGCTCCGACTTTTGACGAGGATCCAACGGAAGCTGAGGATCAAACCGTTGATCTTGACATATCGAGCTTGGAATCAGAAGTGAATGTGCCTGACAATGCTATGCCACGGACGTTGTCTTATCATCCCTCAGAACAGATTATTGGCGACCTGCAAAGTGGTGTTAAAACCCGACATCAAATAGATCGAGCTCTTACATGTTTCTATTCATCTATTGCTAATATGCAGAAAGAAGTCTCATTAAAATGTTTTATTTCGCAGATAGAGCCCAGATCCTACAAAGAGGCATTGACTGAGGATAGCTGGGTGAATGCAATGCAGGAGGAGCTGCAACAGTTCGAAAAACTGGGCGTCTGGAGACTTGTCGATCTGCCTCAGAATCAAAAGCTAATTAAGACGAAATGGGTTTTTAAATGTAAGCGTGATGACAGAGGTATTGTGGTGAGAAACAAAGTGCGTCTTGTAGTTCAAGGCTTCAGTCAACAGGAAGGAATAGATTATGATGAAGTTTACGCGCCGGTTGCCAGACATGAGGCAATTCGGATTTTTTTAGCCTTTGCGTCATGGAAAGATTTTAAAGTATATCAACTTGACGTCAAATCTGCCTTCCTTTACGGACAAATCAGAGAAGAAGTGTACGTGGGGCAACCGCCGGGGTTTACAGACCCACTGCACAAAAACAAGGTGTATCTACTGGACAAAGCGTTGTACGGACTTCACCAAGCCCCGAGAGCCTGGTACGAGACGCTTTCTAAATACTTGTTGGACAACGGGTTCACAAGAGGCACAGTAGATAGCACTTTGTTCACCAAGGAAGAAGCAGACCACTTGTTGATCGTGCAAATATATGTTGACGATATCATTTTTGGATCCACCAACGACGACCTATGCAAAGAATTTGAAAAGGTGATGAAGAAAAAGTTTGAGATGAGCTCAATGGGGGAGATGAAGTTCTTCCTCAGGCTGCAGGTGGAGCAAATGCCTGATGGAATCTTCATTCACCAATCGAAATACGTGAAGGACGTGCTTGACAAGTTTGACATGACAAATTGCAGTCCTGCATCAACCCCCCTCACGCAGAATCATGGAATTTGTCCAGACGAGAATGGTGTGAAGATGGACGAGACATTGTACCAATCAATCATTGGATCTCTGATGTATCTCACGGCTTCCCGTCCAGACATCATGTACCCGACGTGCCTCTGTGCCAGATATCAGTCAAATCCAAAGCAGTCATACCTGACCATTGTGAAACGTATCTTACGGTATTTGAAAGGCTGCCCAAGCATCGGCTTGTGGTATCCTCGATCGGGTGACTTTACTTTATCTGGTTTCGTTGATTCTGACTTTGGAAGCTGCAAGCAAAACGCAAAGTCCACCACTGCTGGGTGTAAGTTCTTCGGAACTCGACTCGTCACCTGGCAGTGTAAGAAACAAACCGCAGTAGCGCTCTCTACTTGTGAGGCTGAATACGTTTCAGCCTCCAGCTGTTGTTCGCAGATCCTTTAGATCCAACAGCAGATGCGAGACTTCGGTTTGCAGTTCTTAGATACTCCGATCTATGTGGACAATGAAGCAGCTATTAACATCACTAAAAATCCGGTTCACCATTCAAAAACAAAACATATTGAGATCCGTCATCACTTTATCCGTGATTGTCACGAGAAAAAGTTAATTCGGATTGAACACTTGCACACCGATGATCAGAAAGCGGATTTTTGTACTAAACCATTTGACAAAAAGAGATTTTATTATCTTTTGAAATTGAACGGGATGAAAAATCTGCAATCTGGGAGGGTTATTGAATGTGAAGCCGAGTTGGGCGGCGATCTGACGTGAACCATGTCGTGTTGTCAAATTTGTTTGTACAGTTTATTTTCTGCTTTTCGATAAAAACAAAAACACAAAAATATGTTCTAGTTTTAGGGGGAGAAGTTTGCAGAAAATTAAAAAAAAAAAACATGATAAAAACTATGAAAACCAAAAACATTTGAAAAAGTAGAAAAAGAGTTGTGTAGAATAGGGGAAATGATAGTACATCAGCTAGACGGACACAGTACGCTAAAGAATTATAATGTATAAAATGCAATTAAGCAGTCTTGCTAAAGATGTGCCGATAGGTTTTCATAAAATCAGTAGATCAGTTTGGGATATAAACATAAAATTTACTTGCGTCTACGTGGGGAACACCTCCAGGATATATAGGTAACCCCTAAAATCCTGTTTGAAGGGTCCCGTATTCTGAGATACTAGGTCTTTATGCTTAGTGATATCTGGGGTATTATCCCGGGACTTTTGATTTTGCGGAAGCAATGGCCTAGTCCCCGGAGAATACTTTACGCTGCTTTGAAATATAAGCCTCCCCTCAGCATAAAAAATGATAACACATTGCAAAATGGTTAATCATGTGCTGTTGAAAAGAAGATCCCCAAAGGGGACCCACCAAAAGTCGAAGCCGTCATCTCTCTGCGCATCGAAAGATCGACCTGAGCTCTCACGGCCCTCACAATTAACCCCTTACAGATATCATCTAGGTATACTCACCTGTAAGACTGAATACTGGGGTCTGGATACAGGAGTATATACTGAGGTGGGACACATGTAGATGTTTAAGTCCTAAAACACTTATTCTGTATCCCGAGCAGATTGAAAGTTTTGTGAGAATTTAAGAGGATCAGTATATCGGCAATCTACGTGAATTGTTTAATGCTTGGTATGAAATAACAGCTTAACGGTGCTTGTGTCTAGTCGGCAGCTGATATGATCCCCTAACACACTCACAAAAAGATTGTGTGTACAGTTTTCAGTTTATCCAGTTAAAAATCCAAAAATATTTTAATTTCTCAATTTATTTTTGACAACTGACATTGGGAATCGGAAGATCAAAGCTTAGTGCAGATCATGTCTGTGTTTGATGAGGGTTGGGTAAACTGGTGATGCAGAACAATGATTGGTACAGTGTTTGTGTCACACCCCCAAAATCCACACGCGGAGTATCACCGCCTGGAGGCGTGACTGACCAGGATCCAGCTACCAATTATATTGAACAAGCATGTAAGTAATTAGAAAATCCAACCAATACAATTGGTGTCCAAACAAAACATAGCTTAAGTTGCAACCGGAAGCATAATGATTAAATCCAAAACCAAATATAAGTTCAAATGTTTAAATGTTTAACATGGCACACAGTTGTCCATGTCCCACAACGACCACGCCTCCTCGTGCAAGCTCCATAAGTACCTAACGACCTGCAAGGCATGTAACAACGAGTCAACAACAAAGTTGAGCGAGTTCACAGTTGGTGTTCATTGTTAAGTTGTTTCAAAAACCAGGAATTCATTTGTAAGTTGTAAGTTAATCAGTTTACCCTGTTTCCCAAACATGTCCATAGTTGGTGGGGGCTTCCCCATGTTAACCACTAGACCCGTTACCATAACGACCACTGACTGAAGTAAGTTGGTGCCCTAAAGTCAATGTCTATCATCATTGACGTGCCCAGATCCATTAGTTCACGCCCGTCCTCTGCGGCACGGTGTGAGGCTTGTCAAACCTAAATAGCGCTATCTAACTAATGACCCGCTCGCCATTGGCCCGGCGATTAAGTCGATATAAAAGGAGGGACTTCATGATAGACAGTTTTTGGTCTAGCATCAGTGTTGTCACCCTTCAATAAAGAGGGTGTGTACGTAATCCCCAAACCAGGAGATTACGCAGGTTCCGATTATATTCTTATCTCGTGTTGTCACCCTTCAATAAAGAGGGTGTGTACGTGTTCCAAACCAGGAGATCACGCAGTTTCAGTTTAAATCCTTTACCCATTCCCAACCCATGGGAATCCCATGCCTTGTAAAAAGTGTGAACTCACCTCGATTTGCTCGGCAGATAATTTATTCGTCAATATACTTTATTCAATCACGTCCTATCATAAGTATTACGTCTAATTAGATTTACATACAATTAATCACGTATTCAAGTAGCACATAGGTCACGTTTCATATAACCACACATACTTGAGCACAACAATGTGGGCTGAGCTGGTGACCAGTGGTCATGCAGCCCAGCAGCGAATAAATGGCCCCTCAAAAACCCTTCTCGGCCCAATATGTATTACTATAGAATTGCAACTATTTAACACCCTGATTAATTCTCTACCTCCTAATGACCTGCTAGTAGAATTCATGCGCATAACAATATAACATACTTCATCACTGTTACTAGGTCCATATGCTTTAAAGCTTCGGCCCATTACCTACCACCCAAATTAACACATAACAATTATAACATGCAGGTCTACCCGGACACGGTTGGGCTTGGGCCCAAATCAGAAGATCATAATTTGTTGTGCGGCCCAATGTAAAACGGCCCAGAAAAGTGTGTGCAATTTATCGATGAGTCTATCTAAGTTATCGAGCCCAAACATAATGATATCAAAACGAATAGCACATAAAAAATCCCACTCTGACTTGCAACCAAACATGCAATTCATCCAGCGATTATTCATAAATCATGAAACCAATTACCTACTACACAATACCTATATCACATATTCTGATGTCACAACCAACAATAGGCTAGCATAAATATTATTAAAACTAATAATAATGGCCGACCACTTGTTATTACTTTCATGCTATTATTGGACGAATTTTTGTAGTGGGCTGCAAGTTCAATATCATTGGACCGATTGTTAACATATTATATATCACTAGTTTACTGCCAATCACATGCTCATATGAATACAATGGCCGACATAATATATTCACATGCAGCCTTAGATCACAATCATTGTGCAATTTATGAAATTATGGCCAATTTATGAAATCATATGCAATTTCAGAGATCATGTGCAACCTCATAGAGCAATCAATATTTACAATCATTATGTCCAGAATTAATACAACTTACAACAATTCCTAGGATCATATCGACACACAGCAACATTTATTCATAAATCACGCAAGATTAAAACAACCAACTAAATATATGCAAAGTAATAACTCACGTACCAATCAACTGAAATCCCACGTATGATGCCTTGACACTGTTTAGGGTTATTGCGATTAGGGGGGGGGGGGGGCACAGCCGCACGTAACCAGGAACAAAGTAGGGTTTGTATTTAAGTTTGTGCCAAACTAAAACTAATATGATACGTATACATATACAATTATGAAGTGTTGGGGCGGTGGGCATCTTTGACCGATATGGGCTTGCCCACACACTTGGGCTTCCGTAAACCATACTTGGGAAACAAGACAAACAAGACTCAACCATAAACACTTATGTATTGTTTTGGGCTTGACACCTATGGGCCGATTTAAGTGTGAGAGGGTGTGTGAGGGGGGGGGGGGTTGCGGCCATAGGCCCAATCATGTATAACTAGTACTCGGCTCAAACACATATGATTTCCGTTTATGTTTAAGTGTAACAAATAACAAACGTTCACCGCAACGTGTGGTAACACATCGCTTAAAAGGAAAATACAAGATTAAAAGTTACGAGGTTAGACAACACTAACCTTGAAAGTTCGGGTTGTCACATCATCCCCAACTTGAAAGAAATTTCGTCCCGAAATTTAGCACGTGGTTACTGAGGAAGCTAGTTAAGTTGCGTGGTTTCCTGGTTTTCCTGGGGTGTCACATCATCCCCTCGTTGATTTGGAATTTCGTCCCGAAATTCCGCAGTAGCTTCAGCCTCAGTAGTGGTTTCATTGTTTTCGCCATCAGCCGATTCCACCATAGGTTGGGTTTCAAGAAGCATCAGGGTTAAGCAGAACAGTGGCGAAGTGATTAGTCACCAAGAACACGTAGGCTACCATGTTGTTATAATCCCGGCATCGCCCACGCCAATCCCTAATGTCCTTCTATGAGCATCATTTTTCGTGTTGTTGTACTCGTTGCGAGGATTTTCAGTACGGCCGTCGTTCCCTTGGTTGTTGTCGTTCAATTTAACATTGGCCACTCCATGCCGTAAGCACCTTCACTTTCCATACTGTTGGTTACCATTACAAATACCTTGTTGTTGCCATGACCGTTGCCTCTAATGCTGTTGTTTGAAACGAAACTCTACGACTCTTCACCATCAAGGTCCATCTTTTCACATTCTGAGCCACGTCCTAACGCGTTTCTCACTGTGCTGGCAGTCACACCTTCCATACTACCATCAGCTGTCCTCACTTATGCCCCGATTGATTCATAAGAGTTGACTCCCATGAGTTGCTGACAAGGGTTAAGGATTCGTTTGAAGCCAATTCGCTGGTGCTTATTGCCGGTAATCAGGGTCGGCAAGTACTACGCTCATCCTCCTGTTCATCGATGTTGCAAGTTGTTTGAGTAATACACGGTCTGTTACGAGGGTATAGCAGAAGTGATCACACTTCGGGGTCTAAGATGTCAATACATGAGTTCCAGCAAACGAAGAGGAGTAAGAAAGGTATCGATCAATCATCCGACGCTGCGACATCCAACTCAGGGACGTTCGTATAAGCACCTAACCTTCTACACGGTTCGCTAAGTGTTCAGATGGGTGTTCAGGTAATACTCGATAGCATCGAGATTCGAAAGGATCCAGAGATGAATGAAAAGTTCACATTTGAGTAGGGGACAATCACTGCTATGACCCCTATAGGTTTGTTATGTTTCACATCGGTCAAATAACGGAACGGAACCCCTTTTTCACTTGTCAAGGCTCACTGGGACTCGCATGCACCCCACATTATTATTATGTGTGCACCCACAATAATATTGCGATTTGCATGCTCATCTCAGTTCCTCCTAACTCATGTCAAATGGTTCCTCAAACTCAGATGTAAACGGAGGTCGTCAATGTAATAAGATCACAAAAACTTAAGGACTATGGCATACTATCAACGCATCATAAGGTGAGCAAGCAATCCATGCCATCTTGCTATAGTGACGAGTGTGTGTTCGTGTGTTTCGTCATAAACAAATGTATACTGTCACATCAAAGGAAACATGGGTGAGAAAGGTTCGCGAAAGTGCGATGACAGAAGAGAGTAAGCACACAAGTGTTTTCAAACAATAGTTGTTACGTTTATCTAAGCATACCATGAGCAAAGTTCTATGTAACTAGCAAGTAGGCATTGTAAACATAATTCATATCACCTAGAATGTTGAGTCTTGCACGTGGAGCGAAGCGTCGTTGTGGATCGTTGAGCACTGTTTAGGTTATAGTCTGGTTTTAACAAAACTTTTTCCCCTTATTAAAACCAAGTTCACTATAACCAATGGCTCTGATACCAATCTGTCACACCCCCAAAATCCACACGCGGAGTATCACCGCCTGGAGGCGTGACTGACCAGGATCCAGCCACCAATTATATTGAACAAGCATGTAAGTAATTAGAAAATCCAACCAATACAATTGGTGTCCAAATAAAACATAGTTTAAGTTGCAAGCGGAAGCATAATGATTAAATCCAAAACCAAATATAAGTTCAAATGTTTAAATGTTTAACATGGCACACAGTTGTCCATGTCCCACAACGACCAAGCCTCCTCGTGCAAGCTCCATAAGTACCTAACGACCTGCAAGGCATGTAACGAGTCAACAACAAAGTTGAGCGAGTTCACAGTGGTGTTCATTGTTAAGTTGTTTCAAAAACCAGGAATTCATTTGTAAGTTGTAAGTTAATCAGTTTACCCTGTTTCCCAAACATATCCATAGTTGGTGGGGGCTTCCCCATGTTAACCACTAGACCCGTTACCATATCGACCACTGACTGAAGTAAGTTGGTGCCCTAAAGTCAATGTCTATCATCATTGACGTGCCCAGATCCATTAGTTCACGCCCGTCCTCTGCGGCACGGTGTGAGGCTTGTCAAACCTAAATAGCGCTATCTAACTAATGACCCGCTCGCCATTGGCCCGGCGATTAAGTCGAAATAAAAGGAGGTACTTCATGATAGAGAGTTTTTGGTCTAGCATCAGTGTTGTCACCCTTCAATGAAGAGGGTGTGTACGTAATCCCCAAACCAGGAGATTACGCAGGTTCCGATTATATTCTTATCTCGTGTTGTCACCCTTCAATAAAGAGGGTGTGTACGTGTTCCAAACCAGGAGATCACGCAGTTTCAGTTTAAATCCTTTACCCATTCCCAACCCTTGGGAATCCCATGCCTTGTAGAAAGTGTGAACTCACCTCGATTTGCTCGGCAGATAATTTATTCGTCAATATACTTTATTCAATCACGTCCTATCATAAGTATTACGTCTAATTAGATTTACATACAATTAATCACGTATTCAAGTAGCACATAGGTCACGTTTCATATAACCACACATACTTGAGCACAACAATGTGGGCTGAGCTGGTGACCAGTGGTCATGCAGCCCAGCAGCGAATAAATGGCCCCTCAAAAACCCTTCTCGGCCCAATATGTATTACTATAGAATTGCAACTATTTAACACCCTGATTAATTCTCTACCTCCTAATGACCTGCTAGTAGAATTCATGCGCATAACAATATAACATACTTCATCACTGTTACTAGGTCCATACGCTTTAAAGCTTCGGCCCATTACCTACCACCCAAATTAACACATAACAATTATAACATGCAGGTCTACCCGGACACGGTTGGGCTTGGGCCCAAATCAGAAGATCATAATTTGTTGTGCGGCCCAATGTAAAACGGCCCAGAAAAGTGTGTGCAATTTATCGATGAGTCTATCTAAGTTATCGAGCCCAAACATAATGATATCAAAACGAATAGCACATAAAAAATCCCACTCTGACTTGCAACCAAACATGCAATTCATCCAGCGATTATTCATAAATCATGAAACCAATTACCTACTACACAATACCTATATCACATATTCTGATGTCACAACCAACAATAGGCTAGCATAAATATTATTAAAACTAATAATAATGGCCGACCACTTGTTATTACTTTCATGCTATTATTGGACGAATTTTTGTAGTGGGTTGCAAGTTCAATATCATTGGACCGATTGTTAACATATTATATATCACTAGTTTACTGCCAATCACATGCTCATATGAATACAATGGCCGACATAATAAATTCACATGCAGCCTTAGATCACAATCATTGTGCAATTTATGAAATTATGGCCAATTTATGAAATCATATGCAATTTCAGAGATCATGTGCAACCTCATAGAGCAATCAATATTTACAATCATTATGTCCAGAATTAATACAACTTACAACAATTCCTAGGATCATATTGACACACAGCAACATTTATTCATAAAGCACGCATGATTAAAACAACCAACTAAATATATGCAAAGTAATAACTCACGTACCAATCAACTGAAATCCCACGTATGATGCCTTGACACTGTTTAGGGTTATTTCGATTTGGGGGGGGGGGGGGGGGGGGCACAGCCGCACGTAACCAGGAACAAAGTAGGGTTTGTATTTAAGTTTGTGCCAAACTAAAACTAATATGATACATATACATATACAAATATGAAGTGTTGGGGCGGTGGGCATCTTTGACCGATATGGGCTTGCCCACACACTTGGGCTTCCGTAAACCATACTTGGGAAACAAGACAAACAAGACTCAACCATAAACACTTATGTATTGTTTTGGGCTTGACACCTATGGGCCGATCTAAGTGTGAGAGGGTGTGTGGGGGGGGGGGGGGGTTGCGGCCATAGGCCCAATCATGTATAACTAGTACTCGGCTCAAACACATATGATTTTCGTTTATGTTTATGTGTAACAAATAACAAACGTTCACCGCAACGTGTGGTAACACATCCCGTAAAAGGAAAATACAAGATTAAAAGTTACGAGGTTAGACAACACTAACCTTGAAAGTTCGGGTTGTCACATCATCCCCAACTTGAAAGAAATTTTGTCCCGAAATTTAGCACGTGGTTACTGAGGAACCTAGTTAAGTTGCGTGGTTTCCTGGTTTTCCTGGGGTGTCACATCATCCCCCCGTTGATTTGGAATTTCGTCCCGAAATTCCGCAGTAGCTTCAGCCTCAGTAGTGGTTTCATTGTTTTCGCCATCAGCCGATTCCACCATAGGTTGGGTTTCAAGAAGCATCAGGGTTAAGCAGAACAGTGGCGAAGTGATTAGTCACCAAGAACACGTAGGCTACCATGTTGTTATAATCCCGGCATCGCCCACGCCAATCCCTAATGTCCCTCTACGAGCATCATTTCCCGTGTTGTTGTACTCGTTGCGAGGATTTCCAGTACGGCCATCGTTCCCTTGGTTGTTGTCGTTCAATTTATTGGCCACTCCATGCCGTAAGCACCTTCACTTTCCATACTGTTGGTTACCATTACAAATACCTTGTTGTTGCCGTGACCGTTCCCTCTAATGATGTTGTTTGAAACGAAGCTCTACGACTCTTCACCATCAAGGTCCATCTTTTCACATTCTGAGCCACGTCCTAACGCGTTTCTCACTGTGCTGGCAGTTACACCTTCCATACTACCATCAGCTGTCCTCACTTATGCCCCGATTTATTCATAAGAGTTGACTCCCATGAGTTGCTGACAAGGGTTAAGGATTCGTTTGAAGCCAATTCGCTGGTGCTTATTGCCGGTAATCAGGGTCGGCAAGTACTACGCTCATCCTCCTGTTCATCGATGTTGCAAGTTGTTTGAGTAATACACGGTCTGTTACGAGGGTATAGCAGAAGTGATCACACTTCGGGGTCTAAGATGTCAATACATGAGTTCCAGTAAACGAAGAGGAGTAAGAAAGGTATCGATCAATCATCCGACGCTGCGACATCCAACTAAGGGACGTTCGTATAAGCACCTAACCTTCTACACGGTTCGCTAAGTGTTCAGATGGGTGTTCAGGTAATACTCGATAGCATCGAGATTCGAAAGGATCCAGAGATGAATGAAAAGTTCACATTTGTGTAGGGGACAATCACTGCTATGACCCCTATAGGTTTGTTATGTTTCACATCGGTCAAATAACGGAACGGAACCCCTTTTCCACTTGTCAAGGCTCACTAGGACTCGCATGCACCCCACATTATTATTATGTGTGCACCCACAATAATATTGCGATTTGCATGCTCATCTCAGTTCCTCCTAACTCATGTCAAATGGTTCCTCAAACTCAGATGTCAAACGGAGGTCGTCAATGTAATAAGATCACAAAAACTTAAGGACTATGGCATACTATCAACGCATCATAAGGTGAGCAAGCAATCCATGCCATCTTGCTATAGTGACGAGTGTGTGTTCGTGTGTTTCGTCATAAACAAATGTATACTGTCACATCAAAGGAAACATGGGTGAGAAAGGTTCGCGAAAGTGCGATGACAGAAGAGAGTAAGCACACAAATGTTTTCAAACAATAGTTGTTACGTTTATCTAAGCATACCATGAGCAAAGTTCTATGTAACTAGCAAGTAGGCATTGTAAACATAATTCATATCACCTAGAATGTTGAGTCTTGCACGTGGAGCGAAGCGTCGTTGTGGATCGTTGAGCACTGTTCAGGTTATAGTCTGGTTTTAACAAAACTTTTACCCCTTATTAAAACCAAGTTCACTATAACCAATGGCTCTGATACCAATCTGTCACACCCCCAAAATCCACACGCGGAGTATCACCGCCTGGAGGCGTGACTGACCAGGATCCAGCCACCAATTATATTGAACAAGCATGTAAGTAATTAGAAAATCCAACCAATACAATTGCTGTCCAAACAAAACATAGTTTAAGTTGCAAGCGGAAGCATAATGATTAAATCCAAAACCAAATATAAGTTCAAATGTTTAAATGTTTAACATGGCACACAGTTGTCCATGTCCCACAACGACCACGCCTCCTCGTGCAAGCTCCATAAGTACCTAACGACCTGCAAGGCATGTAACAACGAGTCAACAACAAAGTTGAGCGAGTTCACAGTTGGTGTTCATTGTTAAGTTGTTTCAAAAACCAGGAATTCATTTGTAAGTTGTAAGTTAATCAGTTTACCCTGTTTCCCAAACATATCCATAGTTGGTGGGGGCTTCCCCATGTTAACCACTAGACCCGTTACCATATCGACCACTGACTGAAGTAAGTTGGTGCCCTAAAGTCAATGTCTATCATCATTGACGTGCCCAGATCCATTAGTTCACGCCCGTCCTCTGCGGCACGGTGTGAGGCTTGTCAAACCTAAATAGCGCTATCTAACTAATGACCCGCTCGCCATTGGCCCGGCGATTAAGTCGAAATAAAAGGAGGGACTTCATGATAGAGAGTTTTTGGTCTAGCATCAGTGTTGTCACCCTTCAATGAAGAGGGTGTGTACGTAATCCCCAAACCAGGAGATTACGCAGGTTCCGATTATATTCTTATCTCGTGTTGTCACCCTTCAATAAAGAGGGTGTGTACGTGTTCCAAACCAGGAGATCACGCAGTTTCAGTTTAAATCCTTTACCCATTCCCAACCCTTGGGAATCCCATGCCTTGTAGAAAGTGTGAACTCACCTCGATTTGCTCGGCAGATAATTTATTCGTCAATATACTTTATTCAATCACGTCCTATCATAAGTATTACGTCTAATTAGATTTACATACAATTAATCACGTATTCAAGTAGCACATAGGTCACGTTTCATATAACCACACATACTTGAGCACAACAATGTGGGCTGAGCTGGTGACCAGTGGTCATGCAGCCCAGCAGCGAATAAATGGCCCCTCAAAAACCCTTCTCGGCCCAATATGTATTACTATAGAATTGCAACTATTTAACACCCTGATTAATTCTCTACCTCCTAATGACCTGCTAGTAGAATTCATGCGCATAACAATATAACATACTTCATCACTGTTACTAGGTCCATACGCTTTAAAGCTTCGGCCCATTACCTACCACCCAAATTAACACATAACAATTATAACATGCAGGTCTACCCGGACACGGTTGGGCTTGGGCCCAAATCAGAAGATCATAATTTGTTGTGCGGCCCAATGTAAAACGGCCCAGAAAAGTGTGTGCAATTTATCGATGAGTCTATCTAAGTTATCGAGCCCAAACATAATGATATCAAAACGAATAGCACATAAAAAATCCCACTCTGACTTGCAACCAAACATGCAATTCATCCAGCGATTATTCATAAATCATGAAACCAATTACCTACTACACAATACCTATATCACATATTCTGATGTCACAACCAACAATAGGCTAGCATAAATATTATTAAAACTAATAATAATGGCCGACCACTTGTTATTACTTTCATGCTATTATTGGATGAATTTTTGTAGTGGGTTGCAAGTTCAATATCATTGGACCGATTGTTAACATATTATATATCACTAGTTTACTGCCAATCACATGCTCATATGAATACAATGGCCGACATAATATATTCACATGCAGCCTTAGATCACAATCATTGTGCAATTTATGAAATTATGGCCAATTTATGAAATCATATGCAATTTCAGAGATCATGTGCAACCTTATAGAGCAATCAATATTTACAATCATTATGTCCAGAATTAATACAACTTACAACAATTCTTAGGATCATATCGACACACAGCAACATTTATTCATAAAGCACGCATGATTAAAACAACCAACTAAATATATGCAAAGTAATAACTCACGTACCAATCAACTGAAATCCCATGTATGATGCCTTGACACTGTCTAGGGTTATTTCGATTGGGGGGGGGGGGGGGGGCACAGCCGCACGTAACCAGGAACAAAGTAGGGTTTGTATTTAAGTTTGTGCCAAACTAAAACTAATATGATACGTATACATATACAATTATGAAGTGTTGGGGCGGTGGGCATCTTTGACCGATATGGGCTTGCCCACACACTTGGGCTTCCGTAAACCATACTTGGGAAACAAGACAAACAAGACTCAATCATAAACACTTATGTATTGTTTTGGGCTTGACACCTATGGACCGATCTAAGTGTGAGAGGGTGTGTGAGGGGGGGGGGGGGGGGGGGTTGCGGCCATAGGCCCAATCATGTATAACTAGTACTCGGCTCAAACACATATGATTTTCGTTTATGTTTAAGTGTAACAAATAACAAACGTTCACCGCAACGTGTGGTAACACATCGCGTAAAAGGAAAATACAAGATTAAAAGTTACGAGGTTAGACAACATTAACCTTGAAAGTTCGGGTTGTCACAGTTTGACAGTTGAAAAGTGTATGAAAGTTCAAAATTTTCAAGTTCATTTGTTTGAACTATTTTCAGAATGAAATAACTGCGTACTTCATAATTCGGTCAACCAAGGTCATTAACTTGAACTTGGTGGACCAAGCAGTTGACCAAGGTCATTGATTTGGACTTGGTTAACTGGGTGTGACGGTGTTTAATCTGAAAAGTGTCAAAAAATCAAATTTTTTTGAAAACAACATCCTGATTTTGCTCATGTGTCACTAAACAATAATTTTGAAAATTAAAAGGTTTAAAATTTGATTGTAAAGCGTTAAGTTTAGTTGTTTGGATTCTTTATATAGTCAAATCTTTCTAGGATTGTGAAAGAACCAGATCATCAATTCTGGAAATTTAAAATGTCTATTCTTATAAATGTTTGAGATTTGCAGGTAAAAGTTCCAGATTAAGATCCCGATAGCAGAGTCTTAGGGAGAGTCTGAAGACGAGCTTGATGCAAAAAGGAAGCTTGTTGCTAATAATCCAGGTGTCGATCCCAAAAACACAGATGATTGATGAAAGGGGGAGCCTGCGAAAGAGAAAGAGAAGATTAGGAAGCTGCTGAAAAAGCCTAAGTTTAGAGAAGGAAAGTTTCAAGTCACTCTGAAGACCCAAAGATAAGACTGAAGACTCTGGCTGTATCCAAGGGGGAGTTTGTTGGTGCACGAATGTCTAAAGCCTACGTCTTAGTCTTAGTTGATCCATATATAGGGTCTAGATGTGTTAATTATGAATGTATAGGGGGTTAATATGTAAAATTTGGGTTTGTCATGTTGATATTTCGCTTATATGGTCATGTGGCATAAAAGCGAAACCTTAACTTGGTGATTTCGCTTATATAGACATGCCATATAAGCGAAACCTCATCCCCTATAAATAGTGGAGTTGTTTTCTCATTTGTAACGTTGATGTCAAGTGTGTAGCTGAACTGCTGCCCGTATATTTCGTGAAGATTAATGAGAAAACCAGTTTAAAGTGATCTGTTTCTGTTTCTACACCTTTCTTGCTTTGATTCATGCCGATTTTGTATTTCCGCTGCATTTTCGGTAGTTGCTAGCTCGAATTGACTCACACGACTGTCAAATACGGTCCTACAATTGATACCACTTGTAGGATCGTGAAACGATCTAACGAGTCGATCAGAAGAGTGCTCAGACTGAATCAGAGGCGGAATTCATTGATTCAGTCTTTGTTTAGCTTGATTTCACTATTAAATGTCTTTATTATTGATCAGCTGACAGTTTACAAGCGCTGGAGACGATTCGGCAAAGTTTCGCCGTTACATACAAGACCTTCACACCTGTTCTATGTGGTTTCGCTCATACATCCCCTATATATAGACATGGTGGTTTCGCTTTTATGTACATGTACACATAAGCGAAACCTCATGTGTACAAATAAGCTAAACCTCATGTTCACATAAGCTAAACCTCATGTTCACAAAAGCTAAACCTCTACCCAATGTCCCTATGAGCGAAACCTATGATCTATACTCATACATTTCCTATTTTCTCGTAAAATGTGCCCTAATCTATACAATACAATGTAAGACTCGATACAAGACGAAGTCGACAGATGTAGTGCACCAACACTACAAAGACTCAATCACCGATTAATCACTATTATGAAACTGGGGTTATAATACTTACAACGGAGCAGAACCTCGCTTATTAGGGGTATAATACCCGACTATAATGTTTATAACTTCAGAATTCGAGATTGAGAATTTAGAATGAGCAACGGAAATTAAAACCCGAGGCCTCCTTTATATAGTTGCTGATATTGACTCTCAGGCGGCCCGCGTAAAACACAGGCCAGTGTTACGCGGCCCGCGTCAACCCTGGTCAACACTATAGCTTGTCCCGGTCATTCTCTAGACCGCCACGATAACGACACGTGTTGGCCTCTGGATGTATCCGCGTTTCATGATCTATCGCGGCCCGCGTCGACTAGACATAAACTCTTACGCGGCCCGCTTTAACTAAAGAAATCAGCGGAGTCAATTCCGGTCTTGATACCGCCCGCGTGAGATGTTGGGGCGGGTCTACGCGGCCCGCCTCAACTCCATTATTCTTATTTTTGATTTATTTTAAATACTCTAACGTATTTCGGGCTCGGTTTTCACATACGGGGTGTAATATAAAACATATTAGGACATTTTATAATATACTAGAGTGTCAGAATTATTATAAGGGTGTTGGTTTTACCGAGGGTTGTTACAAGTACAACGTGAAGATACAAAACGACACTTTTAAACGACTAAAACATGTACAAAACTATATAGTTACAATGTGTTTTTACACACACATCATGTGTGTAATAGTTCTACGCATTTTATTTTAGGGGGATTCTATTGGCACATCGGTCTATCTATTGGCACACTTTGACAATTCAATACGCATCGTATAGGCCTATACGATGCGTATTGAATAAAGTAAAAGACATGGCGGACTGGCAGGTGCATGGGTTGTCTGGTGGCTGTCTTAATACGCATCGTATATGCCTATACGATGCGTATTAAGACCCTTAATTTTTTAAGTTTATTTTTTGGTATGTGGTGTTTGGTTTTGGGTCGGTTTTTGGTGTTTTGGGTTTGTTAATAGTGTTTATTATTGGTTATTTTTGTTTTAATTAGTTTTAAATTCTTTATTATTTTTTTATCGTTAAGTATCGTATTATAGCGTATCGTGGCCTATCGTATCGTATCACATTTTTAATTTAATATTGTATTATAGCGTATCGTTGAACCTTGTAGAAGAAATCGCAGGCTGATACATAAAAATATATTTAACGAATTATCGAGTAACTATAGCGTATCATTGAACCTTGCAGACGAAATCGCATGCTGATACATAAAAATACATATAACAAATTATCGTCTTCAGAATCAGACGAAGGTTACAAACACTCAGAAAACACCAAAATGATATTGAAATTTGTGAGACCTTTAAATTATTTTGGGAAATGTGAAAGAAGACCATCTCACGGAACGAGGTTTTATAATCATGGGAAACGAAGAAATTTGATCTTTGAAGAGATCGAAGATTTGGGTACAACTTCAAGTCATGAAGATCACTCTACAGAAGTTGATCATGACAACTGTAATAAAACGTAACATAATCCCAGATTGTCTAGAGTATCTTACTATAGTGTATCGTTGAACCTTCCAGAAGAAATCACAGGCTGATACTTAAAAATACATATAACGAATTATCGTCTATAGAATCAGGCGAAGCTTACAAACACTAAGAAAATCACCAAAAGGATATTGAAATTTATGAGCCTTCAAATTAATTTGGGAAACGTGAAAGAAGACCACCTCATGAAATGAGGTTTCATAATTATGGGAAACGAAGAAATTTGATCTTGGAAGAGATCGAAGATTTGGGTACAACTTCAAGTCATGAAAATCACTCTGCAGGAGTTGGTCATGACGACTGTAACAAAACGGAACATAATCCCAGATTGTCTAGAGTATCGTATTATAGCGTATTGTTGAACCTTCCAGAAGAAATCGCATGCTCATACATAAAAATACATATAACAAATTATCATCCTTTGAATCAGACAAAGGTTACAAACACTCAGAAAATCACCAAAATGATATTGAGATTTGTGAGCCTTCAAATTATATTGGGAAACGTGAAAGAAGGCCACCTCACGAAACGAGGTTTCATAATCTTGGGAAACGAAGAAATTTGATCTTGGAAGAGATCGAAGATTTAGGTACAGCTTCAGGTCATGAAGATCACTCTACAGGAGTTGATCATGACGACTGTAATAAAATGGAACATGATCCCAGATTGTCCAGAGTATCGTAGTATAGCGTATTGTTGAACCTTCAAGAAGAAATCGCAGGCTGATACATAAAAATACATATAACGAATTATAGTCTTCAGAATTAGACAAAGGTTACAAACACTCAACCAAAATGATATTGAAATTTATGAGCCTTCAAATTATTTTGGGAAACGTGAAAGAAAACCACCTCACGAAACGAGGTTTCATAATCATGGGAAACGAAGAAATTTTGTCGTATCACATTTTTAATTTAATATCATATTATAGCATATCGTTGAACCTTCCTGAAGAAATCGCAGGCTGATTCATAAAAATACATATAACGAGTAAAAGTTCCTCATAATCAGAGGAAGGTTACAAACATTCAGAAAATCACCAAAATAATATTAAAAGTTGTGAGCCTTCAAATTGTTTTGGACAACGGTTTCTCAATGAAAGGAATTGTAAAAAGGAAAAGAGACACAATTCGTGTACTGCGAAAACAGAATCACAGTCCTTTTCCTTCAATTTCCAGAACATCCACCAGCAATACCAGCTTATTACCAGTGCGGTTGCTATGAGCCTGAGTAACTTTTAATAAGCTGCCTCAGTTGTCAAATTCGTTGCTTGCATTCATATTGTTTCATGGGTTTGTGTCTAATGCAAGGTTCTTCGATTTCAAGCACTTGATCATCTAAAATTTAGGGAAAATGGGGTTGAAAGATCATAACCCAATCGTGGAGGATCTCATTCTACAGCTCCGATTATCATTCTTTTCAGTAGAGTTTGAACAAGTGGCCAAAACATTGGCAGAACACGAAAATCATGATTTAAGGTGTTTTAGGTTATAATTTTGTTGAAGAAAGTCAAATTTCTTGTTTAGCTTTATACCATTTAAATTTATCAATCGCATTCTTGTTTAACTTTATGCCATTTAGATTTAACTTAATATCGTATAATAGCGTATCGTGGAGTATCGTATCACATCTTTAACTTAATATCATATTATAGCGTATCGTGGCGTATCGTATCACATCTTTAATTTTTTTTGTTAAGTGTCGTATTATAGCATATCATGTCGTATCGTATCACATTTTTAACATAATATCGTATTATAGCATATCGTATCGTATCACATTTTTAACTTAATATCGTATTATAACGTATCGTGGCGTATCGCCTCACATCTTTATTATTTTTATATCATTAAGTATAATATTATAGCGTATCGTGGCTTATCGTATCACATTTTTAATTTAATATCGTATTATAGTGTATCATGTCGTATCGTTGCGTAATTTTGTATTAGTTTTTTATGTTGATGTATTCATGATGTATGATATTATACATTGTACGTAACCAAGCAAACCAATCTAAATAGTTAAAATAAACAATCACAAATACAAATAAACTAAAACTGCAAATTTAATTACATAATAAGTTTGTACAAATACAGGACATCGTTCAAAATACATAAACTGTCAAAATACAAGAAAAGTACAACGATCTTAAATCTATGGATCCTGACCCTCCTGACTGGTGCCTGAGGGCCCCGTCCCCTAAGTGCCAGAGCTCCCCGTCCCCTGAGTGCCTGAGCTCCCCGTCCCCTGATCCGCATCCTCTCCAGGGTAAGGCGACATTGGCGGTATCGTCAATGGTGTATCACCATGCCGGATAGCCGCCTGTATATCGCCCAGGATCGCCTGCATGAGAAGACGCTCAGTATGGCGGTGACCGGCGTCTATCCCCCCTGCAGCCGCTCCTCCATCCACTCTAACGCAAGTGCCACAGCGGGATGTAGCTGGTCGTACAGAACGTGCTCGGGGTACTGAGGCACCCCTTATAGCCGCGGCTTCGGTGGCGGACCACCTGGCGAAAATGATGGCGGAAATGGTGGGTCAGCGTGATCCCCATCGCCGTCATCGTCGTCGTCGTCCTCTGCAGCATCACCATCTAACGGCTGACCTTGTGCCGGCACCGGAATCAACTCTGGTAACTCGGCTGGGAGAGCGGCGGGGGCAAACAGCTGCCCGTCAGGTCTTATAAAACGCAGCCCGAGCCCAGGGAAGTCACGCGTCACATGCATGCTGATCAGGGTTTGCCGGATCTGACCGGCTCCATATGCCCCCTCGCTGGGGAACAAGGCCCAATGAGACGGCGCTACGCACGATGTACGCCCCCCCCCCCCGGTACAACACAGGCCTGTCCTACCTATGGTACGCCGCCGCGAACCACTGGGCTAGGCGGTGATGGAGGGCGTACATGTCCCCCCATACAAGAAAGTATAGGTAAAATAGATCCCCCTGATTACACCACTCGCGAATCTGCTTGCATGGTGTAATGGATGTGGCAATAAGCCTGTGCAGGTAATGGTATAGGGGATCTCTGATCTAGGAAACCCTCGACTTCGACTTTGGGCCAAAGCGGGTCACTGATCACCTGCCAAAACCTGCAGAGAGTCGAACGAGGGGCCATATGGATGCCCTCGGTGTAGATGGGGGTGTCTGTCTCCTCTATCGTGTAAAGACCGCAGTGCACGACAAACTCTCTGAGTGACATCTCATGTCACATGCCGTCTAGATGAAAGCTGACCTCTATCCATGGGCCGTCGGGGTCGTCACGCAAATCTGGCTGGTCTGCATGCCTGGGAACGAAGTCAAAAGTTGCTAAAAACTATCACACCATGACCCTGTACGATGGCGTGTGTGCAATATCGAACCCGTCACACAGTGTGGTTAGTATACATGTCGTATACAAAACAAAGAAAACACAGTAGCAAATAGTATACCTCTCCCGTGGAGTATCGTGTCCGATGAACCCTCTAGCTCTCGCCACCTCGTCCACCTCCTAGAGAGCTGCCCAAACGAGGGCGGTGTGGCCGCCGATCTGCAAATGCCGAATTACGTTACGGACCTAATCGTGTTACTGATGATTTCAACTAATATAAATATTATATATTTTACGACGTCTTAGGTCTCGATGCTTGTTACGGACCTACGCGCATTACGGACGACTTCGACTAAAAATATAAATGTACAAGAGTAAATATAAAGTCAGGTGAACGATACGAAAACGATATATTAATTTGATAAATGTCATTATTTTTTTGGTGAGAGTAAGGGTAAGCCAGATCTGCGCTACCCTTTGAAAAAACAATGGCTATAGAGCCTTGGTGAGAGTAAGGGTAGCCCAGATCTGAGCTACACTTTGAATAAAGCTCTAAATGTTGGGAAATGAAGAAAGCCCTAAAAGTTGTAGTTCTACGTAACTCGACCGTTTACATTTCGACGTTCGTTATGGACCTACGCGCGTTACAGATGATTTCGTCTAAAAATATAAAAAATTATATATTTATGACGACTTACGTTTTAACGCTCGTCACAGACCTACGCGAGATACGGACTTTTTCGACTAAAAATACAAATAATTATTTATTTATGACAACTTACATTTCGACGCTCATTATGGACCTAATCGCGTTATGGATGATTTCGACTAAAATATAAAAAATTATATATTCACGTTGACTTACGTTTCGAAGCTCGTTACGGTCCTATGCGCGTTACGGACGACTTCAACTATATAATATAAATATTATATATTTACGACTTCTTAGGTTTCGACGCTCGTTACGGACCTATGCACGTTACAGACAATTTCAAATAAAAATATACAAAATTATATATTTACGACGACCTACGTTTCGACGCATGGTACGGACGATTTCAACTAAAAATATAAATATTATATATCTACGACGACTTAGGTTTCGACGCTCGTTACCGACCTAATCGCGTTATGGATGATTTCGCCTAAAAATATAAATATTATATATCTACGACGACTTATATTTTGACTCTCGTTATGGACCTAATCGAGTTACGGACGATTTTGTCTAAAAATATAAATAATATATATTTACGATGACTTAGGTTTTAACGCTCGTTACGGACCTAATCGCGTTAGTGACGATTTCGACTAAAAATATAAATATTATACATTTACGACGTCTTATGTTTCGACGCTCGTTACGGACGACTTTGACTATATAATATAAATATTATATATTTACGACATCTTAGGTTTCGACGTTCGTTATGGACCTTATCGCGTTACAGACGATTTCGACTAAAAATATAAATATTATATATTTACGATGTCTTAGGTTTTGACTAAATTGCCCTTTTTGAAAAAAAATTATAACTGATGGTATTAATTATCCTGCTTATTTCCATAACTTTATTTATAACAATAGTAATATTATGTTGAAACAAATTTCTGTTAAATTTATTGAACATAATATTTTGGAATAAGAGGGATTATAAATTTTCTAGATTTATTAGAACAATTTTATTTTTAACTAGAGGGTTGAACTATATTGGTTGTAAAATATTAGGACTTGATTCTTAATTTATCGTATTTATTTATTCAAGGAGGTATTATAGTAGATAATACAAAGTTTGGCATTTCTAAATTTGATTCTAAATATATTAAGGAATGAAGTAGTATTCCTGTATTAGAATATATATGACTCAAAATGAGTTAAACTATTAAATGGTAAAAAATCTTAAGCTATTTCCTGTTGATATATATGTGTTATGTACATATATTTTAAATGTTTTTAAATCATATAGTTATACATTATCAAATGTTTTTGTACATATTTCTACTTTATGTATGAAATTTTATTTGTTTCATCAATACAGGTTATATAATATATAAAATATTTTATGCACACCTTCCATGTTGTTAGTGCAGTTATATCTATCGCCTCCGTCAATCCAGTCCGTAGCGAGAAACTGATCTAACTAGACTTTATATTGTAATAATTAGGGATACGGCAAGGTGGCATTTATTTAATTAATTAGAAGTCTCATTAAAGCCTTGGCCTATATATAGAAGTCTTAGGGTTAGAGATTAGGACTTTCGCCATTTGCACTTTTGGAGATCTAGAGCTAGAGAGAGAAAGTGGCAAGGTGATTCACGGTTCATTTGTACTTTTCATATCATCAATCGAATCACCGATTATATTACGTCTTGTGTGTTCGGTCACGTTAGTGTACGGATTCCGCACGTTACACGAGTCGGTTCGTAATCGTACGGGAGTCAAATCCGGTCCCACAAGTGGTATCAGAGCAGGAGATTGATTGCACGGATCAAACACACAATTTCGCTTAAGAATTCATCAGATTCAAATCAAAAATTGCATCAGATTTGCTAAATTTCTTCATCTTTTCATATTCTTCACGTTTCTAACTGAAAATCGCCAAATTAAACGAGTTTTTACGGATAAAATTTGCTGTTTTTTGATATGTTGTGCGAAAATCATTGATCTAAAAGCCTACAAAATTTCAGATCTTAATTCGAAGTAGTTTGGGAGAAATCTAAAATTTTTTGTTCGAAAAAGTTGATGAATATGTTAACTGTTGTTGCTGTTGAAAATGATGTTCACCGATCGGATGACCACCCGATCGGGTGACCATCCGATCCAAGTCCCACTCGTTCCATTGCAAGTTAGTAAATGTTGACTTTGTTAACGGTCACCCGATAGGATCACCACCCGATCGGGCGGTAATCCGATCCAACGACACCTCACCCGATTCACTGCAATTCACTGAAAATATTGACTTTGTTGACCCATTCGATCGGGTCACATGGTCAAACTTGTTAAGTCAGTCAACTTTGACAGTCATTAAAGGACACTATATTCCACAGTTCATTTAATTCAATATCTCGGTCCAATCAGGTACGTATTAGTGGAATGGCCATGTGCTTTGACTGAATTCTATTATTTCGGTCCAATTAGAGTATAAAGTGTTCTGCATAAAAAGTTGTCATCCCATGTGATTACATTACATATGCAAAAATGTGCATGTGAATCATACTGTCAACCCATGTGCAATTGTATTGAAGATCCTATGACATCATTTTGAATAATTTGTTATTGCATGTGATAATGAATGAAGTTTGTCAGGCTCATGTGTGATTATAACTAGTATGTCGGCCATATGATAACTATTTGCATGTGAGTTTATGTTGAAAGTCTAATTTCATTGTTGAGGTCAAATAGTCAAACGGCTACCCGATCGGATCTCCACCCTATTCATTGCACGTTTGACATTGTTGACTCACCCGATCGGATCACCACCCTATTCATTGCAAGTTTGACTTTGTTGACCTACCCGATTCATTACATTTCTTTAAAAGTTTGACTTTGATTGACCCACTCGATTGGGCCATCATCCGATTCACTGCAAGTTGTTTGTTCAAGTTTAAAGTGCAAAGAATCGAGTGGCAATCCGAACAAATTGCCACCCGATCCTAATCACTTCATTTTGTTTGTGATACAGGTGATTGTCAAAGAATCGGATACTCACTCGATCGGACAGCATCCCCACCCGATCGGACAACATTGTCACCCGATCGGACAGCATCCCCACCCAATCGGAAAGCATTGTCACCCGATCGGACATCATTGTCACCCGATCGGACAACATTCTCACCCGATCGAGTAGCGATCCGATTCAAAGCACACTGTCATGCAATCGGATCACCGCCCGATCCGTTGTCATACGATCATCATTATTCTGTTGACTTTTGTTGACTCACTTGATCGGATACTTGTCCGATTGAATTGTTTGATAGTGTTTGTACTGATCTTGTGTGTTTGTAATTCAGGTGATTCAAAGGTGCTGTGATTCGGAGTAATAAACAAGAAACGTCATGGCTGAAGAATTCTACAACATGTTCTACAAAGCGTTCACATCATAATCTTCCGAAACATCAACCGTCGCACCGAAAAGCATCTCAAAAGCAATAACAGAAAACATCAATCATGATAATTTTTATGGGACGCACTCAAAACCACCAAAGCTGGATAATATTGAAGACTATACTTGGTGGAAGGAGCGTTTCATCAACTGGGCCAAAGCGTACGCGCACGAGAGCTGGTTTTGTTTAGAGTTTGGATATGATAGACCTGTCAATGACAAAGGCGAAGAAATTCCACTCAAGAGCTTAAACACTGATGGCAAGAAAAACTTTTCATATGAACAGAGAATGATTGCTCTAATCCAATCATCGATTAGAGATGACATTTTTGCATTACTTGAACATGACGGGTCATCAAAATCTGTTTGGGAAGCGTTAAGGATTAAGGCTGAGGGGGGTAAACAAATAAAGAAACATAAAATTTCTTTGTTAAAGAAAGAGTTTGTTTTGTTTGATAGTCTAAAAGGAGAGTCGGTGAGGCAAATGATTGAGTGGTGTTAGTGTACTACGTCTATTGACTTCGTCTTGTATCATGAAATAGGATAGAATAGAGTGCACGAGGTTCGAGAAACTGAGAAATGTGGTTTTAGTGATGATTTCGCTTCAAGTGAACTTGTTACAAGTTCAAGCGAAATCACATACAACAGATTTCGCTTCAACCTGTTCAGGTTGTCTTCAAGCGAAATCTTCACCTATATATATAGTGCACATGTCATTTCATTTGTGACGCAACTTCTGAAAGTGTAACGAAGTACTGCCGATTTTCTGTCAGGTTGTAAACACTGTTATTATCAATACAAGCAACAGATTAAAGAGTACAAGCTGTTTTCGTGTCCGGTTTACTGATTCCGCCTTTAAACTGGATGTAAAACTCTTCGGAACGACTCAGTCGGGTCAAACAACGATCCAACAAGTGGTATCAGAGCTCAGGACGAGGAGTTCATACTACTACAGCTTGATTCTACCGATTTCCCTCATTTCTACTCATTCTTTTTATATTTTTTCAGATCTGAACTAGTTCCAACGGTTGAAATGGTCTGATTTTCGAGTATAACGTATAAAACGTAGTTTTAACAAAGCCTACAAAGTTTCGGACTTAAATTCAGATTAAAACTCATTAAAATTGACCTAAAACAGGGTTTCGCTTGAAAAGTGTTCGAAGGATATAGTTGATTTCGCTTCAAATCAGACTGTTTGGACTATTTCGCTTGAAACTCTGAAGCGAAATAGTGTTGAGATATTGGATTTCGCTTGAGTTCTTCTGAAGCGAAATAGTGGTTTCGCTTGAAACTGATTCTATTGGAACTTGTATTGTTGAAGCGAAATAGATCATTTGGGATTTCGCTTGAAGGTTATAATCATCTGAAGCGAAATAGTTGTTTTCGCTTGAAACTAGTTCATATCAGATTTCGCTTGAACAATCCTATAGTGCTGATTTCGCTTGAGAACATTTTATTTCAAAGTATTTCGCTTGAAGTTGCTGAATTTTCAAAACTTAAAATTTTCTAAGTGTTTGACTGATTTGTCAGGTACGTTCACGATGGATGATAATTTCATAAACCCGTTTAGCGATATGTACGCGTTCACTTCCGAATCGTCAGATAGAAGATCTGAGATGAAAGAATATTCAAAAGAAATTTCGGAGAATTTGAAGTTTGAGAATATGTACGGGAGTCAACAGAAGCCACCAAAGCTAATGAAAGTGGAAGATTATCATTGGTGGAAAAACAGATTTGAGGGTTGGGTAAAAGCTTTTGCGACTGAAAGCTGGTTAAAACTGACAGATGAATATGTTGCACCAGTAAAAGAGGGAGGAGAGTTAATAGATGCAAAAGATTTTTCAGAAAAAGATATAAAAAATGTTGTGGCTGAACATAGAATGATAACATTGATCAAACAGTCAGTAAGAGAGGATATTATTTCATTACTCGAACAAGAAAAGACTTCAAAGAGTTTGTGGGAAGCGTTAGAGAGAAAATGTGTAGGAAGTAATGAAATTGTTAAAAACAAAAAGAAATTGTTGCGAAAAGAGTTTGATTTATTCAATTGTATGAAAAATGAATCTGTTTGTAAAATGATTGAGAGATTCGGACATCTGAAAATGGAGCTGATCAGACACCAAATCTTACCTTCTAAAGAGGAGCTGGTGGATAAATTGTTTGATTCATTGCCAAATGATCAAGAGTGGCAATACTTTGCTCTAATGTTGAAAAATACAATCAAGCCTGAAGATTTGAAATTGGATATGCTGATTGAAAAGCTTGAAAGTCATGAGCTGGAGATAAAGAGATCTAAAGTCAACAATCCAGCTTATCAGCAGAATGTAGAGCTTTACTACAGAGTACCGCAGGCTGGGTTTCCAAGAACTGCATTTTCTGCAGAAAGTTCAAGTTCAGTGAACAATGAAAGTCTTCAATGTAGTTTTCACAGTGGATCTTCTTCAAACACTTCAAGTCAATCTGCTTCCAAGAATTTGTTTCAGTGTAATATCGCAGTGGATTTGAAGAATGGTCAGAATTTCAGCGAAGAATCGGCAAAACAACAGATGGTTTTCTTGGCATCTGTACTTGAATCGTATGAAAGCCTCATTGCAGGGAAGATTGGCAATACCAATTTGACGAAAGAAGATTATGACCAATTAGACCCCGAGGAGATGGAACTAATGGATATAAGATGGTGCATGGCCAGTGCGATTCGTCGGGCACAACGGTTCATGGAAATCACGGGGAGAAAGTCAATTGGTGGACCATCTACCAAATTGGGATTTGATAAATCCAAGGTGACATGTTTCAAATGTAAACAAAGAGGTCATTTTAAGCGCGAGTGTAGAAATGCGTATGCTGCTGATGATTCTGAAAATCCATTCAATGAAGATTACTACAGAAAGGCGATTTACCATCAGAACAAGTCTGAGCCACCAAGATTAAAGCAACCAGAAGAAAGATCAAGGGCTCTTGCAGTTATATACGAAGATGAAGGGTATGACTGGAGTCAAGAAGTTTTACCTGAAGAAGATGCAGTTGGTTATGCATTTGTTGCAAATGATGATCATGATAGATGGTGGAGAAGAGACAGTGCAAGATGGGAGATTGGTAAATTGAATGAACCATTTAAGGAAGCACAAAGAGCCAAGAGATGGAATGAAGAACTAGAGTGTTACATGGATCCACAGGGTAATCCAGTAGTTGATCCATCAAAAGTGGATTTTGATGCTGTAACCAATGTGTTTCCAAGTGAGGGCACGTTCAACACAAGAAGGCTTTCTGATAAAATCTATTTGCCAAATTTGATGAACAAGTTAAAAGAAGTTTTTGAAGCAAGTTTACCGAAGGTGGTAGAGATGAAGAAGCGAAAAGAAGAAGAATTGAAGAAGATGATTGAAGAAGTGAAAACTGTTGCGAAGATTGCTGCTGAAGAGGAACAGAAAGTTGAAGAAGAACAGAAGAATGCAGAAGCTCAGAAAGAAGAAAAGGAGAACGATCAGAAAGTTGAATCAGAAGAACCGGTGCTGAATGAGACTGAGGTTAGAAAATCTTCTGATCTATCTAATGTTGAAATGGTTGATGAAAAAGAAAACAAGTGCAGGAATTGCATAGAAATATGCAAAGCCTGTACTCAAAAGGATGACATTATAAAAGCAAAAGAAATTGAAGCAACCAAATTTGAAAATGTTTTCAAAATAAAATGTAAAGAAATGGTTGAAAAAGAAGAAATTTTGAAATTAAAAGTTGAAAATTTGACACAGAAATGTCAAGGTCTTGAAAAGGATAATGATGTTTATAGACAACTGTGTTCTACAAAATGTGTCGATTGTGTTGATAAAGAATCGAAATTTCAAGATTTACAAAAACAGTATGATTCTTTAAAGTGGTCGAGTCAGAGAGTACAAGAAGCTTATGATACTTTGAAGAGCCAAGTCAAAAGTTTTGATCAAAGATTGTCTGAAACTTTAACAACTAAAGAAATATATGAGAGACAGTTTAAAGAAAAGCAAATTGAATTAAACAAATGTGTTGATGAAATTGCAAATCTTAAACAAGTCTTGGCTGAAAAAGAAAAGGTTGTTACAAAACTTCAAAGTTATCTTAACTCTTCGTACATTCTTGAACGCATTTTCAACATCACACCAGATGACAAAGATACTGAAAATTGCAAAAAGGGTATTGGTTCAGAATTTCATCAGGTACCACCACCATTGAGAAACAACTATACTTTTTATGATGAGGAAAAGGTGGCAAAAGGTTTGAACATAGCTGACCAGTTACCTGAAAGTATCGATGTGACTTACTCCAAATCTGATGATGCTAATGATTCAGAGGTGGTAAGTAAGGTTGTTGAAAGCGTTTTGAAAGATGAGTCTACAAAAGGTAAGTCTGAATCACAGGATGAAGATGAAGGAAATTTTTATGATGGTTATTCGAAAAACACAAAATCCGAGAAAAATTTGAATGATGATTCAAAAGGATTGGTTTATACCATGATTGGATCGGACAAACTATTCTTAGATGTTGTTTTCCCGATTCAGAATGTGATTTCAGAAAAGGTCAATCAAGTTTTCAAAATGGTTGAGATTGAGAAGTCTGAGATTCCAAAGTTTGCTGGTAAAGGTCATAGATCTTTTTATAACAAACCTGGTTTTAAGAAGAAAAACATGAAGGCTGGTTTGGGTTATAAAAAGAAATGGAATTGGAATCAAAGTAAAAAACCAAATTTGCAACAAAAGATGAATTTTGTTCAAGGGAAAAGTTTGAAAGAAGAGGAAAAACTCAAATTTGGACGACAGTCTAATGAGGAGTTTGATGCGATGAAAAAGAAACAACAACAGGCCAAGGACGTTTCAAAGAAAGTGTGTTTTAAATGTGATCAAATTGGACATGTTGCACGAAAGTGTCCAAATCCAAAGCCTGTTGATGTTGAAAAACAGAAATCTGAGGCTGTGAAATTGAGGTCAACCAGATTTGATTCGAAACAAACTTGGAGGTACAATACAAACAAGTTTGCTTCAAATCAAAATTGGAAGTTAAACCCGAACAGGTTTGATTCAAGACAGACCTGGAATTCTCATACACCCAGATTGAGAACAACACAGAGTTGGAGAACATCTGTTGATATGACAAAACCTCAAGAGTTTTGGAAACCTAAAAATGTTATTCAAAATCAAAAGGTTCAAAAAGAGACAAATTTTTACAAAAGAGGTACTCCGGAAGGTCAAATGTGGAGTATTAAGAAACAAGTGACGTCGGTAAAAGATGAGAAAGTTGAAGTCAAAGTTGAACAAATTTTAAATGACAAAGAGTTTCCAAAATTGAATGAACATTATTGTATTGAAATGCCTAAGGTCCAACAGACCTGGGCTAAATTGTTCAAATGATTGATAAAGTTTGAATGTGCAGGTGCTCAACGAAACTGAAGACTGTGAGAATGGTAGTTGGAGCAACCTGGCACAGGAAGAGGTTGCAGGACCCTGGTTTGGTTGAACAGGGAGTTTAGTTTGAGTGTTTTCTGTACATAAATAAACAATATTTTCAAAACCCTAAAAATTTGAAAAATTAAAAACCAAAAATATGTTTTTAGTTTGTTAAAATTTGAAAAACCAAAAATTATGTTTGTTTTTAATTTTGTTTGAATGTATGTTGATTGAATATGCCGAAACCCTCACGGCTGAACAATGGTTTTCAAACTGTTAAGATCAATGGGTTGTAAATCATGGGGGTACGTTACATTAGTTTTTCTGCTAAAGGTGCTATATAGTACGTTATATTTTCTGTAATTCGGGACACGATAAGCAGAAAATGGATGGCGAAACAAAGCTATCAGTGTTGGTTGTCAAATTTTTCTTTATATGGTTTTGCATTTTAGGGGGAGTAATATTGTTAGAAAATACAAAAACATTTGAAAATTTGAAAAAGCCAAAAACATGATAAAATTGAAAATTGAGTTTTTGCGTAAAAAGAGGAAATGATAGTACATCAGTAGACAGTTACAGTATGCTAAAGAATTGAAAAGTTTAAATGTTTTAAACGATCTCACTGTGGATGTGTCGGTAGATTTTTATACATTTAGTAAACTTTTTCGGGATATAAACCTAAATTCATATACTTGTTTTTTTCGTGGGGAACACTACTTGGATATATAGGTAACCCCTGAAATCTCGTTTGAAAGGTCCCTTATTCTGAGATACTAGGTCTTTATGTTTAGTGATATCTGGGGTATTATCCCGGGACTTCTGCTGAAAGGAATTTCTGACCTAGTCCCCGGAGAATACTTTCTGCATTGCTTGAAATATAGCACCACCCTCAGCTAAAAAATGATGAAACATTGAAAAATGCTAATCATGGCTGTTGTAAAAAAAGATCCTCTAAAGGGGACACACCGAAAAGTCGAAGCCGTCATCTCTCTGCGTATCGAAAGATCGACCTGAGCTCTCACGGCCCTCGCAATTAACCCCTGACAGATATCATCTAGGTATACTCACCTGTAAGACTGAATATTGGGATTTGGATACGGGAGTATATTCAAGAGGTGGGACACATGAATGAGTTAAGTTCATAAAACACCTAATTCGTATCCTGAATCAGTTGAAATTTGTATGAAAATTTAAGTGGATCAATATATCGACAATCTAAGTGAATTGTTTAATTCATAATGTGATTTTAAGCTCAACGGTACTTGTGACTTGTCAAAAACTGATATGATCCTCTAATGCATACTCAAACAAAAATATTGTCTGTAAATATGTTTGTACATATTTCTTTACTGCTTTATATTTTCAGAAAATACAAAAAGATTTTGATTTCTGCTTTATTTTCGACAACTAATGTCTGAGTGCTGAGTTTCAAAATCTAAGTAAGCTGATTGTGTTTCTGAAAATAAAACAAGTTCATTAATTTGAAACTTGAAATTTCTAAAATTAAAAACAGTCTGTGATATCTCCAAGGTCATTAACTTGAACTTGGATGATAAACTGTGAGGGATTTGGATGCTTATATTGTTATAAGAGCTAGTTTTCGATTCGATTCGATTCGATGAAATTGCCAAATTCATGAGAAGTGGTTTAGAAGGTTTGAATTGTCAGATTACGATATCTGAAATATTAAAATGTTGTTACTTATAGTTGTATGAGTGATTGCAGGAAAAGTCCAGACTACGATCCCGAGAGCAGAGTCTAAGGGGGAGTCTGAAGACAAGCTGAAAGTTAGGAGGAGTTTGTAGCTGAAAAGAGAGGTGTCGATCCCTAAAAGCACGGAAGCTTGACGAAAGGGGGAGCCTGAAGCTGATGGAAAGAAGATAGAGAAGTGATGGATGCTTACAATGTTACAATCTGAGTGAGGATGCAAAATGATCAAGACTGAAGAAGGTGTCATCACAGAGATTAGTCACTGAAGACTGCGTCAATATCCGAGGGGGAGTCTGTTAGTGCACTACGTCTATTGACTTCGTCTTGTATCATGAAATAGGATAGAATAGAGTGCACGAGGTTCGAGAAACTGAGAAATGTGGTTTTAGTGATGATTTCGCTTCAAGTGAACTTGTTACAAGTTCAAGCGAAATCACATACAACAGATTTCGCTTCAACCTGTTCAGGTTGTCTTCAAGCGAAATCTTCACCTATATATATAGTGCACATGTCATTTCATTTGTGACGCAACTTCTGAAAGTGTAACGAAGTGCTGCCGATTTTCTGTCAGGTTGTAAACACTGTTATTATCAATACAAGCAACAGATTAAAGAGTACAAGCTGTTTTCGTGTCCGGTTTACTGATTCCGCCTTTAAACTGGATGTAAAACTCTTCGGAACGACTCAGTCGGGTCAAACAACGATCCAACAAGTGGTTTTGCCATTTAAAAATTGAACTTGATAGGTTTGGAATAGTAAAAACACGAGAGGAAATTATAGATAAAATCATTGAAGCATTACCACGAGCTGATCAGTGGCAAACGTTCGTGTTTATTTTAAAAAACAATGTGTTATATGATACAATTACTCTTGATGTGCTGATTGAAAAGATTGAAACTCATGAGCTTGAATTGCAGAAACAGAGCAAGATGAACAGTTCTTCACATCAACAGAATGTTGTTCTTTATTACAAAGGTAGCACACCTTCGGTGAAAGTTGGTGAATCACCAAAGACAGCATTCAGTGTTGAGAAGTCAAAAGAACCACAAAAAGGCTCATCAAGCTATAATCCTGGATATCATTCATCTTCTACAAAAGCAAATCCTGAAGAATCAGAGGAAATTCTTTGCAACATCGCTCTTAAGTTGAAAAATTCTCCTGCGATGAGCATCAACTCTGCTAAGCAGCAAATGAGCTTCCTTGCATCTGTCCTGGAATTATATGAAGTTCTGGTAGCTGGTAAAATTGGAAACTTAGAGTTAACCAAAGAAGACTACGACCAGATCGATCCGGAAGAGATGGAACTCATTGACATTCACTGGTGTTTAGCAAGTTGCATCCGCAGAGCTCAAAGATACATGGAGATTACTGGGAAACAGACAATCGGTGGTCCGTCAACGAAGCTGGGATTTGATAAATCCAAAGTGACCTGCTACAAATGTAAGCAGAAAGGTCATTTCAAAAGAGAATGCAATAATTCTGCAGTTGATGGAAATGAAAATCCTTTCAAAGAAGATTATTACTGAAAGGCAATTTACCACCGTAGCAAAGAAGAGCCGAAACTGATTGAAAATAATCCCAAAGAGAAGTCAAGAGCATGTGCAGTAATTCATGATGATGAAGGGTTTGACTGGAGCGAATTTCTTCCAGAAGATGATCTTGTTGATGACCGTCTCACAGCTCATGGTAGAACTGTATCAAAGAGCAAACATCGTGCTTTTGTTGCCGAAATCAAGGAGAAAACAAGAGAAGAGATTCTGAAAGAGAAAACTTACAGAGAAAGATGTATCATTGGATACAGAATTGAGGATATGGAAAAAGAGTATGAAGAAGCAAGAAGCAATAAAAGATGGGACAAGAAGCGAGAGTGTTATGTAAACAGGGATGGTGAACCAGTCGTTCATCCAAAGGAAGTGGTTTTTGATGAAGTTCTTGCAGTAATTCCTCTATCCAGCTAGTACTACTCAAATGTTGAAAAGGATAAACACTATAAGAAAAAGCTGGATAAAATCATCAGAGATGCCATGACATCAAGTCTGAGAAAGAGGGATGAAGAAAGAATGAAGAAAAATGTTAATGAGATGGTAAATGAGTTGAAGAAGGTAGCTGAGGAAGAGAAGGTAGAAGAAAAAGTTGTTGAAAAGAAAGTTGTTAGTAAAGAACAGCATACTGAAGTAGAGATGAAGAAGAAAGAAGAAGAAGAAGAAGAAGAAGAAGAAGAAGAAGAAGTGAAGATAGAGAGGTTGGATGCTGATGTTGATGGTGATGATGGTACTGGCGTTGGTGAGGAACAGAAGAAGAGTGAAGCTGATCAGACAAAGACAACAGAGAATGCCGAGGTGCCAATCACAGAGGTAAAATCTGATTCTGAAGTCTTAAACAAAAATGTTGAACAGTGCAAGAAATGCATGGAAACATGCAGTGCTTGTACTGAAAAAGACGAAAAGTTCAGAACAAGAGATCTAGAATTTACTAAAATCGAAAATGTTTTCAAAGAAAAATGCAAAGAAATGCTAGAAAATGAAAAAGTTTTAAAAGAAAATAATGAAAAACTTTCTAATAAATGCAAGGGTTTAGAAGAAGAAAATGAAATTTTGAAAGAAAAAGTTTCAAAAATGACAGAAGAATGTGTTCAAAAAGAAAATGCATGTTAGGAAATGAAAAAGGAGTATGATTCAATAAAATTGGCTTACCACATTACAAAACAGTCATATGAAGATGTGAAGAGTCAAATGAAACTTGTTCAATCTAGATTGAGATACTGTTCTGAAACAACTGATACGCTAAAGAGACAGTATTCAATAAAGCAACAAGTTGTTAATTCTTATATTGAGGATGTTGCTAAGTTGAAGTGTCAAATAGCCAATTTAGAACAGGATAACAACAAGTTAAAAAGTTATCATGCGTCATCATATGTGCTTGAAAGAATTTTCAACATAAAACCGGGTGATGATGATTCTGAGAAAAACAAAAAGGGTATTGGTTCTGAGTATCATCAAGTTCCTCCACCAGAAAAGTTTGCATTTTATGATGATGAGAAAGTCGAAAAAGCTTTCAACAAGGTCGATCAATTGCCAGATAACATTGACGTAACCTATTCCAAATCTGATGATTCAAGTGATTCAGAGGTGGTAGGTAAGGTCGTTGAAAGTGTGTTGAAAGAAGAGTCGGTTGAAACAGGTAAATCTGAATCACAGGATGAAAATGAAGGTAGTTTTCATGAAGAATATCTCAAAAACTCAAAATATAAGAAAAATTTGAATGATGATTCAAAAGGATTGGTTTATACCATGATTGGATCAGACAAATTATTCTTAGATATTGTATTCCCGATTCAGAATGTGATTTCAGAAAAGATTGATAAAGTTTTCAACATGGTTGAAATTGAAAAATATGAAATTCCAAATTTTGCTGGAAAAGGTCACAAAACTTTTTATAACAAACCTGGTGTCAAGAAGAAAAACATGAAGGCTGGTTTGGGTTATAAAAAGAAACAAAGTTGGAAAAGAAATGAAGCGCCAAATTATCAAACAAAAATGAAATTTGTTCACGGAACAAGTTTCGAAGAAGAGAAAGAACTCCAATTTAGACGACAGTCTAATGAAGAGTTCTATGCTCAGAAAAAGCAACAACAATAGGTCAAAGATGTGTCCATGCGAACATGTTTCAAATGTGATCAAACTTGACATCTCGGTCGCAAGTGTCCAAATCTGAAACCTGTTGATGTTGAGAAGAAAAAGAAGTCTGATGTTGTGAATCAGAAGTAAACCAAGTTTGATTCAAAGCAAACTTGGAAGCCGAAAATGTCAAAGACTGACTCACAACAAACGTTGAAACCTGTGACACCCAGATTTAGAACAACACAAAGTTGGAGAACAAAAGTCGATGCAACAAAACCAAATCAATTTTGGAAACCAACTGTTGTTCAGAATCAAAATATTCAAAAAGATTCACATTTTTATGAAAGAGGTACTCCAAAAGGGTAAACATGGCCTGTTAAGAAACAAATAGATTCGGTAAATGATGAAAAAATTGAAGTCAAAATTGACAAAGTCTTTGTACAAAATGTCAAAGATTTTCCGAAGTTAAATGAAGCATATTGTGTCGAAATACCTAAGGTTAAACAGACCTAGGCTAAATTGTTCAAATAATTCGATAGTTGAATGTGCAGGTGCTTCCGAAGAATTCTGAATGTCAACAAGAAGAGTGTCGGAGATGCCTGGCACGAGAGGAAGAGGCTGCTGGTCCCTGCGAATATTAAACAGGGAGTTTGTTTGATTTCTGTATATAAATAAACCATATTTCAAAAATCCTAAAAATTGAAAAATTAAAAAAAAAAACCAAAAATATGTTTTTATTTTGTCAAAAATTTGAAAAAAAAAATCAAAAATATATTTTTTTTTAAATTTTGTCATAAATTCAAAAATTTCAAAAATATGTTGATTGAATACGCCGAAACCCTCACGGCTGAACAAACATGATTAATTTCACAAGATTGAAAAACGGTTTTCAAACTGTAAAATATTAATGTGTTGTAAATCATGGGGGTATGTTATTCTTTCTGCAAAACAGTGCATGTGAAGCAGAAAATGGATGGCGAGACAAAGCTATCAGCATCGGTTATCAAATTTTCTTTAAATGTTTTGAATTTTAGGGGGAGTAAGATATTTTAGAAAATACAAAAACATTAGAAAATTTAAAAAAGCCAAAAACATGATAATATTCAAAAATGAGTTTTTGTGTAATAAGAGGAAATGATAGTACATCAGTAGACAATCACAGTACGCTAAAGAATTGGAAAGTTAAATGTGATAAACGGTCTCACTGATGATATGCCAGTAGGTTTTTACACGCTTAGTAGTTTGTTTTCGAGATATAAACCTAAATATCAAATACTTACTTATCTCGTGGGGAACAGCTCTCGGATATATGGGTAACCCCCGAAATCTTGTTTGAGAGATTGCCTGATTCTGAGATACTAGGTCTTTATACTGTTTGATATCTGGGGTATTATACCTGGTCTTCTGATATTGCGGAAGCAATGCCCTAGACCTCGTATAATACTTTACGCGATTTAAAAAGCTTACCCTCTGCACAAAAATTGAAAAATATGAATCAATCGCAGTTGAAGAAAAGATTCTCTAAAGGGAACACACCTAAAGTCGAGCCTTCATCTCTTTGACTGAACGAAAGTTTATACCTGAGCTCTCAAGGTCTCGCACTAACCCAGATACAGATATCAAATTGGTATACTCACCTGTAAGACTGAATCTAGGGAATTTTGATACAGGAGTATATTCTGAGGTGGGACACGCGAATAATTTTAAGTCCTTAAAACACTAATTCCGTATCTCGAATCAGTTGAACTTTGTGTCAAAATTTAAGTGCAACAGTATACTGACAATCTAAGTGAATCGTTTAGAACTTAAAGTGTTTAAAGCTCAACGGTACTAGTGATTTGTCATAAACTGATATGATCCTCTGACACGAACTCAAACAAAAATTTTGTATGTAAATATGTTTGTAAATATTTCTTTACTGCTTTATGTTTCAGAAAAATTACAAAAAGATTTTGATTCCATTTTAGTTTCGACAACCGATGTCTGAATGCTGAGTTTCAAAATCTAAAATATGCTGATCGTGTTTCTGAAAATAAACAAGTTCATTAATTTGAAACTTGAGGTTTTTAATCAAAAATCAAAAACAGTTTGTGAAATCTCCAAGGTCATTAAGTTGGACTTGGATGATTAACTGTGAGGGATTTGGATGCTTAAATTGTTAAAATCTGTTGTAATGAGCTAGGTTTTGGATTTGGATTCTTAATACTACCAAATCTATAAAGATTGTTAATAGGGAGATAGAATCAAGTAATCATGGAAATATTCATATTATTATATTTTAGAGCCAGGATCTTGATTAAAAGTTTTTAAGTGCCAGGTCACGATTCCTGATTAATCGAAAATGCTTTCACTGTTGAAATATTTTAGCATAAGCTGGGTTATTCAATCCTGGATGTTCAAAACGTTTACACTTATAAATGTTTGAGAAATTGCAGATGATGTACCAGATTACGATCCCGATAGCCGAGTCTAAGGGGGGTCTGAAGACAAGCTCAACGCAAAGGGGAGCGTGCTTTCAAGGAGCCAGGTAACTATCCTGGAGGAGCTTGTAACCAGAAAGCCAGGTGTCGATCCCAAAAGCACGGAAGCTTGACGAAAGGGGGAGCCTGAAGAAGGAGTCTACTGAAAGGGGGAGCTGAAGCTGAAGACAAATCCACGGGGATTCTGTTCGAACAAAATGGAGTCTATGTTACTGAATATGTGATAAAACTTCAAGAAGACTCAGAGAGAGAGAACGACAAGACGCTACGAGATTGACTGCGACAATATCCAAGGGGGAGTCTGTTAGTGCAGTTATGTCTATCGCCTCCGTCAATCCAGTCCGTAGTGAGAAACTGATCTAACTAGACTTTATATTGTAATAATTAGGGATAAGGAAAGGTGGCATTTATGTAATTAATGAGAAGTCTCATTAAAGCCTTGGCCTATATATAGAAGTCTTAGGGTTAGAGATTAGGACTTTTGCCATTTGCACTTTTGGAGATCTAGAGCTAGAGAGAGAAAATCTAGAGAGAGAAAGTGGCAAGGTGATTCACGGTTCATTTGTACTTTTCATATCATCAATCGAATCACCGATTATATTACGTCTTGTGTGTTCGGTCACGTTCGTGTACAGATTCTGCATGTTACACGAGTCGGTTCGTAATCGTTCGGGAGTCAAATCCGGTCCAACACATGTATACAAGTAAGTACACCAAAGGGTGAAAAGATCACAATTAAAGGAGACAAGCCAACCAGGTCCACAAAATTCATCTCTGTGATGAAAACTGCAAGCTATATGTAAGAAAAGGGGGAATAGTGTATATGATTTCAGTAATCACTAACACTAAAGGAAAAGAATTAAAAGATATTCCTGTAGTGTCTAAATTCTTAGACGTTTTTCCAGAAGAATTACCTGGATTACCACTAGATAGAGAGATTGAATTTAGAATTCCCCTGATACCAGTAACGATACCGATTGCCAAGACACCTTACCGTTTAGCACCGATAGAGATGCAGGAGCTGAAGAAACAATTGGACGAACTACTTGACAAAGGTTTCATACAACCTAGCTCATCCCCATGGGGAGCACCGGTCTTGTTTATCAAGAAAAAGGACGGATCGATGCGTATGTGCATTGATTATGGTGAATTGAACAAAGTTACGATTAAAAATCAGTACCCTCTACCTAGAATCGATGACCTGTTCGATCAACTTCAAGGATCTCGATTCTTTTCTAAGATCGACTTACGGTCAGGATATCATCAAGGAGCTGTGGCATGGTTAACGTCATGCCATTTGGTTTAACCATGCCACAGCCGCATTTATGGACATGATGAACAGGATATGTAAGCCATACTTGGATAAATTCATAATCGTCTTTATAGATGATATTCTAATTTACTCTAAGAGTAAAGAGGAATATGCAGAGCATCTACATACAGTTCTGACGTTATTGAGAAAAGAGAAGCTTTGTGCTAAATTCTCAAAATGTGAATTCTGGTTACAAGAAGTGCAATTCCTTGGACATCTAGTTAATCATGAAGGAATTCGTGTGGAACCCACAAAGATCGAGGTGATTACAAAATGGAAAGTCCCTGAATCACCAATGGAAGTAAGGAGTTTTGTTGGGTCATGCAGTCAAGCCTGAAAAGAACAGATGATAGGAAAGCCAAAACTTGATCCCAACAGTTGATCCACAATAAACAATGCATATATTAATTCCATCCAATGCCAGTGGATGTAACAATCTCCTAAACATAAGCATTGTTCTGCCTAGCAACTGTTGCTGACAAAGACTGTTAAACACAATAACTGGTGAAGACCATCCACTATTTGTAAACCAAAGTGCTGATGAAGACAGGCCCGGTTGAAGACAAGCACTGATATAACCTAAGGCCTAATCAACCCAAGGTGAACCACTGCTCATCTACAACAGTGGTTCAATAACAACAGCAGATTCAACATCAGTAGTTTGTATATCAGTGTTTCTATGTAACAGTGTTTTAGTATAACAGTGTTTGGAGTTTGTTAGGTTGTTACATGTCGTTGTCTAGGTGACGTCAGCTTAGATTCTCAGTGGTTTGGTTTGTACTATAAATAGAACAGTACCCGTACTGTTCTATTTGAGTTTTCGAGCTTTTAGCTCATCTCCTTTCATCTTGTACGATCAACCATAGTGATCAGGCTGAGGGGGAGTTTTGTTTGTAAGCATGTGTAATCATTTGAATATGACTTGATGCAAAACATATGTTTATTACAAAATTGTTCCTCCTTGATTGTGTTATAAAGTTTGTTCACATTTCCGCTGCATTTAATCCTTCTTTTATTCACCCATTTCTTCATTAATCTCAAACAAACACAATCATGATAGCCTCAGATCTTAACAATTGGTATCAGAGCCTGGACAGTCAAATTCGATCTAACAATCAATTTGACATAACAGTTCAGCTTAAAACTTATTGATACGAAGGTTGGTCGTATTTGTTGAAAAACAAAAGTAAAGGATAATCACGTTTAAAGTTGGTTATATGAAAAACTTTTTTAAAACAACCAAGATGATATCTATCACATAGAATTCACGTAACACTGATAATCTGATATAAACTACCGATGATTGTTAAAGTTGGTAAAATTTAATAATCTCGGATTGGATATTGTCTTTCATAGATCTATGAGTGTTTGTAATGAAAACTATGATTTATTCCAGGATTAACTGCTGCTAAGGGTTTATCTCATGTCATTAAAGACCTATGTTCAGAAAATTGGCATCCATGCCTTTGGTAACATAGGAGAGATGAACAAAACCTTAGGAACAAAATCTTATATGTGAACAACAATTTTGAAAACTTTAAAATTTAAAAACAAAATTGTTTAAAATTAAGATGAAAATCAGTAGTCTCAAAAATATGCATCAGATATAACCATGGATCAACTCAAAACTATGATAGTGAAATATCAGTGTTGTAAAGAGTTTGAAATTAGCCCAAATCTCTTGTGACAAAAAGGGTGAAATCCTAGAAAGGTTATATGTTTGATGTTTAGAAAAGCAGATCATGAGTAATGTGAAATTTGGCATAAACATTTGCAAAAATGTCTAAATCTCTCAAAACATTGCTGAAAATGATTTTGGATAGAGTATTCTTTCCTTGAAAACCTTCCAGTAAAAGTTTCAATACTTTTCTATGGAAAGGGTAAAAAGGGAAAAAAATTATTACAGAATCTCAAAAGTGTGTTTATCTCAAAACTTTTGAAATCAAAAGGAAAGAGTATAAATCTTAAACACTTAAGAGTCCACAGGAGATCTACATACTTGGTCAACCATTTGTCATCCATAAACCATGTACAATCACTGTATCAGGGAGTTCAGGTAACAAAAGTATCACCAGTTTGATTTTTAATAAAGAGGATTATGCCAATTTTCAGAAATTATTCACATAGTAATAAGGTTCATAAAGAACCTTCAAAACCATTGTGAGCATGCCACCTCATAATTACAATCATCTGACAAGGTAATAGTATCAATCAGTGGTTAAGAAATCTTGATTAAAACCACTGACCATCCTCCTAAAGTTGAGAATGAAGTGATTCTGACCTAATCAAAAGTTACATTGACTTTTGAAAATGCACAAGATCTAATTGATATTGTTTTCAGGAAATCTTTACTTGCTTTTCTAGTAAAGATTTTCTGAATAAAACAGGATATATTATTCTTCATTTTTCTTAAAGAATGATATATTTTGCATTTTTACTTGTTAGATGGTAAAAGTCCAAATACCTGTCAGGATGTAAAACCCTTTTTGTTTTTGCCTAGGGTTATATATTCTTTGATAATGGGTCAAAAGGAGTTGGTGTTAAGGGTCTGGATCATTTCATTCATAAATCTAAGTCTAAATCAGTAATAAAAGATGATTGATTGACAAGCTTCAAATATTTGGCTGCATATGTTTTTACTCTAAATTCTCAGAAGATTAAAACACAAAATGTGTGGTCAAAGTAAAATGTGATAATCATCTGGGATACTCAATCACTGCCAAAATCTATAGAATGTTTAAAACATTAAGTAGTTGTGTGATAAAACCTTGAATGCAAAAATCTGTAAATTCACTGCATTAAAATCTCTGTAAACCCTACTGTTATGATTAATTCTGATAAACTTGCATCTAAAATGTGTTTGTCAAGTTTTTGGTTATGCAGGTAACTCACAATCACTATCAACAGATGCTGGATATGATATTGTGGTTTCACAAGTCAAAATCATTTCCTTCATCAGAGCAGCAGATGTACAAAATAGCTGTTAAAGCTTATCCACTGATGCACAAACAGTGTTTGACCAAAGTTGCTTTCTAAACCTCTACCACTACTTCACCCCTAACCACTGTTGATAAAAATCCATCAAAAATGGATAAAGATCACCAGTGTCTCAAACCCATCTCTAAAATCCTTTCACTTTCATTTTAAACAGATGTTGGATCATTAAAGTCACCAACAGATGTTAGCTCAGATGATTCACATCTGCAACTTCACCTTTTAAAACTTCAATCCTTTACAATTCATCCATTTCACCAAACACTTGACAAACATCAATGAAAAAGGATTGTTTCAAAAGGTCTATCCTGAAACATTTGCCTTCTTGCTGGCTTTCTACCATCCCATCAACAAGTCATGCACCTAAGGTACTAAAAAGACAGAAAGTTGGGTAGATGTCATGTAAGAGGGGCTTCAGTAGTTCAATGACAACAAGCTTGAAAAACTTGTGCCACAGCCAAAGGATGAGAATTTATTTGGCAAAAAGTGGGTCCTCTAAGAACATAGCATATGCTAGGAGCATGGTTGTCAAGATTTATCATACTTAAACAAGTACAAACACCAAGAGTATGAAAAGCTTACATCAGGGGGATATCAATTCCTAGGCAATAAGCTTAGTGTTTTGACTGTTCACATGCAGCAGATGTTTCCACAACCACTGATTGAAGAATATTATGATGCTGCTGCTGTTGCTGAAAAGTCCAACTGTTTGTAACTTCAAAATATGTTATTAAATTTTGGTATATTTGCTCAAAAGACTTCTTTTATGCAGGACAGTCAAGTAGCTGATATATATCATCAAAGATTCAAAATCTCATTGATTCACCATCAGACATCACTCTATGAGGGATTGCTATGAAAAATGTTTGATTTTTCTGCATCATGTTCCTGCTAAGGATCAGCTGGCAGATGTGCTAACAAAAGCATTAGACACATCCACCTTTGAAAGCTTGATCTCTAGGATTGGCATGCTAAACATGAAAAACAGGGAAAATCCTATTTTTCTATGAATAAAAGCATTAAAATATTTTCAGAAAATCAAAAATCCATCCTTAAAAATAGCTAAAAATGAAAATTTTCATTAATCCTTAAAAGTCTGCCATAACCACCGTTTTTGGTTCAAATATCTGTTCTGTTCAAAGTTGTCCACTTCTGAAAGTCAACCTCTGTTCTCGCATTTCCTTGGTAATCACTATTGATCAAACATCAGTGTTTTAATCCACTGATAGGCTATCCACTGATAGCTTAAAGTCAGCCACTGTTTTCATTATAGCCGTTGCAACCACTGATATTGCTCCATCGGTGGTTTCCTAAAACAACTGTCTTCCATTACTCATCAGGGGTTGGCACGTGGACAGTACATAGCGGTCAGATCTTTTGTAACCGCTGCCACGCCAGCATTCACTTTTTCCTTTATAAAACCCTGATCAAAACCCAAACAAGGTTTTCACTGTCGAATCGAATTCAAACTTCCTTTCTCAAAGCAGTTACCATCATTTCTCTCAAAATCACTCATCTTCTTCATCCGTTCTTCATCGTGTTCAAATCACCATGGCTCTCCCATTCAATACACCTTATAATTATTTGGGTCTACTTGACAAACCAACTCATACCGAAACCTTCAATTCTGTAATTGATGCTCTCTCGTCCTCAAAGTACAAAACTTTGTTGACCTGTGATGCTCCGATTTTCATGGAAACCCAACAAGAATTCTGGAAAAATGCTAAATTAGAAACTAAGGAAAAAAAGCCCTTAGCCATCAATTCTTCAATAAAGGGTGTTCCAGTTACAATTACACCTCAAACCATCTCAGAGGTGTTTGAACTCAACGATCTTCAAGGTAAATCTTCTTTCCCAATAACAGAGTATCAAACCGATTTTCTTGAAAGAGGGTATGAAGAGGAAATGAAAAAGGACACGTTACAAAAAGGAAGTTTTCCTCCTACAACAAGGTTTTTATTTCATACCCTCCTAATGTGTGTGTCAAACAAAACCACTGCTTTTAATGAAATTCCATTGAAGATCCAATACCTGGGTTATGCTCTACTGAATGAAGAAAATTTTAACTATTCCCCGGAGATCTTCAATGATCTTGTCAAAAATGGTAATAAAAAAATCATTTTTGTTGTTTCCCAGATTTCTAAGTTTTTACTTAAAAAAGAAATTTGCAAAAGATAATGCACATGTTTTTATCCAGGGAAACCCCATCCAAATAAGCAGCCTAACATCTGAAACATTTACAAGGCTGTCAAAAATTTCTGGAACACAAACAGAGGTTCCTGAGCAGACTTTAGCAGCTACCACTGCTCCTCAGGTATCTGCTGTTGAGCCCACTGGTCAAGGTGATCACAGCAGCACAACCATTGCTGTGAAACCCACACCTAAAACCACCAAAAGACCTAAAATGAAAAATATCCAAAAGCCCACCAAACCCACTGATAAGGTAACTCTAGAAGATGAGATCCCAGAGATTATACCAATGACAACACCAAAGTCACCAATAACCACTGCTGCTACTTCCTCACAGCAGTTGGTAGAAAGATCTCAACCTAAGCCTAAAACTCCTCCTGCTTCTTCTCAAAAAGATCAGGTTGTAACAACAGGGACACCAAATTATGATGCTCTGGAATCACTTGATTCCATCATCCACATCACAGCTCCCGGGGCAAATTCTCTTTCTACCCCTATCCTCACTACACAAATTCCACCAACCATATTATCTCTATTGGATGCAGTTGATCTGGCCCAGACACAAATCAGTTCTTCTCAATCACCTGTTAATGAGAATATGCCACAACAAGTGACTGAGTCTGGTGTTTCAATCTCTGCTAACCCACCAATAGTTGAGGAGGCTACACTGTAGGAATTACAAGTAATTCCTGTCAGTAGTTCAAGTGGAGCAGCTACTACAAGTGTTGAACCCACTGGTTTACACTTGGGCAGTAGTTTCATTAGTCAGACTCCCTTGAAGGCAATTTCTTCATTGGGAACCAGAGTGTTTCCAGTATTCACTGGTTCACTTAAACTGGTCACCCCTGCTGAAGGAAGAAGTCCCTAGTACCAAGAAAAAGGGGCATCATTGGATGACTTTTGGGAAAATTTCCCTAAGTCAACCACTGATACAACCACTACCAGTGGGAAATCAGATGATCCCATTAACTTGGGTGATGGTTATTGTACAACGAATTGACGGAGAGGGTTGATAAACTGGGCACATCTGTTGAAGACATCAAGTCTATGCTGCAACAGTTGTTACAAGCACAAAAGGCAACACCCATTGCTGCACCAGCTCAAACATATGCTCCATCATCTGCTCCTACTCACACTGAGCTCTGGAGTTTATTTCAACCTATGCTTATTCAACAAAGACAGTATGCTGATCAGCAACATGAAATTCAAGTTCAAAAGATCAGAAATTTAATGGAAGCTAGGTTCCAGGATACACAAGCAGACATCAAGGCAATAAAGGCCCATCTGTACAAACCTCTGGCTCTGCTCCTCCTACAATTATCTTTGTTGATAATCCTCCAAATGATGCCAAAAAGGGGGAGAAAAAGAAGAAGGGATGGGAAGATGGTCTGTACATTGTACCAGATGCAAAATCTAACTTGGCTGCAGATCTCCCTAGGCCAGATGGTTCTTAAAAGGTTGATGTAACCTTAAATGCTTTTGCTGATGAAAAAGCAAGGCTGAAAAAGGATATGGAGGCAAAGGGTAAATCAAGGTTTGAGAAGGAGAAGAAAGTTATAATGGAAATGGAAGAACAGGGTACTTCTGAGCCCAAGGATGAGCAGGAAAATCCTAAGCCCAAAAGAAGACAGCCCACTAGAAAAGTGAGGCAACCCAAATCCACACCTTCCAGAATCACAAAACATACTCCCCAAACTCCCAAAAACTCCTCTCATCAACCTTCCAAACCAACAGATGTTAGAACACCTGTTTTATCAACAACTGTTGGTACTTCGGTTGTTTCAACAGATGTTAACCAAACAAATGCGCTCACCATCATACCACCCACTACTCAATCCATTACCACTCCACAAAACTCCACAACACTTCAAACACCACTTGCCATAGTGCAGAAGACAACAGTTGACAAATCAATTGTTGTAATGACAACAGTGGTTGAAACACCTGTTGTTTCAACAACTGTTGTTTCAAATATCTCCTCATAAGCCGTTGTTCTCTCAGTTCCAACAGTTCAAACAAAAACACCTTCTCCCAAAAAGGTGTATACAAGAAAAAGAAAATTTCAGGTGCATGATGATGACATACCAGCACCTGATCCCATTTCATCTGCTCCTTACAATATCACCAAACTTCAACCTTTCATTCCTCCAAAGTTGTTCAACCCAATCAATGATCCAATAGAACTCCAAGGATATGACCCTGCTGATGTTGTACCAGTAGCTGCCAGTTATCCACTAGAACTGCATGCTGTAAAGAATGAAATGAGGCAGTTCTACAAAGTGGATGATCCTTCAAAAAGGAACTTCCCTTCTCTGATTGGTTATAGAGATCCAGCCAACATAGATGAATATCTAAAACTCAAAGTTAGACAAGCAGATTTAAGAGCTAAACTTGAATGCAAAGGGAAAAGTGACAATGAAACCTCAAGTTATATGCAGTTTTTGCTCACCAAGGTTAAACAATTAGAAGACTATGCAAGAGACCTGAGCAAAGAAATGTCTAACCTGCCTCCAGAAGCTGGTTTGCAGGTTGATCTGAAAGAAGACCTCATCAAGTTGATCATGAGTGAAAAATTCTACCCTGCCACAGCTGAACAGTTCCAAGACTGGCCTCTGGTTGCTCTCAAAACAGAACTAAACAGAATTGTAAGAATAAAAAGAGATCCAGACATGAAAAGGTCAGCACCAAATTGGAGCAAATACAAAAAGAAAATTGATGATCTTATTTTGGAGTATAAAAGGAAGAAACAGGAGTTGGTTGATGCAAAGGTTGGAACTGCTAAATCCATATCAAAATGGACAAGGCAGTACACTGATGAGGCTTATGAAATGGCTGAGATAAAGGAGAGAAACAGATCCTAATCTTCCAAAGAAGCCTGACTACAAAAATGCTGATAAGTCAAAGCAGCAGGCCCACACTTTTGAACCACTGTTCACATCATCGGATACCTCTGTCATTTTGATAAACCAAAGAAAGAGGCAGCTGACAGATGCAGAAGAAAAGGAAAAGGAAACTGAATATTTTAAAGAGGCTATCAAGAAAATGGCTCTAGAAAGTGATGACTCAGCACATCTTCAAAGGATAGTCAAAAATGTTCTTAACAGGCCTCCATCTCTAAACTCATCTATAATAAAATCTCTCCCAAGAAACCCATTGGATTCAAAGATACTAAAATGGATGTCTAATCAAAAGACCCACGTATTGACTCTGCTCAAATCCAATGGTGAGGTGAAGCACATATCAAGGGAACAAGCACTAGGCCTGGGTGTTGAAGATCTACAAGATCTCCTTAAGATTACACTGTGCAGGGATGAGAATGAAGAAGATTCCATGAACTTTGAATTACAATTTAAAGTGTAAGTTAGGGAATTGCTGATGAGACAATAAAGATCAAGAATAAGGAAGAGTTTTGGCATCATCTGTTCTAGGGGGAGATTGTTGGGTCATGCAATCAAGCCTGAAAAGAACAGATGATAGGAAAGCCAAAACTTGATCCCAACAGTTGATCCACAATAAACACTGCCTATATTAATTCCCTCCAATGCCAGTGGATGTAACAATCTCCTAAACATAAGCACTATTCTACCTATCAACTGTTGCTGACAAAGACTGTTAAACACAACAACTGGTGAAGACCATCCACTGTTTGTAAACCAAAGTGCTGATAAAGACAGGCCCTGTTGAAGACAAGCACTGATATAACCAAAGGCCTGATCAACCCAAGGTGAACAACTGCTCATCTACAACAGTGGTTTAGTAACAACAGCAGATTCAACATCAGTAGTTTGTATATCAGTGTTTCTATGTAACAGTGTTCTAGTATAACAATGTTTAGAGTTTGTTAGGTTGTTACATGTCGCTGTCTAGTTGATGTCAGCTTAGATTCTCAGTGGTTTGGTTTGTACTATAAATAGAACAGTACCCGTACTGTTCTATTTGAGTTTTCGATCTTTTAGCTCATCTCCTTTCATCTTGCACGATCAACCATAGTTATCAGGCCGAGGGGGAGTTTTGTATGTAAGCATGTGTAATCATTTGAATATGACTTGATGCAAAACATATGTTTATTACATAATTGTTCCTCCTTGATTGTGTTATAAAGTTTGTTCACATTTCCGCTGCATTTAATCCTTCTTTTATTCATCCATTTCTTCATTAATATCAAACAAACACAATCATGATAGCCTCAGATCTTAACAAGTTTTCTTGGATTGGCAGGATATTATAGACAGTTTATTCAATATTTTTCTAGAATAGCCATTCCGTTAACCAAACTGACCTGCAAATCAGTTAAGTTTGAAAGGGGACTAAAACAGGAAGAAGCCTTTAGGATTCTTAAGCAAAAGTTAACCAACGCACCCATACTCATGTTATCAGAAGGAACTAAAGACTTTATAGTCTAGTGTGATGCGTCTAAGTTAGGATATGGATGTGTGTTGATGCAACGTCAAAAGGTTATAGCTTATGCCTCTAGACAGCTTAAGAAACATGAAGAGAATTACACAACCCATGATCTAGAATTAGGAGCCATAGTTTTTAACCTTGAGATTTGGAGACACTATCTTTATGGTAGTAAGTTTGTTGTCTTCACAGATCATAAGAGTTTAAGATATGTCTTTGGGCAAAAGGAATTAAATATGAGACAGAGACACCGGATGGAAATTCTCAGTGATTATCATTGTTATATCCAGTATCATGCTGGAAAAGCTAATGTAGTAGCTAATGCTTTAAGTTGAAAATATCATGAAAAGCCAAAACGAGTACGCTCTCTCAGTTAAATCTGCAGATAGATTTAAACGAGCAAATTAGAGAGGCACAGGAAACAGCAATCAAGGATGATGCTGAAGGTTTAAAAGGAATGATTAAGGAATTAGACCAAGGAACATATTTGGAAATTACATAAGAAAAGAATATGGATACCTAAACAAGGAAATCTACGCCACAGAATTTTAGAAGAAGCCCATAAGTCTAAGTATACGATACATCCCGGTAGTGATAAGATGTATCAAGATCTAAGAAAGAATTTCTGGTGGATGGGAATGAAAAAGGATATAGCAAACTATGTTGCTAAATGTCTAACCTGTTCACAGGTTAAAGCTGAGCATTAGAAACCCTCAAGGTTATTGCAACAATTACAAATGCCAATATGGAAATGGAAATTGATAACAAAGGACTTTGTTACAAAATTACCCAAGACACGAAAAGGTAATGATACAATCTGGGTGATTGTAGACAGATTGACAAAATCTGCTCATTTCTTAGCAATGAAGGAAACTTTCAGTATAGAATAGTTAGATAAGTTATATGTAAATGAAATAGTTTCATTACATGGAATTCCAATATCTATTATATCTGATAGAGATAGTCGTTTTACTTCTCATTTTTGAACAAGTTTCCAAAAAGCAATGGGAACCAGGTTAAATCTAAGCACCACTTATCATCCTCAAACGGACGGACAAAGCGAAAGGACAATACAAACAATGGAAGATATGCTTAGAGCCTGTGTAATTGATTTCAGAGGAAATTGGGATGATCATTTACCATTAATAGAATTTTCCTACAATAACAGTTATCATACTAGCATTAATGCTACACCATTTGAAGCACTTTATGGACCAAAGTGCCGAACTCCAGTCTGTTAGGCATAAATTGGAGAAAAGCAACTATCGGGACCAGATATAGTACAAGAAACAATAGACAAGATTATTCAAGTCAAGGAAATACTAAAAGCAGCACGAGATCATCAAAAGAGTTAGTCAGATAACAGACGAAAACCATTGGAATTTCAAGTTGGAGACAAGGTATTGTTAAAAGTTTCTTCTTGGAAAGGAGTGGTTAGATTCGTTAAAAGAGGAAAGCTAAGCCCCAGGTAATTGGACCTTTTGAGATTATCAAAAGAATAGGACTAGTAGCTTATCAGCTACAACTGCCAGAGGAAATGGCAGGAATAAATGATTTATTTCATGTATGTAATCTCAAGAAATGCTTAGCAGACGAATCTTTAGTGATACTTCTTAAAGACTTAGAGGTAAATGAGAAACTTAAGTTTGTAGAGTAACCCCTTCAGATTGAAGATAGAAAGATCATGAATCTCAAAAACAAGAGGTTAGTTCTGGTCAAGGTAAAATGAGATTCTAAGAAAGGATCAGAATACACTTGGGAGTTCGAATCGGAGATGCAAATGAAATATCCACACCTGTTCCAGTAGATCTCGAAGACGAGATTAAAATCAAGGTGGGGATGATATAACAACCCTCCTAAAACCCTTAACATACCCTGAAAACATTCTAAAATATACCATGTATACGAGAAACAGTCCTAAATAACATTTATATTAATAAAAATCAAATAAAAACAAATCATACCGCCTCTCGCGGGGCGCGACCCCTTTGGGTGTGCGAGTCACGGGTCGCGACCAAGTGACACCAGGCGACACCCTAGTCCGCCACTTGTCCAGGTACGTGTGGAGGCTACCGGGTTGACTCAATCAGGATAGAGCCTAGCCTACACTTCTCGAGGGCCGCGAGGGCTAACCCGTGTAGGATCGTTTTCTGACCTGAACGAGTCGATCAGAAGAGTTTTTCATAATACGAAAGGCGGAAACAGACGTATCGAGTTCAATTAAGCAAGAATATCACTTTAAACTGTATTTCTGATTGATTTGACAAAGTTTTACAGCGAAACAACACATCGGCAGCACTTCGGCTCCGAAATCACACATACAAGATTGCTTCAAACGAAATCAGTAGACACATATATATAGGCAAGGTGATTCCGCTTGAACAAGCTCACACGAAATCACTTCCAAGCGAAATCACTATTTCAAGCGAAATCACCTGGTTAATTTCGTGTGAAATGGCTGTTGACCATTTCAAGCGAAATCAGCCTTTTAACATGTTTTCTAGTTTTGCGTGCCCTGATCTATCTATTACAATACAAGACTCAATACAAGACGAAGTCGACAGACGCATGCACCAACAGACTCCCCCTGAATGTTGACGAGTCTTCAGTGTCGAGTCTTCAATCTTCAATCTTTATTAGTCTTCTAGACCTCTTCTGAAGTATCTAACAATGTAAAGGATCCTCAATCTCTGCATCAACTAATCTCCCCCTCGGATGTTGATCTTCCTAATTCTCTTGATCAGATCTCTTGATTCCTTACGTTCATCAGCATCATCAACTTACGTGAACTTCAGGATCTGAATCTTGGCTCTACAATCTTCTATCCCAAGATCTGTGACTGGCTCTTCCACTTTCACAGTCTGACTTTCACAGGTTCAGGATTGAAACCTGGCTCTTCCTAATTACATACTCTTCAGGAATCGAAACCTGGTTTACCTACACAATCTCTACCTCACAATAAATTTCACAAATTTAAAATTTTACAAATTTATTCTCTGTTTTCCACTTGTAAACACAAATCAAGAAATGATTTTACAACGTTAATCTCTGATGAACCACTTGTATGAAAAACATTTTTCTTTCAAAATCTTTTCTTATCTCAAACATTTCAAACAAACTCCCCTTCACTAATTTTCATCATGCTTAGCACTTGGAATTTTGAAAATCAGCTATTTAACATCAGTTGTCGAAAATCTTTTTGTATTTTTCAAAATTTTATGCTAAAACACAATCTTTTTGGGTTTTTCCAAGATTTTTAAGATTTTCAGTGTGTAAAAATGCAATAAAGAAATATTTGCAGACAACATTTTTGTGAGCTTGTGTAAGAGAATCATATCAGCTTTTGAGACAAATCACCAACACCGTTAAGCTTTAAACATTTTAAGTTCTAAACAATTCACTTAGATTGTCAGTATACTGATCCACTTAAATTCTCACACAAAGTTCAACTGTTTCGAGATATGAAATTAATGTTTTAGAGACTTAAACTTATTCGCGTGTTCCACCACTTGAATATACTCCCGTATCCAGATCCCAATATTCAATCTTACAGGTGAGTATACCACAGATGATATCTGTAAAGGGTTAAATGCGAGGCCATGAGAGCTCAGGTCAGAACTTCCGTTCAGCAGAAAGATGATGGCTCGTCTTTTGGTGTGTTCCCTTTAGAGAATCTTTTCTTCAACATCACGTGATTAGCATTTTGCAATGTTTCATCATTTATTATGCTGAGGGGTGCTATATTTCAAGTGAGCAGAAAGTATTATACAGGGACTAGGCCATTGCTTCTACAAAATCAGAAGTCCCGAGATAATACCCCAGATATCACTTAGTATAAAGACCTAGTATCTCAGAAAGAGGGACCTTTCAAACAAGATTTTGGGGGTTACCCATACATCCGAGAGATGTTCTCCACGATATAAGTAAGTTTAAAATTTAGGTTTATATCTCGTCATAATCAACTGAATGTGTAAAAACCTACTAGCACATCATCAGTGAGACCGTTTATCACATTTTAACTTTCCAAATCTTTAGCATGCTGTGATAGTCCACTGATGTACTATCATTTCCTCTTTTTACAACAAAACTCATTTTTGCTTTTATCATGTTTTTGACATTTTCAAATTTTCAAATGTTTTTTGATTTTCTGAAAAAAAAAACTCTTACTCCCCCTAAAATGCAAAATCATTTAAAGGAAATTTGAAAACAAACTGTACAAACAAAGTGACAACTGATATCGAATCGCTTCAAATCGCCATCCTCTTGGCATAAACAATCAGAACTCCCCCTTACAACAAACTATTTTCCCATTAGATTTCAAAACACTTAAGTTTGTTTTAATCAAATGGTTGTTCCGGAAAATAAGTTTTGTTGATTTTTCAAACCACTTGTAGGTTAGGGGTTCAATTCATCATCTTGTTCTTTCAACCACTTTAAAAAAATATAACAGTTTTAGATTTAATCCACAAAACCTCTTGTAGAAAATCAAGTACAACTTAATGTCCCTGATTTACCACTTGTAAATAACAAACCAATAACCACTTGAAAGTCGAAATATCACAGACGTGAATTTCTCAAGAAAGATGCCAATACCTGCTTAACACTTACCAACCTGGAAGCTCTGGCAAGTCCTGCTTTTTCACTCATCATAATATGTTCCATCCCAGTCACAAACCTGAGATGAAACGGTTTTACCTAGTTTCTTCATTTTCTTCTCATAAAATTCCTTTACCCCTTTGACTTTCCCATCAACCATTTTTCCAAAAATGTGTTTCACTTTGGAGTTAAAGGTTTTCTCAACATCAAATTCTTTCTTTTCAGAAAAGAATTGATTTGAAATCTCAACTTTACCAACTTTTGTTTTAAAATTCTTAGCCCTCAATGGTGGAAAATTGACATCATCCATTGGCGGAACTGAAGCTTCCAATTTTAACTCAACTTGTGGCTCCTCTGACTTTGTGGAATCAGATTCATCGCCAAAGAATAGCTCCTCTGATTTTGATGAATCAGAATCATTGCTAGAACTATCATCAGATTTCTTAACAACCCACTTTTGGTTATCAAGATTTGCTTTTCTCTTGTAAAACCTTTTTGAACACTCACCAACTTCAAACTTTGAATTTTTGAAAACTTTGAATTGTTCAGTTGGTGGTTCATTCTCAACCATCTTTTCTTTGAGTTTATCAGAGACTCCCTGTTTTGTTTGTATTGCCTTTAGACAATTCCTGGCAATATAACCAACTGTTTTGCATTGAAAACAGGTTCTTGTCTCCTTCCTTTGAACAACTTCATTCTTCATTTCCTCTTGCTTCTTTGCAAGGAATTCTTTGTTAGATTGTTTCCAGAATGGGCTCTTTTGTTCTTCCTCAGCACTTGTTCCTGAAACAAATACAGTTTTTGGTTTATAAGTTTTTTCATTTTTATAATTTTTCGGTGGAATAAAACCAAGTCCTTTTCTTTTGAAATTACCGTTATGGTTTGGTTTCTTTTGAAAACCCGAACCAGAACTGTAACCCTTTTTCTTATTTTCTCTTTGTTGAACTCTTGAGGTGTATTTTTTAGGTTTATCAGAAAGATTTACATCTTTTATTTCAGAAATATTAATTTCTGTTAGTTTGAAAACCTTTTTGATCATTTCAATTTTGACACCTCTTATTGGAAATTCTTCATCAGAATATAATTTGTCAGAATCATTCAAAGTATATGCCACTTTGATTGGTTCATCATTCAAATTAGATTTTGATAACAAAAACTCTTTATTGTAAACCCTTATATCCTTTTTGACTGTTGGATTTGACGTGTCAGACTTTGACTCTGAGTTTGACTCCGACTTTGACTCCTCGGTTTCATCTTTATCCAACACCTGATCGACCACTCTCTTTATTAACTCGGACTCATGATCAGTATCAGACGACGTAAAAGTGACATCAATGTTGTCGAGCAAATTATCTGATGATTCAGATTCCCACACTAAGTTGGTTGCCTTTTTGACTCTTTCTGAATTTGGATTTCATGGAGAATATCCATTTTCAAGCAGAGGCGGACACTTTGTATAACTGAAACCTTTTTTCTTACCAGAATCAATCACTTCAGTATCCTTCTTCTTTTCTTCAGAACTTTCATCTTCATCAAATGCCTTCATGCCTTCAACAGTTGGATAAATCCTGTCAATAACATAAGAAGTACATGAGTAACTTTTTAACAACCTATTAACTCTTTCTGTTTCAATCCTTTGTGTTTCCAGTTTTTGTTCCAGCACAGCACACTTTTCAATGTAATTGTTGACAACTTTCTACTTAGTCATGAAAGCTCCTTGTAGTGTCTTCATGTAACAACTCTCACCAAAACTATTATTTATTATTATATTTAGTTCAATAGGAAACCCTAATTAAGACACCCAAGTGATTCTGCACAAACCCTAAAATTTTCAGAACAATCAGAATCAGGATCAGGGCCCCTAAAACTCAGGGGGGGTAAACCCGAGTTACGATTATCTTAAAATCTCATTGTCAAAATCGAATTTATGAAATCCGTCAACTCAGCTAGGCTAGTCAAGAACGTGGCTACCCTATAGTAAATAGATGTCCCTCGCGCCACGCGACGCCCGGAGGGGTACCCCTCGCGTCACGCGAGGGGGGTCAAAATTTACCTATAAATAATAGACTTTGGGACTGGAATTTGGGCACTTGAACGACGTTAAAACTTAAAATATACACTGAGTTACGCTCTGTTTACTATCAAAACACACACGAATCACGAATCGCTGCCGCAAAACAGGGTAATAACTCGATCGCTACTACGATTCAATGTCCGATCGATTAAACTATCCAATGGATGTTTAAGTGCTGCCCACATTAGGGTTATGCTTTGTCATTCGTCGTTAATTCGATGGATGTTTAAGTATCGCACTTTGTCATTCGTTGTGAGGGTTGATCTCGTGAGTTATCGTAAATGCTGTATTGATTACTAACCCAGTTTTGTGTGCATTGTTATTTAAATTAGGTTAACAAGGCTAATCAGTAGACTAGACTCTGTCCGTGTTAAATCTGCAATGTGAGTCATTCTCTTTTTATCAAATTACTTTCAAAAAGCCTGTTTATTTTCAAGGTTATAATTACAGGGATTAAGTTTATGTAATCACCAAATTACAGCCAGTATGTGGGGTTTTGTATACATTACTTGATAATCTTTGCCATTGGACAAACGGGTGGCCAATGGTGATATGACCATAGTCACAGATCCGGTCTAGTGACAAATACTGTGGGTAGTTGGTTGATATCTGAAACATTGTAATCTCCCTTAATACTGTAAATTATAACAAACGAGTTGTTTCAGTAAAAAGAATGATTCGCCAGTATTTCTCGCTGACAAAACCTTTTTCAAACATGTTTCAGGTGATCTGTTGTGATTCAGGAAAAGTGCCGTGAAGCACTTTAAGCTTAAGAAAGTGGCTCATTATATAATAAAGAAATATGTTTTGTAAATAAAGATTTCTCCATAAAATCATATGATTGTAAATTACCGGGGTTTTATCCCGAGTTGTGAAATAAAATGATCGGGAAAAATTTTAGCTTTAAAAAGATCCTGATGATAAACTTCCGCTGTTAAACTCAATTAAATGAAATACCACGGGATTTTCTGTTCCGCGGCTCCTGAAACGGGTCAAACCGGGTCGGGGCCGTGACAGAAAAAGGTGGTATCAGAGCCACTGAGTTAAGCTAATTAAGTATTTAGAAATACTTAATTTTTCCTGATTACCATTATGTGATTATGTGTTTTATTAACTGACTATTTGTTAGTTACAGTATGGGTAAGCAAAAGCTTTCAAACATCTATCTTAAATTAGATAGATCATTAAATGAGAAGGGAAGTTCATCCCAAACTCCTGAAGAAGGAATATTTGTTCGAAAAGCCCAATACGAGGAACCACTTTCTCCTGATAAAAGAAGTTTGATTATTAGAAAAAGTCAGGAGAAATTAAAGAAATTTCGAGAAAAGAAAGTTAAAAAGGAAACCCAGGAATTAATCAGTAAATCACCATGGGAAGACAATTTAGATGAAAAATGGGCGGATCTTTAATTGCTAGCCACTGTAGCAGTAAATGCTAATCTTTAGAATACCATGACTCCGTATTAGCAACTTACAAACCAGAAATATCATCTAGTAAATAAATAAAATTACAAATAAAATTAGTATGTTTAAATTGTCAATTTTCCTTTGTATTAAATTAGTCACAGAATATGCAATAATATTTGAGGTTTATCTGTAAAATTTGTTATAAAATTTTAATTTATTATTTTTACATATATGTTAAACAGCATGAATGAGTTATCTGGAGCCCTAGAGAATCTCAACCTCTACCCTGTAAACATAGAAGTTTCTAAAGAGTTTGCTAGGTACTTTGCTGAATTGGAACAACCTATAGAATTCAACGCTCCACCTCTGGAAAAGCCAAAACCTAAGAAAAGAAAGAGATTCGTATGGGGGAGGCGTGTCCATAAGAGAAAGCCAGCTAAGAGACTTCCTAAAATAAACAATCCCTTAGAAAAAGGAAAAGAAATTGAAACCGGGGAAAGTTCTAGACAACAGGAATTGGAGACTGAAGTCAGGGAAGATTCTAGGCAAATGGGAATACAGTTTGAGGAATATTCTAAGCAAATAGAAATGGAGGTTGAAAAAGGTTCTAGACAAACCAAGATAGAAATTGGAGAAAGCTCTAAGCCAACTCAAGAAATGACATTTCAGGAAGAGTTACATTTTATATTGACAAGCTGTGATACTATTAAGCCTGTCAATAATAATAAATTTTACTCTAATCCTATCGAAAATCAACTCCCTATAAATCTGGAACCAGCAATCCCAGAACCAATAATCCATACTCAACCTTTAGGAATGGATGAGTGGTGGACTAATGATTGGCAATTCCAAAACCTTATCAATAGTCCATATACATTTTTCCCTCAGTTCGATCCAGAACCTTTACCGAATCCACCTATGAGTAATGAGAATATGGCTGAACTTCGCCATTTTGGTGAAGAGCTGATGGATGCTGGGAATAGGATCCGAGAGATAGGAGGACAAATTTCATGGAAATATGACGAGAGTGAACATCATTATTAAAGATGCAAGTTGACGAAGGAGAAATGGGTTATGAGTCTGTGTTTGTATAATAACAGTAATATTAATGAAAGTCAGTATGTGTAAAATAAACAATAAAACGGTTGTATATAGAAGCATGATATAATCTATAAAACAAATGAAAATTTAGAAAATTTACAATTTTGATTGTATATTTGTTTACATGATTATGTGCGATTAATTATATTGTATTATTTCTTATTCTATATTAACTATTTAAATTAATTATCAGATGGAAAACATTGGTAATGAACCAGTAAATGAAGTAAATCAATCTGAGCAAATTCAAGAAGAAAAATTGTTAAATAGGCAAGATATCGAGGATATCGTTGCACAAGGAATAGCCAATGTTATTCCAGCAATCGTTGCTGCTGTCCAGAAACCTGTTAAACCTCAATCAATCATTCCTAGTAAACGTACATAAGGCGATGACTTTAGTAATAGTATAAACGGAGGCGGTAATCATGTTAATAACAATAATGATCTGCAAGCCCCAATTTTCAAGAAAATGAAAGCTGCAACGCCTGGTTGCACTTACAAAGAATTCCTTGCCTGTAAACCAGTTGAGTTTGCAGGTAACGAAGGGGCTATTGCAGCACTGCGTTGGTTAGAGAAAACTGAGGCAGTGATTACCATAAGTAAATGTGCTGAGGAAGATCAAGTTATGTATGCGTCAAATCTTTTTAAAGAAGGGGCGTTAGAATGGTGGAACACAGTGTTACAAGCTAAAAGAAGGATCGAGGCATATGCCATGAAATGGGAAGAATTTAAGAATCTTGTAGAAAGAAAATTCTGTCCCGAGTATGAAAAAGATCAAATGGCAAATAAGTTCCTAAACCATCGGATGGTGAATGTGGACTGTCGAGGATATCTTTCGACATTCTTCGAATATGCTAGAGTGGTACCAACGCTGGCTTCGCCAGAACCGATACTCATTTCTCGCTATGTTTGGGGATTAATTAGTGAAACCCGTAATATCGTTAAAGCTGCGAGACCTCGCACTATTGACGATGCGGTAGAATTAGCTAATACCCTCACTGACGAACTGGTACGCACAAGAGATGAAAACAGGAAAAAGGAACTGGCTCAGAAAATTACCCAAGGATTTCCTGTGGGTAATAATAGCAACTTCAAAAGAAGAGGAACAGGGCAATCTTCAAACTTGCCGTTCTGCAAGAATTGTCGCAAGAAACATTATGGAAGATGTAATGTGACTTGCAACTTTTGCAAAGCCATAGGACATCGTGAAGAAGACTGCAGAAGGAAAACCAGGATCTGCTATAGCTGTGGAGAAGCTGGGCATTTCAAAACAGAATGTCCTAAATTGTTCAAACCAGCAGATAACAAAGCCAAGATAGCCGACGGAGTTACCAAGAAGAATGTTTGAGCCTTTCAGTTAACTGCTCAGGAAGCCGAGATGATTCCTGACGTGATAGCTGGTACGTTCCTAGTTCAAAACGTGTATGCAAAATTATTATTTGACTCTGGTGCAAACCAAAGTTTTATCAATACTTCATTCTGCCAAGCTCTTAATTTACCCTTAACCAACATTAGGCAGATTTTTACAGTCGAAACCGCAGATGGGAATTCAGTTAAAATAGATCAGGTTTTGCAAAAAGTTGAAATAGAACTTTCAGGTCATAAATTCTCTGCAAACCTGTTACCTATGAAATTAGCTGAATTTGATGTTGTGTTAGGAATGGATTGGTTAGTAGCCAACCATGCTCGAATCCTTTGTGATAAGAACTCTATAGAAATTCAGGCACCTACCGGAGAAGTAATCATGATTACAGGAGATAAGCCACGTAAACCCATGAAGTTCATATCAGTAATGAAAGTTGCTAGTTATGAACGAAAGCAAGGAATAGTATATATGATTTCAGTAATCATTAGTACTAAGGGTAAAGAACTTAAGGAAATTCCTGTAGTCTCAGAATACCCAGATATATTCCCAGAAGAGTTACTAGGATTACCACCAGATAGGGAAGTAGAATTTAGGATTCATCTAATTCCTGGAACTATATCGATAGTCAAGGCACCTTATCGGTTAGCACCTACAGAAATGTTAGAACTGAAAAAGCAATTAGATGAATTACTAAGTAAAGGATTCATACAACCTAGCTCATCTCCTTGGGGAGCGCCAGTGTTGTTTGTAAAGAAAAAGGATGGTTCAATGAGAATGTGTATTGATTATAGAGAATTGAATAAGGTTACAATTAAGAATCGATACCCGTTACCTAGGATTGATGATCTATTCGATCAACTTCAAAGAGCTAGATATTTTTCTAAGATCGACTTACGTTCCTGTTACACCCTAAATCATACATGACAAGAGTTGCAGCGGAAACACTAACCATAAAATTTCTTGCATTAAAAATATCTCAACTTATTAAAACTTTTAACTTTAACTTGGTTCTTAATCAAAATCTGTCATCCACTTATATGTTAACTAAAAACATAGCTTTCACTTATTACATTTTACATTCAACGTCCCCGTACAATCTCTCTCGTGACTCGGTCTTCGATCCCTAATCCTTGTGATATTCGCTCATCATCCATTCAACCTGCATTCACCACATACATCCGAAGCATTAGCACAAGTTATATAAACCAGCTCATTCATATACACTTCCCATTTCACTCTTTAACAAGCTTTAAGCATCTCATCCGCGTATCCATTTTCTATGAGGCTTCAATAATGTACCTGCATACCTTTCATTCTCAACGTACACCATTATTGAAGTAAACCCTCAATGTCTAAATCATGCTTACACACGTACATACATTAAGCTTACATCTTTACATTCATGCATACACTCATACACATCTTTATACGTACATACATACTCTTCCATATTCGTACATACCCTTCCTACGTCATCACATACATGCATACTCTCTTACATCATCACATACATACACACACTCTTATATACTCTTATACATACATACACCTCTATGTACTTCATACGTACTTACATACGCAACTACATACGTACATATCTTTCCTACATCATCACCTACATGCATACACTCGTATATACGCTTATACATACATACATACACATCTACGTACAAACATACCCTTCCTACAACTTTACATACGAGCATACACTCATATATACGCTTATACTTACATACATACACATCTACGTACAAACATACCTTTTCTACAACTTTACATACGTGCATACACTCATATATACGTTTATACATACATACATACACATCCACATACAAACATACCTTTTCTACAACTTTACATACGTGCATACACTCATACATACCCCTATACCTTCGTGCATACACATCCACATACATACCTACATTACTTCGCATTCCCATACATGCATACTGTCACGCGTATCATCATATATTCATAAGACAAGGTTATGGAGCTTTTCGGGAGCCTTACATACCACCGGGTCGTAAACCGAAGCATCAAGACGCGTTACGAGTCAACCGGAATCATAAAACATGAAAAACAAAAGTTCACCAACAGGAGCCCGTCGGCGACGGCTTCCTTGCCCGTCGGCGACGGGTTGTGAATAAGCCCGTCGCGCCAAAAAGCCCGTCGCCAGTAAGTTAAAGCGTCGGAAGAAAAGGCCAAACCAGAGCCCGTCGGCGACGGCTCCCTTGCCCGTCGGCGACGGCTTCTCCATCTTACATTTTCCTGCAGATCCGTTTTATCGTCCGAACGCACTAAAACGCGCATAACTTTCGAACCGTTTACCCGTTTATACTCCCGTTTCTTCCTACATGCTTGTAAATTCACCTTCTATCATACAAACTTAAAATCCCGCATCCGGATTAATAAAATTCTTATCTTACGCCCTATCGGCTTATTGTCACTTTCTAATTATTCGACCCGTTAAGGGTATTTGCGCATTAATTGGGTTATGACATTCCCAAACCATACTCTCCGCTCCCATACTTGTTCGAAACATTATGCTCAACAACTAACTTGTTCCTAAACCACTTTGTAAAATCGTTTGCCCAAAATACCCATCAAGGGCATTTTGGTCAACATCTCACTATCCTTAACAACAAAGGAAATTCTTGCATAAATAACCTACCCTTCTACTTAGCTTAAATTCTTAAACTCACATTCCTTGCTCGGATCAAATCTAAGATCCGTTTAATGCTTCATTGACATCGCAACATTCATTCCTATTAAATCTCAAATTATCATATTTCATTCAAATGCATATAAATCTACATAAACAACTTAGAAGTGATTACGGAATCACTTACCTCATGCATCCGTGTTCACATCCGTTTCCACGCCTCTTCTTGACCCGTTAGCCTTTCTCGCTTGAGTCCATCTCCACATGATTCCTATACTTTCACGTCATCGAAATCACGCTATCATTAGCATACTCATTTGTACATGATAACAATCGTATTCATCCCATATTTCACACTTAACTTTCATTAATCATTTCTAACAAACATAACTCATATAATCATGTCCGTATACGTTTAACTCATGTAACTCATCACGTCATTATATTTAACACGGATTGCTATTACATGTACCATACGACTTCTCATCAACCTACATTTACGACAATGAGTCAACTCATGTTTCTTATACTTAGTTGACTTTCAAAAGTCAACTATTCATCATACATATCTATCAACTTATCAACATATTCCCGTAACATCATAATCGACTATACGGACGACACTATATACATTTTATCATTCACTTGATATACGTACTACCTTTTAAGCATAACGTACAACTACTTCATGCACAATTCTTCTAAACTCATACATAACCCATCAAAACCATCTACTAATCATCATGTATCATTCCAAATGAACATTAAACATAACATCATCATATTCCTATACTTTCATCTAACAATAATTCATCATACCCACATAATACATCAATCATTCAACAAGACTTGAACATAAGAGGTGATTACTAGTCATCTTCATCACCATAACTAATGGGTTTATCATCTAAACATCAAATTAGTACAAACCATTCATAATCCATGTTCTACATGATGATTATAACACATACTCATGCTCAATTCCACTTAAACTCATGGATTAGAACATAACCCACTTCATCCATGATCACCAATCTTAGATTTAAAACATACCTTATGATCCTCTCGTGTTGGTGATCATTAATCCATGCTCGGTTATGGATTTGGGCCTTGATTCATCCTTCAAATCGAAGCTTTTGATGAACTAGGGTTTTGGGGCTCATGAGAGCCCCTGATCGATCTATCCAGAACACACACGAAAGTGTGTGTTGTGTGTGTGTTCTTTTTCTTTTAATAACCCCAACTTTCGTTCATTCCACTTTAGCCCCTCGGGTTTTGCCTTTAAAACATAACTGACACTACTTTCATCATTTAATATTTTTGACCATACTCTTAACTAGGTTAATTAGCCTAGTTGTTTATTTCATGACGTGTCACATAAGAACATACGATAATTATTAACATTCAGATTTTGGGGCGTTACAAGTCTACCACCCTTAAACAAGGTTTCGTCCCCGAAACCTTTCTCGCTTTCATCAACCACACATTATATTTTCTCCTAGTCCATCTATACGACTACTAGCCCATACTTTCCTGATCATTCTTTCTTATATCATTTTCATTTACTTGACCTGTCAATAACTGGTTAATACACATACTCTTCCGTCCTTTAATATGATCCTTTCTTAATGGATCTAATACCTCCATTTCACCTTTAAAATTTACATTCCATACATACTCTGTATAACATTTAACTTTTGTTTTGTTATCACAACAAAACTATTATTACATAATCACGCCTACGTGCTTAATTCTGACGTTAACCTCATTCTACATTTTCTACAGTTACGTATACCTTGCATATCTTTATTTTATCTTTGAATCATTCCTTTCATTACACATTACTACTGCTTTCACTTCCTGCATTACTTAACTTACACATATACAGGTGTCATACTAGTTCATACCTATCCAATCATGAGTTAAATATTCTTACTAACCTCATTTTCATTTCCCAACCCACGATCTGCAACCCAGATCGATTCATCTTCTCTTCGCGTACTAGCCGTACAGGCTAGGTTTCATTCATTCACATAACGAGCTTCTGCTCGTGCACGTCCTTTCACCAATGCGATTGGTTTCATTACATCAATAGTTCTAACATTATCATCAACAACATCAGCGGTTAGTCTATGTCTTTCAAACATTCATTACACTAGGTGATTACCCACCTATAACTTTTCTACAATTTCTTACGTGACTGCAATAACATACCACATATCCTATTTCTTACATGCAATCCTTTCATTCTATTATTCATTTCGCCAACTGAAGTACACACTTGTACTCCCTTCTATTCATGCTTTTTCATTCATTGAATCCGCCTTACGGATTCAAACATTACATTCATGCCTTTCATTACTTCAGCGTTTTGAATCCTTCTCGCGGATTCAAACATATTATTCATGCCTTTCATCCTTGAATTCGTCTCACGAATTCAAACATATTATACATGCCTTTCATCCTTGAATCCGTCTCACGGATTCAAACATACCATACATACATTTCATTCCTTGAATCCATCTCGTGGATTCAAACATTTCATTCATACCTTTCCTTCCTTGAATCCGTCTTGCGGATTCAATCATTTCATTCATACATTTCATGCCTTTGAATCCGTCTCGCGGGTTCAAACATTCCATTCATGCCTTTCATGCCTTTGAATCCGTTTCACGGATTCAAACATTGCATTCACACTTTTCATCCCTTGAATCCATCTCGCGGATTCGAGCATTGCATTCATACTTTGATGACCCGTACTTTCTTACGGATTCAACATTCTTTATTCTTATCAGGCATATTTTCATATTTTCATAGTACTCTCAATTCCCCGAGAGTCTTACTTCCCATTTCACCCACACGCCCGCCTGCTACCTAACTCTACCGGACATACCTGTAACAATTATCACGGTCTCACGAACGTCATATGCTTCACATGTACTGGCCAGGTACACAATCCACATACTAGTTTCGTGTCTTCGTGTAATTGTCACCTTATGTACGAAGAACTAGGTTTCAGCACGTGTATCATTTTCAAAACATATTCATTATACCATCATAGCCCTTCATTTAACATTTTTCTTCCTTTAATGCATTTTACCATTTTACATATCCACATATTGAATTTACATACCTGGGTTCAACTTTATCCTATTTCATGCCTTGGTGTCGGTACTTGACCGCACTCGCGGATCATCCTCTTCAAACGCTTATACTTACCTTGCATATACAAAACTGTCAGTTTCTTTATGCGTGTTCATAAGTACATACTTGCATTCTCTTTTACCTTTGGATCTTGACCGAGTCCTGGATTGTACGGGTTTCTTATCACAAGAGCGCACAGGTTTGAGTTCAAGCACTTACCTTCTTACACTTGATTCTCTCAAACCAGGGCTCTGATACCAACTTGTTACACCCTAAATCATACATGACAAGAGTTGCAGCGGAAACACTAACCATAAAATTTCTTGCATTAAAAATATCTCAACTTATTAAAACTTTTAACTTTAACTTGGTTCTTAATCAAAATCTGTCATCCACTTATATGTTAACTAAAAACATAGCTTTCACTTATTACATTTTACATTCAACGTCCCCGTACAATCTCTCTCGTGACTCGGTCTTCGATCCCTAATCCTTGTGATATTCGCTCATCATCCATTCAACCTGCATTCACCACATACATCCGAAGCATTAGCACAAGTTATATAAACCAGCTCATTCATATACACTTCCCATTTCACTCTTTAACAAGCTTTAAGCATCTCATCCGCGTATCCATTTTCTGTGAGGCTTCAATAATGTACCTGCATACCTTTCATTCTCAACGTACACCATTATTGAAGTAAACCCTCAATGTCTAAATCATGCTTACACACGTACATACATTAAGCTTACATCTTTACATTCATGCATACACTCATACACATCTTTATACGTACATACATACTCTTCCATATTCGTACATACCCTTCCTACGTCATCACATACATGCATACTCTCTTACATCATCACATACATACACACACTCTTATATACTCTTATACATACATACATACACCTCTATGTACTTCATACGTACTTACATACGCAACTACATACGTACATATCTTTCCTACATCATCACCTACATGCATACACTCGTATATATGCTTATACATACATACATACACATCTACGTACAAACATACCCTTCCTACAACTTTACATACGAGCATACACTCATATATACGCTTATACTTACATACATACACATCTACGTACAAACATACCTTTTCTACAACTTTGCATACGTGCATACACTCATATATACGTTTATACATACATACATACACATCCACATACAAACATACCTTTTCTACAACTTTACATACGTGCATACACTCATACATACCCCTATACCTTCGTGCATACACATCCACATACATACCTACATTACTTCGCATTCCCATACATGCATACTGTCACGCGTATCATCATATATTCATAAGACAAGGTTATGGAGCTTTTCAGGAGCCTTACATACCACCGGGTCGTAAACCGAAGCATCAAGACGCGTTACGAGTCAACCGGAATCATAAAACATGAAAAACAAAAGTTCACCAACAGGAGCCCGTCGGCGACGGCTTCCTTGCCCGTCGGCGACGGGTTGTGAATAAGCCCGTCGCGCCAAAAAGCCCGTCGCCAGTAAGTTAAAGCGTCGGAAGAAAAGGCCAAACCAGAGCCCGTCGGCGACGGCTCCCTTGCCCGTCGGCGACGGCTTCTCCATCTTACATTTTCCTGCAGATCCGTTTTATCGTCCGAACGCACTAAAACGCGCATAACTTTCGAACCGTTTACCCGTTTATACTCCCGTTTCTTCCTACATGCTTGTAAATTCACCTTCTATCATACAAACTTAAAATCCCGCATCCGGATTAATAAAATTCTTATCTTACGCCCTATCGGCTTATTGTCACTTTCTAATTATTCGACCCGTTAAGGGTATTTGCGCATTAATTGGGTTATGACATTCCCAAACCATACTCTCCGCTCCCATACTTGTTCGAAACATTATGCTCAACAACTAACTTGTTCCTAAACCACTTTGTAAAATCGTTTGCCCAAAATACCCATCAAGGGCATTTTGGTCAACATCTCACTATCCTTAACAACAAAGGAAATTCTTGCATAAATAACCTACCCTTCTACTTAGCTTAAATTCTTAAACTCACATTCCTTGCTCGGATCAAATCTAAGATCCGTTTAATGCTTCATTGACATCGCAACATTCATTCCTATTAAATCTCAAATTATCATATTTCATTCAAATGCATATAAATCTACATAAACAACTTAGAAGTGATTACGGAATCACTTACCTCATGCATCCGTGTTCACATCCGTTTCCACGCCTCTTCTTGACCCGTTAGCCTTTCTCGCTTGAGTCCATCTCCACATGATTCCTATACTTTCACGTCATCGAAATCACGCTATCATTAGCATACTCATTTGTACATGATAACAATCGTATTCATCCCATATTTCACACTTAACTTTCATTAATCATTTCTAACAAACATAACTCATATAATCATGTCCGTATACGTTTAACTCATGTAACTCATCACGTCATTATATTTAACACGGATTGCTATTACATGTACCATACGACTTCTCATCAACCTACATTTACGACAATGAGTCAACTCATGTTTCTTATACTTAGTTGACTTTCAAAAGTCAACTATTCATCATACATATCTATCAACTTATCAACATATTCCCGTAACATCATAATCGACTATACGGACGACACTATATACATTTTATCATTCACTTGATATACGTACTACCTTTTAAGCATAACGTACAACTACTTCATGCACAATTCTTCTAAACTCATACATAACCCATCAAAACCATCTACTAATCATCATGTATCATTCCAAATGAACATTAAACATAACATCATCATATTCCTATACTTTCATCTAACAATAATTCATCATACCCACATAATACATCAATCATTCAACAAGACTTGAACATAAGAGGTGATTACTAGTCATCTTCATCACCATAACTAATGGGTTTATCATCTAAACATCAAATTAGTACAAACCATTCATAATCCATGTTCTACATGATGATTATAACACATACTCATGCTCAATTCCACTTAAACTCATGGATTAGAACATAACCCACTTCATCCATGATCACCAATCTTAGATTTAAAACATACCTTATGATCCTCTCGTGTTGGTGATCATTAATCCATGCTCGGTTATGGATTTGGGCCTTGATTCATCCTTCAAATCGAAGCTTTTGATGAACTAGGGTTTTGGGGCTCATGAGAGCCCCTGATCGATCTATCCAGAACACACACGAAAGTGTGTGTTGTGTGTGTTCTTTTTCTTTTAATAACCCCAACTTTCGTTCATTCCACTTTAGCCCCTCGGGTTTTGCCTTTAAAACATAACTGACACTACTTTCATCATTTAATATTTTTGACCATACTCTTAACTAGGTTAATTAGCCTAGTTGTTTATTTCATGACGTGTCACATAAGAACATACGATAATTATTAACATTCAGATTTTGGGGCGTTACAGTTCCGGATATCATCAATTGAAAGTACAAGAGGAAGACATACCTAAAACTGCTTTCAGGACTAGGTATGGTCATTACGAGTTTACAGTCATGCCCTTTGCGTTAACGAATGCTCCTGCTGCATTCATGGACATGATGAATAGAATCTGTAAACCGTATTCGGATAAATTTGTAATTGTTTTTATAGACGATATACTTATTTATTCCAAAAGTCAGACAGAACATTGTGAGCACTTGCATGCACTCTTAACTTTGTTAAGAAAAGAAAAGCTTTATGCCAAATTCTCAAAGTGTGAATTTTGGCTAAAGGAAGTACAATTTCTAGGTCACATGGTAAATCATGAAGGTATTCATGTAGATCCTGCTAAGATAGAGGCCATTACCAAATGGAGGGTTCCGCAAACCGCAATGGAAATTAGAAGTTTTATAGGTTTAGCTGGATATTATAGACGGTTTATTAAGGATTTTTCCAAGATAGCTGTACCATTAACTAAGCTAACCTGTAAAGCAATTAAGTTTGAATGGGGACCTAAACAAGAAGAAGCCTTTAGAATCTTGAAACAGAAATTAACAAATGCTCCAATCCTAGCTTTACCAGAAGGGACTGAAGATTTTGAAGTATATTGTGATGCTTCAAAACTAGGATTAGGATGTGTGCTAATGCAACGCAAGAAAGTAATTGCATATGCTTCAAGGCAATTGAAAAAGCACGAAGAAAATTATACGACTCATGATTTAGAATTAGGAGCCGTAATTTTTGCCCTTAAGATTTGGAGGCATTATCTGTACGGAAGTAAATTTACTGTCTATACAGATCATAAAAGTTTAAGATATATATTTGGGCAAAAAGAGTTAAACATGAGGCAAAGAAGATGGATGGAAATCCTAAGTGATTACGACTGTGATATTCAGTATCACGAAGGAAAGGCAAATGTAGTTGCAGATGCCTTAAGTTGTAAGTACCATGAAAAACAACGAAGAGTTCGTGCTCTCAGATTAACTCTACAGTTAGATTTAATGGAACAAATAAAGAATGTTCAGGAAACAGCAATCAAGGATGATGCTGAAGGAATGAAAGGAAGAATAAAAGAGTTAGAGCAAGGAGCTGATGGAATTTGGAAATTCCACAAAAGCAGAATTTGGGTACCTAAGCAGGGAGAATTAAGAAATAAGATTTTGGAAGAAGCTCATAAGTCTAGGTATACTATGCACCCGGGAAACAATAAGATGTACCAAGATTTAAGAAATAATTTTTGGTGGATAGGCATGAAGAAAGATATAGCTCGATATATTTCTAAGTGTCTTACTTGTTCACAAGTTAAGGCAGAACATCAGAAACCTTCAGGTCTACTACAACAATTAGAAATGCCTGTATGGAAATGGGAACTCATAACAATGGATTTTGTTACTAAGTTACCCAAAACCAGAAAAGGTAATGATGCGATTTGGGTAATTGTGGATCGATTAACCAAATCAGCTCATTTTCTACCTATGAAAGAAACCTTTAGCATGGAAAGATTGGCAAAGTTATATGTAGATGAAGTTGTATCCTTACATGGAGTTCCACTCTCCATTGTTTCGGATAGGGATAGTCGTTTTACTTCTCATTTCTGGACTAGTTTCCAAGAAGCAATGGGAACTCAACTAAATCTGAGTCCTGCATATCATCCACAAATAGACGGGCAAAGTGAAAGGACGATACAAACTCTAGAAGACATGCTCCGAGCATGTGTGATAGATTTTGGTGGAAATTGGGACGATCACTTACCTCTGATCGAATTCTCCTATAATAATAGTTATCATTCAAGTATTGAAACTGCCCCATTCTAGGCACTATATGGAAGAAAGTGCAGAACTCCAGTTTGTTGGGCAGAAATAGGAGAAAGTCAATTGTCAGGTCCTAAAATAGTGCAAGAGACGACCGACAAGGTTACACAAATCAAGGAAAGACTGAAGACAGCTCGAGATCGTCAAAAGAGCTATGCCGACAATCGACGTAAGCCGTTAGAATTCCAAGTTGGAGAAAGAGTACTGTTGAAAGTTTCTCCTTGGAAAGGAGTGTTCGATTCGGTAAGAAAGGAAAGCTAAGTCCAAGATACGTAGGACCATTTTCAGTGATCCAACGTATAGGACCAGTTGCTTATCGTTTACAACTACCAGAAGAGTTAGCTGGAGTACATGATGTATTTCATGTATCCAATCTCAAGAAATGCCTATCAGATGAATCTTTGGTAATACCTCTTCAAGACATAGAGGTAAATGAAAAGTTAAAATTTGTTGAGAAACCTCTTCAGATAGAAGATCGAAAGGTAAAATTTCTCAAGCATAAGCGACTAGTTCTAGTTAAAGTCAAGTGGGATTCAAAGAGAGGAGCTGAATACACTTGGGAGCTGGAATCAGAAATGAAGCGAAAGTATCCTCACTTATTCCAGTAAATCTCGAGGACGAGATTTTTATTAAGGTGGGGAGGATGTAACAACTCTCACCAAAACTGTTATTTATTATTATATTTAGTTCAATAGGAAACCCTAATTAAGACACCCAAGTGATTCTGCACAAACCCTAAAATTTTCAGAACAATCAGAATCAGGATCAGGGCCCCTAAAACTCAGGGGGGGTAAACCCTAGTTACGATTATCTTAAAATCTCGCTGTCAAAATCGAATTTATGAAATCCGTCAACTCAGCTAGGCTAGTCAAGAACGTGGCTACCCTATAGTAAATAGATGTCCCTCGCGCCACGCGACGCCCGGAGGGGTACCCCTCGCGTCACGCGAGGGGGGTCAAAATTTACCTATAAATAGTAGACTTTGGGACTAGAATTTGGGCACTTGAACGACGTTAAAACTCAAAATATACACTGAGTTACGCTCTGTTTACTATCAAAACACACACGAATCACGAATCACGAATCGCTGTCGCAAAACAGGGTAATAACTCGATCGCTACTACGATTCAATGTCCGATCGATTAAACTATCCAATGGATGTTTAAGTGCTGCCCACATTAGGGTTATGCTTTGTCATTCGTCGTTAATTCGATGGATGTTTAAGTATCGCACTTTGTCATTCGTTGTGACGGTTGATCTCGTGAGTTATCGTAAGTGCTGTATTGATTACTAACCCAGTTTTGTGTGCATTGTTATTTAAATTAGGTTAACAAGGCTAATCAGTAGACTAGACTCTGTCCGTGTTAAATCTGCAATGTGAGTCATTCTCTTTTTATCAAATTACTTTCAAAAAGCCTGTTTATTTTCAAGGTTATAATTACAGGAATTAAGTTTATGTAATCACCAAATTACAGCCAGTATGTGGGGTTTTGTATACATTACTTGATAATCTTTGCCATTGCACAAACGGGTGGCCAATGGTGATATGACCATAGTCACAGATCCGGTCGAGTGACAAATACAGTGGGTAGTTGGTTGATATCTGAAACATTGTAATCTGCCTTAATACTGTAAATTATAACAAACGAGTTGTTTCAGTAAAAAGAATGATTCACCAGTATTTCCCACTGACAAAACCTTTTTCAAACATGTTTCAGGTGATCTGTTGTGATTCAGGAAATGTGCCGTGAAGCACTTCAAGCTTAAGAAAGTGGCTCATTATATAATAAAGAAATATGTTTTGTAAATAAAGATTTCTCAGTAAAATCATATGATTGTAAATTACCGGGGTTTTATCCCGAGTTGTGAAATAAAATGATCGGGAAAAATTTTAGCTTTAAAAAGATCCTGATGATAAACTTCCGTTGTTAAACTCAATTAAATGAAATACCACGGGATTTTCTGTTCCACGGCTCCTGAAACGGGTCAAACCGGGTCGGGGCCGTGACACTTCATAGCTGTTGCTTGTTTAGTGCTAGACAGATTGTATTGGATTCATGGCTTTGTTCAAAACATCATAAGATTCTTTCAATCTGTTTAAGTTATGAATCAATGTACTGTTTTGCTTCTTTACGGCTTCACAGTTTTCACATATTACTGGAATCTTTTGTGCATCAACTTCAGCTTCAAATTTGAAAACTGGAATATCTTTGACCGTTTTTCTTATCACTCGAACTTCTTCATCATCACTGCTAACGGGTTTTTTAACTTTCTTCTTTTTCTTTTTAGCCTTTTCGCCATCACTGTCAATCTCTTCCATCATTTTTAAATGCTTTTCCATTCTCCTTGCATAATAATCATCATCATTATCACTATCTTCAGCAACTCTAGCAACAAAAGCTTTGTGATTTGGAGTTTTGTTTGGATCATAATCATCCTAACTGAAATTTGCCCAGCTGAATCCTTCTGGTAATTTTTCATCATCTTTGTTTATCAGACATGCTTTGCTATCAGCTGAAACATATTTGTCCCAACTGAAATCTTTTGTTGACTTTTTATCATCTTGATTCACCATACAAGTTCTCTTTGATGAATCTTCGATTGTTTTCCTAGCATGTGCAGTTTGTGGCTCTTGTTGATGTGATTGTTGAGCAACTTGATGATAAATTGCTTTTCGATAGTAATCATTGTTGTTGAATGGATTTTGAGCTCCACTTGCTTCACCATTTGTGCACTCTCTTTTGAAGTGTCCTTTTTCCCTGCAACGAAAACAAGTAACTTTAGATTTATCAAATCCTAAAGTAGAAACATTTGCATCACGGAAATCATCTCTTCCCGTAATTTGTTTAAACTTTTTTGCTCTCCTCAACACACTCGCCAAACACCACTTTATATCCATCAATTCCATCTCTTCAGCATCGATTTGATCGTAATCCTCTTTTATCAACATTGGATTCCCGATCCGACCTGCCACTAAACTCTCATATGACTCTAACACAGTCACCAACAAAGACATGTGACTTTTTGCAACCTCCTCAGTGTAATTTTGACCATTTTCAAGATCTAATACCATGTTGCACTGTAACTTTTTTCCATTCCTTGTTGTTGAAAAGTTTGGATCATATGATGGATATGAAGAAAATTCAGTTTTGTTGTTTGATCCTTTAGTTAATCATCCTGAAGAACTTTTAGCATTGAATGCTGTTTCAACCTTTGATGACATATTGGTTTTGTCACTGATACCTCCTTTGTAATACAATCCAATATCTTGCTCACCATCAAAATCTTTCATTCTTGAAATCTTCCTTTGTTCCATCTCTTGAGCTTCAAGCTTTTCAATGAATTTATTCAGTGTTAAATTGCTAAAATCTTTCTTGTTCCTCAATTTCATGAAATATATGCCCCAAGTTTCATGTGGCAATGCATCAGCCAACTTTTCGATCAACTCTTCATTATCTTTATTGATACTCACTCTCTTCATTTGAACTAACCAATTGCAATATCTTTCAACAATCTGCTTGGTGCTCTCAGTTCTTAAACCATGAAATAGATCGAATTCTTTCTTCAAAAGTGACTTTTTGTTCTTAATCATCTCTTTACTTCCAACAAACTTTGATTTTAATGCTTTCCAGATAGAATATGCACTTCCATTGTGTTGCAGTAATACCAAGATATCTTCTTTAACTGCTTGATGTAAAAGACTAATCATCATCTTTTCATTTTTGTATTTCTTTCTATCATCAGCACTTAGATCTTTAATAGAAATCTCCTCTTCCTCATCATTCAAAGGTCTAACATATTTCGTTTCCACGCATTCCCAAGCATCCAAATAATTTGCTTGCACCCAATTTTCGAATCGTTCCTCCCATCCTTTATACTCTTCAATGTTCATAAGCTTTAACGGTTTTTGCATAGTGCCCGTTTCATTTTCCATAGTCAAGTTCTGAGTAACACTAGCCGGAGTAGTCGGGGTAGTAGCAAATGCTTTATAAAATTCCTCTTCCATGATTCGGTTTTACAATATCACAAAAATCAGAATGCTCAAACGGAATTAAGTTTCACGCGGAATAACCTTTTGGTACGAAATAAGCCTTTTCAAACGGAATCAACACTTTCAAACGAAATCCCAATCTCACACGGAATTACCTATTCAAACGAAATACCAGCTTCACACGGAATTACCTGATTTTGTGTTAAACAACGCCCCTTCAAACGGAATAGCAACTTGAAGTGAAATTACTAATTTCGTGTGAAAATTTTCAAACGGAATTACAATCTGATGCGGAATAAGGCTATTTCAAGCGAAATTAAACCCTAATTTCGTGTGAAATTATGCTGATGTCATCAACTCGAGCTGAATTTTGTCAAATTGATTAAGTTTTAATCCGTTTTAAGATCTGAAACTTTCTAGGGTTTGATAAAACACTATTTCAAGTACAATATATGAAATTCAAGACATTTTAACCGTGAAAACTTGTTTAATTTTGAAAAGAAGGTGTAGAAATCAGAAATTGCAGCTGAATTGGTAAGAACTTTTCCTTCGAGGCTCTGATACCACTTGTAGGATCGTTTTCTGACCCGAACGAGTCGATCAGAAGAGTTTTTCTCAATACGAAAGGCGGAAATAGACGTATCGAGTTCAATTCAGCAAGAATATCACTTTAAACTGTCTTTCTGATTGATTTGACAAAGTTTTACAGCGAAACAACACTTCGGCAGCACTTCGGCTCCGGAATCACACATACAAGATTACTTCAAACGAAATAAGCAGACACATATATATAGGCAAGGTGATTCTGCTTGAACAAGCTCACACGAAATCACTTCCAAGCGAAATCACTATTTCAAGCGAAATCACCTGGTTAATTTCGTGTGAAATGGTTGTTGACCATTTCAAGCGAAATCAGCCTTTTAACATGTTTTCTAGTTTTGCGTGCCCTGATCTATCTATTACAATACAAGACTCGATACAAGACGAAGTCGACAGATGCATGCACCAACAACCCATATGGCTCGCGTGACGCGAGCCGACCCACGACCATCCAATAAAAGGAGGCCTCGGCCTCAGAATTCATCGTTCAAAATTTTCTTTTCTCTCCCAACATATAGTAGACATAATACTCGGGTATTATACCCCTAAAAAGCGAAGCTCTGCCTCATTGTAAGTATTATAACCCCCGATCACGTATTTGTTACCCTACCCGATTGATCTAGGGCTCCGTAACGCATGTCAAAGCTCTGCCTGACTCAGTTCGTTGGATTTCTATCTCGTGTTGTACGGCTAATGTGATTTGGGTTATCTTACTAACACGTATGCATTGTTTAATTTTTAATAGATAATAACCAAGAGAAACACCGGGAAGCTATAGTATTATCTAAGTCAGCAATGTGAGTACATCTTACTTTTTGTCAACTTTTTGTGAGTACATCTTACTTTTGTCACCTTTTTGTGAGTACATTCTCTTTTTGAAAATATTTTTGTAAGTCAAATTGTTTTACCAAAATCTCAAATGTTTTAAATTATACTTAACAGTGATTGAGACTATGTATTCTACAAAGACTGTCGGTATGTTGGGGTTTTGTATACATTACTTTAATCCATTACTATTAGACAAGGAGTTAGCCAATGAGTAACATGTCCACAAGTCAGGTGTTGACAGTACTGAATGAGTAATTGTGTAGATATAAACATTGTAATCGCTCTCAATACTGTAAAGCTATAAAACTGTTTTGATTAAACTAGGAGGCACTCGCCCGTATTTCTTGCTGATAAAACCTTTTTAAAACGCGTTTCAGGTAACTTAATGTAAAGAGAATAGAAGCCAGCTGGAGAGCACTGAAGGCTTAAAGATGTGGCAATAAAAGTTACCTAAATAAAAAGGAGATTTATGTTTTCAATAATTAGGGTTTTATCCCTACGAATGTAATGTAATGAAAACTTGGGTTTTATCCCATTTACTTATTATAAAAAGTTTGGTGTCTTATACTCTGATAAATATTTCCTAACTACGGTCCTGATGTCGCATTTCCGCTTCCAAATTAATAAACACCGATACCACCCGCTCTGAGTCTCGCGGCACCGCTCCCGGGGCAGGGGTCGAGGGCTGCGACAACGGGGCCGTGGCCGACTAACTGTTGGGATATAAAACTCTTCAGTCTTCACTTTTTCAAACACAACACAACTCGTTTCTCAGGAAGGCTGGTTCCTGCCAATTTTCCGATGATTTTCCACGTTCGATTGATCTAATCCGACCACAAGGTATGATTCTAACATCGTGATAGTTAGTTTAACGATTTGCATGTAGTTTAACATCAAAAATTCGGGTTTATTCTAGGGTTCTTGAACTAAACCCGTGCCAATCTCGAGTTATTGTTTAGATCTTGTTAGTAGTAGTTAGTATTAGTAATTTTGAAAGTAAATGTCTGAACATTGTTAAGGAAATCGATTGATTCACCCTGTTTTCGCCAAACCCTTGTTCTTGACGTAAAATGATATAATATGAAGGGTAAACGGGCGTTTTTGGTAAAAATGGTTATTGGGGTTTCTTAATCGGGGTTAACCGCTACTGATGAACCAAAAATTTTGAATTTTTCGATGCCGGCTCGAAAACCTTAAAATTTGGAGAAACAGACAGTTTGACACGGGGCCATGCTGTCTCAGCACTATGCCGTGCCCAACATAACCCTCAGACACGGGGTCGTGTCCGATCAACACGGGGCCGTGTCCAGACTTCTGAGTTGGAAGCACATAAGATCCTGAGGTTCAAGACTTCTGAGTTGGAATACCTAAATTGCTTTGAAATCTTGCAAACACATCATGAAAAGCCACCAAGGCAGGTTTGTTATGACACGCTCGAAGCAGTTGGACAAAGGGAGAGATACGACTCACTCGTGACTGGTCAACTCTGAATCTTCCTAGAAACCCGGCTCCGGTCCATACACCAGTATAACATGGAGTTCTTAAGAACCCTCAAGTTCAAAAGGACCTAGCCTGATTTGTTTGATTCGGATGCTGTGGAGTTCAGGTGTGGAGCAGAATGGTATAGCATCTCAGTTGCCCAATTCAGTATCCATCTTGGCCTATACACCGAAGAGGACGCGACTGAGCCCGAGTTTACTGAAGCCCTTGGCGAACTACCCGACAACTTCCGCCAAGTTGCATGGGCATGATAGGAGATGGCCACTATAACCCAAGCTCCACCAAAAGCACAAAAATTAGTGACCCGCTTCTCTGCTACATTCACCGGGTTCTTAGTGGTTCTTTGTGCCAAAGGGATAATAGTGGCGGGGTGGTGAATCTACGAGAACTTACTGTCCTCTATTGCCTCATAACTCACAAACCTATCAATGTCGCCCACATCTTGCATTGAAACATGGCTGCCAACGCTACCGCGGACACCCGAACGGCGATTTTCAATGGGGGATGGATCACCAAGTTGTTCAAGCATTTCATTCAACGAACCTCATCGTTATTCAACAGAGGTGTCGGTACTACCAATATTGATCTCGCAATATACCATAGCATGAATCTCATCATTGATTGCCCCGACGATACCATGCACTTTAAGGACTCAAAGGGTCATGCTTGCAATCCCAACGACCCAGACATGATATTGGCAATCGAATACATACCGAACCGTCCTCGTCCCGGACAATTCCCGGGATCCTCATCCTTAGGAGAGGCTGATTTACCTAACTTTACAAATTTGTATAACATTATGCAGGAAACCCTCCAAGTCTCGAAGAATGCTTACAACTTAGGCCAAAGCTAAAGCACCCGGATAGGCGGCATGGAACGAAACATTCACGCCATGCAAAACGATATCACCTACATCCGAGATCATATGGTGATTTGAGATGATGATGAGGAGGAGGAGCACGAGGGGCATAGGATGGATTCAGACTAGGCAGCGGTAGTGGCGGGTGACGTGGGCATCATGCAGGTTAAATCTCTCACCTTTTGAATAATCTAAACATTTCCTCGGGCTGTGTCCTGGTTAAGACAATTTACTTTCTATTAGACACTTTTATTTTCTATATTTGGTTTTTATGTTTGGATGTTGTGGTGGTGGTTAAACGTTAAACATTGGTAAACTAGGTTTTATGATGGTTTTTGTAAATTATGTTGTGTTGTGGTAGTATTGTAGAACGCATGTACCATGGGAAGCTTGGATACACTAAGCAAAGTGGTCACTAAGCCCCAAAACAGGAGCTAAACCAGCATTTTTAACTGAAACAGACGAGCAACACGGGGCCGTGTTCACTCAACACGCTCCCGTGCCCAGTCCACTGATGTCAAAAAGTTTTTCTCAAAACAGTGACACGGGCCATGCTCACCGAGCACGACCCCGTGTTCACTCCACTGTAAGTTTCTAAAAACCTAGTAACTAGCACTTTGAGCACGGGCGGTGTTCATCCAACACGGCCCCGCGTCCAGTCCAAGTAACTGTGAAATTTTGTTATTTTCTGCATTTTTTACGCATTCAACTTAAATAAATCCTTTTTGGGACACATTGGGGACAATGTGTAATTTAAGTGTGGGGGAGGTTGAAACCTTGAATCATTTGTCCTAAAACAAGCCTTACACAAAACTTATTTTGAAAACCGCTAAAACACCCCAAACTTTTTCAAAATCTTTATTTTCTTTCTTTTACTTATCTTAGTTTAGTTGGGAAAATAAGTTCTAAAAATGATGTTTTTATTTAATTTACACCTAAAAACGTCATGATAAAAAGAACGGAATAAAGAAAATATATAAAAATGGGCCTAACAAATCTTTGTAAAAAATGACTTGTTTATATATAAGTTTTTACACTACAACCCTTTTTTCCCACAAAAAGTGATTTTTGAGCCTTTAATGAGCACAAATATACATCTATACTAATAGCTCAAATTTTCATTTCTTGTGTGATTAGCCCATTTGGTTCTTACTACTCTAGAACTTGCCAAAGCAATACATCCCAAGCCCTTATCGACGCTACTCTAAATAAGTAAATGACAGAGGCATTAGGACTAAACCCGTTTTCGTCCAGAAACCTTTATTTTTCTTTGTTTTTCCCAAAAATACTCTCCCAAGACAAACCATTTTGAACCTTAAAACCTTTCGTTTCTTAAACCCGCAAACAAATTTTGCAAAAACAACCACCCATCCAACCTTTTTACCTTTTCACACTTAATTTTTAGTAAAATACAGTTCTTTTGAAAATTACAAAATAAGTAACTTAGTTATCTTACGCATTCAAATAAAAACCTATATAGCGACTTAAGAATAAAACAAGCAAAAATAATATTGTTTGTGATCATAAATTTTTTAACTAAGTCACAACAAAATAAATTTTTCAAAAAGCCGACATTTTACTACTTTAGCCACTTTGAAATAAAACATACCTACCCGAGCCATAGCCTACCCCTTTAAAAGTACTCTCGATACCTAAAAGGATTAAAATCGTCAAAAAGGAGGAGGCTTGATTACTTGTCAACCCTATAGAAGAAGTAATTTCCAAATCGGGTACGAGCGCTCTCACTTATACATTTTCGACCTAGTGTTGAGTGATTAAATTGTGAGGTGTGTTGAACATATATATAACCAAAAAGAATTTTATAAAGGCATGCTATGCCCAAAAATAAATAATTTCTTAAATCGTGTTGTAAATAAGTGCTGACCAAATAGAAATGTAAATAAAATAAAATAAAAAGAAAATGAATTAGAACTTGGATTCCCGACACTCTAAAGATAGGTTCAAAGCTTTCTCTTCTACCCATTCCATTTAGGTGTGTAAGAAACAATAAAGAGTTTTGCTTGAGGACAAGTAAACATTCAAGTGTGGGGGTATTTGATGTGCTTAAAATACAACATATAAATTATATCAAATACTACATAAAATCAACCCTTTTTCAGTACTAGTGTTGGAAAAAGCGCGTTTCTTTGTTCCTTTTTAATAAACATGGTTAGAAGAGCTTAAAAGAACAAAAGAAGCAAAAAGACAACAAAATCCAACATAAAATGCAATGAAGAAGGATTGACGCAACTTTTCGAGCCCCATCCACATCCAAACCTAAGAAATAACAAAAACAAAAGCTCTGGCACGGGGCCGTGCTTAGCTAGCATGGGCCGTGCCTGGTGGGAATTCACTGCAGTAGATAGAGACGACAACAAAAGACAAATTCCAAGCGCAAAACTGGGTCGTGCTAAAGCAACACAGGGCGTGGTCAACTCTAGGATTTCCAGAAGAATCTGAAGAAGTACAACAAGTACATTGGCCACGGGCCGTGCCGTTGACACACGGGGCCATGTTAGTACAAGTCTGATACTGCAGTTAATGTAGAAGAGAGAGACTGATGGCCATGTGGCCGTGCCAGGAAGGCACGGGCCGTAGAGACGTTTTGTTTTCAGCTATATATAGAGATGCTTGGTTTCACTTCAACTCATCCCTTGGCAAACCACTTCTCTCTCACTTGCCACCACTCCACCACCACTACAACACCATCATCCATTTTCCACCTTTAGAGTGTGTGTGTAGTCTCGGGATCCAAGATTAATCATAAGAATCTTTGTCAAACAAAGGCCATACTTGGCTAAATTCTAACCTCACTTGGTGAAGACATATCTTTTATGTATTTCTTCTATGATTTCCAATGTTTGGCAACTTTTTAATTAGGTATGTATTAATGACTTTAATAAATATATTTTTATATTGAAGGCGAATTTATTCAACCGTTCTTCATATGTCGTTTATTCACATATTCATGTCTTTAAGGTCTATATAAAGCATGTAAACTACTTGGAAGGGGGTTAGAAGGGTGGTTGGGTAATTCTATATCTCGTTCAATGTATAGATCCTGCGAGAACCTGTTGCAAGTTTAGTACTACTCCATGGATTGGTCGGGAATGACTGGCCCGACTGAGAGTAAGAAATCACTTGCACCCCTTATTCATAAACTACTATTAAAATTTTAAACCAACCTCGCGAGGACTGTATCCCTGCTGACTCAGACCAACGTGTTGAAGGTGACCGCTACCTGGAAAGGGGTCCACCACAATTTGCATTATAACTTACTTAATTATCTTTCAATATTCCGACCTAGTGGGATTGTATCCTTGCTGACTCAAACCACTAGGTTGAGGGTAACGTCACCTTCAAAAGAGAGACTTACTACTATAACTAAGATAATCTCTTAAAATGCACAAAGTAGGGGTGTGCAAAAAACCGAATTAACCGAACCATTACCGAATTAACCGACAAAACCAAACCGAAAAAACTGAACCAAATAAAAAACCAGTGGGTCGGTTAATGGTTTTTTTGAAAACCGAAAGTAGGGGGTCGGTTATGGTTATCATTTTATCCATACCCACCATAACCGAACCGAACCGACATGTAATAAATCTTTATAGGATTTAGGACTTTTCACTATATTTTTAATATTTGATGTTTTTTATTGTATATTTTTAGTACTTATGGGTTTTTCATATCATTTTGTGGTTTTGGTTGAATGTTTATTTGAATTAATGGAATGTATCATATCATTTTATTCGAATATTCGATAATAATAATTGGTATTAATATTATAGATTATATATATTTTTTAATATTATCTAATATACTAATATATACAAATATGCAATAACAATTTATTCCATGTTAAAAAAATTAAGCTATTTTTAGCTAAGCTAAATACACGGTTAACCACCCATAACCGACCGGCTATAACCATCAAAACCGAATAACCATAACCGTCATAAACGATTGGTTTTGGTTATGGTTATCCAATAACCGACATTGCGGTTATGGTTATGGTTTTTGGTCAAAACCGACCCATGCACACCCCTAGCACAAAGTGCGGATTTGTTTAGACGTTGACGATAAGCCAGTATTAAAAGCTCTTGTGTCCTTGGACGACCTCGGTATCTTGCCATCACTATACTATGTCCGCGATGGGTGCATTTGCCCTAACGTGTGTAGAGTGATAGTCAAATATCGTGTTTTATAAATTTAAAACTTGAAATCGGCGAGTTAAAATAGAGCTAAAAATATACCCTCACGCACGCACGTCAAACACTCTTCGTGTTATTGATATTCCCTATTAATCATCTATTACTTGTTTTTATTTTCCGGGTTTTATATAAAATTAACAAAAGAGAATTAATCAACTTGTCTGTAATCTAAAATTAACTATTAAAAGTCGTAATATTGGGTTCCGTACTTGGTTCTTACATAAACTTTACTACAAACGATAGATACGCTTACCTATTGTGTGTCTAGTCTAAGTAATAATCATTTCGTATAAATTTAAAATTAGGTGAAAGTGTCTAAACGTTATTAACCCACCTAATCCGCCTTAAGAGTTATTAAATTAACTAGACCAAAACACCACAACACAAACACATTAGTGGGACAAATATTGTATTCCTTCATTTTCTGGGGCAAATCATATTTGACCATTGTGGATGATTTCGGTAGAAGTGTTTGGGTTTTTCTCATTAAACATAAAAGTGATGGTAGTACTCGATTGGGAAATTTTTGCAAGATGATAGAAAACCAATTTAGTAAAACCGTCAAAAGAATAAGGTTCGGCAATGGTGGGGAATTAACTTCAAACTTAATGATGGATTTTTATACCAAGTGAGGTATTTTGTTAGAAAACACATGTCCTCATACACCTCAACAAATAGGTTTGTTTAATGCAAGTATAATCATTTGCTTGACATGGCTCGAGCCTTATGGTTTGAAGCTAACATACCTAAGAGTTTTTTTTTTTTTTTTTTTTGGGGGGGGGGGGGGGTGTTCTAATAGCTGCTTATATTATCAATCAATTGAAAAAAATCAAAAACCCGAATATGAACACATGATCGTTTTTGGTTGTTTTAGTTATTTTTGGAATGAGAGGGAGACCCGGAATTATTTTGGGTTATCCCCAAGGGATAAAGGGTTACAAAATATTTGACATCCAAAGCAAAAGGATCGTCGTGTCACGAGATGTCAAATTTCATGAAAACACATTCTCCTTTCTTCCTCAACAGAAACTCAAACTGATTATGATATTTTCATTCTCATGAAACCCTGAACAATGGACCCGACTCCAACCCACAAAAACTTGGAAGATGAGGATAAACATGGGTCTCAAGCAAACAATAATGAAAATGGTAGAATTACAAAAAATGAAGGGATATCTCATCAAATTGAAAATAATTATGAACCACATATTCATATGGAGAGCTCATGGTCAAAGAGGGATCAAATTCAGCCCAAACGCTTATAAATGATTTTCTCGTTAATCTCCCCCTTCGGTTGACCATGCACGTGCTGCATCAACTTAAGACACCTCAACGCTACATCCTATTGCAAATTATCTTTCTTATGATAAATGTTCTAACACTCATAAGGTTTTTTTGGCGGCCATCACCATAACTGATGACCCGAAATTTTTTTAAGCAAGCCATGCAAGATGAAAAATGGATTGAAGACGTGGAGAAGGAGATTCAAGCTATTGAACAAAACAAAACATGGACCCTTGAGTCATTACCAAAGGGAAAACATGCCATAGATTCTAAATCGGCTTATAAAATCAAATATAAGCTAAATTGAGATGTCGAAAGATACAAAGCGAGACTCGTGACAAAGGGGTTCACTTAAATTGAAGGAGTAGATTTCCATGACATGTTTGCTCCGGTGACAAAACTAGTCACCGTTCGAACATTATTGGCCGTGGCACACAAAAAATAATGGGCACATTCACCAACTTGACGTTAAAAACACCTTCTTAAACGATAATATAGATGAAGAAGTGTACATGAAGATACCGCAAGGTTTTTCTTAAGAGAATGATAATTGGGTATGTAGATTACAAAAATCCCTTTGAAATCTCAAACAAGCTTCCCGGAACTGGTATAGAAAAATTACCATGGTTCTTCTTGGCCTTGGTTTTTATTCAACCAAGTCAGTTCACTCGCTTTTCATCTACATAAATAATGACACTTTTGTTGCTAGCCTAATCTATGTCGATGATGTCATCATTTTGGGGAGGGATTCTAAGAAGTTAGAAGAAATCAAACGATGCTTACATGACAAGTTTAGCATCAAACACCTCGGTGAGGTAAAGTATTTTCTTGGCATCGAGGTGGCCAAGACTTCATGTGGGCTCGGTTTGAGCTAATGAAAGTACACCCTTGATATTTAAGAAGATAGTGGCTTGGGAGGATGTCATCCGAGTTCCTTTCCCATTGAACAAAACTTAAAGCTTGTTATAAATAATCAAGAACCCAAGGTTGATTCTAGTCTTTATCGGCGCCTTAGTGGCCAATTACCTTACCTTCAGGCCACTCATCCGGACCCACGATATAATAACATGGATGCAGTGTGTAGAATTCTATGATATCTCAAGGCCACTCCTGGTTAAGGCATAGTTTTACCTAAAGAAAGAGGCACGAATTTGGTTGCATACTCTGATTCATATTGGCTTGGTTTTCCTCTTACAAGGTGATGTCAAACAGGTTACATATTACTTCTTGATGGTGCTCCTATCTCGTGAAAAACCAAAAAGCAATAGGTCGTTTCACGCTCTTCCACTGAGGCCGAATACCGGGCCATGGCTACCACTATTAGTGAAATCATCTATAGATGTGATGACTCTTGGAGGAACTGGGTTTCCCCAACTTGGATCCACTACTCTTTTCTGCGACAACTAGGTAGCTCAATGATGGGTAGTCTGTAGGATAACCCTTGAGTGTTATAAATGATAATTTAACCCCGCATTTGTAGATGTAATTGTCTAGAATTAGGTAACTACGGTTGCTTGTGTTTCAGGTACAAATGTAGCTTTAAAGGGAAGGAATTTGGAGCATCAATGAAAAAAAATTGGAATTGAAGAACTAAGAATATCACATGATAGAGGATGAAATTACGAGAACGTGGGCGAAAACGGCGAAGAAAACGGAGTTAAAACGAGAAAGTTATGAAGAAAACAAAATTTCTTAGCTGAAGCAACCGTAGCTTACGGTGGCTACCGTAAGCTAGGGTGAACCCTGACAAAAATTGTCACCGTATGAAAGTTTAAACCCACCGTAAGCTACGGTGGCCACCGTAGCTTACGGTGGAGGCTGGCGTGAATTGTGTAACTCCCACTTTTATGGAGTTTGATGGTGCCTTTTCATTAGCTAATCATTGGCAGACGTTTTGGAGCAGTTCTTGCGTAATTTTTGGGACCTTTTCTTGGTTCTACACAATTCTAAACATTTCGGTTTGTGTTTTTATTCGTATGAACTTTGATCTTTGTGTGATGATAATATACCAAGTCATGAGTGGCTAAACTTGTTTGTGATCATCCTAGGTTGAAGGTTTGTCTAAGACATTTTGTGTTTTTATCCAAATTTCTCCAATAATAGACTTGCAATGTTTGTTTGTTTATTATGGTGTGTTGATGCTTGTTTGAAAATTGTTAATTTAAGTTTTAATCATAGTCTAAACCATACGTTCTTGGTGTCGTTGGCAATCGAGATATCATGGGAGGGATTAGGGTTGGATATTGGTTAATTGGTCATCGGGTAACAACCTCGCATTCTTGTAATCCGAGTACTTAGTTCCCTTTCATCATAAACAAGTAACTACACCCGAGCCATGTCAATGTGGTTTTTTCTAGTTGGATTAAAACACTAGTGTCATTTGAAACCGGAAACCTAGGATGGTCATTTTCTCCTAATCTGTTTTCACAACCAACCTTTAATTTACAATCCAATTAGTTTAATTTAGATAAATAGAAACAATCAACCAAATCTTCGAGTTTACATTTCTTGCAGTTTGGTTTAATCTAGTTATATAGATAAACATTTAGATAACGCATATTCCAAAAACTCCTTGTGTTCGATACCGAATTACCGCTAGCTATTAGTAGTAATTAGATTAAATTTGAGTGAGACTTCGACCTCACGTCAAATTTTGGCGCCGTTTTCGGGGAGTAGTGCGCAACGTGTATTATCTTTTGTAGTTATAGTTTGTTATTTTTTCGGGTTTACGCTAGTTGTGTGTAGTGTGCAGGTATTGATAGGTGCGTGCAAACAAGAGGCTCTCACAAGCTATCACCATTAGCATTCGATCCGGAGATTGAACGAACTTTGCGAAGAAACAGAGTTTTACTATGAGAAAATAAAACCAGTGGTTCACCAACAACACCTACAACACCAGTTACACCAATCAATACAATGGATCCACCACCACCACCCACTACGGGTCAAACAACACCATCTACACCTCCACCAACTTCTACTTCTACTACTAAACCAACACATGAGTTTAAACCAACCAACACCACTTTACCTACAAATACCGAAACTGACCACTCCTTTAGCTACAACCCTTCATCAGCCGTTCCAGTGTTTTCATCTTTCTTCCCAATATCCGGACAATCATCTTCATCACAACAAATACCACCACCACATCCATTTCATCCAACCTCATCCGTAGTCCATACAACATCTACATTTCAACCACCATTACAACCAGGTTTGCAATATCAACAACAGCAATTTTTGCAAACCATGGGAGCTAGAGGAGATGGGTTTGATGATGGATATAAGGAAGAATTTGGGGGATACGAAGACGAAGGGTATGTTTATGGAGATAGAGATCAAGGAGAATATATGTATGTGCAAGGTCAAGGTCAAGGAATGCAAAGTTTTGGTAGGCCTCAACAACAAGTCATACAACAAATCGTGTCTCAACAACAATTGCCACCACAAGGCCCACGAATTCAAAGACAAATTCCACAACAACAAGTGGGGTAAATGTTTCAACCACGGTCTCAACAATTCGCGCCTAAAAGACCACAAGTTCAAAGACCAATGGGTCCACCACGTCCAAGAGTTCGATTGGGTGTGCCACGAAGACATAACCGGGATGCCGTACATGGTATTGAAGCTCATTTTAGACCTAATAATCCTTCTCCGGCGGTGATCCCTCAAAATCATGAAGGGAGGACATTTGAGGTTAGAACCAACTCGCTCCAAAGTTTACCAAAGTATAAGGGGTTGGCCACGAAAGAACCATATTTTCATTTGGAGGCTTATGACTCTATTTGTAACACTATTGATGGTCAAGGATTTTCATCTGATGATGTTAAATTGGTGCTTTTCCAATTTTCTCTAGAAGACAAAGCAAAAAGACGATTTTATACTTTGCCATCCGCTTCGATTTATTCGTGGTCTGAAATGCAACAAAGGTTTTTGGAAAAATTATTTACGGCTCAAAAGACTAATGATGCAAGACGTAGTCTAAGAAGCTTCCAACAACAATCGGGTGAGATGTTTCATGAGGCATTCGAGAGGTTTAACATTATGATCAAGATGATTGGGCATTTTTAGAACAACTGTCGGTTACATTGAAGAGGAAGCTCAATCATCTAGAAGAGCGAGGCCGGTTTTTACAAGACCAAAAGTGCATGCAGCGGAAGATGTTAATGTACAAACAACCAACCAAATCTATGATGTTTGTGCACTTTGCAATGAATTGGGGCATGCGGATGAAAATTGCCAAAGAGGTGAAGTGCAATATGAAGAAGTGAATGTGATTCAAGGCCAAGGTGGCAGTGGTAGAAATTGTAATATGAACTCAAACACATACCACCCCGGGTTACGAAACCATCCGAATTCCCAATACGGAAATCCGTCTAATCAAGCCAATCCTAATTTCCAAGGAAATCAAGGAAATTATGTTACTCGTCAACAAATTAATAATCAAGGTTTTCAAAGGCAATTCCAACAACCGGGTAATGATCAAAGTGGGTTTTCGGGTCACGTCTTTTCGAATGGGAATGAAGTCATCGATTTGCACAAGGCGATGCAACTAGATATGCAACGAAGAAATCAAATGGACGATGTTCGCATGCAAAAAGATGAAATTCGTAACAAAGCTATCCAATCTTTGACCACTCAAATGGGTCAACTTGCCAGTGAGATGGCACTCTTGAAGAAAGGAAAAGCTCAACTACCATGTGACACGGTGACAAATCCTAAAAACATTAAAAGGGTTAACATCAATGTGGTAAGTACCGTTCCTAATAGTAAATTTAATGAAACATTTCTAACTTCTTTTTGTCAAGTGAGTGCAGGTATAGGAAGGGATGCCAAGGTTGAAACGGACAAAGAGCATGGAGCACCACTCGTTCCTATCCGAGTGGAAAAATTAAAAATTCCCCACGCATTGTTTGACTACGGGGCAGGCATGAGTGTGCTATCAGGCGATCTATATGACATGTATGACTTTGGTCCGCTGCAAAATATAGACACCATGGTGAGTTTGGCGAATGAAAGTTGGAGGCGTCAACGGGGACTGGTTAGGAATGTTATGATTCGGTTGGGAGAATTCGAATATCCAGTGGATTTTCTGGTCTTAGATTATGCTTCTACCAAAATGGCATCACAACAAAGGGTAATTTTAGGTCGGCCGTTTCTCTATACAGCAAATGCTCACTACGGTTGTAGAGACGGGATCATTACTATGACCGAAAAGAGCCGTAAGTTGTTCTTTGATGTTGAAACTAGGGTGATTAGTTATCTATTGAAGATAAGGGTAAAGAGTCTAATGAGCATTTGAAAAAAGTGTGTCAAAGAATGAAAACAAATCAACCACCGGATTGTGAAGAAAAGCATACGGGATCAAGTAGGAATGTATTTGATTACCCACCAAATAGAAATGAGATGGATGCGTTTTACCCAATGGCATAATGCATTGATGGAGATGGAAGGAACCGCTTCTTTGAGCCACCATAAACGGGGGTGGCACGGTCTGGCAGAAGACCCGAAAACTTAGCGCTGCTCGGGAGGCAACCTGGGTTTTATATTGATCTTGTTGTTCTTTTATCTTTCTATGTTTCAGGGCTATGGCAACACTCAAGTGTGGGGAAGATGTGCGGATATTGTGTGAAGGTGGTGATAGGGAGTCGGATCATCTACAACATCTGTTGTGTCAAACTTCATCAAGTCCATGTACTCATTTCTTAGATTTGTCATGTTCTTTAGCTTTGAAATATTGGTAGTTAGTTTGTTTGCTTTTTCTTATTATAATAAAAAAAAAGATTGGTATGTTTTTGAGCGATCTTTCCCTTCCAAAACCATACATTGGGGACAATGTATCCCAAGTGTGGGGATGGGGGAAAATTTTGAAAAATTTTAACAATCAAGCGAAAAATAGTCTAAATTTGAACACCTAAGTACTAAACCACACGACACACCGGCAACCCCGTACACCCTTTCTTGGTGAGAGTTTGAGCCACTTGTTTGATTTATTAGAGAATATTTTCTTTGATAAGTGTGGTTGCGTATTAGAACTTGTGCTTAGATGCACTTTGAGGCCTTAGCTTGGTGTGAATGTGAAAAGGATAAGGGCATTTAGGTAGCCTCGTCAAGGTGTCTGCGAGTGTGGGATTTGGGGGGTTGGACCTCATGAATTACATATATGAGCATGGTAGCGAGAGGGCCGGGGGTTTGGAATTTTAGTAGCCATTTTGAGCTTTAAGTCGATCGTTTGTTAACCCATGCCTAGTTCCTCAAATATTAACCTGTATTCGGCCCGGTCTAGTAGTATTAGCATTTTATATTAGTATGTTTGTTATGTGATGTTTCAATTGTTTGTTAAAAAAAGAAAATGAAAAAAAAATTGAGAAAAAATTAAAAGAAAAAAACCTGAAAAAACAATGAAAAAAAAGAGAAAAATAGATTGATGTATTCCATATAGATGTTATGTTTAGATAGAAATAAAAGACCGGGTCGAATCATTAGCTACTACATATATTTCCATTTCCTACCCGTATGCCTAGCCGTGTTACAACCTTTAAGTCCCTTTGATTCGCATGTATGTTTAGCAAATTCTTTAGGCGAAGGACTGATTTGAGTACAAGCATATTATTGTTCAACTACCCATTTGCCATAAGTGTGTTCTAGCTCATCTTTGCTAGTATTATTTGTCACTGAGAGGAGAGTCATTGTGAGGGGTGTGTTAAGAAGGGTTTAAGAAAAGATAGTAAAATGAGGACATTTGTTTGCTTAATTCATGTTGATCGCTTGAGGAGTTATGAGTTGATTTGATGAGTTGCTTGGGGGAAGCAACGGTTAAGTGTGGGGATGTGACGGGTAGTCCGTAGGACGACTCTTGAGTTTTATAAATGATAAATTAACCCCTTATTTATCCATGTAATTGTCTAGAATTAGGTAACTATTGTTGTTTATGTTTCAGGTACAAATGGAGCTTAAAAGGGAAGGAATTTGGAGCATCAATGAAAAAAATAAAATTTTGGAATTGAAGAACTAAGAATATCACATGATAGAGGACGAAATTACGAGAATGTGGGCGAAAACGGCAAAGAAAACGGAGTTGAAACAAGAAAGTTACGAAGAAAACAAAATTTCTTAGATGAAGCCACTATAGCTTACGGTGGCTACCGTAAGCTGCGGTGGACCCTGACAAAAATTGTCACCGTATGACAGTTTTAACCCACCGTAGGCCATTCCAAGCCACCGTAAGCTACGGTGGCCACCGTAGCTTACGGTGGAGGCTAGCGTGAATTGTGTAACTCCCACTTTGTGGAGTTTGATGGTGCCTTTTCATTAGCCAATCATTGGCAGACGTTTTGGAGCAATTCTTGGGCGATTTTTGGCACTTTTTCTTGGTTCTACACAATTCTAAACATTTCGGTTTGTGTTTTGATTCATATGAATATTGATCTTTGTGTGATGATGATGTACCAAGTCATAAGTGGCTAAACTTGTTGGTGATCATCCTAGGTTGAAGGTTTGTCAAAGACATTTTGTGTTTTTATCCGAATTTCTAGAATAATAGACTTGCGATGTTTGTTTGTTTATTATGGTGTGTTGATGCTTGTTTGTAAATTGTTAATTTATGTTTTGATCATAGTCTAAACCATACGTTCTTGGTGCCGTTGGCAATCGAGATATCATGGGAGGGATTAGGGTTGGATATTGATTAATTGGTCATCGGGTAACAACCTCGCATTCTTGTAATCCGAGTACTTAGTTCCATTTCATCACAAACAAGTAACTACACACGAGCCATGTCTATGTGGTTCTTTCTAGTTGGGTTAAAACACTAGTGTCATTTGAAACCAGAAACCAAGGATGGTCATTTTCTCCTAATATGTTTTCACAACCAACCTTTGATTTACAATCCAATTAGTTTAATTTAGATAATTTAAAACAATCAACCAAATCTCCGAGTTTACATTTCTTGCAATTTAGTTTAATCTAGTTATATAGATAAACATTTAGATAACACATATTCCATAAACTCCCTGTGTTCGATACCCACTTACCGCTAGCTATTAGTAGTAATTGGATTAAATTTGATTGAGACTTTGACCTCACGTCACTCAACATATTTCCAATAATCCCATTTTCACGAACGCACTAAACACATTGAAATGGACTGTTGCTTCGTTAGAGAGCGAAAAGAAATTTGTCCTATGTCGATCGACTCGAAGCTTCAACTTGCGGATCTTCTCACATAGGGCCTTGGAGCTTCACAACTTCGTTTCCTTCTTGACAAGCGGAGCATTGTTACTTACACGTTCCATATTGAGAGGGAGTAATGAATTTCGTAATTATATGGTGTTATCTCCACCATATTTACATCCATATTACTCTCCCTATTTTCTACCTTGATTATTTAGTTTCCTTCTTTGCTGGTTTTGTATTTAAATGGAGACTATATCCTTCTTCAAATATATCTAAAGTTTCAACAAAATAAATTAAAGAAGGATACCTTGAAATCTATGATGATAAGTATCCTCAAATTATTTTTATTTATTAGTTATCGATAGAAGATAGGTCCACAATATTTAGTGTAGAAATGGTTACATATTTTAACTTAATACAAACACTAATAAATATTGCATTAGGATGCTAAACTGTTGGCCACACCTCGTACACGCATATATGCCTTTCTATTTTATTTTTGTTGTGACAAAGGGATAGGGACAACCTGCAAGGGAATTTTAGGTAAATTGGAAAGCACCATAGTTTCTGTCATATCAATCTCATGGGGTTTCAATCCATTTGGAAGCTCCCAGTCGAAATGAAACAACAAATTAGCAAGTGCATTTTCAATTATACCAACTCCGAAAGCAATACCAGGACTTATCGTGACAGAAAAATACATGCTGAACGACGTTGGTGGAAGGTTCCGCCTGTATGTAATAGGTCATCTTTTTTTCCTGGACGATTTGTTCTAGCCGCTGCATGGGAGACGGTTTTTTCTCGAACTGCGCGGCCCTAATCTTTTGGCGAGCGTTGTGTATGTCTTTCATAACACATTTGTTCTCAGGGTTCTGTTCGGTTACGGCCTTCCAGATTGTATGGGGCTGTATGTCTTGATCTGTCAGCTCTTGCACCAGCCTAAACTCATTAGGAGTAAGCCTCCTGGCATACGCGTAACCCTCCAGATGTTCAGCAGGGCCGTGGTTGTGCACCTCATTAAAATTTTTGTTCAGATAATCTATCCGCCAAGCCCGACGACTTTGGTCGAGACGACCTATCACCATAAAAGGGCACGCGCATTTTTTGCTACCGGTTTTCCTAACGGTGGCCTTACTCTCATGCTCGCCGCTACGACAACAATGGAGACACACCCGGTTATCCTTGAACTGTTTGGTAACAATTATGTATCCGTTGGCTAAACCCCTTCGTTTTACCCAACTTTCCAAATCATCGCGGGATAAAAAATCCTAAAAATATAACAAGCAATTTAAAAAAAAAATATAACAATTTTGAAAGTACTTTTTTAATTAATTTTATATAAACATAACATTTTAATTAATTTTTTATTCTATTTACAAAATATAACAATTTTGAATGTATTTTTTCTTTACAATTTTTTATTATTGTGCAAATTATTATTGTTTTTTATTGCGAGGAACGTGTGAATTGTGCATCGGTTTGAAATGAATGAGGTAACAAGTATTAAAACACATAGAAATTGAGATAAAGTAAAAGAGAGGCTTGATAAAACATCGGATTGTTTCAGGTTTAGAAACTTCGACTATTCCAAAGTGAATCGAAAGTCCTTTCAAATTAGGGAAACGTGCTTTGGCCTATAGGTAAAATACTCTCATCGAGAAGCGATTAACGGTACTTTACCCTTCCAGTTACTACACGTTCCTAATCGATTGAAAAATCGAAACTTTGGCGGGATTGAAAATCGAGGAACGGGACTAGTCGGCAAGATGCGGGTTTCACCCCTAACTTGAAGATTTCGTACCATAAGTGTGGTTGGTATTCGTCGGGTCAAGAAAGTTAATTCCGACACTTTGACGAGGGTCCACTAGAGTTTGAATTGGAAACTTACTGTCAAGATGTGGATCTCACTCCTAACTTGATGGCGTAATTTCGTGCAAAATTGAATAAGCGGATTGAGAGTAATTCACCAAATTATGGGTTTCACGCCGATTTTGGTGAAATCATCTCGTTTGTATAATACGAGTGTCTTCAACTCTTCAACGGATATTTTAATTAATATTTAAAAAAATATTTTAATGTATTTTTTATAATATTTAAAAAATATAACAGGTTTAATTAATTTTATAAAATATTTCATATAACATTTATTAATTAATTTTATACTATTCGAAAAATATAACAATTTTAATGTATTTTGTATTAACAATTGTATAATAATTTTTTAACAGAAAAAAATATAACATTTAACAAAAATATATATCGTTCGTACCTGACCAGTTTTGTACGAAACTTCAGGGTAAGCGGGTGTCTCGTCACCCAATGACTCTTGCACGGGTGGCTCGTCACCCAATGACTCTTGCACGGGTGGATCGTCACACAATGACTCTTGCACGTAAGAAGGCTGACCAACGTCTTCTTGTACTCCCGAGGGACCACTAACGAAAACGTTATTGCTATATTCTTCCTGTCCGTACGAGGGAAGGTAACCGGGTTCATAATACGGAGACCTATAACCTTGATCATGGCTACACGCGTTCAAATCTGGTAGCAACGGTTGGCGGGGCATAGCAGACTAAAAAAAACCAACGGGTAAAAGGTAATGGTAAGTTTAACGCCAAATAGAAAAAAGTAAATATATATACTTACTTCGTTGAGGTCTGGCAACGACGATTCATTATGACGGGGACGATAGCTGGACACGACCTCGTGCGCGTGATCATCATTTCCACCCAAATCGTTAGAATCAGGGACATTAGACCCCGCCTAATACAAACAGTGTGCTAAGTATTTCATAAAAAAAACAAAATAAGTTAAAAAAATCATATACCACACTGCTATCCGAAATAAACGTGCTCGTGTCCGCCTCAGACGGCTCACCGAAAACATAGTTGTACCAAGACATGTTTGTTAGTGAATGTGAATATATATCGAAGACGATATATATATCGTCTTCTTTGTCATTTAAATAGGGGAAGAAGAATTCAAATTCATAATACAATACGAGTCGTATAGCCCTATACGATGCGTATAGGGAATACGTCAATCACTTTACGTCACTCAACAGTGACAGAAAGCTGATCGTACTTTCTAAGAAAAGTAATACGCATCATATAGGCCTATACGATGCGTATTACTTAAACCACCGTGAGACAGTGTCAGCCTTTGACTGACACAGAATTAATTAACCAGCTCAATACGCATCGTATAGGCCTATACGATACGTATTGAGAGTGTCGATTTAATAAGCCAAGGTGTGCCAATAATACGACCCAAAACGAAATACAATATAATATAATATATTAGTAATAAACAAGCTATGCATAGGCCTGCTGTCACATGCTATCTATCTTTAAAAGTAGTACTTTTTTTGATATTTTTTTAAATGCATCATCTTCTTCATCTTCATTTCATCATAGAAAACCAGGTATTCACCATAGAATACTCTTATTATTTCTTATCTCATCACATTTATACCTTCTCCATTCAAGATAGTAAAAAACATCTGCTGCAAATCTCGACTAACAAAGAAACTGGGTCCACCCTTGCTTGCCGGAAAGTAGAGATCAAGCTTGTCGACGCTTGCCGGAAGCCGGCCCAACCTACTATGAACCGCCGGCCCAACCGCCTGGCTACCGGCCCAACTACCATCCCTTTGTTGAAACGGCCCATAACAGAGAACCGGCCCGCTTCAGTCTCCGGTTCCCGGCCGGACCGGTCCGACCGGACGGCCCGATCCGGTTTTAAAAACGTTGGTTACAGCTTTAAACATATTTGGTACTTTAGTAGTCAACTTAGTTAATTACCCTTAATCATAATACTCATATAAAAGTTAAGACTTTAATGATCTTCTAATTAAAAAAATAAAACAATCATATATAGGGTGTTACACGCTAGGTTTTTCTTAAGAGCACGAGAATTGGGTATGTAGATTACGAAAATCCCTTTGCGGTCTCAAACAAGCTTCACGAAACTGGTATAGAAAAATTACCATGGCTCCTCTTGGCCTTGGTTTTTATTCAACCAAGTAAGATCACTCGCTTTTCATCTACAAAAATAATGACACTTTTGTTTCTAACCTAATCTATGTTGATGATGTCATCATTGTGGGGAATGATTCAAAGAAGTTAGAAGAAATCAAACAATGTTTACATGACAAGTTTAGCATCAAACACCTCGGTGAGGTAAAGTATTTTCTTGGCATCGAGGAGGCGAGGACTTCACGTGGGCTCGGTTTGAGCCAACAAAAGTACACCCTTGATATTTAAGAAGATAGTGGATTTGGAGGATGTCGCCCGAGTTACTTTCCCATTGAACAAAACTTAAAGCTTTTTATGGATGATCAAGAACCCAAGGTTGATTCTAGTCTTTATCGGCGCCTCAGTGGCCGATTACCTTACCTTCAGGCCACTCATCCGGACATTGCTTACTCGGTTAACATCCTTAGCCAATTGTTTTGGACCCACGACATAGTCATATGAATGCAGTGTCTAGAATTCTACAATATCTCAAGGCTATTCCTAGTCAAGGCATAGTTTTACCTAAAGAAGGAGGCGCGAATTTGGTTGCATACTGTGATTCATATTGGCTTGGGTTTCCTCTTACAAGGTGCTCTCGAACACGTTACATATTACTTCTTGATGGTGCTCCTATCTCGTGGAAAACCAAAAAGCTATAAGTCGTTTCACGCTCTGCCGTTGAGGTTGAATATCGGGCCATGGCTACCACTATTAGTGAAATCATCTATAGATGCGATGACTTTTCAAGGAACTGGGTTTCCCCAACTTGGATCGACTACTCTTTTCTGCGGCAACCAGTCTGCTCAACATATTTCCAATAATCTTGTTTTTCACCAACGCACTAAATACGTTGAAATATATTGCTACATCGTTAGAGAACGAAAAAAAATTGTCCTATGCCGATCGAATCAAAGCTTCAACTTGCGGCAGGGGCGGACCCACATGGTCCGGGTCGGGGTCCACGGACCCCAATGTTTTTTTTTTAAAATAATAGAACCGGTATGTTAATTTTATCAAGGACCCCATAAAATAAATTAGTTGGACACCATAGTATTAAAAGCAAAGATGGTGTGGTGGTAAATCCTTTTGTGTTCCAACACATAAGGCCCAAGTTCAAGTCTTACATGTCTTGTTTTTTAGTTTTTTAATAAAGTAGTGGTTTCATGTCCACTAAATGCTTCTACATTATTTCCTAGTCCCGACCCGACTACGATTACCGACCCGAAAATTTTAATATTTGGTTGTGAAAAATTCTTCGACAAAAATTGGACCCCAGTGAAAAATAATCCTGGGTCCGCCACTGACTTGCGGATCTTTTCACACAGGGCCTTGGAGCTTCACAGCTTGGTTTCCTTCTTGAGAAGCTGAGCATTGTTAACTTACACGTTCCATATTGAGGGGGAGTAATGGATTTTGAATTATATGGTGTTATCTCCACCGTATTTACATCCATATTACTCTCCTTAATTTCTACCTTTATTATGGAGTTTCCTTCTTTGTTGGTTTTCTATTTAAACGGAGACTATAACCTCGTTTTAATATATCAAAAGTTTCAACAAAATAAATAAAAGAAAGATACCTTAAAATTTATGATGATAAGTATCCTCAAATTATTTTTATTTATTAGTTATCCATAGAAGATAGGTCCACAATGTTTATTGTAGAAATAGTTACATGTTTTAACTTAATAGAAACACAAATAAATATTGCATTAGGATGCTAAACTGTAGGTCACTCCTCGTACACGCATATATGCCTTTCTATTTTATTTTTGTTGCGACAAAGGGATAGGGACAACCTGCAAGGGATTTTTAGGCAAATTCGAAAGCACGATAGCTTCTGTCACATCAATCTCATGGGGTTTCAATCCATTTGGAAGCTCCCAGTCGAAATGAAACAACAAATTAGCAAGTGCATTTTCAATTATACCAACTCCGAAAGCAATACCAGGGCATATTCTCCGGCCACCACCAAATGGAAGGAGCTCAAAGTCGGAACCCATGTAACTGATCGAACTGTTTTCAAATCTCTCCGGCACGAAGCTATCTGGATTCTCCCAACTGCCGGGATCCGTTCCGCATGCCCATGCATTTATAAGTATCCTGGTGTTCACTGGAATGTTATATCTGTCAACCATACAATCCTTCCTGCTTACTCTAGGAACCAAAATTGGAGGACCATGTAGCCTAAATGTTTCCTTTATGATCATCTTCAAGTAATGCATATTTTGAATGTCAGCGTCTGCAATAGTATTTCCCTTCGCTGTTGCTCTTACTTCCGCTTGCGCTTTCCTCAGGATCTCCGGCTTCCTCATTAGTTCGACCATCGCCCATTCAAGTGTCATTGAAGAGGTACTGGTTCCACCTATTAGCATGTCCTGCAATAAATTAGTTTCAAGATACCTGTATTAGTGATACGTTCGCTAACTTGAATTTACAAATCAATTTATTTCATCATCACGTGAAAAAATGACTTTAACAAATTCATATCTACACTTTTGAGTGCCGTTCATATGTAAATGTTTTCATTCATAAGTTTGACAAATATTTTTCTTCCTGAATTTATAATGGAAAAATCAATATACCTTTTCAATTTACTTTTCTGTTTTTTTACAACTGTTCTCTTTACTGAAAAAAAAAATATAACAAAAAATGTAACAATTTTAAACGTGTCTATAAGTTCAAAACAGTTCAAAAATATTACGTGAATGACATGCTTTTTTGTGTTATAGGAGTACTCAGTCACGGTTACCAGAATGACGCCTTTGACATTATCGTTTGTGATGGGCTGATCGAGATCACCCTTCTCTTTAATCCTTAGTAGAACATCAACTAGATCTCCTTGGTCATTGTCACCACTTCGTCTATTATTTTTGTGCTCCTCCAAGATATCTTCCAAGATAATATCAAGTTGTTTCTGCCTCTTCAACCACTTAGCTTGCTTCCCCGAAATAACATTAAGGAATTGCAGTCTAGGGTAATATGAAGCCATATTGAACGAAGTCACAGCTCTCATAATATCAAATAGTACATCGATAAGTGTGGATCGGTCTTTGCAGATATCTCCAACCGTAGCCCTGCAAATCACATCATTCACCAGCTGTACCAGAACATCCCTTAATACCAAAGGTCTTCCTGCTGATGATTTGAGAGATTTACGCATATGCATGATTTCTTCGTCTCGGATAAAGCTATACGATCGGACTCTCTTGGGGCTAAGAAGCTCCAACGTACAAATCTTTCTCATCTGTCTCCAGTAACTCCCATAAGGAGCCCATGCAATGTCTTGACCTTTATAAAACAATATTTGGGACGCTATGGTAGTGGGTCTGTCAGAAAAGACGATATCGTTTGTCTTCAAAATCTCTTGAGCTAGTCTAGGTGTGGAGATAACAATTGTTGGCACTTGTCCGAACTGTAGATACATGATCGGGCCATATTTTCTGGCCAAGCTTCTAAGCACTCGATGTGGTACATCACCTTTGAGTTGGTGTATGTTTCCAATTATGGGAAGTTTTAGTGGTCCTGGAGGCAAGTTTTTTGTTACCTTGAAATTTAAGAGTGCCCAATAGGCCGTGAATAAGAAAACTAATGAACAAGCGACGAGGGCGAAAATGGTAAGAGGTTCCATCACTTTTGGGTTTATCGCTTCAACTCAGGGGCAGATTTATAGCAGGGCAAAAGGCCAGCATAATAGCCCAAACACAATGGTCAAAATATATATATATATATTTCAATTCTAAGGGGAGAATGTGGACCTCAATAGTTCCTTTAATAATTATCTGTAATTTGTTTTTCTTATGCACAGTAATTCACGTGACAATATAAAATTTCTTTAAAATTAAATCAAGCAATTATTTGACACTACATAATCTTTTTCGATGTGCGATACGAGGTTATATTTGTCACTTCTTTAATTCATATCAAACTGTTACCCGTAGTTTTTGAAATATGAATTAAAGAAGATGACTAATATAATATTTTAACCTTTAAAATATTAAAAATGTGCTGTAGCATCACTTGTCCGAGCTGTAGATACATGATAGGGTCGTCTCCGAAAATGTTAAACAAAATTTAGGCCCTGGGCGAGATAAAAGGCTCTGGACCCTACCCGCCCTAGTAAAACAAGAATTTTGGGCCGTTGTTGCGTCACTCAATAATTCGATCAAACTCTTTTCAAAATCCCACATCATCTTTGTTGTTGCCTCACTCAGCCCGCGTGATTGTTTTTTTTTTTTACCGCCCCACCCACCTTAATCAACATTTAGTGTTTATTTTAATTGGGTTTGAATGTTTGAACATTTGAGCATGGGGTTGGGTTTAGTTGTTTAAACATGTTGGCATTTAAAATTTGAATCAAATTTTGGCCACATAAACAGAGTAGGCCGATTGGTACTGAAGAAACTCAAGCAACTTTGAGCTAGTTAAAGTATTAAACAGATTGGCGGGGGCCCAGTTTGGGTATACTTTGGACTGAACCGATTCAGGTATGGTAATGAACCAAACCAATTCGATTAAGTTTCTAATAAAACTTAAATCGAAAGGTAAAGAAATATAAGCACGTCATAACACGGTATTTAGAATTTTGTAAAACATTATACATACATTAATACCCTAATACATTACAAGTACTATATATAACCAACCAAACAAACAGACGTTACATTTAAAATTTTGTAAAACATTATACATACATTAGTACGAGTACTATACATAACGAACCAAACAGATTCAGGTCACTTTCGGATAATTTGTAAAAAGATTATTTTAGATGTTAAGAGAAAAACAATATATGCTTATAATTTATAACTAATAATAATATTAGAACAATAAAAGAATTTAGGGAGAAGTCTAATCACTTTAACCTGCTGGATTCAAGTTCCATTGTTGTACAGTAACTTTAGCTTTTGGTCACCAGCTACTTCCACCTTTTTTCGTGTTCCTCATTTTAATGAAGGGTAGAATTGTCTTTTTATCCCTTAAATTATCTTAATTAAAATGAGGAAAACCACAAAAAAAGTATAGTTTAACAGAAAATTCTGACCCAGATTGCCTTTTGAATAAAAATGACACCAAAATTAAAACTTTAGAGACCCAGAATCAAAAGGTTTATGTATGGACTAAAGTAGCAAAAGTGATGTAAACACAACCATTTTGGCATTTTACTCATTAAGAGAAAAATGCAATTTGCGTCCCTGTGGTATGTGCCAAACATCAACCTGAGCGCCTAAATTCATTTTTTGGTTTTTTGAGCCCCTGAACTTATAAATTCATAACAGTTTGAGTCCTTCTGTCACACTGCCGTTTGTTTGACTGTTTGACTATTGTGAAATGTCCTTTATACCCTTAATGATACATACATATAATCCCTAATTCCCTAAATTGATCAAACTGATTCATCTTCACAACTAACAAACACATCTTCACAACTGATCTCATACGAACCCTAATTCCCAAATCGGTCGATCCAACCTGATCTATTATAAATATGAAACTCTAAATGCCAAAATGGGATTCACACAGCATCTTCCCGACAAAAACCGAACCGTCGCAAAGCTTCTTTTGCTTCTTCTGTGTTAAATCTCAACCACACAATCAAAATATTGACACCCAATCTGTCACTAAAACTTCTTTCTCTCTAATTCCTCAACGACAACAGCAACAATTTCTTTGTAGAAATATAAAATTACAGTGAGCTTGCTTTAATTAATATACTCATATATACTGTACTATGTTAGTTTTCATTTCAGTAAGCCAAATTTCATGTAAAACGTGCTACCTTTGTCAAACCAAATCTCAAGATTCAAATTGGGCATAATTTATTAGAACTGATGCTTAGCTTTAGAGAAAATAGTATTGAAATGAATAGATCTGAGTACTAGCTCGTTAACTATTTGGATTGAAAGTTCATTATATGCCTATTCATGTCTACAGACACTTACTCCGAAATATGTGTCCGTCTGTTTGAATCATCAAAGAAATACGACTGGAATGCTGCTAAAGCCATTTTTTATTAGAATCGGGACTGGTAAGGTACAGCATCCATGAAAATGGAGAAACAGCACTTCACTTCGCATCATCTAAAAAACGAAGCAAACATGTGGAGAACTTTGAGAAAAATCTGGTGGATATGATGGAGCCAGAAGACTTGGATATGATGGAGAAACAGCACTTCACTTCGCATCAACAACAACCGGTAAACATTAAATTAGGGCTTAATAAAGTTATTTGAGGTTTTTAGAAGGGAAGAGATGACAAAAAAGACGGTCTTACCCCTGGCTCAAACAGTCAAACAAACTGAAGATTGACGGAGGGACTCAAAGTGTTATGAATTTATAAGTTCAGGGGCTCAAAAAACCAAAAAATGAATTTAGGGGCTCAAGTTGATGTTTGGCACATACCATAGGGACGCAAATTGCATTTTTCTCACTCATTAATTTATATCGTTATCTACTATAGATTTGAACTCTAAACAAATACAAAAAGTTTTTTATATCTAGACACTACTAGCCACATATCCTTTAGTAGCCATTGTTCTTTTACTTATCTTGTAAAAGTATAGAAGAGGTTCAAATACATAGTTTTCTAAACTAGCAAGGGTATCAAACTGGCTTCAATTGAACTCATTCTAGCGGTATTGGTACGGTATCAGAGAACAGTACGACCTTAGATTTTAGGTTTTCGTGTTTTGGATTTTTAGCTTGTGGATATAAGAAATTTTGTTTAGATCATTGTGTCTTTTTATTTTTATTTTCGTTATTGTGACTTTTTTGCGATTCATTGTTTCTTTTTTCTTCAGCATTATGTTATATTTCTCCGCAGCATTATGTTATATTTTGCGATCCATTATGTCTGTGTACACTTTCTAGATTTAGAAGACTTTATAGGATAATTTACACATAAAAGTATATATTGAATTTGTATATTATTTTTCCGCACTCAAATCATATTTTGCTCCGAAACACCTATCGTTCGTGCTTATTTTCTATTATCACAATTCTATTACTCCAAAATCAAAATTAGATAAACGGCATAAAGTAGGTGAAAGTAATTCAGCTAATTATTTAAAATAAAAAAATCAAAGTCATTTAGTTATGGAAGTCCAAAGAAAACCTTGAAATTTCTTAAGTCACACTAGTTATTTAGATACATACTGATTTGTTTTTAGAATTATAAACAGTGGCGGATCCAGAAATTTTTTTCGCTGGGTTCACTTTTTAGATACTCTAATTTCTTATGTCTGAACATAAAAAATTCGGGTCGGTTCGACGGTTCGAATTCAGTAAGGTTCATCACATAATAAAAGTTCCATATAATAATGAAAAGAACATCGTTATTAGAATCTTAAAACACATAATCTATAAAGTCCGATACAATAATGAAAAGAATATCGTTATTAGAAATTTAAAAACACATAATCTAAAATACGAATGTCTTTACGAGTAAAAAAACCACCTAGAGTTGTGCCTTACAAGTTTTTTATCCTTTGAAAACGTTGCATTACATTACACTCTCGACTACACACCCATCCAAAATCCAAAAATCCACAAAATGGCTAGACTTGGTCCAAAAACAAAAAACAAACCATATTACAAAATTCCAATTATGGGGAAAAAGAGGTGCTTGGTAGGGAATGCCAGTGGTTGGTGGGAGGGTGGAGGCAGGAATCTAAATTGGTTTTACATTTTACAAAAAAAAAAGGAACAAAGAAAAACAGAGAATCAGGATTCAAACTTGGGATGTCTTGGTTGGAAAACGCGCCTTGAACCAGCGGATCACTAGCCATTTATGGTTACCGGTTCACCCATAATTTATTTATGGGTTCCTTTTCAATTTTCTATATATGTTTTCACTATAAATTACAAATCGAATGGGTTACTGGGAACCCGGTGTTTGAACATAAATCCGCCTCTGATTATAAACATAGAAAATGATACACTAAATGGTAACTTTTGGT